>OY735211.1:15350348-15392848 GCA_963457665.1 Thysanoteuthis rhombus
ATTGAATATTTTACTCAGAACCTGTAGTTCGAATCATTGACCTCACTCAGCACATTTTTGCATTTGGGAAGACGAGATGCTTTTTATGACGGCTTCCACTTTGCAGACTTTCATTATTCTGTTATCCAAAAAGGCCGGGATTAGTCCGCTTCAGTTGCCAATGTTCACGTTTGAGAAACCACTTAGCGCTATGTAGAGCACTAGAGAGAGAGAGAGAGGCATGGGGAGAGAGAGAGAGAGAGAGAGCGAGAGAGGGGATAGAGAGAGAGAGAGAGAGTGAGAGAGAGATTTGGGAATAAAAACGAACAAGAATTTTCATGAAGGACTACGCAGTATATAGAATCCCAGGATGGACAGAAGGCAATCGTATTCGAAGACAGTGCATCATCTGGTGACAGATGTTAGCATCAAGTTAATCTGCGATTTAAAAAAAAGACGGTTTAGTCATGTGTCTCAGAATGTTGAATATAAAAAAAATGCTTTTTAAGTGCTGAGAATGGAACATTCTCTTCTTATATATGGAAAAAAATTATATATGTGTGTGTGCCCTGACATATGCATATGTATGAGATGACAGATAACATCTATGTTCACACTCAGGGGCACATATACACACATACACACACACACACACACTCATACACACACACATATATATATATATGTTTACTGAAAAAGTATTAATGTACTAGCGAAATGGAATTATCTAATTTTACAAAGACTAGTAACATTTAGATTCATGGTACTAAAAAGGCTATTTTGTGTCACTGCATTAATATTTCTTCGCCTATTCATTTTTAGAACGTTAAGTGTTAAGTGTTCTTTGAGACTCATTTATAATCAAATCAACTCTTTGTACACACACACACACACATACACATATATATATATATATAGTTGAATAATCGAGGATATATATAAGTGTGTTTGTGAATTCTTACCTGGTAAAGTATAATCAGGCCTAGTTCAACAATGAATGTATATTTTTATATATGCAAGTATGTCTGTGTATTAGCGTGTTACTCATCGAAAATTATGTAATCAGCATCTCATGGATTGGCATTTTTGTCTGGGGATATAGCATTTGTATGGTCCTGCCTTGAATCAAAATGTGGTAACTGTGTATGATCAGATTATTGCTCCCCTATTCATTGTTTTTGTTATTGCTTTTTTAAAGTTGAATTATCTATAAACAAAATGTTCTCCATGTCAGGGATATTTTATGTCAGTGGTGCGATCGTTTGACTGTTTACGATCCTTTTGGTGCTCTCTATATCAGCATGAAACTCAGAGTCACCAGTATGAACTGATCTTTCTATTTACACCTTCTTATGCAAACGAATGCGTCATATTTGGAACTTAATTTGTAATAACCTCCCGTCACTACTTGGAGAACCGCTCACCTTGTCTAAGCATCGTAAACAGAAAAAAAAACAATGAAAAAAAATGGGTCCGCAGATTATCGTGTAATTGTCCATGATTAGAAAATTTAATACTGATTTGGATTGTGAATGAACAAGATGAAAATTTCGAAATAAAGCTATTACTTTGGTCTACAGCTCTCAGCTGGGCTGTTTAGCTCAATGGATGAGGTGACTTTTTTTAGAAGCGCCTACATATTATTCAGAAATTCGATTCCTACTGTAGGCACGTTTATTTTTTTTCATTTATGCTCTAGAAATAATGTAATGCATCCATGAGATCTCTTTATGAAGTAGGAATGCGCAGCTTTGATATAACCAAATTGGCTTATGCATTGCATCGATGTACTCGGGCTTTGATGCTCACCAACACGATTTCCGGCCGATTTGACAGGCAAGTGTTAGTATCAGCGCCTCAGTCTCTGTCATGGAGCAGATACTACACCTTAATCCATGCCAAAAAGGCCAGAAAAATGTGAGGTTGTGTATCATTCTCCAATGGACGTGTTGAATGCTTCTCAGTTTGTAGGTCTGTCTCCTGGTTAGGTTCCATATTTCAGCTCCATAAGTGACTATTGGGAGGATGCATTGGTTGTATACTGTTCATTTTAGAATTATTTGGATCGTCTGGTTTTTTGGAAGGTAACCTTGCTCTGCCGAAAGCTTGCCGTTGTTGAGTGTTTATTCACTTGATTTCCTCCTCTTTTGAGGATCTCATGGAGATTCGTGGTCATAGTTGGATATATTGATCTACTTTGTCGAGTTTTGCACCTTCTACCTTGACAGCTATGTTTTCATTCGTTTTACTGAAGTTCATGTGTAGGCCGACTTTTTTGATTTCTTTGTTTAGTTCATTTAGCATTACTTTTAGGTAGTGTGGGTTCTCTGCAAGAAGGACGATGTCGTCTGCAAATCTAAAGTTGCTAAGATTTTTGCCGTCTATTTTTATTTCTCTAATTTCCCAGTCCAAGTTTCGGAATATCATCTCAAGGCAGGCTGTAAAGAGTTTGGGTGAGCTGGTATCACCTTGCCTTACTCCTTTTTGGAGCTTGAACGGTTCCGAGTCCTTGCGTAGCCTGATAAAGGAGTTACAGCCATTGTATACTTTGACGTATACAGAGTCTACACCTTTAGGGCCATATTCTATATGTCTGTCTACAAATTTGTATGCATATATATATATATATATATATATATATGAAATTGATAGATATGATCCGACAGAACGATAATAAATCATGTTATGTTATGCAGAAACATTTGAATTCAATCGTTACAGCATTGCTACCTTGAAGCAGCTACCTTATCGGTCTTAGGTTTGATTCCAGTAGCAGTACCATTTTCTTTTATTGTTCCTTCATTCCTGTTGTATTGGGTGAGAGATACATTAAAAGTGTAATGACGAGAGATCATCTGAGATTGAAATTTGGCGTGAAAGCGGTTATTTGGATTTTGCATTGCTGGGAACTGTTCAACTCAATGATAGGAGCATCGCTACGTTGGAGCGGCGACCATATTGGTGGTAGGTTCAATTCCCACAACAGCCTCATTTTCTATGATTGATTAATCTATTCACGCTGTCTAGAGCAAGTGATACTCTAACCGTACAATGCCTGGATATCATCAAAAACAAGTTCCTTTATAGTATAATGCAATTTATAATCTTATATATACATACATACATACACACATACACACACACACACATATATATATATATATATATATATGTATATATATATATACATATATGTATATATATATATACATATATGTATATATATATATATATATATATTCATTGTTTTGTGAACGATTGTAAAATGCATCTGTTAACAATAGTCTATTGATGCATACCTCGAAAATATATCAATTATGAGTCAACTGTCTAGACAAATAATACACAGTATTTTCGTGCAAGTATTCACCAGTGACCATCTGTTGGAGAACAGGATTGAACAGCGACGTGATATCATCCAAGCCATACACCAACCTGTATGAAAAAAGTGTAACCCTCAATCATTCTGAGCCTCTAGAAACCTCCATCCAACGCCAAAACACATATGTATGAGTGCTTTTGATATCGGACAATATCATTACACGATTGTTAGAAGATGGTTTGAAAATATGGAAACCTTGTTTATCACTTAATCGGAACTGTCATGTGACCAACGTCCATTGGCAGCATGCATTGTTTGGTAAGATAAATAAAAAAAATATTGCGAAAATGGTGGGACCAATGATTAATGGGCCTTTAGTTTATGTGGAGGTTGCTCAAAAAAGGTCCAAATTTATCAAAAAAAAAAAAAAAAGAGGCCTGAATTCATAAACAAAAGTAAAACCCAATGTGGGATCCAATTTAGCAAAGAGGACAAAAAGAAAAATATATAAAAGAATCAATAATGTATTAAGTTTTTGTAGGTATAATGAGGAGTAAATTTAAACTTTTTATCCCTGTTGCTCATTGAGCTAACGTGCAATACCAAGCAGCAGATCCGAACAACTTGAAAACATTTTAAGTGACATTTTGGTCGCTGGTTTCTGATTACTAACTTGAAATATTCATTGTAATAGACGGCATTTTATAAAAGAGCGTTTTGAAACTGGTCTACAAACAGCGCCGACGAGGCGTGTCTAAAAGCAACCTAACTTTTTCAAAAGCAAATGAATTGCTTTACGTACGACCCTGTCAGGAGGTTTGTCTCCTTCGAAATAGTTCCATTCATTGACAAAATTCTGTTCCTAGCTTTTTACCAGCTCCTGATATCTGGATATCGTTTTTAGGGACCGCATGAAGGTCTTGTGGCGCTTTTCTTTGATGCCCTTTATCGTCTGAAATCATAATATGATTGGAAATATTGTATTATGATAAGAAATATTGTAATATATATATATATATATATATATATATATATATATATATATATATATATATATATATATATATATATATATATATATATATATAATCCGGTGGTATGTATTATGAATTAAATAGAAACTCATTTTGAAATGATCTCCCTTCATTACATGGTTAATCCTAGATAACGTCCATAGTATAAACAATCAATTAAACAATATTGCTGTAGCAAGAATGAAACCTGCCATCAATAATATAGCTGCTCAAAAGTAGCGATGCTCTTCCCATTGAGCTAAATAGACACCACTTTTGCAAAAGCCCAAATAACTTCTTTCAACCCAAAGGACAGCCTTCAACCCAAATTCTCATCTCTTCTATTTCGGTCTATCTATTTTTCCCAACCGACATTTATGTATCAAAAAATGGATATGTGATCCAACAAACTGAATTATAGATTGCATTATATCATATAGAAACTCATTGTGAAATGATCTTCCGTCATCACACGATTAATGCATTATTCAATCTAAACAATGTAGATAGATTAAACGATTAATAAGAATGGAGCTTCTGCATTACCGACGGTGTTTAGCTCAATTGCATCGGTACGTTGAAACAGTTACTCTATCTATGACGGGTACGAACCCATAGTCATGTACAAGGTCAAATTTGTATCTCTCCCAGTTATGATAGAGCATAATCAATGCTATCAAAATTTATATCGTTAGTTAACTTGCAATTGCACTTAGATATATGCTCCCAACATATCAACTCAGTTCAGAGAAGTCTGACTTGGGTTTTCTCTACATTAGCGGTGATTTCTCACTCCAGCATGATTAAGTTAGTTGTATGACTGGATATATTTGTTTAACACTACTGGAACATTCAATGAGATTCTTGATTCCTTATTTTGTGAATTTTCTCTGTATAACCATATTTCTAGGACCGGTATTGAGATATCCAGTGTTTATCGTAGTGAAATTGTTGATCAGCAACAAAAATGGAATCGGCTTTTTTCACCAGTCCTTGAATACAAAAACGCTGTCTCTGTGGATGTACTCCATGTGGTTTTTATAGACAGTGTTGGTAACAGGAAAAATGAACATTGAATCATCATTAGTAACCTAGAAAAGAAATACTTTGAAATATTATGAAAAATAATATGGTTAGATTTAAAATTATAAAAGATAGAATTATAAAAGTTTTCAATCGGATTATTTTCCAAAAATCAAATTACCGAATTTTATCCATATTACTTTCATTTCGTATGAAAGAAAATAACCTAACATGTATACAATATACTTTCTGTCTATCGTTCAAATGTATTCTCAAATGTCAATGTGTAACCAAAAATAACTGTGACAGTGTCAGTGAAATGGAATGAGAAAGACTATTATTGTGATTTCACTTTTAATATTTCTACTTAAACTATTCTATGAGTGATTGGCTATATTGTCTGCCTGTGACATGTGTCAAATGCCAAGCAAAATGCTGATCACAAGATAAATCTGTTCTATTTATTGAATCACTGTAGCTGCGATCATCGACCCGATAAAGCCAAAGTTGGTAAGGTATTCGTCTCTTTTCAATCAGTTGTTTTGTTGTGTCAGCGCTACCAGACAGTTTTTTGGCTTGAAACCTTGAAAAATTCGCATTAGTAATCGGCAACACAAATTCGAATCTGAAAAAAAAAAATAATGGAACTTTTTTCCATTTAACGAAAAATCATCAGTGAATGACAATACGCCATTTGGGTGGAATCCCTGCTAGTTCTCATGAGTAATCCGCAAAACATTGATAATTGTTTTAAAGACTTGAGAAAAATTACAAGGATAAAAAACATAACCTACGGGATATCAGGGTAAATCTAGCGCCAGCGCAATTTAAACGAAAATGCTGCAAATTTGCACGCATATTTTACACTGCATTTTCTAACAAAAGATTCTTTCACTTTAAAGAGGAAAATATTGTGCTTGCGTTAATAGAAACGTCATTTTGCCAAGAACGTTGCAAGTTTGCAAAACTATTCAACTGAACATCCTCTAAACAATGTTAAACTTTTCAAAAATAAGAAAAAAGTGATTGAAATATTTAGGTTTTTCAAAATGAAGAAAAATATCATAGAAGCATTAACAGACACGATGTTTGTCGTAAGACCTTGCAAAATCGCATGAGTACTTCACAATACTTTGTCTTGAATTCGGGAATTTTGGAATCTTTTTATTAAATGGAATTTTCTTTGAACACTTTTTTGTTTCAACGCTATCCGACTCGTCATTTTGCGTGGAGCATTTCAAATTCATGTCGATGTTGTACACGTATTCTAATAATGTTTCTTTTCGAATATTTTGAATAAATGTTCTTTTTCTTTTTTTTTTGGAGGAAACGCCTTTTCACTATTTTCGGAGAAAACATTTTTTTCTACAGAAATAAATGAATTTTGGGGTTTGAGTTCCCATCTTCTGAATGAGATAGTAGCTGCACTAGTAGGGCCATACACGCATGCACGCACATACGATTCCCTCCTTATCTGTCGGTAAATCATAGTGAAAACATTTCATACACCCCGTCATTTTTTTCTTCTTCTTCTTCTTCTTCTTCTTCTTCTTCTTCTTCTTCTTCTTCTTCTTCTTCTTCTTCTTATTCTTCTCTTTTTCCTCTTCTTATTTTTTCTTCTTCTTCGTCTTCTTCCTTCTCTTCTTCTTCTTTTCTTCCTCTTTTCTTCTTTTCCTTTTCCTTTTCTTTTTCCTTTTCTTCTTCTTCTTCTTCTTCTTCTTCTTCTTCTTCTTCTTCTTCTTCTTCTTCTTCTTCTTCTTCTTCTTCTTCTTCTTCTAGCAATTGAACAACCGTAGCCATCAAAAACGTTGAAGTGTTCTATTCTTTCGTTATATGTCTGTGTGTTTGTTAGTTTGTGAGTTCCAGTGCTTCTGGTCATGCCTCTTTGTTTTGCAGACATGAAAATAATCAATACTTCCCTACTCCCCCCCACTGAATTTTTTAAAATTTTAATTACAAAAAAACGAAACAAAAAAGAAACTAAAAAATAAAACAAAACAACAGAAGAACACGCTTTTTTGACTATCGTAGAGCTCCATTCGGATTGGTTTATCAATTCCATCTAGATCCTTCTGACTCTATATATATTTACATGTTTCACTTGATTTTAAATATCTTCCTGTGGAAAACACCGGTTATGTTCTAGATTGAATTCATTCTGAACATATTTATTCTTTGATTTAATCGTTGTACACAACTTCAAAGTTTTGCATTGATTTCTTCTTTCTTCTTCTTCTTCTTCTTCGTCGTCCTCTTCTTTTTCTTCTTCTTCTTTTTTTTCGTCTTCTTCTTTTTTTCTTCTTCTTTTTCTTCTCCTTTGTCTTCTTCTCCTTCTTCTTTATCTTCTTCTTTTCAATGAATGTTCCTTTCTAATCTGTTATTTCTATCTTTTTCACGTGTCTTTGTATCGCATTTTTGTTTTCTCATCACTCTCCACAAACAAACCAAGGTTTTTTAAAATTTATTTTTATTTCTCCGTTTTGATTTTCTTTCTTTTCAACCATTTGTTGCAGCACCTGTCAGAACCGTTAGCATTTTTTTTATTTACATATGACAGCTTCTTTTTTCTTTTTGAAAGACGACACAATCCTAGTCACTGACTCGACATTTGCTTATTCGGAACCTAAACAAGAGATCATGACTGCATCGTCGTCATCACTTTAACCTAATCTCCCACACCTTTCACTATAAGGAAAGGAGCATTTTCCCGCTCTAAAAACAGACGTCACATCAACAGCTCATAGAACTGTCATGACCAAAACAGCTATTCACTGTTAAAGTTTGAGATGTCCTTTTTTTGCTGGTTTTCCTGTCTTGTCATGTGTGACATCTGCGGGTGAGAATTTTTTTAGGAAGAAACAAGGATACATCATGACGTATTTTGCCAGAGACAAGTGAAAGCCGATTAAATAAGATAATAACGAGAAAAAAAGTTTCTATTTATGAGTAAATCCATTGTCAGCAAAACAAGACTATTGATGCCTTGGAAATCAGCCAAATCACAAGCGTACGCAAGTACACGGTACACAATGTTTTGTGATTTTACAAAACATAGGTTTTTATTATTCATATGTAAAGAAAAAATACGGATTGCATCTGGAAATTATTATAAAAAAATGGAAAGCACGTAGGGTTTTATTTTGTAAATCAGATACTTTCGCAAAAGGTATGGCCAAGATGATCGAACCAAAATATAAAAAGGAATGACAAAAACCTCCAAATCTACCCTTTTTTTAAAAAAAATTCCAGCTGGATATAACTCCTGCAATGACTGCATTATACATGTAATTAATGACGGATTATATATATATATATATATATATATATATATATATATATATATATATATATATATATATATATATATATATACATATATATATTTATATATATATATATATATATATATTCATTTTACGAATCAGAAATACAGTATAATATAATATGATATAATGCAATATTTGATGTAGTTTATCCCATAAAATGCTAGATACATTCAGCATTAAAAGTTGATTTGAGTCAGAGTATTTCGATATATATGATATATATATATATATATATATATATATATATATATATATATATATATATATATATATAAATATCAGTATGAATGTGTTTATCAGTCAGAAGAGAGTAAGTCCTGTCATTATTCGAATATACTTTTTCTCAAATATAAATTACTTGTCAATCAAGCAACGTCTTTAAAAAGATTGCCGCACAATCACTCAGTCACAGATCCTGATCACTTGACCTGAACACGTGAGATTTGATTTTGATAGAACTGAGGCATTATGGTGCAGTTTAGAGCGAGAAATGCGTTTTAATGGCCAAAGAGATCGCGACTGCAACGAGAATTTCCGAGATTTCTTCCTCGTGGAGAATCCATTGAGCAGAATGGAAATCCATAGCTCACCACTGAATGGAAGTATCCTTGCTATCATTACACTTGATGTTAGGATTATATTCTTATATATTTAGTGATAAAACTTGATTAAATGTTTTGATGTATGTTTTTTTTGTAAAATAAGTAAGCACCTAGGATTTTACTCTTTCGAATCATTTCGAATGTTTGAACATATCACTATCACTTTTAGTTCTAAATGTAACGTATCAATTTTTTCGAGAATGCTGGCATGGTTAGAATGAAACTTGATGACGATGCGTACTAAAAAAAAGGATAATTCAGAAAAAAAACGTTCGTTCAATAAGTTACTTCAATGTAAACAATCTAAACAGAAGAGAAATGAAAGCACTTCATGTACCTAAGGAGATGAAATTGCTTTGATTGGTTGTGGGCTTATAGTAGTTCCACTAGCAGAGCCTATACTTCATATCAATATATATTGAATATTCATATAAGTTTGAATTTCCCCTCGCTCTCAAAACGCTCTTCAACGATCAGAATTTGACATGATATACACTCCCGTACAGTTCTGGTACACTATATTTGACAAGATATACTGTACAGTACAGTAAACGTACTTGAGCTTTTAGTTACGATGTATGATGAATTTTAATGATTAGAATATGATGAAATTAGTCCTTGTGTGAAATTGTTGTTCAGTCTGCTTGATTGTAATATCACCCAATAGGTTCAGAAATTCTATCCATCGATCTTCTTGATACTTGGCTGGAGAATAAAGAAAAAAACTTGGCTTGATCACATATGTACGTGAACAACGACGGACATATAACAGCATTTTTCACTTATGAAGTATCAATAAGCTCTCGTAATGATTGACTTTTAATAATCCTACCAAAAACTAAGAGGTGCATACAAAGAGGAAACCGACCTCGTCTCAAGGTCTGTGGATATTTTACGAAAATCACCTTTTATCATCTATCTAATTGGAATAATTGAAAAGAAATAATTGATCGGGTTTTTCAAAGATTTGACTTGCTTAAAATTTGATAAGGCAAGCAACCATTAAATATTTAGAAGTATTTATACAAAGTACTTTTAGGGATTGTTTCCGAGTTTGTATTCAGAATTAGACATTTTTAAAAGACCGGAATTATTCAGGGTGCAATAATCAAGATCAGAATGAGAACAAAGTTTCCATCAATGAGTTGTTTCTTTAGTGATTTTGGTGAGCTGAGTAACCTTATAAGCATATATATATATATATATATATATATATATATATATATATATATATATATATATATATATATATATATATAAGGTTTTGCTCAATCGTCATGAACTTCTTCGATAAAATTACATTAAGCAAACTTGGAAACTCTCAACATTGTGCAAATGACTCAGCCGTCGCAGGCGATGTGCCTCAAAATGAATCTGAATCATACGAGCGATGTTCGGAAGCACCTACGTAAATTTCTTCAGTCCAGCAATCGGATTACGCTTGTCAGAGATAATGAAATCCTTCACACTGGTAAGGAATCTCTGGCAAGAATCCTCGTGATATATAAAAGCTTTGTATCATAAGTGAAACAACGTTGTACTCAGTTCACGCGATATTTTATTTTGCATTAACTACTGGGAAGCACAAAATGAGTTGACTGTTTGATCCCCTCAGGCCACTATTAGATTATGTGTGTGTGTGGGTGTTTTTATGTTTTCCTCTCCTGTGACAAAGTTTTCATTGCGAAAGCGACGGATACAGCTTGTTCCATACCTGAACTTTTTGGCGTATTGGTTATAACAATTGCAAAAAAAAAAACCAAAAAAAAAAACCCCAAAAAAAACAAATAATAATAGTTAGGAAGAATTAAAGTGGTTTGCTTATTTAGCACCCCTGCAGTTATTTGGATGCTTAATACAATTATAGTTCAATGAATATGTAGCCTGTAGCAACTATTCTCCTAGATTTAATTTGGAATTCCCTCTGTATAATGTTTGATTTATGTGATTAATAGGAGAGCATTTGAGGAAAGTGCATTGAAAAGAGAGGAGTGTCTGTTGAAACATAAATATTAGTAATATGAAATAGATGTTCTTTCTTTTGATAATAAAGCTAAGAGCGTAAGTATTCATCCACGTATTCTTATCTGAGATAATTTTAAAAAATGTACAGTAGAATAAATGGGATAGAACTTCGGTGTTGACATTGATTTCCTTTTGCCATAATCTAACTTTGAAAGTTTAACATTTTCTCTCAGAATAAATGTCATTTCGTCCCGATTCTGCCTTTTCGTCGTTTTTTTTCTCCCTGGAAGATAAAATCAACAAATATATTTTTGAGCAAGACAGGATAAAAGTGTAAAAGTACCTTGTATACCCTGTGTCGTATAAAGTGTGATGGAGGGTTTGGTTTGTCCGAAATTTTACAGGGATTTTCAATCCATGTAATAATTTCCAGTGTGAAGTCTTTTTAGCAATTGACAATATAGTACAATGCAACTTGAAAGAAACCTTGTATTTTGCCTTTTTTTTGCTGATGAAGATATCAATTGTCCAAACTTTCAACACCGTTTGTTCTAATTAGTTGCCCTTCGCCCATCCTTAACTTGTAAGTGTACGAATACAGTTTGTCTTTTTGCTGATTTTTTCAAACAAAAAATGGTCTTGAGTAACGTATTGATGTGCTAGAAGGTACCTCTGCATTTTTAGCAACAATACAATTCAGAGTAATAGACAAATAATTGCATTTCTTTTGTGAATATCCTGGTTTCCAGTCTACCAGATATTTTTTTCAAAATTGGGAATTGAACAATACCGACTATATATATATATATATATATATATATATATATATATATATATATATATATATAAATATATATATATGTTGTTTTTTTGTGGACAAAAACCAGTGTACCAATGAACATCTACTAAATTACTTTGCTAAGAAAAACTAATAGCAAATTTGTTCCAATAGAAAAATCCATACTTCCAAATGATTAGAAATAGGCAATTTCACCAGCAAAATGTTCTTCCCGTTGGTGAGAGAATTGAGTGTAACGAGGAACCATTTAAAAAAGTCACACTGATCTTCGTAAAAGTATAGGAATTCAGAGATATTTTCCAGACATCTCCAAATACATTTTTGTGTACGTTAATTATGTAATAAAATGTGTTTGCAAACCGAACAAAGTAATAATTCTTGCGAATATTAGTTGTGGGATAAAACAATAATGACATAGTTAGCAAGACGGCAAATTCAATGGTTGTGGGGCAGTTGGGAAGAAACAATCATTGTGGACAGACTCCCAACCCCTTCTAGTAGCTGACTGGTGAGGCAGTAGGGTAATCGTAGGGAATCTAACACAGTGCCTGGTAGATTGTTGTACTTGGTTGAAAGAAGAACACTCAGTTCATTCTTACCACTTTTGTCTACTATGAACCCTTCAGTTCCCTATGAAACATTCGTCCGGCTCAAATGTTTTTGTCATTGTTTCCGGGTGCTGTTTTGGGTGACATCAACTGGACTATCTAATTACCATTGGCTTTTCACTGATTCTTTTGTGTGTTGTGAAAATTCTTCAATGGCTGTCCACGCAATATCTGCAAGTTCCAGTGAGAGATGACATTAAATTATGAAAGAACGGATCAAAGTTTGCACATTTACGTCCTCTACGTCGTAATTATGTGTCCAAATCACGTAAGTTGGTAAGCTTTTCCTGTCTGTCTTCAACATACCTCCGAATGTTCTCTATGGATTTCTATAATATTCTGTGAAAGAGTGGACAGTTGGCAATGGAAAATGTGACCAATTTTGGGGACAGATCAATGTACATCCCCCCCTGTCTGGCAATGACGTTGACAGGGATATATGCTCTCTGAGTTATTACCAGTGAACCAAGAAAATCACTCTCCATTTTTTGTTGGTCTTCTTTCAATGTGTTTCTATATCATTACAATCATCATTGAGAGCACTTGCAATAACAATATTTACTTTTACTTGCACTCAAACACCAGCATCTGGCACTGGTAAATATATCAGGCATTAAGCAGATAAGTCAACTAAAACTTTCTAATATCGTCACTTTCAACAGCCAGAAAAGTGATAGCAATCATAATCCAATTACTTTCGCTGCTGAAACAAGGTTGGTACCAAGTGATTAGTGGTTTGGGCTTTAGATTTTTAATTCTTTTGCGTCTATATTGCCAGATGTATATCATTTAAACATTCTATATATTTACAATTATACATAGCTCTAACGCTCAATTTTTACCACAATATATGATTTTAACGCTCTATATTTTCGACTATATACTTCTACAGCATATATCTAAAACTATATATATTCTAAAACGCTCTTTATTCACGACGGGATATAGTTTTAAAGGTTTATACTTACAGCGATATACAATTTTAACGCTCTACATAAAAGCTTTATATAATCTTATGACTTTATTTTCCTCTACCAGATGTTGTTTGCTTATTTAGATGGGGCACAGAAGCTTAGTTGAATACAAACAATTCTTATATCATTATTTTACACGGTTTCTTTGCAGTAACCTCGATACAAAGCCAGAAAGAGGCATAAAGCCATTGGAAGATGTTTGGCACAAATTGGCAAATAATTAAAATGCAGAAATAAGTGCATCATGATTTCACTGATAATCAGAAGCCTGCAGAGTTTGACACTTGTTGCAAAGTGGTTCTTCGTTTATTATATGATGATTTTCCTGATTGTATGCTCACTGTTCATGGATCGTGATTTCTGTATGATAATAAGAAATATGAATTTGTCTTGGTCGACCTAATTCCCCTGTAAGTGATTTCCTGCAGCAGAGGTCTCCAACCCTGTACCCTTAGGCACCATGGCACCTTTCAACTTTGTATGTTGCGTACAGAACCCTTGAATTTTCAAATTCTACTTTTAATCAATAAACCCATTCAAATTATTTGCAACAATCTTTTTTGCGAACCGGACTGCAAATTACTAAAGGGACGAACACATTACTGGCAAACCTTGCAAAAGAAGTGATTAATTGGTATATATTGAACTGAATAAGTACTTGTTTTTAATGTTTGATCGGTTGCAATCAACATATCTCCTTTTTATGCATTGGTGTCGATTTCAACAATAGTTAAAAGCTATGAAGGCACAAAACAAAAAAAATCAACAATGATTTTGATGGAAAATGTTTCCTTGCTGAACAATTACATTGTGCAGCAATTTTTTCTAATTTTAATAGGTAGAATGTATTTTGTATATCTTAATGATAATTTCTCAAAATTTGAAATTCGAATCTCTCCAGGCCTTTGCCCCCAGATCCTTCACAGTATCTCCCTACCTGCATCTGGTTCGGTCAGATCTAGCTAAATTAAAAATGTGTCCTTATTATGGCACTGTTTATGCATTGTTTCACAAATAGGGGACTCAAGTTATAAATTTTGTTTTTAGCTTACTGAAATCAGTTCGTCTTGTTGGTATAATTATTAGAAACTATAATAATAATAATCAGTCTTGTGCATCCTTTTCAATGGGAATTAGAAATCATTATGTATGCTTCTATCATCAAGTCAAAATATAAGTTTGAGTAACCTGCTAATTGTAAAAAGTGTGTTCAAGACAAGAAAATTAGGGGACCCTGCCTAAGGAGCAAGAGGCAACCTGGTCAGAGCATCACAACACGGTTAAATTTTCGTTATTTCAAGCAGCTGCATCAAAAATTGAAAACCTTCTGGTCAGCATGTGTGAACACGGAGAATGGTAAAGTAATGCATTGTTCTATATCAAAATAAATTATTGCTTCAACAGTAATATTTTAATGAATTGATTATGCGTTTAGTATGTAACATATTGTTTGTTTATATTGAAATGAAAATGAAAGTTATCTTAATTATTCATTTTCTATTCACCCATTGTCACACCAGTAGGTCCACGACATCCACAATTCTTTTTCCTCATGTATTACCGATTGGAAACCTTTACACAAATGTGACCTATATCCCTGATTAGTGTAACCATGCCAGTAACGATCAATCGATCCAAAAGAAAGTTCAAAAGGAGTTCTTGCGCCAACAATGCAAAATTTGTTCTTAATAAGGAAAGAAAGCCTATGATTTAGTATGAAAGTCAATACATATTGGAAAAAAATCTGAACAGCCTTATTGATTAGTCAAAAGAATTGTTCCCGATCGATGTTGGTAGGGTTTTTCTCTGTGAGATGGATGTACTAATATTCTTTGTCCGTAACTTAGAGAGGCGTTATAATTATACTAACTTGTTGCCGGACAATTTGAACTATTCCCTAGATTTTGGGGGTTGGAAAAACGTTTTGGTCGATTAATTTTACACCAAAAAATGGTTGGACGAAGAATCATCCGGAAGGTTGTGTCTCCATCGATTATGGGGGAAGGAGAATTCTGGTAGTCCAAATGAAAGTTGGTATATCGTACATTCGATTTACCATGACTTTCATGAGTGACTGTTATCTTGCTATTCCAAATAAAAGATTAGATATATTGACATATTTACAGAAAAAGTGAATTGCGCGTAAGTACAAAAAGATGGTCGGACAGCGTTTGCTTATTGTCACAGGTTTTATAAAAAGATTATATGAATACAGCTGATATTAATGGAAAAATCATCTGGGAATCGATAAAGAACAATGAAATTGATAACACACAAAGCAAAATCTTAATTTGAAGTTTACTCTATTTCAGTCCTTCGGAACGCTGGCATATCTTTCGATAAAGTCTTCAAAATTTGTTCCATATACCAGAGCTGATGTTATTTGGTATGACATTTCAACTTATTGGTTTCTTTACTTTAATAAATAATACATACATATCCAAGGTAATGAACATATTTGCTTCCTCTTTGCAGTTTTGTTCATCACTGCACATGCATGCTCACGTACACACACAAACGCACATACACACACATACATACTCACACACACACAATACACACAAACGCATATTAACCATTAGATACTCTCACAGCATGTAAGACTTTTGATTTAAAGGGATGATTAAGATTGAAACTGCCAAACATTTTTGTGACAAAAAATGCAAAAGAAGAAGGAAAGGTAGAAGGAAAGGAAGAATGAAAAAAGAAAGAGACAGAAATTCTTACAATTGTAAAATATTGCAGTATGGATATATTCTGCAAGTATAATTCTGGCAAAATCATAAACGGAGCTTTTTGGCTTTTTAAAAAATACAAAATGCAGACCTATATATTCTATTATGACATATGAGCAGCTGGTAAAAGAAGATCGAAAGGATATTCTTTTAATGTCGTCACTCTTTTCAATGACATCACACTTTTTCCTTCTCTCCTTCTCCCCATTGAGTAACGTAATCAGAACCTACCAACATATCAATCGACTGGCCGACTGAAAAGTGTGTCATTGAGATGTTTGGATGCATTTCAGTACACTGTCAGTCAATTGCGTAAAACTCCTTTAACAGATAAGCTTTTAAAAAGGCACGTTTTTGATAATTGTTCATATCATAGTGTTGAGGCTTTTTTTTTTCGGATAACATTATATATACTTGGTATTTTCAAAAACGTAAATCATATTTTAGGGTAATCAACGCGTATTTTGCTTCATATCACCTATTTCATAAAGATATGCTTACGTCAATGATTGCAAACGTACATAAATCAATAAATATGCAGCCTAATGTTTAAAAATATTCATTTTACAATAAATATGTATTTCACAACACAATTTCCTACCCCGTGGGTACACTAAAATTAATGATGATTAGGTGTCACAGATATTGGACATTATTCGGTGGAACTTTCTGATCAACATTTTTTCTGATAAGTACAACTATGTATCAGACTATGGACATATTGATCCATAATTGTAAGTAGGTGACTATTTTAACTGTATCTGAGGAATACATATTCAGCGAGGGGATCAATAGAATCAGTTCTGACACGCAATATGTTATGAAAAAACTGTTACTCGAACCGTCAACATTAGTTTTCTCAGTTTTTAATTTACTATTACTTACTATTTTTATGTGTATTTTCACAGTGAAGATTCAGTAAATGGATATTGAGAGCGGATACGAAGTCATATTTACAGGATATTGATCTGAAATTTTCATTGTACAAAGTTCCATCTCTGTGTTGTATATTCACTACTAATTTGTTCATTCACAAAGAAAAATTCCATGTTGAAAAATAAATATTTATTGTTAAAAATGCTTTTAATCATTAAGCTATGGAATTATCAATATACTTACGTTTGTAATCATTAATACCAGTATTAACAAAAGATATCAATTGCTAAAACAAGCTTTGATCTTTTTTTTCCGGAAAAGAAATTTCAAGTAGGGGTTTTTTAAGGTATTTTCCAAGAATTCACTTGAGGGCTAAATTCAAATGTTATTGGTACTCGATAAGTGATATTTGAGTGAATATCTTATTTTTGTCGACGTGATTTTTAAGGGTCTGTTACTTACAGTTTTGTCCCATCTCTCTAAATCAGGAGATTTCCGTGCTTTGAATGTATTTCATGGTTAGTAGGCGTTAATGCATGGTGTCCGTGTGCGTGTGAATATGTTTGCATGTATGCATGTGAGCACGCATGCATGTGTGTGTGTGTGTGTGTGTGTGTGCGTGTATGTATGTAAATGCAGGTCTTCATTCTTGCACAGTTGTAAACAACACTGGAAGAGGGGTGCAAGTTTGTTTATCAACTCGGATATTTATGTATTTATTCATACAAATAAACAAACGAATAAGATGACATGTTGAACCGAATAAGATCAGTTCCGACGTATTATACTGATCTTAAACACTTTTGCAAAAATTACACAAGCGTATTTCCACCAAGCGAGTTGATTTCCAATTATCAAATTTGAGTAGACCTCAAATTAACATGTTGCTCTACGAGCTTTCAAGAAACGTTTATCATCGATTTCCAGATGTTTATTTCGCACTGACATCAGATGGACTTATATAACCTTTCATAAAACCTGTGATGTTAACTCAAAGCAAATATATTATGTATATATTCATAGATCTTATTTTGTAATTTTCTTTTTATACATAAGTAATTTTGCCATTGCAAGGAAACAGTTGTAAAGCAAAAATACTCTTATTCGGGCAATATGCACTTTTTCCCCATGTTTGATGTAGGGACAAGATTTCAACCAATTCATTCTACTCCCTTTTCTCAGGTGAGTATTGAATCAACTGATACGTTGTGCCTATATCGAAAATGGGAAGAAGATTTCAGATTGTACAAACAAGAGTTGATTTGTTAATGACTGTACATGAGTTTAGTCTAAAAACGATCCTCACGATCGACACCGAGTCTTTGAAACAACTTGTAATGAAATTGAAGTCTTTTTTAATTTTCTTTTAGTATAATTGCTTCTCATACTAAATTATAAACTTTCTTTTTATTATTAGGAACAAATGTAGTATTATCGGATATGTCAAATAAAATTCTATCTAACTCTTCATTGTACCAAACAGTGTTAGATTGTCCGGTGGAGTACACTTCCTGGACGTTCTGATTGGGTCAAGCTCTTCATTATTGCTATACATCGATAGTGTTGGGGCACTATAGAATTTTTGATCAGCGATGGATCGGTTATATTTGCCAGAAGGTTTTCAGTGCGTAAGTTGAAGGAAAACGAATTTGTGAATGAAATAAACAGCTGGTGTAACCCTTTCTTATACCCCTACTAGAAGAAAAATGGACGTATAAAAGAGTAAAAACATTTTTGGTAATCGTCATATACATGTTCATTGCCTCGAGACAGCATTCCTGTTTTCATTTTCTTTGAGACGTACACAATTATATTTTATACACTATATGCACCATATTTTCATTAAAGCAATGATTTATCTTATAGAAACGATGTATTACTTTAAAATGATCTGATTAAAAATTCCAGTACTTTTCAATTTATCTTTGTCATTATATTTTGGAAAAAGTTTCCCCTGTATTTTTTCTGACACCCAAAAAACTGTTCTTATATATGAAGACAGCATATTAGCACGCACCCAAGCCAAACTTTCTAATTATCTGTTTCAATAGTTAAACATCAACTTCACTGCATTTCTCTTCGGTATGATACCTAAATTTTAGGGATAATTTTCTGCGGTAGAATTCATTCGATTCCAAAATTTAAAACACAAGATTACGTGACGGCTACTTGTCTAGTATAGGTGTGATATCGTTAGGGATTTTTGGTGTCTATCTGGACACGTATTTATAAAAAAAGGAAAGCCTTGTGTTTATCCAAAATCATCAGTCAATCCTAGGCAACAGATCCTAGGCTTAGGATCATCATCATCATCATCATCATCATCATTATCATCATCCACCGTTGGCCATATACTTTCCCCAGTATTCGCCACATTTCTCAATCGTGGGTCTTGTGGTGTCAGTATTTTCTGAATTTGTCTAGTTTGTCTTTCCATCTTGAATAATGCTGGCCTCAGTTTTGCATATTATCTCTTGGGATCCATGTTATGAGTCCTGATGACCATCGATTGTCTGCCATTCTCGAAACATGACCTGCCCATTGTCACTCAAGTTTCATGATAAGTTGTAAGATGTCTCAGATTCCTGTTTTCTTCCTGATATACTGTGCTGTCTTGTGATTTCCCTATGTGAGGTTAAGAATGATTATTTTATACATTTACTGCAGGCTTCTCAGAGTGAAGGTCTGCATTTTGGCTAGGTTCCATGTTTCAGCTCCCTAAGTGACTTGAGGGGGGTTTCATTGATTGTATACTTTTCGTTTTAGGATTAATGGGATGTTTTTGTTCTTGAAAATTGAGCCTGAGTGATTCTTTACTTGATTTTTTCATCTATTGTTGGTCTCATAGAGATTAGTTGTCACTGATAGATGTAGTGGTCTACTCCCTCCAGTTTTGCATCTTCGATTTACACAATCGTGTTCTCATTCTCGGTGTGGTTGTTGCACATGACTTTCCTTTCACTGAAGTTCATGCAGTGGCCAACTTTCTTTTTTTCTCCGTTTACTTTATCTAGAATTCTCTGCAATTCATGTAGGCTCTGGGCAAAAAAAGACAATGTTGCTTGCAAATCTAAGGCTGCTTAGATATTCGCCATCTATTTTGATTCTTCTATTTTCCCGGTTCAGATTTCGGAAGTTCATCATAACCTGGCTGGGAAGAATTCATGTGAGCTGATATCACCTTTTTGGAGCTTGAAGGGTTCAGGGTCTGTATGTAGCCTGATAAAGGAGTTGTATATATGTTGAAGTACTGTGACTTATACAGGGTGTGCACTTTGTAGAGTGTTTGCGTACACGACAACAGGAATTTCCACCGAGTCGAATATTTTGATTCATGGCACAAGCTTCAGATAAAGCTTAATATATTATTCTATTTTTCTTGATGAATGAAAAAGAGTGAATATACAAACAATTCCTGTGAAAAGAGGCTGGAATTCTCATTTAATTTCTTATATATATATATATATATATATATATATATATATATATATATATATATATATATATATATATATATATATATATATATGTACTTGATCTGCAGAAATTACTGAAATCTCTCGCAAGAACAACGCTAAGGCTAGGCATTGTGCTGATTTTAGAAGCCTCCAAGCAAAAGTTGCAATAAAAAAACAACTGATAAAATCCAGATTATGTAGTTAAAATCAAAATATAAAAATGTCTTATCTGATATGAAAAATGGTGTAAAATCATTCTAACTAGCAGAGAGTAAAAACAGGCACGGTTTAGATAAGTTCAAGGGTGATATTTGGACTTTTGTGTCCAGTTGAAGTCCTTGCGACTTGATTGGCAAAGCAAGCTGAACTAAACAATGCCACCTCCCGGAGACGTGGTTCCAAATCCTACCAATGGCTTATCCTTTACCCTCCATTCAAATGCTATTTACTGACTGCCAAGAAGATTATTGTTCTGAGCACAAATTGCGATAAAGCCGAAAAAAATTAGGATGAAGGTAAAAATGAATGAAGAAATCTTTAAATTAATGATCCATCAAGATGTATTCTCGATATTTACTGCGTTTCACATATTGGCATACCTGCCACACAGTAAATGCAGTAGGGAAAGCCCAGACACAAGATAGAAGGCAAGATAAAAAAAAAAGTTTGACGATAAAACATAGCATATTTTAACACAACCGCACTTGTCATGGAAAGAGATGCAGAGAAGCATTCTCCAGCAGTGATTTTGATGAAAATAGTCACTCAAAAGAAACCATCAATTGAAAAATTGGTAAAAAACAATAATCATTCAACACGTTACTTCACTCTCCTTTTGTTGGGTGATGATCCCTACAAAAATGTAAAATTTCAACAAAGAAGCGTGATTGCTGTTTGGCACGAAGTAAGGAACCAATTCATCAGAAATTTACATCATTATTTGAACCTACCATGTGAAGCCAACGTAAGGTAGAATAAAAAAAAACCAAACATTTATTGACATAATAGGGATTGAATGTTTACATTTTTAGTCCTCTAGCCCCATCGACCCGGCCCGTGCACTTGATACACACATAACCCGTCGGTTATATATATATATATATATATATATATATATATATATATATATATATATATATATATATATATATATATATTTATATATATATGCATATATATATAAATATATTCATATACATATATATATATTTATATATATATATATATATATATATTTATATATGTATATATATATATATATACATATATATATATATATATATAAATATACATACACATATATATATATATATATATATATATATATATATATATATATATATATATATATATATTGCCAGAGAAGGGGTCGGACCTAATAAAAGATATATTTGCATAAACTTCTGCATCAGCAGTGGAATCGATAACATTTAATTGACATATGAAAGGAGTGAAAGCCAGACAGGCCAAGGAAATTGTACTCATTTTGCTCTTACCTAGTTTGAGTTTTCAGGTAGAGATGAATAGAAGCTGGTAAAATGAATATGTGAAATTCTAGAGGAAAAAGGAAAAAAAAGTAAATAAATGTACTAACTTCAGTATATATACATATACATATACATATATATATATATATATATATATATATATATATATATATATATATATATATATATATATATATATATATATATATACCTCTTAAAAGTGACACGGTAAAGAGACACATCTGTTCTTCCTCAAATACGTAATTTGGGTAACCCACTCAAGCCCTGCGCATGAAAGAGATGTGTGGTATGAATTAACACCCATATGCGATACAATATGATATTACCCAATATAAAATGAAAAATTACATGTTGTATGACGTACAGTATACATCAAAATTATTTCTGAAAGAGAAGTGTTGTTTGATCAACACTACTCGTGTGCTTCATTGATACAACTGTTTTGCTTTTTAAATCGCCCAAACGGCAACTTAGTAAACAACTGGTGAACATAGCAAGATAATATGCATAGTGCCAAAAGTGTCTGTACAACAGAAAAGAAACTGAAAATTATTACTTAAAGATATTCGGAAATGAGTGACCCAAGAGACAAATTCAAAAAAAAAAATTCTTTAATTTTTTAAATTCTTAAAGCTGTAAAGCTTTCTGGAATACTATGCCCCCATATGTTTAAACATTCACATTCAACAAAATGAAATAAGAAAAAGTTCTCTATACGGAATTACATTGCTTGTAGCATCTCTTCAGGAGAATATAGTGACATTAGATTGAGGTTGATTAGATATGTTTTCCTCATCCAGAACAAAATTGGTTTATGAGAGACTCATGTGATGCGGGCTTTTGCATTCAATATTTTCGGTGTATTCTGTATGTATAAGGTGATTATAAAGAGATTATGAGACGGAGTACTTTTCAAATGTATCGTGATGGATCGGGGATTTAGTATCATGAATCAGCAAATCCAACAGTCATTTATTTCATTGATTGGTACATATATATATATAACATTACATTTTAAATCAATATCATATTATTATAGTTTTTGTTGGATACATCTCTCTTCATTACTAAGATAACTTTTCGCAACTTGTTTATTTGACTCATTGCTACCCCCGCCTCGATGCAGAGCATTTTTCTTATCTTATTCGGTTCAGAAGGTTCATTTTTTCGATGAACTTTAGAATACGTTTGCTGAACAATTTTTATCCGTTCCAAGATGTGCCTTCATTTCATTCCACAGAATATTCAGACTAATCTATTTTTTGCATTTTCTTCCGTAGAAAGGTGTTATAAAATCAACATGATGAAGTTACTAGGACAAATAATGTGTGGAATAACAATTTTTCGTTTTTTATCCAATTTCTTTTTCATGAAATAACGTCCCATCGGAATATTTACAAATAAAAAGACACAGTTGAATAAAACGGGTGAAAATACAAGCACTGCGGGAAATTTGTCGAAAATCAAATAAAACATGTATAAATGTTAAGGGGAAAGTCGTTAACAGGAAAATGGAAAGAATGAAATTCAAAATTATTCTTGAAAGCAGCATCTTGTGAATATAGATTTCTAAAATAGCATTATGAAAACTTCTGATTGTACATCAGAATATAAATTGTACGCTTTCTTCGCTTCTCAGATTTGTTTTTTTTATGTTCCCCAATACTTCTAGCGATGTATCTTCTGTTGTTTTTTTTTCAAAATTCAGATTCAGCTAGGTTGTTGCTACAATAAATTATGTTGATTCTGATAATGATATTTTCAATGAAGTGAGTGAAGGCATTTTGGTAATGTATCAGGAGGCTTGAAAGGTAATGTCGCAGTTTTAGAGGGGGAACATCTTGCCCAATTAAGGCATTCAATTCTAATTCAAATCAAGGTGCCCTTTCCGTCAGCATTTAATAATTTCATCGAGTTTTACGAATTGCCTCCTTACAAAAATTTTTTCCCATTGTATGAAAAGTCAATTCTCTCTATGTCTTCGACTACCAAACAGGAATGATAAGCACGAGCTGTTGAAAGAAAGAACTCAATTGATTAGAGCGTTGTTAGAGTCCAACTACAGTGACCCTGAACCAGACTAAGACGACTATGGTTGTTGCACATGCGTTCGCTGATTAGTGTCGTCGTCTGTTGTTAGTTCAATATATTCTGACAATTCTAATGCTGAGGACTTATGGCTGACCATTACAAGCAAAAGTCAACTACTGTAGTTACAGATGAGTGTTGTTTAAGGTTGTTTGCAAGAAAAATGAGTCCTCTCCCGAACTACAGTGTAATATCGAGTCACAACAGTAGCGAATCAGTGATTTGCAATGCAAGCTTCTTAATTTAATTCGCTATCGTCGACGCTCAATTAGGTATTGGTTAATCTTACATTAGCTTAGCACCAAATCATGTGTGCAAAGCACCAAATGTGGAAAGTACTATTTCACTATAGTAATAATGGCCAGTAAAATCAATTTATTAATCCTTACCTCAAGGTTTTGGGTTTATCAGATACCAAACCTAACAAAGACATGCACAAGGCCACATGTAAGGGGCACTCTAAAATCAGTTGTACAAGATGGCCATTGTTCCACAATGTTGTGTCTTAATCCTTCTACGGTTTATATGATCAAGCTTATTTCTCTCGATTTCTGATCAACCGTGCTTACACAGTGGTTACCGAAAAATCTAAGATATAAGCTGAGTTTTCCGATGCAAAGGAGCAACAAAATAGACACAAAAACTAGACATCTATCTATATAGAAGCCATATCTGCAAAATATTGTTTCTTGTATATCGTGTCAGAGTCAAGTGATGATCTAATAGCTGGAATGTGTTGGTCCATGTGAAACGTAATGACAAAGCGAAATTAACAATAATAGGGTTCTGATATATCATAACATCGATGAAAATGAGTCAAAACAACCGCTGTGAGAGTGATAAAAAAGTAACTTGGAGTTTGTGAGTCTGTTGAAGTAAGAGTGATATACTGATTAGGTGAATGTCTTTTTTTCTTTTGAGGGAATATCATCAACAGGCATGGAGAGGTACACACAGTTGTTTGATTGTTGGGAGCAATTCTTACCTCAAACTCGCAAAAATGGTGAATATTAGGACATTGTCAGCACACGCAGATATACACACACACGCATGCATACAAATGCACACACAAACACACACACACACGTAAAATGTTTTTATGCGTCAAAATTGAAATTTGGCTAAACCAAACTGTCCATGACCAAATGCTTTTTAAAAGGGCCAAATCACTTGGATTTTTACATTTTTTTGAAAAAATGAAATGATATTCAACTTCATTTTCGGATGATGATGAGGTTATATTTCAATAAATTTCTTCCTATGACCTTTTTGATACAGCACAACATCAGTGGTAAATTTGTTTGCATATTATTTTGCTTTAAGACTTTACGTCCGATTACTCTACAAAACAGTATCGATTCAGACTTTGATAATAAAATTAAAAAAAACTTGAAAGTAGGATACTTGTTTTTTTTTAGAATGAATTGCCTTATGAAATAGCTTTCGGTTCGTTACAGCCGATTCATACACATATAACCACGTCATTTTTACGTGTGTATGATAGTTAATAGTAATGCCGATTGTTCATCTAGGAAATTGTTTCTTATATAACCAGTGTAAACAAACAGTATGGATCGAAAGTGAAATAAGGAAACTGATAATTGCTAAATTTGAATGGGCCCAACTTTTACGAACCTAACTAGTAAAGTATTAATCCACGTTTCGGAATGTTCCATGAGTAATAATAAAATCGTATGCTGTTTAGTTCAAAAGAAAACCAAATTTCTATAAAAAAAAGGTGCAGATAAACTTATTCATGGGCTATACTGTAGATGGAAAAAAAGAAAAGAATATTGGATTGTTATTGAAATTACTTCCGCTGTAACGATAACTGTAGTAGAAAATAAAACAGAAAAAATAAAGAATTCTGTACGACGTCATAATGGATGCCACTGAGAGTATTTTGCTTGGAAAGCAGTTTACTGTAATTCACTTGAACATAAATTCAATAAAAAAAAGTTTATTCTCTTTAGAGGTTAAAAGAAACATATGAAAGGTCGACACATTGTTGTCGGCTAGTGTATAACGGAATTCTTAACTTCAAAAACAGTCCAGAAAAAATATGGCACAAGGTGGTCACTCAGGATAATAGTCGAACGGATTTATATTTTTTTTTCATTTTTTTAAGAGAGTCTATTTTTATGTACCTCAGCCTCAACCAATTTTGAAGAATCAGACATTCAATAACTTTGTTTTTTGTTGTTCATTTTAGAACGAAAATCTATTTCGTAGAAGCAAAGAAAAGAAAACAATCGGTACGAAATCAGAAGAAAATATACAGGAACAAAAAAGACCTCACAGAAAGGCACAGCCCAATAAAATTACATTTAGCAAGTCTACATTTAGTTTAGCTTTCTGACAACTCTCATGACCTCTCTTTCTTTATTCAGTTCAAGACAGACACTTAATTTAGTCTTTGTGACAGAACATTTACATGATTTCTTATTGTTATTTTACTTCGAAAAAATAAGAAAAAAGTCTTTTACATCCAGACCTTTATAGTTTTTCTTCAACAACCGCTTAACATTTGAGGGATGAAAAAATACACATACGTTTTCTGCTTTTGTTCGAACGTATAGCGTTACTATGAAATCTATTTCAGTGAAAATTCTATAATACAGAGAAGCAATTATCGTTAATTCATATCAAAAATTGTTTGATCGTTTCAGACCAAAGAGTAATCTGACCTGAGATTTTCTCCTGATTAGATTAGACCGGACTTTTTACTCCAGTTCCGAGGATATGTCCTTTTTCTCTGGAGTAGGTCACTCCATTGGTTCTCTTTGAATTCCATCATCATGTACGTGCTGTTTTGTACATTCTTATGATTAAACCGATGCAATGATTACAAAGAAAGAACGGTTTTAGTTTTGAAAGAGCAGAAAAAGTTTAAGGTAGGTTTTACAGAATGTGCATTGAAAAAGAAAGCTCGAGGCTCAGCTCTTATACGCAATGTCGAGTTCAGGCCTCTAACATCAGACAAAGCAGGCGATAGATATTGCTCTTTGACATCAAAGCAAAAAGATATTGAAGAAAAATTTGGGGGGTTGTGTGAGAACTCAAATTTCCCATCATTTAAATAAATGGTAACTGTTTCCTTACTTTACGCAGTTTCAGAAAGAAGGGTGAATCAATATAAATGTACATCTTCTGAACAAGCACAGTGACATGGACCAAACATTAAACATCAAGAAAACTTGGAATAACGATTTACACCTTCCCAACCAGCGCCTACGGCAGAATGATGGTTAGCTTGTCAAGCAAACCATTGGTACAACTCATATTGCCATTGGGCACTCAGCTATTGTATACTTGTACCAGACTTGGTCAAAAAGTTTAAATATGAGCAGTGAAATGATGGTTATCTTGATAGTCACCGATTGTTTTGCTAGTAGGCACCCTGTTATCGATGTCCTATGCTAGGATACTAGATGCTCGATCAGTAGCAACAAGCGGTCTCAGTTTTATGACTATACACCGAGCACATTTTCAATCAAAACTCTAGCTGGCACCCGAACCAAGCTTTAATTCAAGATTCTGCATGCGTATATACTGAGACGGAAGTGAATTGATGTCCTTGAGAAAGGCATGGATCTATATCCTCACCAGGTATGGGTAAATAACTGGGGATTCGGAGTGCTTTAGTCGTGTAATGTACTACTGAAGAATGAGCTCAGAAGCCATGAGCGAGGAATAGTCTCTGTGGAACGACCCACTCACTTTGAAAACATTTACGAAAGGCGTTTTATGTAAATCTCTGAGCATCCACATATCATTGAAATCGTTGTAGATCTTGAAAACAAAATATTCTAAGGAATTAAAGTTCTTCCTTCTTGGAATATTTGCTCAACAAAACAATTCTACTTTCACTGAGTACGTTTTAGTATTTGCATAATCCACAGTTACCAAATAGTAAATCAATGAATTGTGTATAAAACACGAAAAACTCGCAGCATATTAGCAGCGATCGGGAAACAGCTGACTTGCATAATATAACATCTTTGGATGATTTGGGACTGTATAGGACTTAAGAAATTTCTATAAAAACATTTTTCCGCCTTGACGTGCGAAGTTTCAAAGAATATGTATATCTAAAGAGAGAGAAAGAGAGAAAGAGAGAGAGAGAGAGAGAAAGAGAAAGAGAGAAATGGGATATACATATATATATATATATATACATATATATATATATATATAAATCGATATATCTATGTTTATATAGATTCAGTTATAGATATGTATCTGAATATATGTATATATGAGAGAAAGACAAAAAGAGAGGGAGGGAGAGAGAGAGAGTGTGTGTGTACACATTATATTTTATGGAAGGAATAATATGAATACATTTTGAGGGAAAATTATATTTCAGTCGGCACTCGTGTTAACCGAAAAGCAGATCGAACAGTGGCGTAGGGCTAATCGATTTCCTAATCGGTCGATACTGGTGTTAGACAAAATATAGTCCCTACTCTAAATATGTGTATACACATAAGTTCATGCATACACACACACACACACACATTCATATATATATATATATATATATATATATATATATATATATATATATATATATGTGTGTGTGTGTGTGTGTGTGTGTGTGTATGTGTTTAGTGTGAAAATGAGATGATCTGACGGAATGTGTATGAAAATGACTATTGGAAGGTGGAGATAGTACATTACAGAAGAGCCAATGTCAGAACGTTTTATCTTCATTTAGACACATTTCGAGGCATTTTTATCGTTGCGAGCTATCTTTTTCAGAGAAACTTGCAACCCTGAACAAAAAAAAAAAAAAAGAAAGCTGTATGCCATTTCAGATTTGAGGGAGAATTCAGACATTTCTGTGTTGTGGCAAATTACGTAGGGGTAGAAGAAGGTGTTTGTATCAGTGAAGGTGAGAATCCAGTTTGGTCTGAAAGAAGCGGGGTCTGTGAGAGGAGTCAGGGCACGGTTGTATGTGTCTGTGAATATCAGTCTGGTCTTGGATAAGAAAGGACACGAGAAGAAGGGCCTGGATGAACATGGTCAGTTTTCAGGAAAAATATATTTGGCTGTGGGTATATTTAATTACTTGATTTTTTCTGTGTTTTTCTTATGTATTCACAAAGTTTGATATTACACTACTATGCATGATTTTTCTCGTTGGGCTCATCGATTGTTTAACATGAAACAGTTTTGGGGGGTTTAAAAATAAAACAATAGTATGAAGATGCCTCCCCACCCCCAATGACACCACCCTTCCTTAGGCTATGATTGTATTCTATAGCTTTTTAAAATTATCTTTTAAGTTGTGTTTTAATGTATGATGTTTGTTATTTTATATAGGGAATTATCACAAGGTACTGTATTTCGATGGTCTTTATATACTACACATTCAATATTTTTGGAAACAAAAGCCTACTCACGAGGATGTAATTGACGATGAAGGATCAGTAAGTATAACAACAGACACTACTCGTTATTCGTGTCACTTCAATTGAGTCTTCCTGTATATGAATATCACATCCGTTGGACCCGTTAAATAATAACCAAGAATACAAGTTATACAGAAAAAAACTTCCTCACGTTGATTTTCACCAATATAGACAACCGAAAAATTTTATAAGATCATTAACATTAAACCTAATCATTCATATTTTGTATCGGGTCATTTCCGTTAATCGTATAATTCCTTTTTTTTAGGTAGCCTAATATACATATGATTGAGACAATACCTAATAACATTCTATTAGGTGGTAATATGTATATGTACAATTCAATCAATGGACTTCAGACATTTATTAATTTGTATAGCGTGTTCTATCTCCCACTAACCCCACTACTTATTAAATGGACAAATTGACCGGAGCCATATGTGTTTCCCTCTCTCTGATTTCATTCAAATCGATGATTTTCCAAAATGGAGGGGACGAAATTGATCCGTTTTACTTACCTCTATTCCCAACCAATGATATTAAATCATCCGATATACTTTACTCATTTATTCTAATATTTTATACTCTCGTTATCAGATTCTTTATTTCTCGTTATCATATCATCATGGTCAAATATATACGTTTCAAAAAGACCAAGATTTCCAACACAGCCTTATCAGATTGTTTTAAAAAATAGTCACTTCTGCTGCTTTGCTAGGACATTCTTATAACTAAAGGACATTATCATTATTACTGTCTGAATGATCGTCGTTGAAGATAGCCCTTCCCCAGGATTCGCTGCATTTAGCTATCGTTGGCGTCACTAAGCCAGTGCATTTTGAATTTGTCTAGCTCGTCTCTCCATCTAATACTCTGCTAGCATCGGTGGCACATTAGATTTCTAGGGATCCATGTCGTAAGTTGCAATGTCCATCGTTTGTCTGTCATTCTTGTGACATGTCCAGTCCATTACCATTTGGGTTTTTTAATGGATTCTATGATTTCTCTGACTCCTGTCTACTCCCAGATATATTGTGCTGTCTTGTGGTGTCTGTATGTAAGGTTGAGCACCCATTTACTTTCATTCCTACTCGAGCAAAATGCAATTCAAAGTCAAGCCTAAGAGTCACACTAAGTTTTCAAGTCTCCAGCAGGGCAGGCTCAACCTTTGAAGATTAAAAACGTTCCACTAGTGCTGAAAAAAGATATAGACCCAAAGCTTCTTCCCAATTTCACTGATTTAGTTGAAACATGGAAATTAACCAAAATACTGACCCTTAAACTAAAAATCATGCAACGTGCTCAATAGAGAAACATGCTCAACGTCACATTGAGAGATCACAAGATAGCACAGTACATTTGAAGAAAGACGAGAGTCTGAGCAGTAAAAAATGAAAAGAAAAATCAAATGGCGATAAGCTGGTCATGTTGCAAGAATGTCAAACAATTACTAGACATCATGCTTAAAAACGTGGATCCCCACAGACTACATTCAAAACTGGGGCTGACAAAATATCATATGACATGACAAACTTGATAAATTCAGAAAGTACTGGTTCCGAGAAGAGTGCGTTAGAGATGTATGGCTAATTTTGGGGAAGGTTTATGTCCAACAACAGATGTTAAGAGGGCTATGCTACTGCTGGTGATGGTGAGGATGAAAGCACTCTTTCGCAAATCCAAGTACTTTTTTCTTTCCATCTATTTCACTCTGCAGATGTAAATTTGAATGTCTATTATCTATTGCAATCCATCACTCCAGTAGCCTTTTACCCAACCAATCATCAGTAAATTGTGTAAAAAGGGGTTGAGACATAAGATGTAACAAAAATGTGTTACATATTCGAATTTACTAGAGCATGTATTTTTTACTGTTACTTTTCGGCTAGTCTTTTTTAATCTTTCTTTTTCTCATTTGACTCAAAGCGTAAAGAGTGCAATTTCAAACCTGGATGAATCTTTTTCTTTCTGATCAAGTTGCATACTCAATGTTCATGGAATTGGGATTTGCATTAAAAATTGAGACGGACATAAGATGAAAGAAGACCCGTAGAAGATAAATGATGCCGACCATACAACATTGGAAGGGGAAGAGACGACTCAATGTTTCTGACGATGCAATCAAACTCGATTTAGGGAATGATCACTGGACAACTCGGTGTGGCCGACTCAATGCCAGGTCAACTTAGTGTATATTGTGTTTTATCATCTTTCTAGTTGAAAGGAAATAAAGAAAAGTATAATATAATTGAGACATTAAAATATCCCACGTTCATTAAATGATGAGTTAAAAAGGATATTTCAACAAAAGAATATTGTGCAAGCATTACTTGGAGAGTGATATCTGGTTTATCTAAATTTATAAGCTATTCCTCATAAATATTCAAGAGTAAACTATCCAAGTAAAAAAAAGTTTTTTGTATTAAGTGTATAATTTGTTGATCAATCCAGTCAACGATCCAATGTTGCACGATCATCTGAGGAATAAAGAAATGATTTTAATTTTTGAAGTAACAAATTTTATAGTTTGTTCGATCACCATATTCCCATTTTGACTGCTTATTCACGTCGGTAGAATTGGTAGAGTTCGTAGTAAATGTCTTCGAATATTTTGCATGGTTGTTGGTATGATTCGTGTCAGGGCAGGTTGATGTCAAGCCAAGTCGATAACACGGAAATTGGAGACTATGTGTAATTATAAATACAATTTGCAACCAAATACCTCAAAATCATGGACGAATATCTACTCTTCAGTTTAATGTTTATGTTGTTTTTTTTCTTTTCTATTGTTTAATGGTTTTATTATTATATTTACTATCATAATAACATCTTTGGTGGCACGTTTTTTATTCAACGAGAAGAAAGAAATATATATAGTTGTTATTACATAGAAATGATATTTTTTCGAGATATCTAGGCACGATCACCTTTGTAAAGGAATATAAAAACAGAGAGAGAGAGAGAGAGAGAGAGAGGAAGGAGAAAAGATAGGGAAGAAGGAAAAAACAAGAAAGAAATGGAAGAAAATAAGAGTAAAATTAGAAATACGCAGGCGTTTTGTGTGAAAAAAAAAAAGAGATGGAAAGAAAGACGGGAAGAAAGCTTGAAATGACTGGAGGTAAATAAAGAAAAGGTTGGAAGGTAGGGGCCGAGCTGAAGATAGCGACAGAAAGAAAGAAGAGAAATGAACGCCTGTTTCCATTTTCTTCTTTTTTCTTTTTCATATCATAGTTCGTGTAAGGGAAAATGGACATCCCAATTTTGTTTTATTCTATGGTAATTTTTAAAAGTCTGATGAGTCATTTCCTAAATAGACTTATTCATATATTGATTCAATCTTAAAACGTTTATTGGCGGATATCTTTTTTTGTTCGAATTTATTCACGCAATTGAAAATAATTCTTTTTCATAACAGAAAATGAATTCAAAATATTCTGCTCTCACTTGTTTAAATTTTGATTTTTTTTCAGTTCGATGGAAAAAGTGAAATATATAAATTATATAATCCTGAAACAAAAATATATGACATATTGCTTTTTCTAAAACTGAAACTTGATCCTGAATCAAATCCCTTTTTTTGAAAGATGAATTTTTTGCTGGAATTAGGATTTTAATTTCATATTCCATTCATGATTTTTTAAACTTATTTAGGAGTAATTCAAGAAATAATTTAAAAAAATGTCCATTTTTCAAAAAATGTATTCTTAAAGCTATGTTTTAATTATTTAGGGATCGTCCAACAGAATTGCCGCTGCTGTTGATGATGCTCAGAGCAGTGAGTACTGAGTTTAAGCTTATTTAAAGGTAATTAAAATAATAAAAGAGTTTGTTTATTCATTTATTTACAATGTTCCAACCGTGTGCATGCCTGTCTTTGATTGTATATTCACTTCTGTCGAGTGTTTCCGATGTCAGCTACAAGGTTGCTCTCCTGGCTTTGGATAAGCTGTGTGTTTCTTCCAAAAAGTTCTTTATGATGAGAGGTTCCCAGATGCTTCTGATATCGATACTCGTTTGGCTAGGTGGTTCGACTTAGGACAAGAGGAATAGTCAGACCATAATATCACACATAATGTTAATACACCTTATCTAACGAAATTCGAGGGATAATTTACATAAATATACCCATTTCTATAGAACAGTAACAGGTATGTTGCTGCTAGTAACTCCAAAATTTCATTTGGTGACGCAGAGCTGATTTTGGACCTTACCCCAACATTCATTGAACAAACATTGTCAACCTTTAGCCATCCTATTTTCACCCGCTATACCTTTTCTCTTCTGAATCAACCTCTTGATTCATGGTTGTATCGTATCGACTTAGGAGATACACAACTCCACTCAAAAAGCTCGTGAGTTTCTCTTGCCTTTCAAGGCCTTAGAGGTCTTGAATACTAACAAATACTTTTTTTGGACAATCGGTATAGCTGGTTCAAAATACGTCTTAGGTGGAAACAAATCCCCAAACATCGAACTATTTGAGAATAAGTTGGTGATGTTTGATTTCGGATCATGTGGGACACACTCTATACACTTTTCTCAATCCGTCTGTCTCCGTCTCTTTCTCTCTCTTCCACCCATCCTCAGTCTTTATATATATGTACAGATTTGATATTCACATGGGTGAATATTAAATAGAAATGATACGAGCAGCGAGTTATATCTGTTGTTATACTTACGGATCCTTCATCGTTGAAAACGTCTATAGATTAACCTACGTAAGTAAACCCTGTTTGGAAAAAACAACAAAAACATATAATATAAAATAAAGTCGAAATACAATACACATACAACCTTATATGAAATGACGAAGTACATGTATTGCAGTCACAACATAATAATGAAGGGAGATGGTGCTTGATCAACACTATTGGGTTTCTCAGTTAATATGACTGTTTTGTTTTTAAAATCCCCTAAACGGATATTTGATGAACAACAGATGATCAAACTATAGACATTGTATACAGTGTACCATAAGAACAGTGTATTGGGAGAACAAAGGGGAAGATCAAAAAAGAAATAATGTAAATTGCATTGAGAGATATCGGAAAATGGGTGTCAAGTTTCACAAAAAATCTTTTGAAAAAAGTTTTTAATGTTTGGTTTTTGAAGCTATTAATCTTTTCAGACAATGCATTTTATTTTCAATGTATATATATTTCACGAACATGAAATGCACTTGTTGAAATACTTATGTCGTAGTACCTTCCAGATTCCGATAGTTCGGGTTGAGGAGTAAGTAGTGCAATGATATAGAAAAGAGAAGATTTGTCTCCTTGTGGGTTGATGGTGGCGTTGACGTCACTTGATATGTGGGAGGAGAAAGGGCAATGCACAAAGAAAATGTGCACCAAGTATGAACTCAAATGCAGCGACGAAACAAAGTAAGAGGAACTCATACAAATAAATGGATGGACAAAAAAGATGGTTGTTCAATACAATGACATAAATGGTAAATGTCGAATGAGAATCTAGTACATAAAATGATAACATAAATTTTATCGATCGCATAAAGAGATGAGAGAAGAGCAGATAACAGAAGGTAAGAGCTTTCTTGTCATTGACAGCACAAGCGTCAGAGTCTGAGAGGAATTGTCTGAACAGCTTGTGGATCCGTATGGATTAGATTATACCAAAGAATACGTGGAGACTGTCTTCAGTTTGCAAACGAAACTGCTGTTTTGAGCATGGACTTAGGGAATATTCTTTGTCGCTGATAGACTCTCAACGGACAGGCCATGAGAGACAAAAAACAAAGAGTTTCATCCATGCATGTTTCCTGAAGTGAAGAAATTTAGGAAAGGTTATCGTAATCATCGGCTATTAAAAAGCATTACCATTTCATTAACGAGAATGAAAGGTGTATACACGTTTTGAGCATGTGTTAAGGATAAGATGATGTTGCTGCGTAGCTGTGCGTATGTGAAGTGAAAGGGGCAAAGTGAGTACTGAGATAGATTACGATGGAAAAGTGGTTAAGACTAGATCGACTGGGAGTTCGGGGAAATGATAACGATCTTAAAGAGAAGAAAAGAGAATGAAAGAGTAGCCAGCAACAAGTGCAGGGGCAAAAAGCAGAACAAGCTTGGAGTGCTGGTGCTTATAAAAATTGTGCGTCAGGTCTTTTTTAGGGGTTGTCGGTGGAAGTGACGCTTTCGATATCCAGCTAAAAGAAGGGTTTTGTATTTAATTCTTAAGTAAAAATATAGGAGGTACTACACCAATGACAAACACTTTTTTGTACATCAAATATAATTGATAAAACATATAATACCCATAGATATTTAAACAAACACAATCTATTTTTATTACCTATGATGAATGGGGCCATTTTTAATTTTAAGCAGGGATTATTGAAATTAACTTACCAGCTTAGCAACCGTTCCGTATGGAAATGAGTGTTCACTGTTTTAATTTCTCTGATCCATTCTGAATGAGATTTTTGAACGGTAGGAACAAAAATTCATTTATTCGTTTATTCAACAAACTATCTCTATTAGAAAAATAATAATCAATGACTTGAACGGCGAATCAGTACTGAATGAATGTCTTTTGAAGATTGCAAAAAATTGATTGTTCTTGTATTATGTCACTGTTTTAATCCTGTAAAACAAGTGATCAAAAATGATATTGCAATCTGTTTAGATACTTAATACTTATCATATATATATATATATATATATATATATATAGTACGTTTGACCCGTACCGAAAAGAGAAATACATTAACTAAATGTTGGCTATACTGTCTAAATTGAGTTACAGTTAAAGCAAATGGAGTGCCAACGACTTGTAATTGGACAAAAAGTTATGAAACCAGCAGACAATCATGTTAAAACACAAGTTATTATCCATCTGCTGTGTGAAAACTTTATAATTTAGTTTGCTCCTTTATATTGCGTTGTACGACGAAAAAGAAAAAAAGAAATTATTTTCTTTCTCTCAGAAGAAAACTGAATTAGCTCCACTTCTAAGTCTTTGTCTGTAAGTATATTTTTCTTATAAAGTCAAATTGCAAAGTCAGACTGGATTGTTCACTCTGAATAAAGAACTATGAATAGTTTGATTTAAAAATAACAACTGGCAAACAAACTGAATGATTAACTTTCTGGAGTTTTAATCAACACGAAAGACTTATGTTTCTTTCTCAGTAACTGTAATGCATCGAAGAGAAATGTTGTTTGTTTGTATGTAAAGGTAGGTGTAATATCATTTTGATTTATTTTCCAATACATGAAGCGTTGTCAGCAATAATTTATATTTCATAAGTATTTTATTTTATCTTATTGTAGTTGCTTTCGAATTTACAACTGCAACTAAATAGATTAATGATAAAGAATAGAGTTTAAATTTGAACTCGAATTATTTGTTTCCAATCTGCGCTGTTTACTAACTTTAGTAATCTGATGAGCTTTGTATTTGGATAAAAAATCTCAGGGTTGCATATTGGGCATGTGAAGTAGTGCAGTGCTCTTAACAGTACTAATTTTAGTTTTGCATGAAGTGACATTTTCCTCATTTGGTAATAACCTTGGCAAAACTCAGCAAATTTCAATAAAACCTCCGTCATCTTGTGAAGAAATTTTTTATTACTCCAAGTCTCTGAAAAATACTTCTATGATCTTTGTCCTGGTTTATGCCAGATATTGCATTAGAATGTAATGCATACAGGCGTATATAACATGGTTTTGTGGATGTTTTGATATACAAATAATAACGATTTTAATTATCAAGTGTTTACGTTGGGAAAATCGAGATGATTTTAAAATCCAGGTAAGCGTGAATTAAAATCTAATCTAGTAAAGGTCTACTTCGTATATTATTCACATCCACATTGTTTTGTTTTTTAAAATAAAATAAAAAACTGTACGGGATTCGTACATATAAAAATCAATTAACAAATTCAAGGAGGGTTATGACAAAAAAGTTGGGTTGCTCAGATGAACAACAAGCGGCCTGTTTACCTAATAGTTAGAATTATCTCTCGAAAGAAATGGATTATGAAATTTAAAACAAAACAGGACTACTATGAAGAGTATGTACCTACACAATCTTTTGAAAAGTTGTACTCTAACGGCCGTATATATTTTTACGTTGATAACTTCATCTCCAGGATGAACTTACAATAGGTTGTGCACACATCTGCTGACCTCTGAAAGTTAATTATGGCAGCCATTTTCAATTCAAACGAAGGCAGCTTCACCTTAGAGACATCAAATTTGTATACTGAGGTGATTTGATCCAATGACAAACACACAATGGTGTCAGCCCCTGTTGACCTATAGATATGGATCGGGGGTTTGGCAAAATCTTGGTATTTCCGAAAAAACGTAGATGTTGGTACCTTTGAATGACTCCAAGAGTAGCGATCCCTTTTTTGAGATGTCCCCTCTTAGAATTTACTGCCTCTCAGTACTGATTACATTAACCATAGGCAATACCAGGTATATATATATTTATATATATATATATATATATATATATATATATATATATATATATATAGGCTATGATAGTTCAATTCTGTGGTCTGACACCTTTTAATGTATGGCTTATATGTAGTTCATTCTCACCACCAATTTTAAATGGATTGAGTGGGAACATTACCAATTATCTGAAAAATACTTCTTCATCGGATGTATTGATGTACTCCTGCAAGTTATGAGCATCAATTACTGTTTCTCAAAACTTTTGACTAAACGGAACGAACAAACAGACAGGTCTGGTTAGTCACCTTATAGAGACCGTCTCGTGATCAATATCATTTGACAGGACGCTGTATGGGTGGTGATTGATTGCAAAATGGGTGATCAATTGATAAGTTTTGCTCCCAGCTTTTTGTTGGGCTGTGATCACTAGAAAATGTATGAATGTTCGAAAAACAAGATTGATAGGTTTTTACCTTAGACTGAGGATCTGTTTCAGCATAAACTTATATTGAAATTTAAAAATTCAACAATATGTCAATAGGCTCATTTAAGCAAAACTTTTTTATGGACAGACCTTGATTGATTCTTTGTTCTTTCGATGCTGTTATCTTATACTCGCAATTTTCTTTGTATCTTGCTTTCCTTCCTTTTAGAATGAATATTCAATCTCCTGACAAATAAATCTTTGAGATCTCGATAATTGGGAAAATTACTTGAACACAATATATTTTCACTGCACGAACCTATGTTTCATGAAGAAATTATCAATATTTTCCGGCCCTTTCGGTACTAGTTCTGTTACAATGATCATGAAAAGATAGTTTCCATGATCCCTCTAATGCTTTTCTCGCCCAATTATAAAACATAGAAGTATTTTGTAATTTATTCATTATCTGATACTATCATTGCAAGCAGCAGTTAAATATTAATGTCTTTATCTTAATACACCATGCTATTACTTTACTTGTAAATTCCCCATGGAGTGATGAGTCCGTGAATAATACTTACTATAATCAAAATAACGAGTAGCTTTTCAGAGAACATATTCAATATTTGCACCAATGCATTAGGTACCACCATTCCTCAATTGGCCGCTTTAAACAGCTGAGATGAGTCATATCTTCCCAATCGCTAAAATAACCTTACTTTCGATGAAAAAAAGCAAAAAAAACAAAAACAAACTTCACTCAAGTGTCAATATTGCATGTGGTCAGGGGTTAGGATTTAAGTTTAGTATTAGAACTAAGAAGTAAAATTTGCGTTAGGATAAGGGTGTAAGGTTGGAATTATTGTGTGAGGTTACGGTTATCTTGGAGCTTTAGCGTTAGGGATAATAGATATGTTTAGGTTTAGTGTTTTAACTTTCAAATCGCCATTGTCATTCCTTTTACGAGGAAATTGAATCTTTCCGAAAGCCATTTGAAAAAAGTGTAGCTACTTTTAGCCATTTTGATGCATAGCACAAGGGTAGCCTTTTCTTATCATTCGGGAGTGAACAACAAATGTTCAACTTTGTTCGCTTTGGGTCGAGTGTTTTATTTCTTGAAATCCATGTAGCAGGTTTCAGTGTTGGGGAAACCACTGATAGCTTCAATTCAGGTAAGAGTCTGTGACTGCACTGTAAGGATTTGACTTCTATGAAAACTGATACTTATGAAACAGTAATGGTCTGTACGTATCAGTTTGGGATTTATTAACTTGTATATTAGTCAAGGATCCAAGTGTGTGTGTGTGTGTGTGTGTGTGTGTGTGTGTGGTTGTATGCTGTGTGTATGCTGTGTGTATGCTGTGTGTGTAAGTGTGTATGTGTGAGAGAGAGAGTGAGATAGAGAAAGTGAGAGAGAGAGAGTGAGAGAGAGTTTTGTTTTTGAAGTAGGATCCTTTTACGCCTAAATAAGGACTTCTGAACGTGTCATTTCGTTGTTTCGAAGTGTCCTGGAGTTTGTTACAAATAAAAACAATTCTCAGAACATTTCTACATGTTGCATTTGACCAAATACTGTTTGTCGTGTTTCTTATGAAAGCTGATTAAAGAAAAAAAAGACATCACCTTTTACAACAATGCGCCCCCAGCGATATCTTTTTTCTCTCAACTTACCTCGACAGTCAGTACACTTACAGACAACATACCTAAAGAAATGATGTTCATAAAGTTCCGAAAATTTGGAGTGATTTTATGTATCAAAGTCATATTTTTTTAATAAACAAACGTGTTGTGATTGAAATAAATAGAATTTCCATTATGCTTATTTAAGTAGCTTTTTAATGCAACTCACAGAATGTCACTAAGCAACGTTGATTAGTATGTATTGAATAAGTCTTCGATGAGATTAAATTTTGCATCCTAAACCTTGCATTTATGTGCAAGCCAACTTATCGAGAATATTACTAAGGGCAACCGGTAGCAATCGTTCAGCTTTAGTTGTATTGTTTAATTTCTATTCCTTCCCGACATCAAAATGCCAAAATATATGTTTTCCCATGCTAAAAGCACTAAATATATTTTCTATTTTGTAGAAGAACCATCGTAAATTATTATCGATTTTGATTTCGTAGTAATAATGATAAATAATAATTGAATTATTAAATTTGATTTTATAATTTTACAAAACGTAAACGATTTTACAATAAAATTCACTAATAACGTTTCCTTGATACTATTTGCCGAATTTTGTAGATGTTATATTCGGTACTATTACTAATACTACTACTGTACGCTCTATTACTGCAAACTTCCACTGCTAAATCTGAAAAAAAAATCAACATCATAAAGATTGGGGTATCTTTTGAGTAATGTCTTTGTTTCTAGTATATGATATTTGACCTTTTGTTTATCATTTATTGTTGTTTATAACATCTTTCATTTTTCATGACATCATATCTTTTCACTAAAGTGACACTCAACTTCAACTTATTGAGATTGTGGGAACAGACTTTCAAGATATGAAGACAATTCGTCAAACAAATGGCAATTGCAATCAACTACAGCCGGATAAATGTACGAGTACATTTCTAAAGATGGAAAGCAAACCAAAAATATCAGATCATTGAATAAAATACTAAATCAAATCGAATATCTATATTATATCAAATATTAAAAATGAGGTCAAATCAAGTTCAATTTTGGGTACGGGAAAGCCAATGGATATATAAGTTCTTTGAAAAATTGAACAAACAAAAAAAATAAATAAACAAACAATGAAGCAGAAAAAACTCAGAAGAACAACAAAATCAATATAAAAAAACCGGAGGCGAAGCAGGAGGTGATGATGAGGGACAGACACTCCCAAGTGATTTTGACCTTTCGGGGTTTTTGTTTGAGCCATGTCTCAAACTGTTGACACTAACATCGAAAATGAATCAAAATTTTTTTTCCATCGAAATTGAAATATATCCGTGAAAACAAGATGAATAAATAAATAATATAATTACCATTATCATCATCATCAGCAGCAGCAGTAGCAGCAGCAGCAGTAGCGTTTTAGCCCTCGTCGCTGGACATAGTCTTTCCCAGAGATTTGTCTAGCTCGTCCTGCCATCTCACTTTGTGTCGGCCACAATATGAAAAGTCTGTCACAGTCAATTTCACAAGATCCACATTGCGAGTTATCTGACACGCTTGTGACACGACCAGCCCATTGCTATTTCAGTTTTTAGATCGTTTCTACGGTATCTTAAACTCCTATTTCATTTCTAATATACTGTTCTGTCTCCTGATTTTTCCGTGTGAGGCAGAACATGATTATTTCCAGTGCATGAAATTTAGTTTGAAATGAACAAATATTCACACTTCCTTTCGGTAAAGTCGTTCATTATTTGTTGTTCGTTTCTGATAGTGTTCCCGTGATATTAGTAAAACATTTATCTTATGATTAGCTCCTGATAAAAATTAGGAAAAACTTGTTCTGACACACTGATATCTTTATCCAAAACTGTCAATTATAGCTTAGTTGAAATCACCAAACAAAATCAATGTCCGTTAAGTGTTTACTTACATAAGGAATTTTTTAGCACCTCCACTTTCCATGATTTATTTTTTCACTTCGTCAAGTGCAACTTGGCATATTCTTAGTGATAAAACATGGATGTCCATGTGTTTTGGGTTTCAGTCTCCATACATCCTCACCCAGTACCGATATGTTTTTCACTGACATCTTAGATCAGTTGCCCGTCTTTCCCATTCTTCATTGGGGAGCTCTCTCAGTAGCTTCCATTTTTTCCGATAAATTTTTCCCCTGCGGTCCACAAAATTCTATGTTTTAGTAGGAATATTGACCTGCAGAGCCATTGCAGCCAACTTCCATTGGCTTTCAGCTGGCTTTCCAACCGTTTCCCCGACAGTCAGCTACCAGTTCCTGTTACTTGGCTCTCTTTTCCC
>OY735211.1:15397848-15407848 GCA_963457665.1 Thysanoteuthis rhombus
CTATAATCAGCCTCATTTGCAAGTTCCGGTGACATCGTCGTAATTTGTCTCAAAGTCAAAGATCAGACCGAATACGTGAAATATCTCTATAATCATTTGAAGATCCACAACTGGTTGAAGATAATTATCGCAATTCATTGCAGATGTGGACGGTATTTAATTCTATTTAATGCAATTAGTGATTCAATCAGACATAAATTTATTTAAAGATATGCTTCTGGCTGAAGATTCGAAGTTTGAATGTTTGAGGCCTCGGAGCGATATATCTTGCATTTTTTGTCACTGAAGTCGCTCTTGCTTCGGTGCTGATTCAAGTGGTGAACTGTCGGATTCAAGTTCTCCGCTAAAGATATATCATTGACATTGCGTTTGTAGTTATGATCTTCAAAATAGGATTTAAAATAATTTTTGTTCGGAACTTCCTGCATAATTACATTTCGAATATTCGATCTGATTATTAAATATTCAAGTTCCATCTACATTCCGCCAGCATAGAGGTTGTAATGGTGACCCCAAATGATTGACACAGATTACACTTATTTGACTATGAACACACACACACACACACACACACACACACACACACACACACACACACAGAGGCACAGAGGGAAGGTATGCATTCTTCCAATTCTGTCTCGTTGGATGGCCATCATTCTTCCTTTAACTTTCTTTTCAAGTAAATTTCGCTGGTTTGATTTAAATCCAGTGACAAGATTAGCCAATCTAACATTTTCGATTCTTCAAAAACTCTATTGCCTTCTTAGCAGAATGTTTTGGATAATGGTCTTCCTGGAACATTGTTTCCTTGCTCACCATTGTCGTGTCTTCTATCAATATTCCTGCGTAATCTTCCGCATTCATGATTCCTTCCCACAGATGCATGTCACCAGTACCATTAGGACTTAAGCAACTCCAGACAGAGACGTTGCCAACCCAGTGTTTAACTGTTGAGACCAAATCTTTCCTCTTGTAATCCTGCCATGACGCCAACGAACTCATTGAAAACAATCATTTGTATTCCATCTAACCACGGTATACAATACCAAAATTTGGATTCTGAATTTTTTTTTTTGCTTTTGCAAAACATTTAACGAACTTGTTTGTGTCTCTATGTCAGTAGCAGTATCCTACGCAGTCGTCGGCAATGTAATACCATCTTATCTTTTCTCATTAGAACCAAACATATCTAATGAAATAAGATTTTTAAAAAATTACCTATCGAAAAACCCGACTGACACAGACCAGAAAAGCAAAAATTGAGAACACACACCTGGACCACTTGCTCTCCATTCATACCCGACAATTTCTCTACCCGAAAATACATCTGAAGTTTTGGTAAGTTTCAACATTTGTCTTTTAAAATTGTTTGCTCTCCAAGCTCTGACTAAATCCGGGATCCACGTGTAGAATGTACGAGAGTTAATAAAAAAAATTGCCATGTACTAAGGAGTCACAATTTTTTAACTCACACACACACACACATACATACACACAAACACACACACACACACACACACACACACACACATATATATATATGTGTGTGTGTGTGTGTGTGTGTGTGTGTGTATTACTAGGGTATCCTTATATGATATAAAATGCAATCATAAGTAAAAGGCTATCCTAAAGATAAGCGATGTAAAATTAGGGAAATAACTTTTCATTGTTTGCTTGGGAGTCAAATCTCCTCTATTTAGTTTTGTGGGTTAAACTTTGTGGGGGAATCTATCACTTGAAGCAGACAGAACACAAGGGAGATGGGTTAATATCAAGAGAAAATCTTCTTATTTTGAATGGGGAGATTTCTCTTCACTTTTACAAGTCAAAAACGAAAGGAAGATTTCCCCCCCTACTTTTAGAGGTCAAGATCAAAAAGATTTTCTTTCAATTACAGGGGTCATTATTCCTGGGGTGAAAGGCTAATACCCTTTTCGAAAGAATTTCTTTCTTTATGAGTCCAAGAGTCAATATACAAGGGAATTTTTTTGAATGTTTTGGGGGTCAAATGCGAGGACAAAACATTTTTTCACTTTAGGGCTAAAATTCCAGGGAGATTTTCTTAGTTTTATGCGTCAAAATGGGGTAAGTTGCAAATAATTTATTTCACTTCAGTGGTCGAAACTGAGGCGACCAGATTTTCTTTTCACTTTTAAGGGGTCAGAATCATGGTAATTTTTTTTTTCCCACTTTTAAGTGTTGAAATTATCTCTTTATGGTAGGAATGAGAAAGTTCCCCATTCAGGGGTAAAAATTGAGTTGGTAGATTTTTACTCCTTAGGAATCAAAATTGAGGGGATAATTTGATTCAGACTTTGAAATGAATTTATTTCGTACTATTCTGGGTCAAATTTGAGGGTGGAGCGATTTTTTTTCGTCATTTAGGAGTCAAAATTAAGGGGAATACTTTTTTCACACTCTTCGAGGTCGATTTTCAGGAGAATTTTTTTTTTTACATAAAGGGATGAAAACGGATGTGAGTTTTTATACACTTTTAAAAAGTTTAAATCAAGAGAATTTTTCTCTATATTTCAGGGGTCAAAATCAGGGCCATAATTTTTTTGACTCTTTTCGGTCAAAGTTGAAAGGGTAGATTTCTTTCTTTTTTCAGTCGTCAAAACGCTGAAAGATTGTTTTTACTTTCAGGGGGGAAATTTTTGGACACTCTTATTTATGGGTCTATTTATTTAATTTTAAAGGTCGAAATAGGAGGATGATTCCTTGAGAAATCCAAGTGTCGAAGTTTAAGGTGAAATTTTATTACGCTTTTAGCAGACGAAGTCGAGGGGGATTCTTTTTACTTTAAGAGAAATTAGGGGGCAGGAATTTTCGATGTTGGAAAATGGCACACAAACATCAGAATAATATCAGATTGATTCATTAATGCATTCGCTCTTGCACTTTTTTAAATAAATTTTATTTCTTTTTATCCATCTTGTTTGACATTGAAAGTGCAGGGGAGCAAATGATTGAAAATCGGGATATTCACCCCTATACGTACCAACAATTAGATTATTCACGTCAATCGTGAATTGTGATCGAATAAAGAACTGAAAATGTTTTATTTCAGTTGAAGTGCACACATATCGCCAAACAATTGCTTTCTTTTGATTATCTTATTTTTTGCTGAGTGATTTTTAGAATCAATAAACTAACAAGACATTTTTTTTTGCACATACACTTACATATGGAAAGAGATTTGCATACTTCATATCTAATTATGATTGTTCTTTTTAGTCCACGCCAAATTACTTATTTTTCTTTCTTTTTTTCAATATTTTTGCATCTATATTTGCATATCTGTCTCTTGGTTAGGTTCCATGTTTCAAATTCATAAGTGACGATTGGGAAGATGCATTTGTTGTACACCCTTCCTTTCAGGATTAATGAAATATTCTTGTTTCTTGAAGCTTGAGCTTGCTCTGCCAAAAGGCTTTCCTCTTCTCTTAAGGGTCTCATGGAGATTCGTTGTCTTTGGTAGAGATGTAGTGATCTACTTCCTCCAGTTCTGTGTCCTCAATTTTGATTTTAGTGTTTTTATGTTCGATGTGGTTGTTACACATGATCTCTGTCTTGCTGGAGTTTATGTGTCGGCCGACTTTCTTGCTCTCTTCATTTATTTCACGCAAGTATAGATAAACGGATTGAAAATTAAGTATTTATGTTCCAATGGACCGAGTTAGACAATTTTCATACGTAGTATGCAAATATATACTTGCATGTGGGCTCATGTAATATGCATGCATGTTTATACACATACGTTTGTAAATATTTTGTGTCTCAAAAGTACTGATATATATATATATATATATATATATATATATATGTGTGTGTGTGTGTGTGTGTGTGTGTGTGTGTATAAACTTTACAAAAATCACAAAAAATCCAAGGAATATTTACTGAATAGAAAAAAATGAAACCATACTGCAATGCACACATCACTGTAAATTTCTTTCAATGAATGTGAAATAGCAACAATGAATCAAAAGAATAAAGTAGACAAATTGCTCCCATGTCCATCATCCCTAAAACTTCGTATCACCATTTTCTACTTTCAAACATATCCGAACACATTATTAATTAAGAATTAAGAGTAATACTATCCACTAGAGCTACAGATGATATCAACAGGGGCAATAAAACCCAATACCACAATATATAAGTCAAGATAAAAATTACTCTCAGTTTACGACTAAGCATTCTTAGAGTGATGACCCCTAGTTCCAGTTAACACCCGTTGACAAAATGAATATCCCCAAACCACTCACTACAACACTCACAACATTCTCAGCAAATTCCCCAAAAATAGAATTAAAAAAACATAGACAGTCATTCACCTGATGAAGACCGGATTAGGCAGAAACATGAGCTAGTTTGTGTAGCGAATCCACATTCTACTATATATATATATATATATATATATATATATATATATATATATATATATATATATATATATATATATGTGTATGTGTATATATATATATATATATATATATATATATATATATGAATGAATGTCCCAGCTTATCAAAACTAAGACAAATGACATATTTCACTGCATTTTTGTAAACCAAAATTGAATTTTTATGACCCTTTCCATCCACACAACATTTTAGCTCATTGACATTCCCACATACCTACTCATATCTACTCTCATTTCCTCTAACGTCCATTATGGGTCAGAACTACACGACTGTCCAACAAATACCAATTTATACACAAATCTCACAACAATTCAATTCCCCTTATTAGTTCCCTTCAATTGCCCTGAGAAAGTTCTGGGATTGAGGAGACAACGGAATAAAATATTCCATTTATTTTAACAAGATTCAAATGTTGCCATTCAATCATTTTTCTCTCCCCCTTTCTCAGTCCCCATCTATACATATATTTGTCCATTTGTGTGTGTCTCTCTCTCTCGATTATATATATATATATATATATATATATATATATATATATATATATATATATATATATATATATATATATATATTCCTATATATGTATGTGTATATATATATCGATGTTATGCATTGTGCAGCAGGTTATAACCTTTTGAAAACTCTTTTGAGAACGCTTGTTTGGAGGACTAACTTAGCTTCTGCATCAGCTCTGCGCCAATCGACAAAACAAAGAACAAGTATCCAGCTCAACAAAAGCAAAGCCTCGCTCTACAGAGAATTGAGATTTATGCAACAAACCCGGTAATCCATAAAAGAAAATAGAAGCAGAGAATAAAACGGATTTGTTGATTTCTTTGATTCTTTGAGTTACTTGGCGCTGAGTCAAATTTTATGGAACGGACGCACTTTGACTATTAATCTCGCGTAGATTATGATCGGAAACCAATTGGGAGCGACGAATCCAATTTATTTTCCTAATCTTATCGATCAGAGTTCATTCGCCATTTCTAGTGACGTCGGCATGCATTTCTTCTCTTTGTCTTGCCCGAGCCGACCTCAGAGTCAAATAAATTTTGCAAGTTGTTCAAGACGCAATTATTTACTAGAGAACATACGATCATTCAGTTATCAACTGGCTTGCACACTGTGTGATATGTAAAGTATTATGACCTTATGCAGTCTCGGTAACCCACAATCAAGAATATCATCCAATAAAATAACCTCTCATGATACTTTTGAAGTTAGTAACAATGATTAATTGTGCGCACACAAAGATGGAGATTGTGTCTTTTGTAGTTGAATATTTCCGTTTTTTCGCCATGGAAAACTTACAAACATGCAGTCATTAGATGTCTACAACGCTGAATAATGTAAGGTACGATGAGCTTGTAGCATTACTATCCCAATCAAACCTTGAAATAATGTTTTATTAACAATATGTTTTGTAGATAGTAGCAGTCATACATTGTGGCATGGAAAATTTATTCAACTGATTGGTTTGACACGAACATTTCTTGAAGTTTTAGTGAAATCTTTCCGTCAATGAATTAGGAACTTTGTGGTTTATACATCTGAGTACGATTCGTGGATTCCCATGATCTTACACCAACATCCTGGAAATCTGATATTAGTTCCTGAAAAAAGTATCCATTTTCATTTTAATGACTTTAACGATAAAGTAAGTTCCGTCGTATTTTGATCACTGATGAATTATGGGTCCTCATTCGATTTTTTTAAAGACGAAATTAAGATCTGTTCAGTCTGAGGAAGATCAAAACAAGATTGCATGAGATTATTTTGTTTTGATTTTTTACACTGAAAAGCGTTGAATATCGATTTTTGAATATCACGTAGAATTTTACGAGTTATGATATATCAGCAACGTCAAATGGAGAGATCACAAAAAAAGCAGTTTATAAGAAAGGAAGCTGGAGTCTGATATGTAATAGAATCTATTTGGAAACTCAAATCGCAATGAGCAGGTCACGTTGCAAGGACAACAGACAATCGATGGACATCAAGACTCACAGCATAGATCTACAGAGACTGCATGCGATACCGAGGTCGACAGAATACAATATTGAAAGATGTACTAGGCAAATTCTGAAAATATTGGCCCTGCGACACCCATGATAGGGAGATATGGCGTATCTTGGGGAAAGTCTATGTCCAACAACAGACCTTAAAGGATTGATGCTGCTGCTGCTGCTGCTGCTGCTGCTGCTGATGATGATGATGATGATGATGATGATGATATAAACATCATGGTGTTTAATACGTTCAAAAAGTATAATATGATGAATTGTTCCTACTACTTGGTCTTAATCTTTGGGACTGTAGCCCTGCATAAACCTTTTTTTTTTTAAACAATACTGGTCAGGTTCAAATCTTAATCCATTGGGGAATTTCCAGACAACCAATCGACACATGAATACGCATCTGAAAACGAAAACAGCTGGCATTGAGAAGCCCCATTTCACCATATAAAAATTGATTGACAAATGGTTAATATTACCACTATTTTGACATCTTGAATAGGAAGGAGTATTTGCTGCTTCACACTTCTTTCACTGTTTTCATCAAATGCATCAATTGCTTAACGCTGCTGACTAAATGGTTACAAGTATCGTCGTAACCGGTCTGAAAATCGTCCCCAATCTTCTAGTCTTCTTTCTTCGGCCATTGAGGCTATTAACTCTTGATGATAAGCATTTAACTTTGAATTCCAGTTTCCTTAACCCCCTCTCATACTGATTCCTCTTCTGATTTTACTCTGTTTCAGCTTGAGGTTTCATATGCCTACTACCTTATCCTGATGGATGATGTGAATGAAAAATTACATGAATACAATATAAAGGAGCAAATAGCGTAACAAAGAAGAAGAAGAAGAAGAAGAAGAAGAAGAAGAAGAAGAAGAAGAAGAAGAAGAAGAAGAAGAAGAAGAAGAAATGGGAGAGAGAAAGATGAGGCATGGTAGAAGTGAAGAAACAAGAGAAGGAGGAAGAATAATTGTGATGAAAAGAAAGTATGTTAAGAGAAGAGAGAAAAAGAAAGTAAAGTTCGAGAGATAGGGGAGGAAGAAACAAAAAGGAAGAAAGAAAAAAGGAGGGAATAAAATGGAGAGGAAAAAGAGAAATCAGAGAAAAATGATAGCGGAGAGAAAAGAGGGAAAACGAAGAAGGGAAAAAGAGGGAAGGAGGAAAAGAAGAGGGGAAAGGGATGTAGGAGAGAAGATAGAAGCGATGAAGGGTTGAAAGGAGGTAGGAAATATTGTACAAGAAAAGCAAAAGAGGTGGAGTAAACAGAAAGAGAGCTAGGGGAGGAGACAGGAGAATTGAGAGAAAGAGATGAGGGAGAGAAAAGATTATGAAAGAAGGGACGGAAAAGCGATAAAAATGAATGACTAAAAAGAGTTGAGAAGAAAAAAGAGGGGAAAAAAGCATTAAATTTCATCAATCGCTCTGATTGTCTTTTCCCTTTTGCATTGAAATTACTTTGTACATCGTCTATATTCACCTATGATGATCTATTAACATAAATATTCAAAATTTTATATTGATTAAAAATCTGCTTGCTTCATGTTGTCAGCTAGTTCTCCTTGCTAGGGGACAGCTACAATAATTTTCATTATTAAAACGTTACGCACAAACCAAAGCATGACCCCTGAACAAAATTCCAACGAAACATAGTTTTAAAAAGAGGCTGAGAAATCTGTTCAATTAAATTACTATAAGAACACAAAATATTGGATGAACTACATACAATGTCACGATCAGAGATTTCTTAAAAAGACGACTGTGGATTTTAACCTATCTTGTAGATTGAGTAATAATGTATTGCGTCCCAGTGTCGGAAGTTTTGTTCGAGCCAAAATAGAAGAAAGGCTCCCATAATACTGATTGCAAAAGCACACAGCCGCAATCAACTCTGCAGATGGCATAACACAGTTTCTTAGTCCCATTCTAGTCACCGAGGCAAGCTTAATATTTTGCAAGACAACTTTGAACATTTTTCGAGATTCATTAGAAGTTATTCGATTTGAGGCAAAAAAGTTTCCGAATGGGTTGGAGAAGTCTATACCTATATTTGCAGTATTCTTTGATTTATGTCTTCCAGGGGATACCAATTACTGTTGGTTCCAATCGACAAAAAGATTTAAGCTTTTACTAGATAATAATAATTTGATGCGATCAATCCTACGAGAGGAAATAAAGGAGGTCGTCTTTTTTTTAGCAAACCAAAGATCTGGAGAAAAGCACGAATTTACTGGAGAGTAAACGACTTTCATTACCTTGTTTAATAGACATTTTATTTCGCTCGAGAATACTGAGTAACGATAGCGTTTCGTAATCAATAAACTGCTTCCAATAAATGGTATCTGTAGATATTTTTCCGAGTAAATTTCTCCATTCTAGTATATTTTCAAAAGTAGAGGGTCTTTATTTCCTCTCTCTTTCTATCCTTTCCTTCTTTTGTTCATGAGGACTAAATTCTTTTTTTTTCCATTTATCTCTTTTCTTTTTATCTCTTCACAATCCTTTTTTTATCATTTCTTTCTTTTCTTCTTACTCTGCTTCCATTCTTTTTTATTGCGTTTCTTTTATTCTTCTTTAATTTTCTTTCATGAGGGAGACCCCTTAAGCCAGAAGCATACATAATACAATATCGATTCAATATACAAACATTACTTGCATGGGGGTGGGGGGTAAATCAAGACTATTCAACAATAATGATTTAGTTAAATGGAGATTTGATAGGAATAATTCTTTGTGGGCATTATATATGATACACATTGGGCCTGATGCACGTACACATATACATGCATAAATGTGTACACAGAATAAACATCATTAAGTCATATATATGAACGCATTAAATTATTCGAAAGTCGATCTGAAACGACCTCCTGTTATTAAAGTAAGCATGGATCACTCGGCCTAGACAGCATGAATAGAATGAACAATTGAAGAAAGACATTGTCTAAGCCAAGTGATGTATTGTTTATGTAATACATGGAGATCATTTCAAAAAGAGTTTCAAATAATGTAAATATCAATATTCCTTCAGACTATATACTCATTTCTCAATACACATTCACACACACACACACACACACACATATATATAAATATATACATATATATATATGTACATACAAATTTCATTTGATATTCTAATGTTGAAAATATATCCTGAGAATTAGTAGTCTGTAAGAGGGCCAGATGAGAATAGCCAATATATATAACAGAAAAGTGAATTATTCCTGGCAATTCAGATTTCAATCGGTGATCCCATTCGCATAATTCGACAGCAGAATACTCCCAATTTTTGGTTGGACGTTATGGTACAGAAATAACAGTAAGGTGAATTTCTCAACGTGAAAGATGCATTTTCTAATCATATTCCCAATGCAAACGAGCAAGTCGCTCTCTGCACACTTGCATACAATCTGTCTATCGAAGTGCTGACAAAATTTTAGAGGGATCTTTATTCAAATCAACAAAGTACTGTGGGGTTTTCCCTCGATATATTGCGTTCAGGCTGATATAGTGACGAATATTCTGTATCTTGCCCCTGTTACATCGGATTTC
>OY735211.1:15410348-15417848 GCA_963457665.1 Thysanoteuthis rhombus
ATTGTTATATTGTTACCTTTTTATATTATTGATTTACGCTTGAAACCTCCATTCCAAGTCTCATATATGCTAAATTGTTTTCGTCCCAATTGTATATAAAATATCTATTCGTTTCAAGGTAACATACATCTATAAGAGAATCGACATTTTGGTTCAAAATCATTAGTTCTCTGTGATTGTCTAAGAACAAACACACAACAGAAAAACGCCCGCGGCCCTTGTATCCTGAGAATATCGAGGGCAATGGAGGGCTTTTCATAGGGGCCGTTATTTTTGTACAGATTACACAGCCTCCGAATTATCTGCTGGCCGTTTATAGGCATGCTCCGTTCAATCGGCAAATCAAGTGTACACGGCTAAATACATTAAGATTTTATCAAAGCCCACCTCTACTTGACCTTACACCGACTTTGAACGGATTCATCTATTACCAGCCGGCCAGCGGTCAATGACGCCTCGCCTCAAATACACAGGAAAAGGGATACATAGACTGTGCCACTGATGGGTCAATCTAATATCCGTCAGTATATTTCCTGAGGCGAACAATTGCACCAACTGAAATGGATTCAAATGTGACCTCCCAACAAAGCTCCGTAATCTTTATTGAATTTGAGCCTAGGCTCACCTAAGGCGGAGGTGATCAGAGATCATCTTGGCTTTGATCACTTTCCAAGGATGCATAAACCCAAATGCGAGCAGGGCATCCACATGCATAATAGAGGGATGAGAACCTGTGGAGATCGTAGGTTTGATTATAACGCTCGAAAGCTTATTGAATTTATATGCTTATTGCGAGGTCTGCATTTACAATGTTAATTTCCTTTAAATGCGCATTGTTAATTTCATTAATAATAGAATTGCAGCAAGACAGATCGTTACATAAAAGTTGGAAATGGGTCACTCTTTGCAAGGAATAACAGTGGACAAGTGTAATCAGACATCAAGTGATATTAATCTAATTGCCTGATTCAGATATGTAGCCAATTTAATTGAACGGAAACTCGTAGATATATGTATTGAACAAAAAGCTTTATATATATATATATATATATATATATATATATATATATATATATATATATTATTAGAGAGAGAGAGAGATATGTATGTGTGTGTGTGTGTTTATATATATATATATATATATATATATATATATATATATGATTGAGACAATATCAAATGTCTTATATAATATGTTATCTCTACGACTAAACAACTGCCTCGTCGAATCTGTTAGTTTGATGGCATTAATTTATGTCTGTTTCAAATAATCAATTACCATTTTTCCCTTTCTGGAACCAACAAGATACAAACTGCAGAGGTTAGGAATACTCTTGCAAATGCATGATGTATCCAAAAATTGTATTTCCTTGCAGAAGACTAAGAACCAGAATACCCATAGCATTCGATAGATATAAATGTAATTTCAATGATGTACAGTTTCCTCATTTTTACTTAGATTTACAGAGTGCCCATTCGGAGAATTTTCAACGTGCTTCTTTCACCTGAACATCTGCTATCATTGAGATTTCGATTCTTCTGAGGTGTTTTGCTTTTGATGTCTACTTCGTGCCAGAATAATCTAAGTATGAAGGATATAGAGAGTTTACTGTAGAGCAATACAAGTGAGTGTCACAGAGAACTACAACTTTGACCTAGTACAACAAATCTCCATGAAATACTCAAAGAAGGGAAAATAAGTAAAATATCACTCTGTAGAACGGGCTTAACTTTCAAGGACAAGAAAAATCCCATTACCCCTGAAAAGAAGGCATCCTCGTGGTAGTCCCCTATGGAGTCGAAACATGGTTTATAACCAAACATTTTCCCTCGAACTGACAACTATGCAATAAGCACAGAGGACAGAACCATGATCAACATGGAGAAACCCTTCAGACAGCACAGTGTGTTAAGGAAAGAAAAACTGATATCAGAAATATAGAACTCAGTAGAAAAACTCAAATGGATATGGGCTGGTCATGCAACGAGAATGCTGAACATTATGACTGACAACATTGAACCTAATGATGGCACATCAAACCCTGACCATCAGAATATACGATGGCATGACTAACTAGACAAATTCAGAAAAGACGGCTCCTCAACGCTCATGATAGAGAGTTCTGTTAAGTCTTGAGAACGAACTATATCCAAAGACTTGCACCAAAAGGTTATGATGGTGTTTGAGGTCAATCTTCACTCTGTGTCCAAAATTGTGTCAAAAGTAAATAGCTGAATCTTAAAACTGTGGGTGTACAAACATTTACCATCGGGGAAAACGGGGAAGGTTAACCAAGATTAAATTCCAGTTTGGTCTTGCCTTGGTTTACCATTGGGGAAGAATCGACTGCAAATGCCAAGAAGTTTTGAGAATGAATTTCATCATTGGTATACCATGCTACCTACTGGAGGGGAGGGAGTCTGTAGCGCATACCATGTAATCAAATATAAACTGTCTCATCAATTAATATAATGAACTATTTTATGCTATTTTCTGATTTATCTATTTGTTTCTTTGCACTTAAAGGAGATGATCTCATTGGTTGAATTACATTCCTTTTATCATATGAAATATTACGTCATAGAAACTCTGAAGTTCTTATGTCTGATCATCACACGGTTTGAGATGAATTGAAACACAAAAACACTTGAAATTATTATATTTGAATTATCAAAAAAGAATTATATATGGGATGAGTTTTAGACATCTCAGTGCCGATCAATACATATATAATCCTGCCCTCCTTGACACGTACATTTTAGTAATATTATAAAGGGGATATGTATATCCTTGAATCATTTGTCATCAATGCATATGCCATAGAACCTCTCTAATAATCCCTTAGATATCGAGTTTTACCAATGAAACTTTATCATCTTACAGTGACATTCCGTTAATAATCAAGTCAACAAATTCGTGTGAAAATATGATACATTTGATTGCATAGATGGTTCAAGTCCTGTTACTTAAATACCATTCACTATGGAACAAAAGAAAGACATGATCGATTAAGATTGGGAAAGGGATCGGGGACAAACATTATCGATAAAATTTTTGGCTTCATTCCCTTATGCAATATCATCATCGTCATCATTTATTTTTCACCGTTTCCAACCTCGATTGAGCGAAGTTATGAAACAGTAAAATTCTCAATCACGGCCACTTTCCTTGCCTTTTTTTTCTCTAAAACTACTCTTAGTGTCTATTGCATTTTCATAGACATAGAAATATTTAGCACGTTAATACATCCGTAGTGGATTTAGACAGTGTTAAAACATCATGAAGACACAGACAAAAGTTATGACATTAAGTTTTAAAATTCTTCAAGTATTAGCATTGAACGTATTGAACTTTGATTCGAAGAAAATCAGTTAATGTAATCGACTGGATGTTGTTTAGCCATAAACGAGACGGAATAGAAGTTTTTGTTTAATAGAACAAAAAATATGTTTGATTCTTTCTAAAATGATAGTCTCATCAAAATATATAAAAGTATATTTATTGTTAAGTATAACACCGTCCTTTCAGAATAACACTATTAAAAGCAAGCACGAGGCATATATACTAACAACTGAACGTCAATCTTTTAAAAAACATTGGAACAATTCCAACAGATTTTTTAAGCGGGTGGAGTAAAGTTACAAGATGTATTCTGAATTTTAATTTAACGACGAAGCAACAAAAACCTTAAAAATACCCAAGGTTATTGCACTTCTTTTCTTTTTTCGATCCAGTACCAGTCGAAAATAATAGTTTCCAGTAACGATTATAATTTCAACTGATCTCTTTGGACATATCTTCAAATTTATATATTTTATATTCATTTTGTTGGTGAAATAAAGAAGTTTGTGTGAAAATAAGGCAAAATTTTCCACAGGCAATTTCTCATTGTTTATCGGTTCGCAGATGTAAACAGCACCGATTTTCTCTGGTAAACATATTTTCTCGTTGATGATTTTAACAATCTTCCTTCTTAGTTATTAGTTGAAGAGTATTACGGTAAAATTGGTAGGTTACAAGTTTCAGACGTTTCTTCCCACGCCAGTTGAATTTCAATATATATCATTATTCAATATCTCTTTTTTAAAACATTAAACGCATCGTAGTTCTGACTGCAGCTATCAGGATGGTCGCAAAATGAATTTAGTGTTTGTGGTCTTGATTTATTTTTCTTTCCCTTCGACAAAATGACTTAATAATGGTTTTAATATGTCCTATGATATTCGTTGGGTTCTGTTATATCTGCATGGATATGTTATATAAAAATTCAGTTCTGCAGTTTTGGTGAATATAGATTTGTAACAGACGTCGATTGCGTATAGAATTCAAATGCCTCGATACTCAATACCCGAGCTCACTTGCTTCGCTCACTTGATGAACAAATTTTCCTAAATGTTATTTCATATTTAAAAACGTTTATGCACTTGTCAACATTTTCCCATATATGAATAACTGTGCAAGTGACCCCGAGTACGTATAGGTGTGTATATGTCAAGCCTGGCTGTATACGCTCATGTATATCTGTGTGTGAGTGCAGGTTTACTAGATATTTTTATAAATTTGGCCAATTACGATTTAGGAAATGTAAGTAAATCAGCATAGTACCCGTAAAAATGAGATTATCATTTTCATATGGATAAGCACTTCAGCCAAAGATCAGAATGTTTATACAATTTAGCCACAACCCAAAAGTCACTGTCTTTACTCTGCCATGGATGAAAGTGTCAAAATGTCGTATGCGTTCCCGCTGAAAGATTGCATCTCACCAAGTATCTTCGACTACATTTCACGTTTGTCATATTTATTCTGATCAGTGTTATTCGACATGAAATTTAGTTATATTTCTCACTTTCACTAGTTATTTTACTATCTATTGTGGGGTCCAACAACTATTTCATCATAACCCTGTTTCAAGAATATGTATATTGGCAGAATGATTCTTTATCCGTAGAAACTGAAAGTCATTCGAAAAAGTTCAAAATGATATCATGCATTCATTAAGATTCTGTTGAATTATGTATCCATTTCTCAAAAATAGAATTGTCTGCATTGGAAATAACAAGCACAGGCATGGATAACAAATGAAAGCAATGAGAAGGGTTGAAATAAAACGGTTATTTGAGCGATCTCCTATTCATCGGGCTGTTATCACAATGGTTGAGACCGATGCTACATTGAAGTGACTACCAGAAAATTCAATTACTGCGGCAGCCACATTTTTCTATATCTGTTTATTCTATTTATTCTGTCAAGTCTGGGTGTCTCTTTTTCGATGTAGCAACAGGAGGTCGTTTTGGATAACGTATATGTATAGTTTGTATACCTCGCATTACCCGGGGATAAATGTAAGCAGAAGTGAGAGGTTACCTACTGTATTATAATACAGAAATCCTAAAAATAGACATGGTCACCCTTCTCGTTGGTGCAATCAAGATTATTGTCGGTTCTAAAATTATTATTCAGGTATTTCCAATAAATTATAATGGAAGTACTTTTTGTAGTTATCATCTATATCAAAATATACGCCTTCCAGTACGTATTCTAAGCTGGCTTCATGCTATTCTCTACTTTCCTAAAGATATACTCTCCATAACTAACCGTTGATTAGACCAAAATTTGTCAATTATCTGCTTTTCTGTTTATTCATTGAAAAATCAAAACTGTATTTACTTATAATCATATAAGACCGGCTATTTTATGATCGAAAATGTCAATCAAAATTGCCCTGACCTTTAATTGGCCTCTACTTGTTTCCCTGGGTCAGCAACACCTATCATACGTTAATGTGATTGTAAAGTTAACCATACATGCAAATTTGCGTATTTTAGGGTTCAGCATCTCATTTAGATTTCAAAATACCCTAATTGACCTGCAGTGGTCACCATAATTCATTGCCAACTACGTTTAAGTTACCATTACATACAAATTTTCAGCTTTGGCTGCGATTGTATAGTCAGAAAAAGAAAGTTTCGAATTGGTCCGTGATTATACACACAAACACACCACACACACACACTACACACACACACACACACACATATATTTACATACTATATTTTCATATTAGTTTATGTATATATATATATATATATATATATATATATATGTATATATATACATATGTATATATATATATATACTAATATATATATATATATATATATTTATAAACACACACACACACACACACACACACATATATATATATATATATATATATATATATATATATATATATTGATGCCATCGGCATTACCTCCATATGGGATATGAATCGATGAAAATGGAAATCTGTGATAGGAACGTCCCTCTGACGTTGTTGTTAAAAATGATTATTAGTTGGTTCTCTAATCTCGAAAATATTACAGTGATATGCTGCGTCCTACCCTGAACCTCTGAAACGAGAGAGGGTTTTAAATTTCCATTTCTTTATCTTTGATTTACCACGGTTGGTTCTGTTATGCATGATGCCAGTAAAGTATCCCTGACGAGATTGCATCAAAATGATAACACATCATCATCACATCGTTTCATGTATCGTCTCAATATCAGCCTCTAAATTCAATTTATGCAATATTTCATGTTGGAGTTACAAGCCAAGCCTCAAAAACTGTTCTGAATTTACATATGTCGGAAAATAACGATAAATGAATGTGTTTATTTGAGTGCACAGGAATCTTGGAAATAGTGAGTTAATGGCAGGAAGGTGAGTCGTGTCTTACGTCAGCGATAAGAAAGCCGACAAAATGCCGTGATTGGGGACTGTTAAGCTGCCATTAATTATTTTTATTAGTTTGGAAACCGTTAGGAAAATTTCCATTCGCCCCCGTACATCATTCAACTGGTTCGAGCATAAGTTTATGTAACTTCTAATATTCAAAATTGTCTTATCATAAACTCCATTATTCATACCCTCTCGTTGTACACAGAGCGTCCATATGAGCAAATAAATATACACGAATATGTCTCTCTCTCTTTTACTCTCTGTTTATACAAATGCAAATTATATATGTATATATATATATATATTGAAAGAGACAGAGATACATACAAACATTTATAGATACATGTGAAATATATAACACAGGTCGTATAAATTTTCCTGGAAGATCTATATTTCAACAGTTTTCAATGTTTAGAAAACAGAAAATTTATCCATTAAATATATACACTTTGAATCAAGGCCCAGTTACATCGTCTGCAGAGATATCTAAAGCAAAACAAGGGTACACCATTGTCATAGACAAAACTTGCGTTGTTCAACTATATATATATATATATATATATATATATATATATATATATATATATATATATATATATATATATATATATATATATATATATATATATATATATTGTGGTGGAAAGAAGTATTTTGACACTTGCATGATATCAATTCAATATTTTTTCCCAAAAGTAACTTTCGCTTTAAATGTATACAAGTTAATTTTTTTTATGCAATCAATAATTACCAAGAAGAAAGCATATGATATTTA
>OY735211.1:15422848-15522848 GCA_963457665.1 Thysanoteuthis rhombus
TGCTCAATTTTGAACGATACATCATGGGGGAAAATGCACTCAGGGAATTTTGGGAATGTGCACTGTACGTGCCGTACGCACATTGAAAAAAAAACAACCAACTTAGGACAATAACCCCAAGACAAAGTAGAATCATTATGTTCACCACTGTGCTCATATCAAACTCGTTACAAAAATGTTCTCCGAGAAACTGGGTGCTATATATGCTTTGTCTGCAAATTTGAGGTAGCTACGGGTGTAATGTTTTGATATAATATATATGGGGTAAACTTTGTATCAATGTATATCTTGACACGACAGAGATCACCTTACAGGCTTTGGAGGTCATTTTTACTTTTGAGGTTATTAGTGTTTTTGTGGTTTTGTGTGATGTCAGTTTTAAATTTGATTAATGGAAGAATGTAAACATAAAATCCTCCATTAATCGAATTCAAAATAAATAATCAAATTTAAATGAAAATCCAGTTACTCTTGTTCCATGCTGGTATACCGATTTTTGCATAGATAACCATTTTGAAAGGTATACACACACACACACACACACACACACACACACATATATATATATATATATCAATTGTTATTCTACAAATATCCCATCAGATAGTGACTCTCAGGCATGACGTGGTTCCAAATTTACCTTTGCAGAGATTTATCAACTGCCTTTAAAGAGCAAGCCTCGCTCTAAGTTAAATGGTTTCCTGAATCTACACTCATTGGCCGATCTTTTCCCAAACATTTACGTTGACATATCTCTTTTGTGTCCAAAACAAGTAATCATTATAAAGATGCTACGCACGCTGGAGCGAGTTTCGACCATAAATCTAATTTTCTCATTCCTATTTATACCACGAAAACACACGTTCACAAATGTATATTAGTTCGAGTGTGTATGTAAAGAGGCTCACGACTGCATCATACTTACTTATTGACGTGTCAATTTGGTGCTGCATAAAAAAATGCCAAGGTTGTCAATTTATCCGATACACACAATTTACTCGACAGGAATCTGACAAGCTTTTGGCGATATGATATTTTCTTTTCGTATTTTTTTAGTCGGGAGGGTTATTACCTCTACTTATTTCCATCCCCGATGAATTACATGCAATACTCAATTATCGGATATCATACACATCTTTCTTATTTGTATATTTATATTCGGCGGACGGGGACGTTAACACTCCTCTAGAATGGAACATATGGATTTGTCAACTTTTTGCAGCTTTCAATGGAAGAAAAATGTAGAAAAATGTAGAAGTAGAGCCTAGAAATAGCTAGATATGTAGAAAATCTTGCAAATGAATAAAAAAGAAGATAAATATGAACATGGCTAGTCTTTAAAAAGCTGGGACCGGAAAACGAATCAACAAGAAATACGAGTGTCCTTGGGTGGAGGTTAACAAACTTCTATGGTATTCTGGTAATAGGAAGCCCTGGCATTTCGTCACCATATCGGATCCACACTGAGTGTTTTTTTCCTCTAACCTTTCTATGTTATTATGTATAGCTTAAACACACTACATGTTTAAAAAGCAAAAACAAATAATAAGATTGCAATGATAGGTCTTTTGACAAGAGAACTCGGAGCCTCTATTTGGCTAAGCCATTCAAAAACTTGTAAAGGGCTTGAAAATGGTATGTTCATTATTAAAAGTAGCTACCACCATGAAAAATGCATTGAATCTTCTTTTATTATGATTTAGATGGCAGGGACAAGTTATTCACTTTATGATAGACTCAATTTTCCCAACCTGAGAAGGCAACTAATATTCAAGTGAGTGAATTATCATTAATTAGTTACATTTCATTTTCAGGTAAAAGTGTAACGCTGAACGCATTGTTCAACCGATACTACCAATAAGAATACCTGACATTTCAAACACGTGTATTATAGAATATTTTCAAACTGTAATCATGATAGTAATTAACCATTTTGCATTAAAAAAATATATATACTTACATAATTACATCAATGAACCTGCAGGTTTGCGATGGAAAATCGTTTGTTTTTGACGATAACTTTTTCTTTCAGAATAATCATCTACGTTTTCGTTGCACATACTTCAGTGGTAAATATTATTCTCGTAGTTAAAACATTATACAGTGGAAACTTTGGATTAAAATTCGGCTAATAACTACGTTCCAGGCCATGGAATCATCGATCTAACACCGTATGAAAAATGGGGGAATTCGGGGAAATTATATTTCTAGGAGAATTTTATCTCTGGCATCAAGTAATGGTTCCTACGTAGAGATATGAGTTTTCTCTTTTTTTACCCAGTATTCCAATTACAGATAAAATGTGCATAAGACTCTTCAGGGTATGTGTCAATATTTTTTCCGTCACACAATTTGCGCTTGTATTTGGAAAAAGCCAAACGCATAGGAAGAAAAAAATCTCTCCACGAACGTACGCCGGAATTTTTCACAAAGTTCAGGGAATTCAAACAGGATGATCAATTTTTCATCTATCAAGTTATTTTGCGTTTATGTATTTCTGTTGACATTTCATGCATTGAAAAAAAAAATGATGAACTAGCTCGGGTACCTGGCATTACCCAGAAAGAGGTTAGAAGCAGTAAATTCCAAAAGGTCGCATAGTATAATCTCACTCAAAGCTTCTCAAAGTAGGGATCTTATCTTATGTTGACATTTCACACATTAAAAAAAAATGATTAACTAGCTCAGGTAGCTGGCATTGCCCGGAGAGAGGTTAGAAATGATAAATTCCCAAAGGTCGCATGGTATATTCTCACTCAAAACTCCTCAGAATAGGGATCTTATCCATTTAGATCGGTTGAAAATAACAGAACTGACATGTCTTTCTATCGATATCTAGAGTTCAGGAGAGTACAGTTCCGGCTATCCTATGTTTATCCTGTGGTCAAGAAATCTGGACCCACATTTTCTTATAAACGTTCTTCAATATTTCTTTTTGGGGACAAGAGTAGATGTTGATGGCTTAGTAGATAACAGAACAAGAAAATGAAATCGGTGAACCAAGATCGATCCTTCTCGTCAGTTTGCATTCTATTCACTGTAATGTGCTTTGGAGAGGTATGACCGTGACTCTGGTTTAGTTATGGGTAAAGAACTCAATATTTTTTAGTCCTGTCAGACTGTCAGTCTTAATCAACAGGTTCCAGAAAATGGAGTCATTATTACCTGATGTATCTTGTAACAAGGGATTGGCTGAGCCCAAGTTGAAGGAATACGTCTTGTGAGTCAAGTGTCCGAAACCTTTGATAGCACCTTGTATAGTGTTCACATAAACGATTAATAAAACATATATTAAAGGCTATATTTTGTAGTGGAAAAAATAATAAGGCTTTCCAATTTCTCTAGATTGAATGATGAACAGGTGTCATTGGATTTAATGACCAATAAGTACGTTCACTCATAAAATGAGGACACATAATATTTAAAAAAAATCAATCGTGGTAATTTTAAATAAAATGTGTACATCATCATCATCTTCATTATCATTTGAACGTCTGTGATTCGATATAAACATTCCCGAATTTCACTAGACCTCTCTATTATTGGTGTTGCAGAGCCAGCACTTCCCTAATCTGTTTACTTTATCACACCACTCCATATTTTGCCGGTCACAGTTTTGCATATGATCTCTCAGGATCCATGTTGGAGTCCGTGATATCCAGCCTTTGTCTGAAAACCATCCAATGTGACCATCCCATCACTATTTTTCGTTGTTTCAATTATATCTCCTTCTTCACCTCTGATATACTGTACTGTGATCTCCACATGTGGTGTTCAGCATGATTTACTCTTATGAACGATGCATGCTCCTCGGTTTAAGAGTCAATCTTTTTTTCAGGTACATTGTTTCAACTATCTATGTAATTACCTCCAGAATGCATTCTTTGTATACAATTTTTTGAGTAATTATAGTATTTCATCGATCAATGGATAAAATAATTACCAAAGATCATATTTCGTACAAGTAAAGAGAAAATATGTTTTTTAAATCACGAAATGTTTAGAATTTTAATAACAATTAAAAAAAAGATAAACGTCTAACAAAACAACAACATATCATTAATAGTTTATTATTACACATTTATGATAGTACAATTAATCAATATGAATTCTAAAAAACATCTATTCCAATACCAACAACATCAATATCTTTAAGCTAAAAACGTCAGTAGGAAACCCAAACTTTCCCTCTTTCCTCAATCTTTTTCTCTTAGATCGTAAGTTGTCATTCATTTCTCATAAACTCTACTTCGGTAAAGGACATTAATAACATGATGGAATATTTCAGGCAAGTTGTCCATCTTCCATACAGTAGATTATGATGGACCAAATTTCCCACACTTCAAATGATTGACATTGACACGTAAAATATAATTTCAGCGTTGAAAAAATAGATAATTTTCCTGTAGTTTTTCGTACCTCAGAATGTAGTTGTTCATATTGGAAACTGTCAACCAAAACTGCCAGAAAAACTGGTATCATAGCTCCACCTTTTTTTTGCGATTACAGACTGTACAGGTGGAAGTAGAGGGTATAAAGCTTAAAAATCACTAATTATGTCTTTTTTTTTGGTTTAGACCCTAACATCCAAATGGGTTTTCCAGTTGGGTTTCAGTTTTCCACATAAGTTTATGCTGAATTAGTAACCAGCCTGTCCCTGGTTGATAATCCAATCGTTCAATGTTCCAATTGATCAGCCCTAACACGACATACTGCCAAACTTGACAGTTTTTATCGAGTGACTAACCAAACCTGTTTGTTTTGATAATCGTTGATTTCATACTAAGCATTTTTTTAATGATAAGTTCGACGAGATTTGAAATTGTTCAATCAATACTACATCTGCAACGCTGGTCGAGTCTTATTATTTACTTAGCTCTGTTCAATATTGCTAATATCCAAATATCAAGGAAAGATGCAGCTAGGGAGAACTTGTTGCGCCAGTCATCCAGAAGTCAAAAGAAAAACTACAAAATTGATATGACTACATGTTTCAATTTCAATATATCTATATATAATTACTATAAATGGATCATCATCATCAGTTTTCTAACATCTGTCGTTGGACATAGACCTTCCCCTCAGATCTGCCACATTTTGTTGGCGTCAGTTTTGCATGTGGTCTCTGGGGATCCATGTTGTGAATCGTGATGTCAATCTGTTGTATTTCGTTCTAGCAACACGACCAGACCATTGCCATTTGAGTTTTCTAATGGATTCTATGATGTCTCGGATCCCCGTTTTCTCTTTGATATAGTGTGATGTCTTGTGATCTCTTCACGTGAGGTTAAGCTTGAATATCTCATGTGCACACTGCATACTTTTCAGTTTAAATCATATTTTTCGTTTTTTTTATACAAACAAACGGGATGTTGTAACAATTCTTTCTAAAAAGTGTGTGTATGTGTGTATTTACTCGATGAATATATATCCTACATTTAGAAACGTTCCAGGCTTGAATAAAAAAAAATGGCTGTTTTGAATCTAGAAATTCAAAACTTTATATATAACGCGACTGAAAACATAGATTTATCTGTTTGAATCGGAACTATGTTGCCGATAATCCAGCAGTGACTGTGTGCCATTACTAAAACAATCAGGTCATGAAACTCGATAAAGTGTCAGGAAGCATTTTCGGGTGTATGCTTGTTTATGGAAGACAAGGATGCAAGATATAGCAATCAATATTTTAAATTGGAATTAAATTCCTCTAAAAAAAAAGGTGGATGTAAAAACGAATCAGATCGATAGTGGTATTTTGATTGATAACGAAATTACGAAAATAGGATCATAGTGTCACCAATCATAATTCTGTTTAGGCAGAGATTAATGACACCGTTTAATGATAATAACACGATTCCATTGTTCATTTTTAAATTCATTCAGAATTTAGAAATATTTCCCTTTTGCAGAAGGGACAAGAGTTTGAATACTACCAAGAGCCCACCGTTTATTTCTAATCTTTGGTGGTTTCCTGCTACCATAGATTGACAGCCTGAGTTTGGATGCAAAAAACAACTTATAATTGAGATGAAGGTAATTTTATGATCAAAATTTAGACCTTTTATATGATAGAAAATAAATATTGAAATGATTGCTTTAAAGAAGGATAAACAGAAATTATGAACATGGCACTGATATTTGGATCAAAGGGATGATTTGATGATGGGATTTTAATTTCCGAGTGCCAACCATTGCCTGTATATGTGGTCATTGCTGCTACGCATAAGGGGTTCGAATCTAACCGGGGGTGTATTTTTTATTAGTGATGGAAGCTTTTTACTCACTATCATACGATAACGCATTGTATTCAGATGTGATAATAGCAGCTATGCAAATATGATAGAGGTAAATAATATACAACACTGATACAACATGAAACGGGGAAAGTCATTATTTTCGATTGAGATCAGTTATAAAAACGATGGTGAAATAAAACTCGACTCAGGATGAAACATTAAGAGCCAACGGCAATTTTCCTTTAAAACAGACCGAGGCTTCGAAATTTAATCAAGAATGCAATGTACAAATAAGACTCGGGGATATGAAGTCAAAATTCGAACATAATGAGAGAAAAAAAAACAAACAAAAGAATAACCAAAGAAAAAAATTTACTCAATAAATCAATCTTCATTATTATTGGATGAAGTAAGTGGAGTCTTACTTTTTATTTCTTCAATGTTACTCGTTGCCATAGAAAGAATGTCCTGAATTGAGAGTTGTATAAAAAAATAGATGACATGAGGATGGATGTAAAAACTAGTCAAGAAATTAAATAGAAATAAAACTTTCTGTCAAGATTCTACCCGATGTATTCAAGTGATACTCAGAGTTGCATATAAAATCATGGAAAATTTTTTAAAATATCATATTTACACAGCTACTACTAACAAACAAACGTATGCATAAACACACACAAACATACGCATACACATACGCACACACACACACACACACACACACACACACACACACACACACACACACATATATATATATATATAATGGAGTAAGGATTTGCTACACAAACCTGTTTATGTGATTGTCCTGTTTTGGTTCTTTTAGGCAAAAAATTGGTTTATTTCGATTCCCTATTTAGGATATTTTTTGCAGGATGTCTCTTTTTGAAGATAGTAAAATCTTCCTCCCATTCTTTTATAGATATTTTGGTTCAGTGGTTGGTCATCATGTTTTTTTTTTCTTTTTGCTTCAAGCAGTGGGGATGCTATGATTGTTGTTAGTTATGATTTATAAATTTGTGGGGTATGGTTAAGGCATTTTTGTGTTCATTTGTTTATTCTGTGTTGAGTTTGTTTCCAGATCTCTAAAATTATGGTGAATAGTTTGTTCTTTAAAGTGGTTATGTGAATAAGATATCTATGATAATTTTTGTACTATATCCGTATGTGGGATGTTGATGTTGTTAATAGAATTTTGTGCAACGCCTGAATTTTGACGCTATTTCATTCTTTTTTCTTTTTGAAATTCCTGTTTTTTTTGTTTTTATCGATTTTTCAGCAACGGTGAGAATCTCCAATCACTCATTCAGGCATAAGGGCTTTGGATTCCGATATTTTATCATATGTATGCTTTTTTTTCTTCATATTTTCCATTTCACTGTTTTTTCTCAGTTTGCTATTAATCAGCTTCCAATTTTATATTGACTGTGATGAAATATTTCTATATTTTTGTTTGTAAACGAGTATATATGGCTGGATCATCTTACATTAAAATATGTTTTTGAATTTTCTACTTAAAATTTGGCTTTCAAAGGTTCTGTCTGGATTTTTGTATCAGCTAAGAATACAATATTTGATTTGGCACATTTGTTTTGCTAAGGCTTTTTTTTTTGTAATTTGCTAACAACATCGTCCTATTGGCCCAGAAACATCACAATGTTCAAATGATGTTCGTCAAACAAAATGAAGCAAGCAAGAAAGCCAACTTCAAAATGAACTTCAGCAAAACAAATATCATGTGCAACAATTATGTTGAGACTGAAATGACGACAAGAATGCAGAGCAGGAAAAGTAGACCACTACATTTTCTTAAGACAACGGTTCTCCATGAAGTTGTCAAAAGAAGAAGAAATTGAGCAAAGACTCGCACTGAGTTCACAAGCTTTCGATACAGCAAGGTCGAATTTCAAGAACAAGTCCCTCTAATTCTAAAAAGAAGAGTATATACCCAATTGGTCTTACTGATAGTCACATGTGCACAGACGTGGAACCCTGCCCAAAGATTGACCCTTAAACAGAAAACCATGAAATATGTACATGACAGAATCAAGCTCAAATGGTGAAATCATAAGAGAGCACCGTATTTAAGAGAAAAGACAGGAGTCTGATGCAATTTGGGATCTCATTTAAAAACTTAAATGGCAATGCAGTACATATGTAACAAGAATATCAGACAGCCGCAGGACATCACAATGTGAATCCATAGAGAACACGTGCAAGGCTGTGGCTGACAGAATGTAAGATGGCGTGACAAGATAGATAAATCAGAAATTACTTGCACAGCAATGCCCATGATAGAAAGGTCTGGCTAAGGTTTGGGTAGGTCTATACCTGACAACGGACGCTAACAGACTGATGATGAAGATGTTGATATCAAAATAAATCTTTGAGGGAGCAATGAAATTAGCGAAGAATTATACTAATATTAATAACAGAGATATAGAAATATTCACTGCAGATGGATGATATGATTTCACAATCAAGAACATTGGGCTATACAAACTGACGTCTGGAGTTGATATATATCAATAGATGGTACCGAGTCAGTCAAGATGTGGGACCTAATTGGCTTGCACATTTCACATGATTTCATTCAAAACCAAACTCTAAAAATTGAAGATTGTACCGGGACGGCAAGCTATTAATTGTTTAATTGTAGGAAACAACAACGTACAAAATTGAGAACCAAATAAAAAAATTGGCAAATAAAAAACTTTTTTCCAGTATTGAAATCGACGCAAATGTTAAAATTCTATAATTTCAGTTGTCACTTTTACTGCAAATGATAACTCCCATAAACCACATAGAAAATTCCGTCGTTACATATAATAACAAAAGATCACCCCCCCCCAAAAAAAAATCGATAAAAAGATCTCAAAATTGATAAAATTTAAACTAATATATGATTGCTCAAATGAATCAATATTCCATAATGTTAGAAATAGAAAAAGTAATACCTGAAGAACTATTGTTTTACTGAATGTAGATTCAAATATGATAAAAAAAAAGTTAAATCAAATATAGTGATCCATAGTAACGACAGAAAAGCAGTGGTCGGAAAATAATCTTGTACACACCACCATTCAATGAGCAAGTATAAAATTGTATTGTATTCTTATTTGAAGTAGCAACCCAAAAGAAACCCTTAAAAGTGAAATATTATTCAGGAATATTGAAATCGCAATTTGAACTAAGATTAAAAAAACATATACTCATATTCACAAACAAAAAATATAACAGTACATCACTCTTGACATGTTATTTGAAATAGATTAATTACAAACTGAAACCTACAGTAAAATTGAAAATATAAAAAAAATATCAAAACCCAATGTTCTTATACCTGTATGAGAAATTTGAAATCCTTAGTTGTTTAGAGAACGAAAACAAAATAGAAGTTTCTAAGAGAAAGAAATGAAATAGCGTTAAAATGCTGGCGTTGTGCAAAATTTCCCTCAACAAACGAGACTCAATAACCCTCATACACATATAGTACAAATAACTATCGTAGATATCTTATTTTCATAGAGACCATACAGAACAACCTAATCATCCTAATAATTTTAGATACGGAAACAGACCCTGCACAAAATAATCAAACGAACACTTAAATGCCTTCATCACATCCTCCTAATCTATAATTTATAACTAAAAATAAGCATAACATCCCCACTAAATGTAACAAAAACACTACACACGATGGCCAAACACTGAACAAAAATATCTATAAATAGAATCAGAGAAAAATTGTACCACTTAGGAAAAAATGCCCTGAATATAAATTTGAAACTAACCGAATTCCTCGCCTGTAGGAGACAAATAGGACAAACACATAAACGCATTTGTGTAGCAAATCTTCATTGTATTATATCTTAAACTCTACTCTAAAACAAAGTAATGTTCAATATCGCATGCATCGAGCACTTTTTGAGATAATCCAATCATACATAGGATATTATATTATATCGCATCCCAGATTTATATTATATGTATACATAAACTAAATGAATGATCGATTACGGCTGACTGCTCTGAGCCTGACTCGTTGCCTACGCATATTCCACTCACGCCGACGTCTGGTAATTGAGTTCAGATATAACGCTAGATATCTAAGGCTGATTTACAAGGCAAAACATGTCACACAAGCTCAATAGCTCCATCCATGGTGGGTTTTGAAATCAGTTGAGTTTGAATGTATACAATCTTGGCATAACAAAAACAGATGATCCATATTTCAGAAGTATCTGAAGGTGATAAACTGGTCATTTAATTGATAACTAATCACAGATTATCATGATAACTAACTACAGATCCAATGACAGGGAATCAACTTCCAAATTTTGCTATCGGTCTTCTGTTTTTGATATCTGCCATATTTATCTCCTATTAATATTTCCGTAGCATATGACTTATCTATTAAAACTGGTGATAATGTGAAAGTAGATATCGTCCAAGGTTTGGTATCATCCACGGTGTTTTTCCGATTCCAAGGGTGCTTTGGTCGGTGAGTTTTTAAAATTACACACACTCATTGATGCTGAAATTATAAACTTTAAAATGAATTTACCATCTTTGTAACTAATCATTCATATCATTAGCATCTTCATTAGGGATTGAATCGCAGTAAATATTCCCTTATGTCAGACACAGTATGGCGTCTTTTTCGCTGATTTCACAATAGACGTATCTGATGGTTGTCAATGAGAATCTAAAGTTAGAATATCTACTCATCAGTGCAGCACTCTTTTCATTATCATCATTGACTTGAAGTAATTTTTTTTCTACTACTACTACTACTACTACTACTACTACTACTACTACTACTACATATATTGTCATTATATTTGTATTTTTGACTTGTATCCTCAGCGTCTTCGACACATACCCTTTAAAAAAGAAATGCAATTTTTTCAGAATTTCAAGGTACTTCGGATACATTGTGTCCTACACCCAGCAGTGGAGCCTGCAGGTCTCGCGTGCCGCCTCTGCTTTAACACTGAACGGATCAATGATCCAGAGAGTCATCAAGAGGGGCGTAGACATCATAAATGTCAGAGCACAATAAGCAAAATGATTAATCTTTATACTCCAATGCATACAAATACGCTCAAGCCGCGGAAATGCCTTGGAATCATTCAGGATCTACGGATGAGTTTGTTCCTATTCTTTCAATCAGCCTGTCTCATCATTCCGTTTGCAGAACAAAACGAACGAATTTTGATCTTACCAGCACAATCATAATCGCTTTGCCGTAAGCTCTGATGACCTCGTACTTTTCCTGTCATTATTAATTCCATCGGCTTATGGCGGAATCCCCAGATGAAATAAAGCAAGTTGTAGTTAGAGGTAAGTAGATTCAAAGTAAAATTTCTCGATGTGGATGAATTCTCGGATTGGAATACTGAGATGATTTTTCTAAGCCAATATATAACTGGATGGCTTAGGTGGAAGGTTAAGGTCTTTGCATTAGGAAGTTACTATTATAATGATGACACAAGTGAACAAGACTTTATTTTCCTAGCTATTTGCCGTCAGGTTGGTAGGGCCATCCTCGAGACTGAATTATTTTGATTTCCCCCGTCATCCAAGGACAAATAAAAGTTAAAAGTTAAAATCATAATTTAGGAGTGGGGAAACTTATTATAGTTAGAGTATGGAGATATCCTCCAAGTACTCTATCTTGGGCCAGGCTATGTTTAATGAATAACTGAACTGTATTGAATTGAAATCTTGAATTTTTAATCCGATGTTAGTAGTAACTCGTGACTTCCACTTTGGATTAGGTGACAATTTCCTGTAAAATTGTTGCCTAGGTTGTCATAACTCTACCCGGATTTAAAACTCATGGGAACTTTTTGTCTCGCCCTTTGAGAAGAGGCACTACTGCCACCTTCATTTTCCATGATCTTTCGTTGTTTTCTTGAGGAATCAGTATGTATATTAGGCTTTTTTCACTCCCTTTCTATGGGTGGCTTGAACAGCGAGACCCATGATCCGACGATATTTACAATGGCTTCCTATAAACTCTAGCCTTGATTAGGATATCAAATCAAACCTTGATATTCAAGGAAGTTGTATGAATTTTTTTCTCTCTAATTTTGGAGGCACTGTCATTTCTAAATGGGAGGCTCTGTTTGTTGGTTGGGCTCTAAAAGAATTGATCTTTCTCCATATTGTTTTTCAGACGTTTTGAGTCAGATATATTTGAAACTTGATAAACCATCCACTGATGAGATGCTTCTCACCCAGAAAAATCTTTCTTAGTTAAATGATCTGGAAATAAATGCGTCCAAACATTTTAGAAATCAAATCAGCGGTTCAGAGTCAGATTTACTTCGAACTTGATGGATACTTTTTACCCAAGGAAATATCTTTTAATCAGGGTCACTTGATTTGACGATAATTGTGTTTAAACATCGTGTTTTAGAATCGATTTTCTCCATTGTTTTGAATCAGATTTACTTGAAACCTTTAGAACCATGTATCGATAAGATGTCTCGCACTAGAAATTATCTTTAACTCCAGCTCCAGTAATCAGGCAACGATGGAGTTTAAACTTCATGGCAGATGATTCTTTGAATTTCCTTCTTGTTTTTCTTTCTTTCAAGCTATGTCTGTCTACGCTGCTATCTGCTATGTCCTGTTCCCCAACTTATACACTATGACTGACATCATCATCGTCCTCAGTATATTTAGGTAAGTTGTTGGACATAAACCTACCCAGGATTCGCCACACTTCTCTATTGTGGGTTTTTTGCAGAGCCAATATTTTCTGAATTTGACTAGATCGTCCCTCCATCAAGTACTCTTCCTGGCTTAGTTGTGCATGTGATCCATATCATGAGGCATGATGTAAATAACTTGTCTACCATTGTTGCAACATGGTCGGCCCAATGGCTTTTTTTAATTGATTCTATAATATTACAGACTCCAGTCTTGCCTTGGATATATTATGCTGTCTCATGGTCTCTCAATGCAAGGTTGAATATAATTCTGTCGTTTGCACGTCGCATGATTCTCAGTTCTGGGGCCTGTCTCTTGGTTAGGTCCCATGTGTCACTCACTATGAGTGACTAATAGGGAGATGTATTGGTTGTATAGCCTATTTTTTCGGATTAATTGTGTTTTCTTGTTTTTGATGGTTGAGCTTGCTCTACCAAAGGTTTGTCACGCTGGAGTAATTTTTCTCTCGATTTCTTGATCTGTCGTGTTCTTAATTCATTTGTGATTATTGCACATGATCTCAGTCTAGCTGGAGTTCATGTGTTGAGTGACTTCATTGCTTACATTTTGTTTATCTAGCATTCGCCGGATGTCGTGTAAGTTTTCTGAAAAGAGGGCATTGTCGTCTGCAGATCTAAGGTTGTTCAGATATTTGCCTTCTATTTCAATTCTTTTATTCTTTAAGACTAGTCATCTGAAGTTTATCTCAAGGCAGGCTGTGAGAAGTTTGGGTGAGCTGGTATCACTTTGTCTCACTGTTTTTTAGATTTGAAAGAGGATAGTTGATGATTAAATTCAGAGTACCATGGGCTTATTGGTGAGTCATCGGGGTAACTTACGTCCCAATTTCCTTCTGTATGTCAGACAACAAATGAATAAATGAAACACATCAATAATTATAATAGTACAATGGCCATAGTAGATTGCACCGTGGATAAAATGACAAGTTTATGCTATAGTCTAGCCCTGTCTTCAGTATTTTCACCATTTATACTAGTGGTGTTATGTAAATGGCAACATAATCAATTCTCCATAATATTCAAAGTTGCTCAATCTTTTTCGGAAGTGCTTTTCCCAGTTCAGTTAATAATCAGTCAGATGTGGGTTGAAGTTCAAATCATTCTTCAACATTTCACCTTTTCTGACGTTTCTTTCTGTCGTCTATAGGATCCAATTTTTTTTTCCAATTACATCTGGGTTTCAAGTCCGACATGATTTTTCTTTTTTTTTTCTTTCATTTTCTTTCTCAAATTTGAGTTTGTGAATGTAACATTAGTCTTTGTGCTCGAATTGCAGACATTTACACGATTCCTAGCGGATCCATCCCATCAAATCATGCCTACTTCTGGAACCTTTATCATGGCAACTTGCTGTATCTGCTTATTATGTTGCTGATTGTCTCTTTCGTACCTCTGTATAATGTGCATTTGCTATTATCCTGAATATTTAGCAAATTGGGCTTTTATATTTGCAATTTCACACCAGTTGCCTGTTGGTTAACACTGGAGGTTGAGTGACAGCAAATCTCCTCAAGTCTTCAGTCCTCCTCTCCACATTCTCATAACTCACAGCAATACTGTGATACACCAGTTGCCCGGTGGTCATTGCTGAAGGCTGAGTGACAGTAAGTTTCCTCAGGTATTCAGCTTCATTTCATCTCTCCCTCGCCTATCACATCAGTGCTGTGGGTCACATGTTTGCATCCATTTTCCTTTCTCTGTTGAGCAACTGCTATGTCTTTCCTCAGTATTGGTGCAGTTCAATGCAGTGCTGTGATCTGTATAGTCTCAACCCTTCCTTTTATCCCAAGCTCCCCCAAACTCGCCCTCAGTGTCTTTCCGACAGTTCCGAGTGCGCCTATTATAACTGGTGCTACCCATACTTTCATGTTCCACATCTTCAGTTTTCTTGCCAGATCATGGTATTTTTCTAGTTTCTCATTTATCTTTCTTTAATAGTCTGCACGCACAACCATGTCTTTTATTTGGCATGTTTTCCTCTTCTTGTCAACGATGACCAGGTTCGGTCTTGTTACCTGGATGATGTGGTCAGTTTGGATTTTGAAGTCCCAAAGCAATTAGTGGTTTCTTTTCTCCAGGGCTGTCTCTGGTTTGTTCTGGTACCACTTATCCGTCTGTTTAAATCCCATTCGTTTACAGTGATACACTGTTGCTACTCTATCATGTCTGTGTATATACTCCTTCTGGGCTAGTTGATTACATTCACTTGTTATGTGGTTTACAGTCTCATTTCTTCCACCAAACAGGTGGCACTTGCTGTTTGTCTATGTTCTGTCTATTTTGTTTGATATAGTTGGTTCTGCTGCATTTGTTTTGAGCAGCCAAAATGAAGGATTCTTTTTTTCACTTTAAGTTTCCTTTTTGTAGCCGTGTCCATGATCTCTCATCTGCCACATCCTGTATATATCTTTCGAATTCTCAGTATATTTTTTATCTGTTTCTATTTTCTTTCCTTGTTTTCTGTTCTTTTCCATTGTTTTCTACTTTTTGGTTGTTCGCTCCGCTGTTTCTGATGATTCCACTGTTTGCTTGCACTAGACCAGGTATAGCCCTTTGGACACAGGCCCCTATGCTGATGTTCCCTCTGCTGCTTTTCTCTTCTCCACATTTAATCTATCCGTGTCATCACAGGGTTGTAAGGCTTTGTGCATTGTCAAAAGCTTCTTTTTCTGCCGGTCCATTGACTATATGTCCTTCTTTGTCCATCCAAGGAACAGTCCTATGTTCCTTATTACCGATACGACCCATGTATTCATTCCTTTCGTAAGGTCCCTGCTGTTTAGTTTCTAGTTTGTTTCTGATATTTCCCTATTCTCCTAAGGTAATCGCTTTTTATTTTTTCCCCATTTCTTCCTGTTCTATTGTGTCACATTCAAGCATTCTCAGGATTTAGTATTGGTCTTGTGTGATCTATTATTATTACTTTTATTATTACTATTATTATTATTATTATTATTATTATTATTATTATTATTATTATTATTATTATTATTATTATTATTATTATCATTATTACTATTATTATTACCATTATTATTCTTAATTCAAAAATATTGTTTTATATTGGTGTGTACTATTACTCTTTTCACTCTGAGTTTAGGGCAGGCATTGATGCTATGACCTTTAATGCACTGGCAAAAGAGGTGGGGTCAATACAGGACAAGTACAAATAGTACATAATTGTATAACAGACAATATTTACATTGACAGTGCTTTGCAAAGGATATGGGCGGCACCTGTAAGATAATTTCCTGTATTTCATAGATGTGTGTTTTTCCTGGTATTGTTCGTAGATATCTGTCGACATCTATTTCAATTACCCTAAGGGCACCTAAAATAAACAGGTAGAGTTACAGTCTTGTGTTACCACTCCTATAAAATCTCAATTTCCAGGTTTTTACTTTGTTATTCAACCACCTTTACAGATATGTTTTTGTCTGATTGAATATTCATATCTATTATTAGGTACTGTTTTCTAGTCCAATAATTATGTTTTGATGGTTTACTGGGAGGGTTACATATGAGTGTACTCGGTAATTCAATACTAGTGCCACATCTTTTTTTTCAGTTTCAGGCACCAGCTGTATATACTGGTATATCATATGTAGGTCTGTATTTATTTGGGGGCTATAACAGAACATCCAGCCACGTTTTGACCAATACTCCAAGCTGTTCTGTCACTGAACCTGCAGTTATGGTTAGAACTGTTTGTGATAACCTGTTTTAGGCAGCGAAGATGAAGAAGCTCTCGGCTCTGACTTTTGAACCTGAACTTTGTAGCCCCTAATGGGTTTCGGTATTTTGTACATCGGCATCGTGTGTGCAAGATCAGTATTTGTCACATGGGGTTTTTGCCCCAAGTTTTCTTTCAACATTGATATTCCCTGTCGTTTAGCTATGATTTTCAATTTTTTTCTCCAGCTCATGAAAGGGGTTTTCGGATTTTGTCAATCAATGTTTAGTTTATCTCAAAATTCCCTGAATCCCCTTACAATTGAGTAAAAGTATTTGCTGTCTCATGCTTTTTCACCAAAGTTAATATCCAGTCGTCAGTTGCCAGCATGAGAGTCTCTGTTGGCCAGTGGCTGTAGTTTGTATGACAGTTCTAACTGGACGATACCGTTACTGCCTTCTTTTCTGGGTCAATATACGTCTGCTTTTATTATAGAATTTTGCCATATCCTTCGACACCCGTCCATTCAATTCATCTGAAACCTTGATCTAATAGCTATTTATCTCTACGGTTTACGGTTTTTTTTTCAGGAGGTGAGCAAGGTGATTTCTTAGTTACAGGTTAGTGGAATTATATAACTGAATTGGACATGCAATAAGGAATCTAAGTTTTACTCTTGAAGATCTCTGCCCCGTGTGCTACAGAGATAGAGACAGCGATAGATAGATAGATGAATAGATAGATAGATAGATAGATAGATAGATAGAGAGAGAGAGAGAGAGAGAGAGAGAGAGAAAGAATTCTTACTTACACAATTGAGAGTTAAATTCTGAGAAAAAAACCTCCTCTGACAAGAAATCTCAATTGGACTGAGATAAGTACTACGTGATCTTGTTCTGTTTTTAATCACCTTCAATTTAAAAATTTTTCTACCTAGAATTTAACTCTAATTTCTTTGGATGATGATCACTTTCTTAATTAGTAACTTTAAATTAAATAAGGCAGAGGTACAAACTAACTATTTCAGTACATGCTGTACAGACCCAATGTGAATGATTCTACCCAAACCTTTTCTATCATTAGTGCTGAAAATACCTGTAACTACCTCCAAAGAACAGATAGGAAATGAGTTAAGAGCTGGAGGAGCTCTAATGCCTCTCTGAACCTTATCGGCAGTGACCAATTCAAACAACCCCCATGGTTTTCACAAAGAGAATTACACCAGCCTTTCCTGCTGGGGTCATCGTCGCAAAAAGCCAAGCCATATCGCTTGCTTTGGATGGAAGACACGTGCTCCAATTGCAAGTACCCAAAAATTTCTCCATGAGAACACCCATTGGCCTAGAAAGGCCCAGCAAGATAATCTTGGTCGGGGTGATGTGCTCCAAAAGCGATGACCAAACATAGCCCCAAAACAGTCATGAAAAAAAACAACGTTATACATTGGCAGCTACAACGTCAGAACACTCTCATCTGACTTGCACCAAACCATTTTAGAAAATGGAATCTAAAGGGCAAATAGGACATCTGAGGCATTAGCAAGATGAGAAGACCTGGAGTAAAACTAACCGAATTCAAGAGCAAACATCTTCTCTACAGGTACGGAAAAAAAGTAAAACAGAGTGGAATAAGCTTTCTCATCAATAGAGACCTCAGAGACAACGTGACAGGCTTCAAAGCTGTCTTTGACCTCGTAGCTAGCATTACTGTACAACTTTCTAAGTGGTACAAACTGAATACCATCCAACTCTACGATCACACTTTGCAATCAATCCTATATGAGATGACCAACTTCTATGATGATTTGAGTTCCCTACAACAAAACACCAGGAAATACATCAATGTCATCATGGGAGACTTCAACGCACAAGGAAACATTTCGTCGGCAAATCTGGATATGAAGTACGGAGCGAGAGAGGAAAAGTCCTCGCAAACTCAGCACCGGATAATGGATCCAAAATCATGAACACTATCTTCAAAAAGGGACTCAATAGAAATACATACTTGGAGGAGCCCAACCACGTAAAAAAGAACAGAATAGACTACAACATAACGTACAGATGCAAAGGAGAGCTGAATCCTAAATCAAGTATATGGACGCAACTGCGGAATGGTGAGATGTAAAATGCAAGTAAAGCAACAAAGAACACAGAAAGATCCATGCTAAACTGCAACCACCAAACATACTAAAAGAAGACATCGATCCACCAAGCTCGAACAGAAAACATAAAGTTCTCACTGAACAAGTAAAAGACACAAACATCAACAAACCCAGCAAAATAAGAGCCTCTGTAATAGAAGTTGCCACTATATTGAAACCAACAAGCAAACAGGACATCAATAAAATCTCAGGAATTTCATAGAAAAACACAGAAAACTTCAAGCAAAGGACAACAGAAAGACAGACAATTGGACAGACCAAACTGAGTGAAACAGTGTAGGACAAAATCAAAGGGAAGACAGAAGAAGCTACACTACAGTAATCATCGAATCAACTTTGGAAAAAGGTTGAAGCTCCAAAGCTATAAATGAAAGCCTCGATCCAGGACAGAAGCAAAAAGTCAGCATATTTGAGGAAAATGGAAACCTAATCACATAGATAGGATTGCTGAACTTGCCATGGAATTCTATTTAGAGCTTTATTCCTCAAAACAGGGACTGCAAAACAACGAACAGGAGATGCAAAACGCGTGCAATCAGTTCTTGTATTTATTCCAGAAGTAACCCAATTGGAGGGGAAACAAACCATCTATCAAGCATAGAATGGAAAAGCCTCTGGACCAAACAACATCATCATTGATCTTTTCAATAAAGCGTGTATGATCATTACTAGCAAACTGACTGTTTTATTCAATTTACGCTTAAAACAAAGTAAATATTGGAACACGGCAGCCATAATGCTTTTGTAAAAAACAACAACAGATCTATAAGCCGACTCAACTGCATATATATAAATTATTAACAAAGATGATCACTAAAAAATAACAACATAATAGCATTAGATGAAAACCAACTGCAGGAACACGCTGGCTTCAGAAAAAAAAATACTCAACATGGACCACCGGAATGCTGTTAGAAAAAAGCAGCAGAATGCAAGTTACCACTTGCTGTAACATTAATCGACTTCAATAAGGCCTTCAACTCAGTGGAAATCCCTATTGTCATGAACACCGTCATTTTACAAGGTGTACATCCCGTATACGTCGAGGTGTTGCAACATATATACGTCACAGCAGATCTTTTATCGGGCTACATAAATACTTGGAGCCCTTTCAGCAACATACATGGGTAAAACAAGGTGATACCAGCTCACCCGGACTCTTCACAGCCTGCTTTGAGATGATTTCCCAAAACTAAACTCGGAGAACGAAGGAATCAAAATAGATGGTTAATATCTGCAGACAATATCGCTACTTTTTGCAGAAAACCTACACGACATGAAACTAACGCTAGATTATCTAGATAAAAAAAGCAAGAAAGTCATGAATTTCAGCAAGACAAAGATCATGCACAACAACCATCATGAAGATAAGAACACGATGATCAAAATAGATGACACAAAACTAGACAAAATATACCATTGCATCTACCTAGGACAAAAATATCCATGAAACCCTGAAAAAAGATAAAATTAATCGAATATTCACACTACTATGGCAAGATCTTGACAGAGCTAGATAACGTGAGTCCGACACATCATATCATCTATTAAAAAACTGAAACGGCAATGAGCAGGCCATGTTGCAAGAATGGCAAATAACTGATGGACATGACTCACAACATTATTTCTAAGAGACAACATACTCCATCAAGGTCGACAGAATACTAGATGGAGAGACGAATTAGACTGATTCAGAAAATGCTTGTTCTGCGTAGCCAACGTTTGAATGGCTTGATGAAACCGGGAGAAAGTCTATGTCCAACTACGGACGTTAAAAGAGTGATGATGATGATGATATTTTTATTTTTTTGCAGGTGCATTCTGTTGTTAATGTGGTCCCTGGTTTTGTGTCTATTTCATTGGCCTAGAGTAAGAATAAGCTAAGCTTAGTAGAATACAAACAGTTATCATCACATTCTTGTTTATTTGAATTTTAACTTTATTGCTCAATATATCTCCTGTTTCTTCCTACTTGTAAACTTTCTTTCTTTCGATCTTCTTAGTGATATCAGACACCAAAACTGTCAACATAGCTTTCTACAGTTTTATAGGCTAGTTATCTGTCGGGCCACATATCTATGTATCATGAGTACTAATTGTCCGAGAAGGTTTGAAATTTATCTTTTATGTCTTGTTTTAAATTAATTGCTAAAACATTATTTCACAGAGGGCTCACTTTGCTGTGAAAGTGCACACTTGATTGGTTACACTGTTTTTATCCATTTTTTTGTTGAAAACTCACTCTTGCTTTAGTCATCACTTGCGAAGGGATAAAACTTTCCCATGACGTTCTAAAATTGTCGACTAGTATTTATCAACCTCACTTACTTTTTTATAGTAACTTCCAATTAGTAATTCAGTGATTGATGAAAAGCAGTGTGGTTTCGATATAAAACTATCATTCCGATAAGACCAAAACTAGCAGCCTTTTTCTGAAGAGTTTATTTTACCGTACAGCCCTTCATTGGTTGATCTACGATGGGGAATATACCTATATGTATTCCTTTTATACCATCAACGAAAACAGTCTAAATCAACAGTCAAAACCAACATATATTTCTCTTGCAATCGCGTTGGTCTGGCTTGTTGGTTTCCTGACTGGCTGGCTGTGTATCCATCACGCGTACAGACCGGACCAATGTCATATATCGTGAAAATGACATGAAGGAAGCGATAAAATCCAACAATAATAAAAACGAGAAACAAGTCGAAAATTAATAATTTAGACAATTATTTTTACACTCAACGAATCTTCGAAACTCTCCATGATTCTCGTCAAATCAATGAAGCAATTACGATGATTGTTGAAAGGTGATAATTAAAAAAGTTTTTAATTATAATTCTGAGAATCGGATTTATTGGAATGTCAGACATTTCGCGTTTCCATTATGATATTCATACAGAAGAGTTAATTAGTAATTTAAGAATGTCAGTCATCTCATAGGACAATAAATGGTAATATTTGTCCGGCAAAAATATGAATCTACGTAATTACTCACAACTGTCTGAGAGTCACACTTCAAATGAAATCAAGACCAAATAAATATTTGATATAGAATGTTCAACTTTCAAAAACAAAATATCCTATTATCAATGGTTTAGAAATAATGCAAACTTTAATTACATAATCGTTCTCTTATGTACGGTATAACAAAACCAATTTGTCCAAAAATAATATACAACGAATACATGCCTACCATAGTCACCCATAAAACTGAAATATGAAATCTAACTCTATCATGCTAACTTTATTATGGAGGGATGACAAAAGAGCACTAGATAAAAAGAAAGGTTTTCACGGACAGCATTAGAAAACTCAAATGGCAATTGGCTGGTCATGTTGCAGGAATTTTAGACAACAGCAAACTTTATGACACCCAGTGTTGATACCAAGAGATTATATGCAAAAACAATAACCTGAAAAAAAAAATTGTGTAATAAGTTCAAATGGTTCATGATATAGAGGTCAAGTGAAGGTTTATGTCCGACGACAGACCTGAGCGATTGATGATTTTGGGTTGTAAGCTTTTATGTCATTAAAGTAATTAAGAAAGTAATTTAGTTTTTTCTTATGTTATTTCTAATACTTCTGCCGTTACAACAAATATTTCCATTATATGATTCGAATAAAATATTAGACAGAGTACGAAGCATAACTGAAATTCTTCCATACATAGGACGTTAAAATAAATTAGCCAAGATCAATACTTATATTTTAGCAGTTGTTCAGTTTCTGTCTGAGTTTTTTTTAAGGGGAATGACACTATGTAATATTTTGTTCTAACCTATGTTCCCCCTAAGATCATTTTTTCGAATATAACTATTCAGCCAATATATTGTACGGCTGTCTGATTATGAACCAATGTAAAACATATCATAAAAAAACAACTGTACTATTCGAAAATTATGATTTAAAAAAAGGATTTCAAGAAAGTTAGTTGGCATACACACGAGCTTTAGCGAGAAAAAGAACATGTGCAACAACCACACTTGAAATGAGAACACTAGGATGACAATAGGGGACACAATACTCGAGGAAGTAGACCACCTCACTTACATATCTCCATGAGACCCTAAAAAAATGAAGATCCCATTAATCCCTAAAAAGAAAGATGCACAACCAATGCATCCTCTCAATAGTCACTCATGGGGCTGTAACATGGAATTTAACCAAGAGACAAACCAGCAAATTGAAATATTTCCGACGTGCACATGTGAGAATTATGCTGAACCTGACATGGAGAGACCACAAGACCGCACAATACATCCGGGAGAAGACACGAGTCATGAACATCTTAGAATCAACTAAAAAATCAATTGGAAAGGGGCTAGACATGTTTCAAGAATGCCAGACAACTGATGGGTATCATGATTCACAACATGGATTCCCATAGAAAGTACTGGCCCTGCGATGCCCACGTGTAGAAATGTGGTGGATCCTAGGGAGGATCCATATCCAACGACAGACGATAAGAGACTGTGATGATGATGAAGTTGATGATGATGATGAGGATGTGGTTGCACCAAAGCAAAAAAAAAAAAAAAAAAGAAAGAAAGAAAACAAACACACCCAATTTAAGAGAGTGGGGTACGTACGTACCTGTTCATCACCTGTAAACTGCAGTAAAATTCAACCAAAAAGTTTTGGAAGGACAACAGAACGAAACTTTAATTGGCAATCGCCTAACTGATCTAATTTAACTACATCATGTACACCATTATACCAAGCATAGAGTATCTAATCACCTTTGATGCAGTGACTTGATTTATTCCACTTAATAGGGAGTGATGAATATTAAAGTAAAACCTCGAAGTGCAAATAAAAAAATCTCCATCAAACTTCCATCGGTGAGACATCGTCGAAAACAAGGTATAACTGATGAAACAAAATCCCAATTTATGATTTATACTGCACATTTTTTATAACTTTTAAATTTGTCTTCCCTTTTAAAACACAATTTCTTATCTGTTTTTTCTCTTTATTTCCTTTGGTAGAATGAGCATTGAAAATAATACTACCTTATCCATATTTTATACACACTGCTTTAATTTGGATTTGAAACTATTGAAATCGACAAATGGTACTTATAAACTGAGTAACGTTGGGTAATGTATGAAAATAAAAAAAAATCCCGATTGTACTAGTTGAACTCCGCAGAGGGAGATCTACAGATATAGAGTTTTCCCTGTCAACCAAAAGTAGAGCGTTTCTTAAGAAAAAAAATTCTGTGAGTCAAAATGGCTTGAAGCAAAGAAGCAGTTAACACTAATTCATATGGGAAAATTGCCATGAGTGTCCATGACGAGTAGTGTTCTAGATGGTATGTGAGAGTCAGTCACCGGAAAGTACAGGCAAATTGAGTGTTGAAGTTGGAGGACAAAGATGTGTACTGCATAACTTGATGGCCCACTACCACACAAAATGTTGGCACTCCTTTCGCTTCATGCTTTCATCATAAAAACAAATTATTGGCATAAAAGCGAACTTTGTAAAGTTTCAAACTATCTGTATTTCATTTCTATTGGAAGATTTTTTTGAAAAGAAAACAGAAAAAAGTTCGGCTTGGTGGAACAGTCCATTGCTTCAAATGGTTGATTGGTGATATATTTCATTAGCGAACTTATTACCTCCGAGTAGAAGAGTTAATTGCTACTGAGAAATGAGAAAATCATACTGTTGATTATACAAGGTGAATATAACTGCATTACAATCGTTCAATAGTTCGATTTTATAATTTTGAATTTTTTTATTTGAATTTCAACTCAACGTTTATTTGTTTTTCATCTTCTGTGTGTCATACGTTCAGTGGTTCTGTAACGTATTCCATATTGTTATGACATAATAAATGTTTCAACTCTGAGTTATCATTTCGTTCAATCTTTGTCTTCATCTGCCGTATTCGTTTCTTTCAACTCGACAATTGTTACCGAAAAAAAAAAAATAGATTTACGATCCGAAAGAATGATTATGAATAGCATTTCATTATGCTTTGTTCCATTTCTTGTTTGAAATGATCTCCCATTATCACACAGTGCATTCAGGGCTTTCTATTGCCGGCAACTGTTTGACTCAATAAAACGAACAACAATACATGGAAGCAGCTACCCTATTGGTCACAGAATCGATTTCTAGAGCAGCTCTATTTTCTTTAATAATCTATTCTATATAGGTTGTGTTGGCCAAATGATACTTCCACTGTGTGAAAACGAGCGATCATTTTAAAGAAGTGTTAAAAATTGTTTAGAAAATAAAACATAACGCTATTCATAATCATTGTCCTGGATCATTTATCTTCATCATAATTCCCTGATAACATATATATATATATTTGTACATAGCTAGTGTTTTCAGGCTTGTTTATGGAATTATGTGCGTATAAACCCTAATAAGAGGTACAAACAGGAATGGAAAAAGTAAAGAACGAAGGTTATCTAAATTGAAAAATGACGTACACTTGATCACTGAATGATCGGTGTTGGTTTCACGTAAAGATTTGGTTGGATCTTCCGTCTATAATTCAAGTACTGTTCATGTTCGATTAATGAAAAAATATAGAATGTTTGTAGAAATCGTGTAGGAGTCGTTTATGTAACGAAAAATAATCAAGTACATGAAATGTAGCTAGCGTGTTTTGTTGAACATATTTATTCGTCAAGATTCGCCTGACCACTCTATCATGAGTGCCGTGGAGTCAGTACTCTCTGAAACTGTCTGCTTCGTTAAGCCATTTTTTTTCAGAGGTAATATTTTGAGACCTACGTTGTGAGTCATGATATGTAATGGCTGTCCGAAATTTTTGCAATATAACACGCTCATTGAAATTTGAGTTTTCTATGATATATCAGACAACTTTGTTTTCCTAAAATACTATACTACCTCTTGATCCTGTGATGAACATGATCATTTCCTGAGTACGTTGCTTCGTTTTCAGTTTAGGAGTCGATCTTTTGCATAGGTTCTTTGTTTCAGCTCCAATTTAGGATTAATTGGAAATTGTTGAATCATGCATATAAGAGATCAATTCTTAGAGTAAAGCTGGCATTCATTAAAAATCATTGATAATCGTCTATCTCTTGATTTCCAGTCCATTTTTGTGGTAGAAACCTTAACAATGTACACAAACTCACACATGCACACACACACATACACATACACACATATATATATATATACATGTTGAATTAAATCTATCGTCCCTGTATTTTTGCATTATTCCTGAACCGTTGATGATACCTGACTGACAATCTAGTTTCCATAGATTGAATCGGGAATCTTGCTAAACAGCCAAGACAAAATATTTGAATAATTGTATGTTCAGTCATCAATTTTCTTCACAACAACTGCAAATATTCTTTTTTTTTTTATTATCAAGAATGAATAAAACTAAGTGGTGTATTATTGGGGTAACACTTAAACATTAGTTGAAAATGTCTTCAGTGTTCAAATACAGTTGGGGCTACAATTCAACCTAGTTTACTGTTCCGTGAATATATGTTCCGGCAATTCTATATATTTGATAAATACTGAGAATGAAAGTTGGTAAAAATACCCTGAATACCACTTGTCTATCTCTAGTTATGAAGAAATTTAAAAAAAATCAAAATGGAATCGTAACAAACGTATACGGAAAGGGACGAAGTTAAGATCATCGATAATGATATATGGTTTTTCGAACAAAAACTTATCCACTGGCATGATTTGAAGATATATTGTTTTGGTATAATGAATAGTCTCAATTATAATTTCTTTTTTCACCTATTGATCTTATGGCACGCCGTCAATCCTAAATAAGAGACATGGTGACATAGAATATTTACTTACTTCATCGTTAGTCGCCAACGAGGGTTAACGCCCATTATTGTACAGTACGGATGACTAAACCGATAAAATATGCTCAGAACTATAAAATCTCTATCTTTTATATGGGCTTGTAAAAGACGAAAGACCATGATTGAGAAATAACAATTCTTTTATGAACGAAAACTTGGAGAAATTATGTAGATTTCATTTTATCTGTTTATGACAGCTTCCATTTAATAGTCTTGTCTATTCACCCTTTTTTTCTTTGTTTATCTGCCTCATAAAAAGAAAATTATAATCCTGTTTAAATTAATAGCCATTTCTCATAGGGGGAAAGCAAGGCACAATTTATTGGTTTTGCTTTTAATTAAATTTTGCCACCATTCAACGCCGACCAGAAACCCAAGGACACATCATTTTTATCTTTTTTTTTTTCTTTTACGTTTAGATCGTGGCTTTGTTCCTACGTACAGATGAATTCCAGATGAGGAAGCAGTCAGCAGAAAATGTTTAGATTTTGATTTCAAACCTGGATACCTCGTAAAAAAAAAAACAAAAAAATCAATAAAAATGGAAGAACAACTCCTGCGTGGTTAATTAACAGTTGTAAGATTTATAAGATGGAAAGTTTGCTTTAGAATCCAATGAGTTAAAATCAAAATGAATCAATGAATCACTGAATGCAAAAAAAAATGTTACAGTGATAATTATTTGAAGCACCAAATTAAACATACTCGTCAAAATCCTCACAATCCGATTAAATACTTACACAATTTCAAACCCCAAAACATGTACAAAGGCATAAATACTATGTACGCTCAGGTACCTCCCCAAACCAAAAAAAATTCGTTCTTTTTCATTTGTAAGAAATCCTAGGCATAAGGAGTGAATGTTCAAAATGTTCTGACATCTATATCATTTTGTGAAGCCTGTATGCATGGTATATACGAACATAACCATCCAGGTTGACAAAATTTCTAAACTGAAGAAGCGTATTTGAACAGTTTTGTCTGATAGTTTTGCTTGAGGGTTTTGTAATTCTTAGCGCTGAGCCTAAAACGAGAAAAAAAAAAGATACAAACAACATTTACTAAATCTGTTCAGAAGGTATCAAGCTATTTGAAGATCTTGAGTAACGGTTATGCAGTTTTGATTTAATCTGGCACCCACTCAAAAAGTGTTTATTGTGCAAGCATAATCAGGCACCCTCCCATTGGGTCACTCGGTTCGCAGTGAGATGCGAATGAGTATACATTTATTCAATTATTTTTTTCCATAATTCTCCATTCGTTATGCACAGAATACATACGTTGAAGGGATCATCTTCAGTTAAAATAAAAGTTGGGTTAGTGTTTGATTCTTCTCCAGTCTGGTTTTCATGATTATGTTGTTTGACAGTTTCTTTTGCCCACATTTTTGCATTAGTCTTTTCCAGTATCTTCAATAATTCTTGCTGATAATAAACACTGAGATGTACGGTTGAAGGGAAGTAAATGGCCAAGGGCATTCAATAAGACAGTGAGAACGAAGCTTCACGTGCAGGAAAAAAATTTTAAAAGGAATGAAGGAAAAGAAAGAGGAAGAAGAGAGAAAGAAAAACAGAAAAGACAAAAAGGATTAACCGCCAATGACCTCTAAGATTAACTTCAAACGATTCCGTTTCAATGCAGCAAGTTATTCAGTTTTTCAAAATCCTGAAAGACGCTGAATATTGATTTGGCGTGAACATCAATTTGCCATCAGATAACTCTAATTGGTTTCGTTTGCTTCATTTTGCCAAGACCTGGAAGATCTGGGAGTTGATTCGATGAAACGTTTGCCAAATAAGCCGGGAACGTTTGCAACCTGTGTTAGTAAGCGGGGAGAGAATGGAAGATCCGGATAAGTGGAAAAATTCCTTGATCACCGTAGAAACCAGGTGGGGGATGGATAAATGATGGTTGCAGGCGTTTGATCTTGTGCTGGACGTGCAGATTAACAAGGACAAGAAAGCGTTAGTCGGCTGCTAGCAATGATTAGCAAATTTATTGTTTCAGCTTGCTTTCAACATGATTCTTTCTGGAAGTTTTTTTTTGTTTGTTTAGCACGTGTTAATTTTTTTTAATGCATGGCACGAGTGAAATCTTTCTTGGGGCCAAGTTTTCGGATTAAGATAATCATTTCCTTGATTTATAAAAAAAACCATCATGATTGGAAATGTTCTTTCTATTTTTTCTACTTTGCTTTTTTTGTTCCTTTTTTTACCCTTATAACCAAATAATATATACATATATACATACATATATATATATATATATATATATATATATATATATATATATATATATATATATATATATATATATATATATATATACATATATACGTATATATATATATATATATATACGTATATATATATATATATATATATATATATATATATATATATATATATATATATATATATATATATATATATATATGCACCCTATACATAGAGACACATATATCATTATATAAATAAAAAGTTGCATGAATATGCTAACGAATATAAGTGTATATTTCTGTGCTGAATTTGCATTGTAATCATACAGATCCTCTCATACGGATATTTTACATGTACAAACTATGATCTTAAACATAATGTTTAAATAAACAAATACAGTTTTACTGGCAAATTTCCAAACACAACACAATATATCTACTTATAGATTTTTTTATTTACATTATTAGTATTGATACTAGTCATGTTCGTCGATATCAAGTAGTTTGTCATTCTATCAGTAAGACCAAAATTCGTTAATAAATTTTGAATCACATTTTCTATTTAATTGTATTTGATGTTTCAGATAGAGTTAGTTCTCTAGTCAATTTTACTATTCACTCGATGAAAATTCGGTAAGGATGCAACACTATGTATTGAACCATGGGGTGCTCTCACTGAAAAGACTTTTTCTTCCAAATCATTCTATTAAAAAGAATCTATTTAAAGATATCGGGGACTCAGAGTTCATCTATTAAAATTCTTATTAGTTTAGAACCAATCTGTTTGCCTGACTAGGCAAGATTGATTGCAAGACGGCTTAGAGTTCCATTAGGCTATTCAGCTGTCATCGAATCCTATTTATTGGTATCAGCTCATATTTACAGTTTTTTTCTAAGCTGTGAGCGTTAACGTACGTAATCTGTAGTGCAAAATTGGACGATGATTTCATCAAAAGGTATTCGTTAGAAAAGCAGCTAATGATACTAAAAATAAATATAGGAGTACCCTTTGTCCAGGAGAATCTTAATAACGTGTTGATACGACAAGGATTTAGCGCTGTTTATATCATTAAAGTGCATTGCGAGCGTTTAATAGGGAACAATCAACCAAGACTATCAACAAAGGTTTTGTTCAGTTTTCAAGTTAGTCTGGCTGGCTTTAGATTAATGTACGTATATATCGTAAAGACCCTCTGAGTAGAGCTAGCAAGTTGAACACTCGAATATCTACTCTTTGTTATTGAAAGAAAAAAAAAAATTTTTCTCAACTTTGCCCTAATAGGTTTTGAGTAGGAATTCCAATTTGCAATATCAGTTTATACTAATTTGATATATTAGTTTGTGTCCGGTAGCATTCAAGCATGTTTTTTTTAAAGTTTGGACAAATAAAAGACGGAACAAACTCATTCATTACCAATCCTCTTTTCCAATTCTTTATCTGAACATACCTTGCTCGGCATGCAACCGAAAGACATTTGTCACATGATGGTTTTTAAAGAGTGAATAACCAGACCTCTTTCGAGCATTGATTCGAATATTAAAGATAGAAGAATATAAGCACCGTTTTCGACAAATTGATATTTTTTTTTTGTGAAAGAAATGTAAAAACAAATTTTTTTTTACTTGTGTCCACATAATATTCTCCATGGGAGACGTAGAAAATTTCCATTACTAAGATCTTTTTGAATCCCCAACGGTCCAGATGCTGCTTCTGGGAGCTTCTGCTTTTTTCCAAATTTAAAATCATCGTTAAATCCGAGAATTCAGACTGAGGGAACGAGAAAAAAAACAAAAGTAAAACAAAAAACAAAAAACAAAAACGAATTGGAGTTGATAGCATTATCAAGACGAAAAAACATCTGTGAGTGTTTAAAAAATTGAATAGGCTGCTAGAATAAGTGTCACAACAATAAATCTTGCCTATATTTGTGTATCATTTGTTAACTTAATAAGTTATTAGCTATATTTTCCATTGGCAGCCTGGATTCTTACATATAAATGATTGTGAAAAATTTCTTGAATATTCAACACCAAGATCACCAAGAAAATATTATTGGCAGCAAGAATGTGTGATTAAGTTTATATCATCATCATCATCATCAGCCTTTCAGCGTCGGTGGTTGGACATACATATTCATCACGATTTGCCAGACGTCTCTGTCATGGCCACACTTAACAAATATTTTCCGAACTGGTCGAGTTTGTCACACTATTTTATATTTTGCGGGCCACAGTTTTGCATATGATCTCTTAGGATTCACGTTGTGAGTCGTGATTTCCATCGTTTGTTCTACATTTTTGACATGTTTTTTTTTGTTTTTTTCAAGAATATAAAAACTTTTCCATTGCAATATTACTTTGAGTTGTTTCTTTATCTAGATATAACACTGGAGTAAACAATATAATTAACCTATGAACTTAACCTGACCTGTATATTTGTGTAACAATTAATGCAAGTAATATCGCTGATGAATATCAGGCCACATAGATCGAAATGGGTACAGTAGAAATTCCCGTTCAAAATTCAGTAATAGCAACGTGACTGGCTGTAGATTTATTTATCTGCCAACCCGATTTTCAAATGAATGCTTTCATAATTCAATTGAATACTGAACTGATCTTTACGTATCTATACCAACATGATTATACAAACATAAATATTGTCCAATATGTTTTCAGAAATCAAATAAGCAAATATTACTAAATACGTATAGGTACATGTGCAAAACATTCAACGGGTAATTCATTTAAGTAACATGGCAGTTTCTATTGCTTTCGGCTGTTTTTAATGAAAAAATACCCGTCATAGATGAAAAACAGACGAATAAACTGCTTACGTTATACGATAATCATTCACATCTATCCCATCAAAGCACAAATCTCCGTCGGCAAGGATTGAACCTCTTGTTACGTCTCAGTACGCCGGCACATACTCCAGCAAGCTGTACACATAGTAACACATGTTCATCTGTATTACGTAACTGCTATTATACATATCTGTATAGGAGTGCGGAACGATGCATCGGTCTAAGATTATTTCCAGTCTACGAAACGAGAAAGAAAATGATAAAACAACTTTACGTTCGCGGATACGGAGGGGATTTCTATGATTTCGGCCCAATTCGGCAGGAAAAACATAGAAAATCTATTGAATAAAATTCAACAAATGCAAGAAGGAACATCTTTGGTAGCATTTCTATTTCAGTAGAGGACCCCGTCTCCCCTGTTTCATCTTTATCCCTGATGTCCAAGCGAAGCAACGATGGAAAATCCACCTCCGATTAGGCTTCTTTCCACCACCGGTAAATGAAAGATTCGCTTTTTCTGCTGGGTTGCCATATTTAGATTTGTGAAAGTCTTGCCAAAGCTAACTATCCTTGTTTAGAAAGAGAAGCACCAAAAGATAGGCGAAAAAGAAAACGTCTGCGTTGAAGCTGGGGAAAGAATAATATCTATTTATAATTTGGACTGCGTTTCATCTTGTTTTGCTTAAACTTTCTCGACTCGAAGTCTTCTTGAAAACGAATCGATTCTTGTGTCAATACAGAAACCGATCCTGCCAGCATTTTCGGTGCTCGCGGCAAGCTCTCAGAAGTGTGGCAAAGAGTCAGTTTTGATAGACTAATTTTTGGTAAAGTAATTTAATGTTCCAGAATCATAGTCTCCTTCAGATATTGGTTCCCAAGGCGATCATCTGTTTAGTTCACGGACTTGGTGGTGTGTCCTGTAGTCTGGAGACTAATATATTTTCCATTGTTTTCACAAAGGATACAATTAAAACGATGTTGACAAAGATTGGGTGACAATAGAAATTCACAGGTGGTCACTGGTGTGGGATCACACCTCAGAATTTCTTCATTATTAAGATAAAAAGCAATTATTTTGCCTGGTAATAGTATTTTTCAGAGGTACTCAGTGAACAACTTTACATGAGACATGGATTTATTGAATACATCCCAGAGAGCGGAGAGAAATAGATACTTCCAAAACACAAGTTCTGCTCAAATGTCGGTTAATAGTTATTCCATAAAATGATGAAAAAGCATGCTGTCGCAGTTCTGAATATGTGTCATGAGAATGCCTTCCAAAAAGTGCTCGCGTGCCCGTTGAATCAGTCAGTAACTGTTGTTAGCAACAATGCTTCGAACCTGTAGAGACTACAGCCTGACCCTGTTGTCCCTCCCAAAATGCACCATGCCCCAGATAATAAAAAACGTAGGAAACTCGATGACAATAAGAGAAATCACGGGAAACTATACAATAAACAACGTTTTAATACGTCTTACTTCCATGAAAAAATAACTTAAATAGACATTATAAAATTTTGATAAAAATAAGACAAAAAAGAAAATACAAAATATTAAATTTAAAAAACAGATGGTCAAGAATAGATTGAAACGTGATTGTAACGCACGCAAAATAATAATTTTCGGAATAGAGTTTTGTTTTGTCGTTATACATTCGTTTGAAAAGTCGTAAAGACATTGAAACTATTTGGCAGATCGTAGTGAAATTAATAATAAGTTCAAAAGTATATTAAGCTCTATTTCATTGCTTTTTTACTAAACCATTGTGCTTTTTTCATTTTCAACGGAACAACTTTTTCTTACACAGCACAAACAATGAAAAAAAGCCATTTCAACTTCGTAAAAACAAAAAGGTGGATATAACGGAAGAGAAATTCTGATCCATCAAGTTGAACAAATGCAGTGGGTCAGATTGACATTGTTTTTGGATAAAATACGCATGTTTCTCCTATTGTGTACTAGAATAGAACAATCTCTTTTGAGCAGTCCATGGTAAAAGCATTGGGAACTCAGAAAAATCCAGCAGTCGTTGAGATATTGTCTTTTTGCAATGTTATAGTTTGTAGAATTGACATCAGGTGATCTGTAATACTGTAATTAACAGATTAGGCAATTCTCTACGAATAACTTAAAATGACATATGGGGACCTCGAGTGATTCCGATGTTGAAATAACATTTTTGAATACTTTGGCTGTGAAAAGAAACTATTTCTTTGCCAGAATTCAGTTTTAAAGATGATAAAAATGACTCGGAAAATTGTCTAGAATTCATGAAAAATTAAGTCATGTGACATCCAATGGATACTAAGATCGATATTGCATTGCATTTGACATTTGAAAGAACATATTCACATTTGTGCCAAACTTCAGTAACTTATGTGTGAAATTATTGACAAAAAATTGAAAATTAATTAGACAGAGCCTGGATTGATTTCTTGTGATTCCTAGGTTCAAATTTGTCAAGCTTGGGACCTTCAATTCGAGAAGATGTGCCTATATGTCTTATTCCAGCATCATCAGCGCTAAATTGTGGCTGTGGCACTGAATATTGGCCAAGAATGGCCAACAGCTGACCTTTAGTGACCTCAATTATCCCACAAATCACTCTAAGCATTAGGGTGACTTTTCTGCAGTCTACAAGCAGAATATTTGGTCAATACGTTTGGTAGTTTTTTTTTCTTTTTGTGGCAGTGAGACACAAAAAAAAACAAACAATCCGAAAACAAACAAACAAACAAACAAACAAACAAACAAATAAAGATGTATCGTCTTTTTGTTTAAGTGTATTTGATTTTAGGCATCTTATATCTGAAGTCACACAATAATCGTATTCTTTCTTTTCTTTCTTCCTTCATTTTTGAAATCATCGATAATCAATATGTATCGTTGATGTTTCCCTATCTAGTTACTGTGCTTCAGAACCTTGAACTTGTTCCAGTCGATAGGTCAGCCCTGACGAGCAGGCCACAGTCTATCGCTGTCATATGTTGTTCTCTTGAGGATGGTAAAGGTCCACCCAGTTCACCCTTCAAGGTTATCTCCAACGTAAACTGATTCCTTTGTGTGTCTCTTACGTTGCATTTGGCCTGAGACCAGCCTTCACACGGTTGATTGATTTTTAATACAATTATACTATCCTTCGCCCATTGCGTTCTGTATTCTAATAATCCAATGGATGACTTGGTTTCATACTGGATTTTATTTCGGGTAATTTCACGGGGAGGTTCATCTATACAATTCTCGCACGATTATACAAACCTTCAAAAATAAAAACCGGTTTCATGTGCAAGAAAATCCCCTAATCAACCACAAATGCTGATAGCCCACTTATTATCTGTTGTCTTTTGTGGGTTTTTTTTTAGCTTTTATATTGATTAATTTTAAATGTTCGATTCTTGTTTGAAATCACACTGTGGTTGAACACATCTGAGAATAATTATATTGAGAATGCCATGTAAAAAGCCGAACGTTCGGCTGAGTATAGTAATTGATTGATGCTATGTTTGATTGTACATAAGTACTTTCTGTCATAGGCAGTGTTTCCCAATGAGCTAAGTCTTTTTCGTACGTGACGTACCCCTTTTATCTTCTTATGGAAAGTGGATTTAAGTTTCTTTCGAGTAACATACTAGAGATTATACATACATATATATATATATATATATATATATATATATATATATATATATATATATATATATATATATATATATATATATTTATATGTGTGTGTGTGTGTGTGTGTGTGCGTGCGTGCGTGTGTGTGTGTGTATGTGTGTGTACAAACACACAAACACTCACATATATGTATATAGTCTAGCCCACGACCCAATGTAACCACCATTAATCGGATGGGCAGCGAAATGCTTACAAAAAAACGAAAACCCAATCGTTTGTCAGATGAGGATCCAAGTCATTGCATTAATAATGATCTATGTCACGTTGGCTCTAAACATTAAATGCGGATACGCCGATGTCTGATCTATCTTATAACCATCGAGTTGATACAACATTTTCACAGGGTAAGTTTGGTTGCCAAATAGACTACACATAAGTGAAGGTTTATCTTTCATAAAACGTACATGTCAAAACTATTAGGAGTTTTTTTTTGTTGCACGGATCTTAAGAATTCATCAATGTAAGGCAAGCATGTAGCCATCTTTTTTTCCTGTTTCCAGTTATGATCGTAGTATCAATTTCGGACAAATGACTTTGAGAAGTGTCCCCTAAATCTGCTAAAACCGTTCTTATGAGCCGAAAAGTATATACTGTTTTATAGTCCGAACTCTAGGTTGGATGAGGCATCAAATTAGCAAATGATAAAGTCGACACGGGATGCCTTCAAAATAATCCGTCAAGTGTTAAAATATGAGGATATAATGGATTTTGAAATTCGTGTTGGATTATTCTTCGAGGTGATGAAAAACAGCCTGCATTGGAAAACAGCATACAGACTCCCGAGTTCATTTTTACTTGGGTTTGAGCAACGGCCTCTTGTGCAAATATGAAATACACATTTTATATCAGCTACGATTTGCACTCACCCGTCTGTGGGTGTAAAGAGATAAATGTTATAATTCTTTACATTACCTTCCCTCAATTTTAACAAGGAAAATCTGAAATTTATTTTATTATCTAATTTGTGTTCTACTAATGAATCTCTTCCAGTTTAAAAAATGCATGATTTAGCTAGATGAACTGAGCGAAGAAAAAAAAAAAGAAAAAAAAAGTCGACCTACTCGTTAACCTCAGTAAAACAAAATGTAACATGAATGTAGCTGGCAAAATTGATGATGCAAAATCGGGGAAGGCAGACCGCTACATCTACCTACGACGATGAATCTCCGTGAGAATCTCGAAAGGAGAAGACATCAAGCGGAGAATCACTTTACGATGGCAAGCCTTCGGCGGCGCAAGCTCAACTTTAAAAATCAGAAGATCCCAATATTCCTAAAAAGATGAGTATAAAAACAATGCATCCTCCTGATAGACACTTAAAGAGCTGTAACTTGGATCATAACTAAGAAATAGACCCACAAACTGAGAATCATGCAACGCTCAGATGAATAAATCAAGCTCAACCTCACTTAGTGAGATCACAAGACAGAACAGTATATAAGGAAGAAAACGGGAGTCAGAGAGATCATAGAATCTATTAGAAAACTTAAATAGAAATGGATAGGCTATGTTTCAAGAATGACAGACAACTGATGGACATCACAACTCACAATATGCATCATGAGAGATCACATGCGAAATCGAGGCCGACAGAATACAAGATGGAAAGATGAACTGGACAAATTCAGAATATACTGGCCCCCTGACACCCCTGATAGAGAATTGTGGTTGGATCCTGGGGAAAGTCTATGTCTAACGACGGACAATAAAAGACTAATGATGATGATGATTGAGAATCTAACCCCGAAGTCAACAATTCCGTTTGCAAATCTACTCGAGAAAAAAGTGCTTAAAAACTGCATATATCAAAGTAACACCAATGAAACCCTTTTGTCCGTGGTTCAAATGCTCTCCCATCATCAAAGTTGTACGTTATCAGCTGTCGTTGTTTTAGAAGAGGGTCAGATACACCGTTGACTGCGTAACTGATGTTACAAGTCGCCAAATGAGCAATGTCAGGAGCTGTAGACCGACGAATGAATCTGTTTTAAAGCTGATGATATACTATTGATAATATATTTATCTTTCATTATAGTTGAATCAAAACGATTAGGCATGTTTTATGTGTAAGATGAATTAGCTATAATTCGTCAGCTGTTCGAAAAGCATTGTTTTCTTCATACCATTTTTCGAGCTCACTCTATATCTATAGCACAAATCGGTCATAATCAGATTTTGGTAAACAAAACTGCCACTGAAACTGTGAGCATAGATTTTTTTCAATATTCAAATTAGTCTGCCTCGATATGCATGTATCATGCGTACAGTTTGCACCGATGGAGCTATAAGGATGATATCATTTTCACTCTTTTTATGACTTTATCCAAGTTATTCTTTAAGGGAGTTCAGTTTGTAATGTTCATGCTACACTGACCCCTAGTTAATTAGATTTTTTTCAATGATATCTGCTTAAACAAAGGACGAGGGATGTTTCTTATTCATTGGTCACTACTTTTCTCCAGTGTATTCATTGATCGGTGCCAACGCGGCATGCTGCCAAAAAAAGTTCGTCAAGAGATGATTCCCGTTGAGTGGTTTAACAGACCCATTATATCAGTGTTATTACTAATATTACTACCGTGTATGGCTTATAGTTACGCACGACTGACATGTTTATTGTTTGTAGACAGCTTTTCTTTAGAGCATTGTATATTTTTAATCTCTTAATACAGGAGGCACACAGTAAATATCGAACTCACAATAATATCAATATTCAAGACTAGATAAAGCTGACTGCTACTCTACGGCATGAGCAGTAATTGTTAATTTTTTATCATTATCACAATGTGTGTCAATACGTCATCGTTGACTACTCTCGTCTGTATCGACCAGTGTTAAGTCATATTATCTTTTGACTGGATAAAATGCAGGGACAATTGGTTTCAGACATTTTCACCTGGTTAAAATGGGTCCAGAGTGAACATAAGCTATTAAAACTCGGTTCACCGATTTCGTTTTCCATGCTGGTAACCTTTATGTCACCTGCAGATTTAATAACTATCTCTACAACACCATAATCACTTAACTGGACAGCTGTGCTGTTTGAGAACAAACCCAAATTCATGACCATTTCATGTTCAGCTTCATAATTCTGACATACGGACAACCAGAATAGAGACTTATTTCAGAGTCGATTTTATTTCGTAACTGTTCATCAATATTGGATTGGATCGAGTAACATAGTGCCAAATTGCAATTTTCTCTTGCAACAACCCTTCGTCATGGTTGTTATTTACAAAGCTTTAATTAGTTGAACTCAGAGTTCTCAGATTGCTGAGAGTACCTACAGTCAGGTGCTGAATAGATGTTCCCCAGAGTATTGTTTTTTTTCTTACATCACCAGACCTTTCGAAGAGCCAACCCTTGTTAGATTTTTCTTATGTTCATTTGCTCAGTATGCATTTTTGATGTTGTCATTAAAATGCACGTTTCTTTTTCAATATAAGAAAAATATTGTTCTTCCTCCAGCCTCAATTTTCATGACAAATCCCTTCAAATCAAGCACAATTTTTCTTACTTAACCTGATACATCATTTTGATGTTGTTTCCAGGACCCCCGTTAATTACCGTCCACCCTGTTTACTTATTTTCAATTTTTCTGTCAATAAGGCAATCTGTTTTCAGTATAGTTCCTGAGTGTCATTTGATTGTAACAAATTAAAGGATAGCACTTATTTTCAGAGCATTTTGATATTTTGAGTTTGCATTCGGGATTACAAAGAGATTAAAGTAGATAAAATTCTAATGTTTTACTAAATTACTTGATGCTGTAACTTTCTCATCAAGGAATATTTCTTTTCACACAGTTATTGATAGATATCATGCCATGCAGTTCTTCCAATCGAGTTTTTGAAAATTGTCCGTCCTTATCATCAAAATGACATTGCTACTTAGAAAAAAAGGAGTGAGAGTAATGGAATTACTGATTACGAGGCAAGGTTTCGTCATAACCGAACGATTCAGAAGCCTAAGCGTAATCACATATGATTTATAAAGCTAAACGTTGAAAAGGTCATTGACAATTTCATTTTGGGTTGCACAGGATTATCTCTGAGGAATGCTAGCATATAAATAATTCGGTCGGATGAGTGATTTATCTACATACATAATGTTTATCCAAACACTCATTCGAAGGACTATATCTGCGCAAAAATGTTCTTTTAAACAGAAAAAAGGAGCACCTTGAATCCGATGCTGAACATTACGGCTTGCAACGTGGATCCACGTAGATCACCTGCGGAAATTGTAGCTTGCAAATCATGAGATTGCAGGGAAAAAAATGGACAATTTCAGAAAATACTGACTCTGCAACGCCCATGATAGAGAATTTGGCGGATCTTGGTAAAGGTCATGGTGAGCTCAACTGATTCTTTGATATGACATATAAAAACAAAAGAATATTTAAATGAAGGAAGCTGAAAACAATGGAAAGAAATTGAAGTAGGAGATACTTTGTGATTTGACAATTGGACGCAACCTCACTGGAAAATCAACATCTGAGAAATTTGATAATCTGACAAATTAGGCATAGTATTCGATTTTAACAAAATTTTCAATACTGATTCATTGAAGGACGAATCTTTAAAAAAGATTCATTCTCAATATCGGATTGACATAATTTTTTATCGTTTGATTCTTATCATTTTGATTATTTATTTCATATATTCCTTAATGTCTTCATTTGGGTTTTTACACATTTGACAGATAAATCCCCCAAGATAATAATTATGATCACATTTTTTAAAGAAGGTCTCTGGAATAGCTGCCACTGGGGGTCGTATTTTTGCTATTGGAAAACAAGAAAAAAAAAGGTAAAATATTCATCTTGGCAACTTCTTTTTGTTTGATTGGCTTGACTATAATTTAGGCCTGCGGTCTGAAGAAAATAGGAAAAAAGAAGATTTTTCATCATCTTAATCGATTAACCTCAATTCGAGCATATCTTCAAAATATTATAAAAAAGGTAAACATGATTAATATCGCCAGAGATTCATCTGTTAGCTGTGAAAGAAATCAATGAAAACATCATGGCATAAATAAAATGAATCATCAAAATAATAAAAGGTTGGATATGAATCATATTGCCAAGAACAAGCTTCTCTGCCAATATTTGAAATGAAAAATTACTTCTTTGAGAACTCGCTATTTAATAAATAAGAATCGAAAAGTTTATTGAAATTACATAATATGCTTATTTTTGCCAGGATTTGAATTTCTCAGAAGTCTATTTTCCGTTTAAATTCCGTTCATAGTGTTTTTATCTATCATGTGCCGAAAACAAAGAAAAAGAGCACGTGTCGTATCGTGGACGAGATTGTTTGAGAGGAAACACAGGGTGAATATGAGAACGAATGAACGAATATGGAAATGCGAGGATCTTACCTGGGAATCAATGAAAGTGTGTAACTTGGCATAACCCAACTTTCCTCTCCCAATTTGAACATGTTTGAAGAAGATTGATTTCGGTAATTGTTGTAAAATTGATAATATCAAAACCCTTTCAAAGATGGAAAGTTGTTTGCACACATAGTTATGCATAGAATCTGTTACACATTTTCTGGCAGACGAGTCAATACCATGAATTACGTCAAATTCACCCATTCATGCCTGCACGCTCATCTACATACTTTTTTCCATACTCACACAAACTCTTATAAATATACATTTTAGCTGTATTTTATGGATTAAGTTAAAAAAGCATTGATGCATGTGTCTTTACTCGAGCACGCACACTTCGATACACAAATGACTTGCAAATTATTAGAATTGGTGTCTTTTTTTCCCTTATCAACTAATGAACGATTATATCCAGCGTATCTGGTGACACATGTCATCTTTTTTCTCCATTTCCGTGATGGTAGAGCGCTCACGATGTCAGATGTCGAAACGCAAATTAGAAATGCCGTTGTAGTAGTTGCTGTTATTGTTGGTGACCTTCTTCTTCTTCTTCTTCTTCTTCTTCTTCTTCTTCTTCTTCTTCTTCTTCTTCTTCTTCTTCTTCTTCTTTTTCTTTATTGATTCTGTTATTTTTATCATTATGATTTGCAACCTCACACCAGTTGCCTATTTTTATTATTATTATTATTATTATTATTATTATTATTATTATTATTATTATTATCATTCTTCTTCTTCATTTTCTTCTTCTTCTTCTTCTTCTTCTTCTTCTTATTTTTATTACTATTCGTTTTTCTTCTTGTTACAGTTATAAAATATCAGACAAATTGAAAAATAAATGGATTACCCGTATTATCCAAATCTTACAGGACGGAGCAAAAATGTCCAAAAATGTGAAAAATTGAAAATAAGAGACGGGAAAAAAACAAAACAAAACCTGCCTACTCTCGACTAAACAAAAAGAACGGAAATAAATTGAATAAATCGAGAAAGGATGTAAAAATATTGGAATAAAATTGAATTCAAATATACGCATAGATTAAAAAGAAACGAAACAGCAAAAAAAATGATCGTGTGTAAAACGAGAAAAATTTTGAAAAGAATTTTGAAATGAAAAAAAAAATGTGCTAGCATTTGGAAAGAAAAGTATAAATGAATAGAATTCGAAAATTGTAAAAGACACCAGGATTAATGCACGAAATGTCGAATCCTAATGATATAAAGTAGGGCAAGGGGGAGAATGTAAATTGATGCTACAATTACAATTGGCTATTGGTGGGTTTCAGTAGGGAAAGTAATGCGTGTTATGTGTTGGGATATTCGCGGTTCATCGGTTCAATACGAAGAGCGAGGAAAGATCGGGAAAAGCAACCTGTAAAGAAACGAAAATAAAAATTGAATGAACTACGAAGACAAAATAATGATCACTCATCTCCATAAGGCCATAAAGAACCCATTCAAGCTAAACCAAAATTGAATTGCTAAAAGATTTTACAACATTTTCTGCAAGAGGAAGACAATACACGGAAAAAATAATCGAACACCCAAACCATTGTTTCGATTTCCACGTTAGTTCTTCGTAATAAACATCTTTAATGTTTTTCACAACTGACAGCGATGAATATAATGTCATTTTGAAGAGAAGCAGCTAGGCAAGTCTATATAACTGTAGAAATATGTGTGAAGTATCTCAAGCACGTATACTCTTTCTTCATATAAGGTTGTTATGAAATGAACGTCGAACATTCGGAGAGGAAAAAGATTATGATGCAACAAAGTTTGAATTTATCCGTCAAGATTTTCAATTATGATTATTAGTCATGACAAACACTTATTTGTAAAAAAAAAATATCATAATATTTATTTGCTGTTGAAAAGAGATAAGACTTTCATTCATACGTAAGAACATCAATAAACCGGAAGTGTTTGTTTTTCAGCATATCCAACTTCCTTGCCGGGACAACTGATTCAAATCCAATGGCATAAGCACTAATCACGTATTATCGTAGAGAATGGGAAAGGTTGAATAACAGGAATATTTATCACAATTCTACTACTTATAACGAATTCAATGTGATTTGATTTGTTATGATATAAAGATTTGATGGTGGTTGCTGCTGTGAAAAATTTGTAGACATAAAAAAAAAGTTCGGTATGATATACTTAAAAAACAAAAATACATTTTTAAATGCATATACTCCTATATAATGGCAATATGAAGATCAATCATCAAGTGACACACTGATGAAATAATCTGTGCTTATATTTTATGGAAACATCAAGAGTCAGCACAGTGAAAGGTTTCATGGAATCCATAAGAACACTGCGATATCAATAAGCTAATCATGTGAAAGAGGATGCCAGGAAAATGCTGGACATCAGGATTTAAAAATTCGATTCCCAAGGATCATATGTGAAACTAGGACCGACAAAATACAAGGTGGCATGACTAATTAGATTCAGAAAGCACTGGTTCCGTGATGGCTGCGATAGAAAGGACTGGCAACTTTTTGGGAAGGTCTCTGTTAGACGATGGACGCGAAAAGGCTGATCATGATGATGATGATGATGCTGATGGAATATAGTTCGGTAAGAGCAACTCCTTCATTTTACTCATTTATTTAGCAACATAGTATCATAATGAACATACACTTTGCATCCTTTTAAAGCAGAGTCGGAACAGAGTAGTTGACATTTGAAATAAGAAATGCTCTCTTGTCGACTTTGCCCCCCCCCGTCACTGACTCTTAGTCCGTCCTCGTATTTTTCTATCAGTATAAGTAGATGTACAGTTGTACCATATTTGATTTCCCTCCATTTATTTCTTCAGTTTTACCCCTGTTCACATAAAAGGCACAAAGTCTTTGATCCAGCCTTTCGTCTATCCTTCTCGGGGCTTTCCCCGTTTCAAAGACAGTAACCATCGGTAAGATTTGTTGAGCTACCGTTCGAAGTAACAACATGCTTCTTGTTTTTACCATAGACAGAATCCTTTTGCGATTTCATGTGTCCATGGGAAATGTACATCCGATTGATATTCCCCTTTCGTGTTATGTCTTAGCTTGGCATTACCAAGTTAGTAAAATGGTGTAGGGAGCTGGGATTATAATATAAAACAACTTGATTAATGTTTGAATATGTATGTAGTGATATTTACGTTGAAAAATAAGAAATGCCACGATAAAACTTGGAGTAAACATGATTAGTAATGAGTCAGTGGTGAGAAATAGGTTGTCAGCGTTCAAATATCAATAAATATTGTTCTCTGATACTTACGTGTCGAAGTGTTGGAGTTGTGAGTTGATTAAATCCAGGGGAAAAACGCTACAGCTGACAGCTTGCAGAGACCCAAGAGCCCAAATTTTGTTTTCTAAATATAGTTGAAAATGTAGCATTTGGAATTATTCTTGAAACTCTGGAGTAGATACGAGAACGAGAAGGGCCTAGTGAAAACTAATTTGTTAGAAAACTCCCTTTCACTTAAACAAGCCCAGTAGAGCCAGAGCTATTGTGATCGTGGTTCCCCTGAGAGTGATACAATTTTTTAGGAGTCAAGTTTCTGTGTAAATTGTACATTTCACAGAATTACGAATTAAGTCATAAGATCAGTTTTAAACTGGATAAAGTCATTCAAGCTTTATCTAACATTTTGGTCTTCCATTCATCGTTATTGTTCCGGGCTAACATCCTTATCTTTGTTGAAGTTTGCATTGAAAAAAATATGACAGGAAGAGAAAATAGCAAAGTTAATTTTGGAAACTATTGCAACATATATTTATATAGGCCCAAGACTGCATCAGTCAAAACTTGAGGCTGGAATCAAGATAACAATCTGGGAAATATGTGGAAAATTGAACAAAGTATTTTTTTATAATTGTCTAACAGATAACCATCTTCTATTTTTTAATTCACACACACACACAACAGCCAGACTCGATGATAACTGAACGATATCAGCTGTAGTGAGGTCGTTCAGTTCAGTGCTCATTTTAGAAGGTAATGTCTGTTTTCAGTTTAAAAAGGAATGTAGGACATATCAAATAAAGCTGTCTAAACTCGGATTTGTATGAAATGTTACTGTGATGCGACTAGTCACTGGGTGCAAATTCCAAATGATTTATACACGAGTTTTACTGCCAACTCTATTTCGGCATATCTGACTAAATCTTGATGACCATCAATGGGACGAAAGATATTACTTGGAAACACCAAAGTAGAGTCCGTATCTTCGGACATAGATCTGGCACTTGCACCATGTGATAGAATAGCTTAGGTATAGCTGGGGCGCCCTGGGTCAGTGGCATAATGTCTCTACCTCAAAACTTTGTCCCAACATTGTTTTATCGTGTGATGCACGTCAATTGGGAGCAATTGTTCTTATATTCTCTGTAGTAGTCATCAACCTTTATTCAATCTTTTTGTTGCCACTTACGAGATAACTCGTGTTCGGAAGTCGTCAGATAATTGTCACAGACTAAACAATCACTCTTTCGAGAGTGGAGTTTTCATTTTTATTTATCTTTCACTTATTCATATAATACATTTATGAGATATTCTACTCGAAATATCCGTTGATTTGTATAAGAATAGAACCAATCTTAATATTAGATGAACACTTTCAGTTTTCATCAAACGTACTCGATGAAACAGGGCAACAACATTTTATGTCAAGAATATACTTCTTAACTCATTGTTTGAGAATCTATAGCTATATTTACGCATAAGAAAAACATTACCGAATCACAGATCATAAAATATACCCGTAGTGAACAACAGTATAATCTGCTCAGTACCAAATATGTCCCTTGCCAGCTTCCGTAAATCATGCTATCCCCCAAAGACATAAAATCGCTATTACTCATGTCTGACAGGTAAGATATAAGCAAACACCCTTCATATTTATGTTCCGTAATAACATTTGCTTCTTTGTTTGCTTTTTGGGGTTCTTCTCATTTAAGTGTTTGCTGCGTCTGGGAAGCGATATGATCTTTTCTATTAACAAAATCGTTCTCGAAGGGTCTTAGCTATTAATATAACAGGCTACACCGACCCGAATGTGTCCGGTGAAAGCTGATATAATTATTGAACTTTGACTTCCAAAAGTATATTTGCAAGCATTTTCTCCTCAAAAGCATAAACAATATTCTTATGGTGTATATACTTTTTATAGAACGTTTTTTTTAACGATAATAAACTAGCAGAATACTGTTTCTGATTTTTATCGCTGTCTTGTGATTTATCTAAAAGAAAGTTGTTGCTTAATTATTCTTTCCATAATGGTCCAGAGAATCTTCAACTAGCAATCAGACACACTCACAATCACACACACTCAACTGCACACACGCACACACACACATGCAAACACACACACACACACACACGTATATATATATATATATATATATATATGTATATATATATATATATATATATATATATATATAGTACAAATCAGTATAGTATAATATAATGTAATGACTGATGTGTGATGGATCAATTCCATAAAGTGCTCGATACATCCTTCCGCATCAAACATTAGGTTAAGTGAGGGTGAAATTCAGAATATTTTTTTTTTCATCGGTCACTGTTTGTACGTTTTATACACCGAAGATAATTTTCTGGTTGTTATAGATTTACAGAGTATGCTGTAGACACCTTCTTTATCGGCGCTTTGTAGTATGTTTCCTCCCAGGAAATATCATATTCTTACTTTTATATCGTCTCAAGTGTTGTGACCTTTTCTAGGTGAGTGCAATTACTGACCACATTTATATTGCACGATTTTTGCTTTGCAGATTTAGACCTAAAACGTGTATTTCAGGTAAATGGGATCTTTAAAAAATGTTTTCTGTGGTGCGTAGTTGTCGATTTGTAAGAGAACAAAAATACATATACAATTTACAACGTCACCATAAACAGTGTCGGATAACTGGCCCTGCACAGGAATATTACTCAAACTGAAACAACAGTGGAAAGCATGCGTTGCATGCTTCTAAAGTTTGCGGGTCAATCTGTAGGTAAGGATCCATGTTCCAGCTCAATAAGTGACCATTGAGAGGATTCGTTGGTTGTATATTCATCTTTTTAGGATTTTTGGGATCAACTTGTTTTTGAATGTTAAGCTTATTCTGTCAAAGTCATGCTATCCTAAAGTCATTCTTCGCTTGATTTCTTCTTTTGTTGGTTTCATAGACATTTGTTGCCCTATGTAGATGTATTGGTCTGCCTCTCCCAGTTTTGCATCTTCGATCTTGACGGTTACATTCTTATTCTCAATGAGATTGTTGCCTATGACTTTCGTTTTCCTGGAGTTCATGTGTAGGCTGACTCTTGCTTTTTCGTTCAGTTTATCTAGCATCAGTTGGGGGTTGTGTTGGTTCTCTGCAAAAAGGACAATGTTGTCTGCAAATTTCAGGCTGCTCAGATATTCAAATTCTTCTATTCTCCCCGTCAAGGTTTCAGAAATCATCTCAAAGCAAGCCGTAAATAGTTTCAGTGAGCAGTGTTTAATTGTAGTGTTTTCGCTTGGGGCTACAATGGCCTGTTGGGTTATGTTTTACTGTCTAGTTAGGGTCAGTTTCTTTTCATATGGTATAACCAAATTTGCATAAAGGCCTACCGAAACGAAAAAATCCAGAATGAGCAAAAAAAATGATAAATAGTTCTCGACTTTTGAGAGTACACACACAAAAACACACACACACACACATACAAACATTAGAATTCAATAATACTAAGGTTACCCCGAAAGTAATGCTCCCAATTTGATTCCATACCGAATACAGGGAGCACAATAACGCTGTTTGATATCAGCCCGAACAGATAGAATTTGGAGGCATCGAATCTAGACAGTAAAGACAGTCCGGCCGGAATTTGCCACGTGATTTCTGGTCTCAGTGAGAGGCCTGGCATCATCATGTTGAATGTGAACAGTCGTTTTTATCTTTGTTCTTCAGCTTATTCTATATCCAAATATAACAGCCAGGGTTTATTGCTCACCCGGAATCAGGAAAATCAAAGAGGACAACAACTTTCCCCATCCCAAAAGACAGTGCACATTACTTTGTACGCAGATGGCCACATCTTGAACGTTATCTGATGGGGATTTCGTATGTCACTTATGGACTGTCATTTAGCTTCCAGGTCAAAGCAGTGACAGGAAACGCCAAGGAAACGTTATATTTTTCAGCTGGGTCCAACAGACTTGCATTCAGTGGTCCCTCTGTTCTCTTTTAAGCATCTATTAGGCCATCCCAGCGCTATCCCAACGTTGATCATATCATTTCCAATGCATTGAGCCTCATACCGAAGTCTTGGGTAGAAGTCTATCGATTTGTGCAGATAAGCAGATTGGGGCTTTCATTATGTCCCGGGTGGACAGCTATGCAGGTCCGTCAGAGCATTGTTCGTCACTCATTCCGACGCTGTCACAGCTCGCCACCTACCAGTGCTCAAATCCAGTCTTTAGTTTCCATAAACGCTCAGCAAGCGTTGATAATTATCAATGGATGCATTGACGGGTCCACTGACACACCTGAGCACTTTCAATGTTGGACGCCATTTTGCCCAGCTGCCATTCAGCTGCTAACTGTAACAAAGCAATCGGAAAATTGGTTATTGGCCGGAAGCTTCTACATATACCACCAACGCCCGTCTTAGACATCGTGTGCCAACACGATCAAATAAGTCATTACTTACAAGCAAATATAAGCAATTACTTGGCATTTTTTTTGTTTGTAGATTTAAACGACAGCAAAAATAGTTCAAGAAGCAGAGAAGACGGGATCCACGTAAAGTTAAAGGAAGATCAACTAATGCTTGTCATTCTCCTATTATTCAACAAAGAAAAAAATCGTTTTTGCACAAGATAGACCTGGGTAATAAATAATGGATTTATCAACTCAATTCAAAATCCCAGAATACCTTTGCTAAACCAAGAGCGGCTTGTCATAATCTATTCTGAATTTACGAGAAAAAAATGTTATCTTCCGTGTTTCACAGATTTTTCGAGCGAAATCCTAGAACGTGAAACAAAGTTATGAAAAGAAACTGTTCTGACCTATTTGTTTGTTTTTATGACAAAAAGAAAGAAAAATTAGGTATTTGACCACTGATCTTGCTTTGTAAGTACTCTTGTAGTCATGTTTTAAATGCAAGAATGTGAGGTCATTCTACATGCACTGTGTTAATTAGGCCTGCCACTTTCGGACGATTACTTTTTCTGCTTCATGCAGCACTTTTTGTTTGATATGTAAATGTCATAATGCATTCATCAAACTGAATCTGCAAACGATATTCATTTCTTCGTTTGAAGACAGGACACATATTTCATTATTTAATTCATGAACGAACTCTTTTGCAAACAGACTACTCCCTCCAGGGCAAAAGCGTATGGAGATCCCATGATACCCAGTTGTCAAAGTATCCTCTCAGCCTCGATGATAGAGTCTAGAGGAAGGCAGAAAATGATACGTCTGGCACAAGGATTACACGGTAGCTGCTGGTCGGATAACAAGATTGAGTATTGAATCATCTTATGGGGTATTCTACTCGCTTATTTGGAATCAGATTTCTTCTTTTGCTACACTGGTTGACTTTCCAAGGCTACACAGTCCAATCTGCCTTGATATTGTACATACCACGAGTAGCTGGAAGGGAAGAGATGGATCCATATCCTTTGCTATTTTGCACAGTGGACATAAAAGGCCTCGACCGAAGTTTGAACTGAGTCATTGTTTTCATTGTTCACGCTGTCACCATCTGGCCACCACTGAATAACGACGCTATAAAATAATGTACGAAGTAAGCTGGTATCTATTTATTCATTTATTTTTTTCGGCCATCTGATATGATCTTCCATCTAGAAAAACTTGTAAAAGATCTTGTAAAATGCCTAATGACTCATTGTCTAAATCTTTGTACAAATTTTAAACTCTAGCAATTTCTGTTTAGCTTCATTGCATCAGAGTTATTCAATGATGATGTAATATACTTTGAATGTAATTATCTGATATCAAAGCCAGAGATTTTTTCATCTTGATGTTAATCCATCTTTGTCAACATTACTTTTATCTTTTTTCTCTCATACAAGCCCATACATTTTGTTTTCTAAAAGTTAATCTCTCTTTGTCGGTAGTTGACAATAAGTGAGTCTGGTCTGAACTATATTCTTCCGAGAGGACACTTCTGATTGTCTTTTGATGGTTTTCAGATCAGCCACCTAGAAATTGTTCATAAACTAGTCGAATATTATGTATCAAATTCATTGCGAATCCAGCTAGAAGGGAATATCTTTCGACATTCTAGAATATAAAAGCTGTCTGACTGAAGTTGGTGCGTAATTTTACTGACAGAACTTGATCATTTTATTTTGCAGCAGTCTGGCAATGAAATATCGGTGCAGTATTTTTTTTTTTTACATCTTTCATTTTGATCTTGCCTTCTGCTAGATTAGTCTATGCTTAATCATATTGTGAGTTTAAGTATTGCCGACTAACACTGGTTTACATAATGTTTTTACCAGCTATCTTTTGCATGTGCTGTTTTTCATTCAAGGAACTCAGTCAATCTTTTTTCACTAAATCCACTTCAAAGCAGGAGTGGGATTTGTTTCTTTGCCGTGATAGAAAGAAAAATTCTTCTCTAAATTTAGTGGATTGAAAATTAACTTTTTCTTTGGCGTGATTTGAATTCACGGCCTACAGATTTGTTGTCATGTCTCTACTCGACCAAACTAATTTGGAAATTCTTGAATATCTAGAAAAATTTATGCAATAAATACAGAATGCCTTATTCTAATAAATAAATTCATTCATACCAATGAACATTTTTGTTTCAATTTAGCAAATATATATATATATATATATATATATATATATATATATATATATATGTGTGTATATATATATATATATATATATATATATATATATATATATATATATATACATATATATATATATATATATATATATATATATATATATATATAACAAACGCTGCATTTTTGTTTCAATTTAGCAAATATATATATATATATATATATATATATATATATATATATATATATATATATATATATATATATATATATATATATCAAACGCTGCAGTAATCATTTTCAGTCAGGATAGGAATGGGAATAGAGTTTGATCCTGAAGGAACCAGACATATTGAATCTAATGATTTTGCTTGGAGTGAATTTAAAAAAACGAAGGGGAAATTTAACAGAATACCTTTGAGAAAACAGTTTGTGGTTGAGGGTACCGATAACGAATGAATGCTGTAAAAGACATAATTTCAGGAAAATATCATGCGTATTTGAGTTCTTTAACACTACCTTCTGAATGCAATATCAAACGGAATATTGCTCAATATACATAATCAAGTTTGAGTCATCAATGTTTGTGTATTATTTCAACTCTCAATCGAATTAAACCTTGAAATGGTTTCTAACAAAGAAAACCTTTTTGTTTCGGCTACCGACTCGGGAGGTAACGTAATGCCGGAGTAACTTCCGCAAATACTCGTTCAGCAATCCTTTGTCAGTAATACAGCATACTAGTGATATTTTGTCAGCATATCCAGTTTTCCTTGACGTGGCAAAGCGAAAAATTGATTCGTGCTTTTGCCAAAAGTGAACTACCAAGTAAACACGAATTGTCTCAGCCAGATTTTGAACTTGCACCATGGATTTTGCATCCTGTGTTGATGACCAATGAATTGCCCGTTCTTTCATTTCCATTGCTGTGAGACAATTAATAATTAAGAAAAAATACTTTTTTTTCTCGCAGAGGTTTTTATTCTCGAGCTTTTTTGACACAGGAATAGCCTAAATCTATTGAAAGATATAAACGCAGACACGGCAGTGAGCAAAGTAGCCGTTGAAAACTTAATTAAATTAAGATTATAAAAGAAAATATTCCCAGAAGAAAACGGGAATTATAAATCGTGTCAGGAATCCTGATAAAAACCGAAAATGATAATTATATAATTTGATTATTACGCTTCCTTAATAATCAGTACATCATAATGGCATAATCTGATTATTCAGATATTAAGGGAATTGTATTATTAATTCAAAAAAGCTTGTTCTATAATTTAAGTAGTTTTTTCCCCTATCCTATGCTGCTGATCCTCGGTGGTAAAGATAGATTGAATGCAGACTGATATTGACTTTTTTACCGTGTATTACGTCAATCAAATCTTGTATCAAAATCCTGTAAATGACAGTAATTTCATTGTGGAATGGCATCCATTTACCATCCCCATTCTTTCTATTGTGTTCCACATTCTCAGTTAACTTTCAGGGTGTCTTCTCTTCTAATTCCCCAAATGCTACGTCGGAACTAGGACAAACGTAGCGATGTTCCTACTTTCACTTTGTAGCTTTGCAAGAATCACTTACTGAAATAATCTCTAATGGACATATTTCCGACTTCTATTGAAAATTATATTCATATTTATCTATTTGATTAGTCTGGCGTAGCGTTTTAACGAAATTTCACCATTTACGACAAACTACTTTTTCAACTATAGTCAGCAAAAATGTGTAATATACTCGATCAAGCAATAAAATGAGATGTTCAACATCCATTGCCTCTTTGTACATTCATACTGAGGGTTATGGCTGGTTTGATCAGAAAACTCATGACTTATATTCGGTGGAGTTATATCGTTGAAGAAAAGCAAGCCAACTTGCAGAGATGAACGACTATCTACTTATCGCCGAATATTTTGACAACAGATAGATCACAGTACTCTGATCGAGGTTTGATCAGGGAACCTATCTATTATTGCAATCAGTGCATCAGATTATTCAAGCAGACGCTTTTTATCTAGATTTTTTAGCGTCATACGCCCTTGAGCAGAGTAAATTGCAACCCACACACGTTCCACTTAGCTTAACCTGGTCTGATTTAAGGCCTCAATAGTGGAAACCTCATTGGAAAATTAGTTTAAAAAACATTGTTTTTTCAACTTTTTGGTGAAATACATTCATTACGTTTTCGCTAGTTTTGCTTCGTCATTTTATCACTATTCTTTTCCATCTTATTTTTGCTGTGTTCTATCACGATACATGAACATTCCAAAAGTATACAGGGTTCAAATTCAGTCGACTCTGATAGAAATAAGTGGTTTTTATTTTTTCTCGTGCCGCCAAGATTTGTCATTGAATGAAATAGATCGATTTTTCTTACATTTTCTAATGTCATTTGAATATACAATTGATTTTGTGACGTATGATGAGAAATAACATCATGATGTAGAAACCTTGTCTACAATGGTTTAAAGATAGAAAGAAAACTCTAAATACATTCCTACTCCCACCTAATTAATCATTTTATTTCTTTTGATTTACCAATTTTCAAGCAAATTTTTATCAGAGACACACACACAATCTAGATGTTGCAAGGATCATCCACTTACATTTTGCCAAATATAAATTTGACTAGAGTAAATTCCCTCAAACAGAACTGTATTTTACAGTAGGAAATTAAAGACATTTTTCAAAACCAAACTTGAGCATTCCGTGATTTATGCACAAATTTCACTTCTGGTACCAAATTCAATCTGCACAGAGTTTTTATAGCTTTGTTTAACAGTATCACCGTAGCTCCCCTCTCACTCTCATTTTTTTTCTATACTGCCGGTGGTTGGGGTGCATATTTTAGGAATAAACTGTAAACCAGTTTTGCACTATGACCAAAACGCCATAACAGTATGCTTTTATACCCCCCCCCCCGATAGGCTATACTCAATTGTAAATATTGGGTCGAAGCTCTGTCACTACACACATTTTTTGTTTTAGTGACTGCATAAGCTTTACAGTTTGCTATATATACTCGTGAAATATACTGCAAAGATTTCGGCAACATAACTTACTCTATGCGTATTTGCTTTAACACTCTATAAGTGAGCAGTACTGTTCAAGTTTTAGTATATCATACAAAAAGAGGATATATAAGAGGCAGAGCACATAACATTCAATGATGAGAAACAATGCTTATATAACTTATTTTTATGATGAATCCTACCAACGATAGCTTCAGTTTAATTAGAAGATGCAATTTTCATCATCATTCTGGATACTTGCTGTCAAGAAGAGGTTCCGGGTGTTTTCTTTTCTTAATTGCCTCGGGATTGAATCCCAGGAGAGCGTATCCTTCCCCACACTTTGCATGGGATTTTTCCCGTGATTTTAAGGTTATGGATCCGTTGTTACTGTCAATGCTTGCATGTTACTCATTTGGCTTCTGCATCTTATATACGTTTTGTCTGGAATTACTTCATTACATGATGGCATATTCATTCACATGTTAGCCGGTCACATGCCATTATTTATGAACGATCGAATCTCGTATTTCTTGGGAGTAGCCTCGAGCTGATCAATAAGAGCTGCAAAGATATTTAGAAAAAAAACCTATAGAATATAAGGTTCACCAAGCTTTAAGATCAAATTGGATTTTCTGGTTTATTTAAAATCATGCTAATAGTTGAAAGTAATATCCTTTCAGAAATGAACCATTGTATTCTTTTAACTCAATACAGATACGCCAAATTCTTGCTATTGGTCGGTCTAATATTTTTATCAGTTTTTATTCACTATTTACTACATCTTGGTAAATGCATTTTTCGGTATTTGCTCGTGTATAATGCATTCATTATTGATAGTCCTGGATCTAGATGTTAGAGATCCCTGCAGTCAGCATCGATCTATGATGCCCAGACACAGAGGCCGCAATGGTAGGAAATCTATCTCTATGGATGGATTATATATATGAAATCCGGAGGAATACATCAGCTGTGACGTGATACATTCAGCTACATCGATAATATAAAGCCAGACAGCCTGCAGAATGGTGCAACAGATTCATTTCAGAATTGTGAATAATTTTTCTATTCCAGCTTTAGGACCGTATTACAGAATGAAAAGTCGTTAACATCTGCCAGACTCAGCCAACAAGTATAAGACTGAACATAAGTAACACTCTTTTCATTTCATCTTAAATCTCCACGATAATTTTCAGTAATAGAGTTCGGTTAAGCACTAAGGAGATTTTCGAAGAATATTATCGAATCTACAAAACATAATACACATTTGGTATAAAGACTAGCAATAAAATAACGGTGCAGTGAAAGGTAGCCCTGATTCCAGGGACAAAATCCATGAGGAAATTCATGCCACAACTTTGCCTCATATTAAGGGTGACACATTTGCTAGATATAAGTATAGGATACCCTCTTCAAGCTCAACTACAAGATACTCTATTCAAACTGAAAAAATGAGATTATAAATTCGAATATCCATACGTATATTGAAATAAAATGATATCACTGCTTGGGGCAAACAGACTTTTAGTAATATCTTACAATGCCATTATGGGATTATAACCCTCAACAAAGTAAAATTGAAGGAGTATAAACAAAAGTTTAAAAGTATATCTCTAAACAGCTGAATTTAACAATTTATAAAAATTTCAATGCAGTACATTTGGGTTTTCCTGATGAAGTCAATACTGATAGGACACAAAACACGAACATAAATTTGAAGGCATATCCTGTATACCTACCTTTGTATCGTGATCCTGTGGGAAAATGAGTAAATCCCATATTCAATTTTTCTACACGAGGCCGATTGATTAGTTCAAATACTTGAATGAGCATGCTTGATGACTACAGATCCAAACTCTGGGATAGCATCTATTTTCTGCACTGAAAGGATGGTTTGTAGGGTCATCATGCTGCAACAGGCTGCAGGGACTGGGCTTTGAATATCATCATTAAAATTTCCTTTTAAAGTCCATCACTTGTCATTGCCTCTCCCTATGATCTGCTGCTGTGATTGTGATCATAGGTAATGATGGGGATTGCCCTCCAACCCATACTGGCTTATGGTGTGTTTGAAGGCCAGGAATAATCTTAGTCGGGCAGTTCAGTCTTTGTTCCACCAACGACGTAGAACGTACTCTGTACAGTTGTAGACCTCGTCATCACAACCATGAAAAAACTCTATCCTCTTATAGTCCCTATGGTTACGTCATTGTTTAATAAGAGGTGCAATCGATTTTAAATAAATAATGTACGAATGAATAGAAATTACCTTCTGATTACATCGGTTAATAGCTTGATATTTCCAAACTTTGTTATTGATGCCCTTTTTCTATGAATTTCAGACTTCAAATATTTAGTTTCAATGCGTTAAGTGGTGAAATATATACCTTTCCTTTTCACCTTCTCAAAATGAACACAGTTTTCCAACTTACAATTTCTAGAAACGAAGCATCATACCCACTAAATAAGATTTCGGACAAGACATGAAACAAATTGCATGAAAACCCCAAAAGTCAATTTAGAAATTGGAGTCTTAACAACAAAATATTGTTTCTATAGCTTTAGCTTCCATATGGCCTTTACTCAAACGCTTTCGTATTACATGCACCCAATTAACGAATTCACGCATGAATCTTTTCAACTTACTCGTGCATAAATATTTTTGTTTGATATTTTACTTATATCCAATTGGGCTGGTAAGCTGCCATTACTTTCATTCAGTTTTATCAAATTTACAATGTACATAATCACATGAATGACTGTTTCTGTGCATGGTGATTAATCAACGTTATGAAATATTGAAAAACTCCGAGTATCTGGACTATCTGTACAATGGGTCTATGTTTTATTTATCACTCGCCTGATGTAATGTGTTCGTACATTTTTCTCCTTGAGATATCTATTCTCTGTAAAAACAAATATTTTACTACGGTAGGAGATACAATAGCCTGTGATGTCGGTGGGGTAGGGAAGAGATGCAGGCTGTGTGAACTGTTTCTATAATGGTGCCTTGCAAAACAATTGCCGAACTTTTTTTTTTCATAAAAAAACTAACTCTGCCTTATCAAAAGAAGCAAAAACGTGGCATAAAAAGATCCCTTCGAAAAATGTGGAATATCTGTATTCACTGACCTCAGCTTAATGCAACACGAAGCCCTAATAGAAAAATAACCATTAGCATCAAACTTACCATACCAGCTGATTATCTGCATAACTAACAACCATGGCTCCGTGCTAAAACACCGTATCGATGATATTTACAAAGCTCGGCTCCGTACAGCACAATGTCGTAATTGCAGGGCATTAAAGATAACAGAATTTACTGACCGGTGTGTGATTTGATAGACTAGGTTTTTAACCATTTCTCCATGAAAAATTGCTCTTTTGATATTCACAAAGCCCTGCTTAGTACGACACAAGATCATAATAATTGGGCATTCGGGAATCTTGCACTTACTAAACCAGCTAAGTGTTTAACGGATAACCATGCTATACACCGCTGTAGACAAGACGCTCAAACTTTATTATACAAAAATACCAATCAAGTAATTGAGCGTCACAGAAGTTACTCAACCCGTGGAAACAATAAACATGAAGCACATATGGTTCTCTTGTAATTTTGAACCGAATCACCAATTTGGTCGGAAAAAAACGAATCACAAGAGAACAAAAGAAAATCGTTTGAAAATAAACGGCACTGATTTTATGTGATTGGTACGGCCATGCTTCGAAAGTGCTGAAAGTAATTTAGAACTTTGTCGACAATAACAACGAAAATTAAACGAACATATTTGAAGCGTCAAACCAAAAATAACATGAACGGATCAACAATTTTTCTCCACCCTTTACCCCCTCCCACATACTCCGTTTATGATGTTACTTTATGTACTCAATTTGTTTGTTCAACATTTACATATGAGGATATCAGTGTATTAACCTGAAATGTTCGTTTGCATTTAATACAAGCTTATATATGCATACACGGACATGCGTTTATGAGTGTGTTTATATGTGTGTGAAAAGGAATATTTGTATATATAAATATATATGTATATATATATGTATGGGTGTGTGTATACGTATATATTAGTATACATATATATGTTTATTGTTGTGTATATATATGTATATCTTTACATATGTATCGATATATATGTCTATATATGTATGTATATATATATGTGTATATGTATTTGTCTCTATATACATGTGCCTATATATGGGTATCGATGTGTATGCATATATGTATATACAAATATACATATATATATGTATATGTGCGTGTATTTATGTTGAGTAGATAGGGAGTGATCCATCTGAATGTTGGTTATTTGACGGAGGTGAAGAATGCATTGTGTAGATTGAGAATAGTCTAAAATATACATATATACTCATGTGAGTGCATAATCAATGCACTATTCATGCATTAAGTATATTTGGCAATTAAACAAATACCATTACATCTAGTACCAAACATATCTCCCAAAGGAATCCCTTGGGTATAAATAGACTGGTTCATAAATTCCAGAAGCAGGTGGCAATGCTGAACTAAATTGGCTCTGTAGCTCTTCCTGGTCAGAGTTGTGGCGACCCATAACACATTATATCAGATACATGTGATCAAAAAGGAAGTGTTTGCTTATGCTCATTGAAGATTAGTTCAAAATCAGTACTTGTTGCATAGAAAAAATGCATTTTCCATGATTGGCCGACGGCTGATATATATATATATATATATATATATACATATATATATATATATATATATATATATATATATATATATATGTGTGTGTGTGTCTGTGTGTGTGCGTGTGTGCACGTGTGTATATGAGCAAATCAAATATTTGTCATACATACGCTGATGACACAAAACAATATGGCTTGCTATAGGCAACAAGAACGACAGCTACTTACATGTAACAACTGTAAAGTTTTCCTTTTTGGTGTGTCAAATACTGGAGTTATGGGTAAAAGGAAAAATTGTACAGACTTCGATAAAGGTCAAATTGTTATGCAATAACATTAAATCAAACTATTCCTGGAATGGTTCATTTAGCGGGATGATCACCAGCAGTTGCGATAAATATCTGACGACAGTAACCTTTGGGCGGAGAAATCAGCAACCACCGACAAGGTATTGGGTGACGAAGACTAATCGATGTGAGAATTTTTCTGCTTGAACAGAAGGGCTACTGTGACAAATTGTGGATAGTTTTAATCAAACTGAAGGAAACTAATTCCTCACAACATACACTTTATTGAGTCTTGTATTAGGGTGAATAACAGCAAACTTTTTTGTGTATCCAAACTAAACCATATCAATCTTCTATGGGCTTTTAAGCATCAGAAATGGACCTTGCATTGAATGAACGGAAATTGCCCGGTCCGATGGCTTTAGCTTTACAAGAGCGGGATGCATGTGCATCATTACCTGGGAGAGCGTTGGATCAGGGATGCACTATTCGAAAATAGTTGTAAGTTCAAGCATCGTTCTTCTTTGAAACAAGGGCTTGTATAATACGTGTATAATGTATTGTTACAACCTCCTTATTGCAATGTCATTGGAAACCAGGGACACTGCATAACTGGGAAAGACAATTAAAATGGTAATGTTATCTTTCAAAAAGAAAATACGCCCGACAACTCTCAAGAGAAGTCACAGAGATATTTTTAGGAACCTAATTTGACTTTTTTGTAATTTCCCAGCCTCCAAAACTGCTAAACCTTGAAACATGTGGGTTATATTGGATCATTAAGTTTGCTTTGAAGAACCTTTTCTGTGTGACTTCCAAAAGCTAAAGGATCCACTGTTAACATCATGACATCAAATTTCAGAAAACAACCCTTTTATAGGTATTGTACAATCTATGCCAGTCTTTGTAAGAGCTGTTTCACACACGCATGAAGGCCCACACTTATATATGACTGATGGGTATTACAGTTTGGTTCACCGGTGTATGTATATTCTCTCACATTATATGTGATGATATGCATACTTTTTATGACCATTTAGGTTAGTATTCAATATATACAAGTATTAGTAATTCTCCCACTAAAAAACTACTTCGGCTGTCTTCGGCTTTATCCTTGTGAGTATCCAATAAACCTCTATCGATCATTTTAGATAAAAGAGTGCCTGGTCGAAGGAAACGTATTAAAAAGCAATGAACCCTGATGCAGGGGACATTAAACTCAATGCTGCATGCAGATTGTTGTAATATTCTGTTAGATCCGGTAAGTATTGATTTACATAAGCTATTTAGTGCATATAGCTTAAGGCCTATAGAAATCAATATGTACATATTCATAAGTACATAAGTAGGAAAGCTAATAACGCCGGAAAACTCACAAAAAAATCGACGACAAAAATATGCTGTTAGTCGTGGAGTATAACAAAACTAGTATAGAACCTGTCAAAAATGACAAGCAAATATCTGCTGTATTATGATATCGAAAAAGAAATAAAAGAATTTGAACCTTGAAATAAATTCAAATAAGGGTTATTGAGTAAAAACAGGTACCATTTCAGTTTCGGTATTTGTGTTTTGAGATTTTGAGAGTTTCTTTTTATGAGTTTTTTTGGATTTGCAGCGACGTGACGATAAGATATATCACTGAATTCCAGCAACAAAAACGGGGAGTTTATTGTTTTTAATGGAGCACCGTACTTTAGTAAATACCTAAATATAATATTAGATATCAGATTGATGATATCAAATATTTATCACTAAATATTGAATAAGTCCAATAAACTTCATGGTTTCGTGAGGCTAGATATCTCAATTCATTTAATCTCTATGACGCTAACTCATACACAAATGATCAGTCAACAGAAGATTACATCCGGCGATCGAATCAGGATCACCGTAGTGTTTTTTTTCTAAGATATCATATATCAGTTTCAAATTGTGTGATTGGCGAACAGACATCTTCACAAAGTAGTGAAACTGTTATTTATATGTTTAGGAGGTATGATGAACAAAGCATCAGATTTTTGACATGAAGTGTATGTTTTTCAAACAAATATAATAGTTGGATACACATTCAAAGATATCTAAGAATATTGGAATAATATGAATGCAACATATAGTTTTGATATTGAGTTTTTTTACAATGTATTAACCATATATGTTTTATCATACTGCTGTGTATTAATGATTCGATCCATCATACTACGGTAACGAGTAAATAGCGCGATCGGAAATGAAGAAAACGCCTCTAGTGAGAAACAAAGTCACATACATTGGAGCCTTGTTAACGGGTGTATGCAAGGATCATTCTGGCATAAGGACTTCCTGGATCAGCAGGAGCCAATTTCCAAATTTAGACTGAAACTAGTAGTTTCAGTTAAGCTTTTCTATGTATTACCAGAACAATTGGTTAAAATAAAAACAATCGATTAGTTGGTTTATCTTAACATTTTCAATTTTTTTTAATCCGTCATAATTTGAATAATCGATGACATTATTTACATTATGTGTTTTTTTTTTAATGAAATAACTTCTTGTTTCGATTTTGTCTCCCACACATCAACTCTCCATAGATGCAGTCAATCTATGGGGAATCCTTATTAAAAATGCTTGGCCTACGTAAGTCACTGAGAGAGAAAAAAATCGTTGATATTGAAGATTTAATACTCGTTCTCATTAGTCTTGGTGTGCTAGAAATTATGTAATAACTGGAAAATTCATCCACCCAGTGTCGTACAAATCAATACAGGATTAATAAAGGGTTTGTTCCATTTGCTACGAGTTGTCCTTTGTTACAGTTTACTAGATCTTAATTATGGATGTAATTCTGATTCGACGTTCAATGGAGCTGTAATTCTCAATCTACAGAATTGCAATTGGTTATTATATGACTAATGTGTCTCCTATATCGTACGTGACTAATTGATGAATGTTGTTTCAGTATAAATGGTTGCTTTCACCCTCTGTGCTGTGTTACGACGTTTAATCCCTATGCGAAAATTCGAATTGTCAGGGACTTGGGACACGCCTCTTTATTATGGGCAGAATGTGGCCTTCGTCTTCACAGCCAGCCGAATAGAAGCTTTTGCTTTCAACATTTTAGCTATATGCAGTATACTTTTTGCATTTCAACTGAAAAAATTTGCTTATAATTCTTATAGTCGGCTTTAAGGAATACTTGCACTACTTAACAGATATATAAATAAAATCATACATGTATATCAATGCACTAATGAGATGAACTTTCATAAAAATCAGAAATATTAGATGTTAATAAATTTGTTATGTCTCATCATCGAGAAAATTCCCAGGAAATATTTTTCCAACGCCAGATATTAAAAAAAAAAAAATCCTAATTCTTTCCGGGTGGAAGTTCTACAAATACGCATGTAAATGCAGACGCATCCAAGTCTATGTGTACTAATATAATTTTTAAAGCATTTTATGAAAGACTACCCTACTTGAGTATTCCTGTACAGTGTACTAGCTAAAGGACCTGAATTTTAGCTCATAATAATATTTAGAGGTAGATTTCTTTTATTTGGGCCATATTGAGGATCTCATGATTTTGCTATATGAGATGGAATTAGGATAATGTTAGAATTATTACTAGTCCAAACCTATCAGAGATCCAAACTTATCTTTCTTAAAGGTATGCGTTGGGAACCGAACCATTTGAATTCTTTTAATTAGAGATGTCCCCGTTAATCAATTTTATATACTTCACAAGCAAGGCAAAAAGAATTTTGATTTTTTATTTTGTATAATCCTCCCCCCTTAAACTTCGGACTGTGAGAATGTGTTTTGAATTCAATGTTCCCTTTACTGAACCTAACTATAAACGATTGAGATTTTTTTATGGTCATCTTTTGTGAAACATCTGAAACTCTAGAATAGTTTGATAAATTGTATCGTTGGTTTTAAGATTGGACTTTTTGGAATCATACATTAAGTCTATTCACCGTTCTCGAGGGGATAATTCACAGCAAGTTAGGGCTGGGGGTGCAGTGAAGCAGAAATTATAAAAAACAGTACTTACCACCTGCCATTTAAAATAAATATTGGTTTCTTATCTCAATATAATCAATTTCACAGCCAATCGAGTTGATCTTTATTTCACTCAATGAAACAAAAGAAAAAAAAAGTAGTTCCTAGCTATGATTATTTTTTTTCTGATCGACACCAACCCGTTTCGTCTACATATATTTAGGAATATATGTATGCCTTGTATCAACGCATGCATATGCATATATTTCCAAATATTTTGACATCAGATTTATTATATATATATATATATATACATATTCACACAGATACCCACGTATGTATATATATATATATATATATATATATATATATATATATATATATATATATATATATATATATATATATGTATGTGTGTGTGTGTGTGTGTGTGTGTGTGGAGTGTGTATTGGTAAATGAATTTGAGAATGGATTCGACAAGACAGTTTGAAATTCCAGCTGACGCTATTTATTGACAGCTCTTTCTTTGAGTGAGACTTGCTCCCACTTTACTCTTGAGTAGGCCCCATCGCAAGATACGTTAAAGATTTTCGATTTTTGGATTCCATGATGGTCTGAAGTGAGGAATGTTATCCAACGATAAGTTTCCAATAGACACATAGACTGCCAAGGAAATAAGTGGCAAAACATCCACTGTCGCATCAATATTTACACGTGTTCAGTGATGCAGAAATGAAAATGCAAGTATGTATGTAGATGCTTATTTATGGTGTATGTTGGTACATCAATAATACTATGGACTATGGATATAAATTGAAAAATTTTTACACAACACTTTTTTCAATATTCATAGTTCCTGAAAGTGTCCTGAACTATGACATAGAGAATGATGTCTGACAGAATGGACGTCATGGCCCAACCCTGCATCGTGTCGTTGCTTGCCGGGGTTAGGTATGACATGTCCCCTTGTTCCAGCACTCTCGCAAATATGCTGTCAGGGAAGGATTAAATGATGATGACTATCTTGTTTAGACTGTTAATCTTTCATAAACTGTCCCGAAAGCCTTAAGAAGATCCACAAAGACCATATATATCGAGAGAGATAGATATTGACGGATTAAGATTGATAGACTGATTTAAAGAGACGGACATCGATGGAGAGACGGATATTAAACGTTTAAACACAAAGAGATATGACAGTGGCATCAATAGGCAGAACACGTAGAGAACTGAACGGATGCCAGTTACAGATATGAAGAGAGATCCAAAAAGACTTTCGCATGAAAAGGTAGACATATACACAGATATAAACGGACCTAGTTCATTGGATAGATTTGAATTGTTAGAATTGATTTGTTACTAACTAAGACGATTGTGAATTCCATGGTGAAATCCAGTAATCTAAATGCAAAATTTGAAAACTAGCAGTAAAACAGGATCTCTTCATTCTGTAAATCTTGTGCAGTGAAGTCTTCACACTCCATTTCCATCGTTTCGGTTTTCTGCTTCACTTGGATAATCCAAATGCATATCATTATGAACGGGTTGAGATATAAACAGATAATTATATTTACTGAGAGATAGAAAGAGGAAAGACCCACACATACACACACACTTGGGAGATAAAAAAAGGCATAAAACAAGCGAAAGACAGGAAAAACCCATACGTGATAATATTATCATCGATCTACTTAAAAAAACCGGTAAGATTGTCAATAAGAAAAAAAATGATTCTTTTCAACTCATATCGGATACAGAGTAGAGTCCCAACAGACTGGAACATGACAATTATACTGCTTTTACATGAATAAAGTAAAACCCCAAAGACCTCAAGAACGACAAGCCTATAAATCTACTCAATACATCTACAAACTGTCCACAAAAATCATCACCAACCAGATCACTAAATTACTACATGAAAACTAACCACTGGAACTAGCTGAATTTACAAGTAATTCGATCACAGGCAAACTCCATCTAAAAAATCAAATGGAAGATAAAGCAGAAAAATACAAAATACCACTCGTAGTAGCACCTATAGACTTCAATAAAGCATTTAATTCAGTGGAAACTCCCATGGTAATGGAGGTCATCACTTTTCAAGTTGTAGATCCTGCATTTGTCAAAGTATTGCAGCATATATACAGCCACAGCAATTTCTTTATCAGGCTATATAAAGACTCCCCTTTAAGCTAAAAAAAGGAGTAAGACAAGGTGATACCAGCTCAACTAAACTTTTCACAGCCTGCCTCAAGATGATCTACTGAAACCTGGACTGGGAGAATAGAGGAATCGAAATAGACATAAAATTTCTGAGCAACCTCAGATTTGCAGACAACGTGCGCGACCCCAAGCTGATGCTAGATGAACTAAACAAAGAAAAAAAGAATGAAAGTTGGTGCACACATGAACTTCAGTAAAACAAAAATCACGATCAACAATCACATCGAGAATAAGGACAAAAAATGTCAAAATCAAAGATGCATCACTGGGGAATGTAGATTGCTACATCTACCGAGGACAACGAATTTCCATGAAATCCTCCAAAGATGAGGAAATCAAGCAAGGAATCACTCTTGGATGGCGTATCTTCGGCAGAACAAGCTCAACCTTCAAAAACAAGACAATTCAAATAATCCTAAAAAAGAATATTTCACAACGAATGCATCCTCCAAATAGTTACTGATAGAGCTGAAACATGGAACCTAACCGAAAGACAGACCTGCAATTTGAGAAGCATGCAACGCGGGCATGAAAGAATAATGCTTAACCTTACATAGACAGATCATAAGACAGCACAGTAAATCAGGAAAAAAAAAGGCTGTCATAGAATCTATCAAAAAACTTATATGGCAATGGGCAGGTAATATTGCAAGAATGGTAGACAACTGATGGACATCACAATTCACAACATTCATCCACAAAGATCACATACAAAAGCGAGCCCCCACCCCAAATGGAAAGATGAAGTAGACAAATTTAAAAAGTATTGGCTCTGCAACTCCCATGATAGAGAAATGGTGTGGATCTTGAGAAACGACTATGTCCAACGACAGACAATAAATGACTGATAATGACGATGATGATTATACATATATATATATATATATATATATATATATATATATATATATATATATAACCCACATTTCCCACGTTTGGACATTGTTTTTAATCAAATCCCGAAGTTATTGCTTTTGGTTTTAGACAAAACATCATTTATGCTCTATCTTGTGAACGTCTCTCTCTTTTTTTCCCTTCTCTTCAGTCTTGCACAAACATGTTTTGTTTCTTTGTAATCACGTCGCAAATTCAAGCTCTCTTTTCCGTCTTTCTTCCCTCTATGATTATGTCCTGCTTCCTCGGTACAATACCTGATTTCCACGCCAATATCTCTTTTTCCAGTTGCTTATCTCACGTTATCATACCTAACCATCTACAGTCATTCGCCTAATAATCTAATCAACGAATAAACTTTCGATCGTGACTAATCTGATTAACAGGGACATTAAGAAAATATTTCAGAATCAATCGTCCACTTTGTCTTCATCACACCACAGATACATTTATGCATTCATCTATTTTTCTTTTAATCTACTTATTAGCATTAATTACTGTCTGGATATTTGGAACAGTTTATAGCAGTGCACATGATATAAGCATAGATTGAAATTCTCGAGGTGGGATATGCTTTGAATTCAGTGTTCGTTATATGCTGATTCATTATGAATCATTAGTTATCTGCTTCACTCTTTTGGAGTTGTTGATTGCACTAAAATGAAAGTTTATATTTTGAGTAGCAGAAGCTACAGCGCTGATATGTGTGCAGTCTGTCTGGAATGTATCAAAATATTTATTGTTACCAAAAAAAGCCAATATAGAGCAAAGACATCTAAAATTCAATTAAGATATACCCCCGTTTGGCACTTGCATAATTATTCCAGCGCCAGTTCTACTTTACAACAGTTTTTGAGTCCTCTCTCGAGATCACCATCATCTGCTCTATTGCACTTGTAAAGGTCTAGTCCTCACTAAGAAATCTTTTAGGGAAAACTCGCACTGAGACGTATCTCTGCTGTGAGGAGTGTTCTGATTATGGGCCAAGAAATGTTAGTTATCAAACAGCGGATGTCAACATTCACCTTTCGATGTAGCGTTCAGTAGGCATATTGGCCAACAGAAAGACACTACTCACGTGCTGTTGTGGCACAATTCCGTACTACATTTGGTTTGCACTTGTTGTCCAGATTATTTGGAATTCCCTAAGCCCATTGTCTCTTACTCTATCTTTCTTTCTTTCCCAGCCTCTCTTTGATGATCCTGATATATTTCTTACAATCAGATCCCAATTTCCATTACCCCATTCCTCTATTTCCTGTTATATCGTCCCTCCCAACGTGTGTGTGTGTGTGTGTGTGTGTGTGTGTGTGTGTGCGTCTGTGTGTGTATATATATATCGGTAAATAAAATCGTGGCTCACTCACTATTTCCTTCACATGTATATCCAAGTGGTATCAATAGTTCTCATATACGTTCCCTTTAGTTAAATTTGTTTTGGATGGATTTGCAGATAATAACATTAGGGAAATGCTGGCATCATATAAAGGAAAATTTATTTACTTTTCTCACCGATCAAAAGACGAAGAAATTTTCGGCTATTTCTTGGGAAAGGTCCAATACTCAAAGAACGCTTTCTCATATTTCTTGGCACGCCATCCATTTTGGCGAAGCAGAAATTCGAGTTTCTTCCAGCTGTCAAAAACAACCTCAAAAGCTAAACCTCTTCCTACTGATATTTGAGAGTTCTATCTTTTTTCACATTTTTTTTATTAATTTCTGCGAATTTTCTTATGTCTCCTACGCTTTTTTTTCTTCCTGTACAGATTCAGCATTCTCTAAAACGATATATAGGATGCAAATTTTCTAAAGGTGGAACTGATTACCAAAAACAGACACTTTTTAAACTAGTTTTCAATAGATTTTCAACCCTTGAAACCTCTGTTAAACATTTAAATGCTGTCTGTTTCTGATCTGACACCATCTTATTAGATGCAATCGCTATGGTAGACTGCAATTAAGATACTCATAGGGTTAATACCAAAGGAAATGCTTATTGCTGCTTTTGTTTCTATGAAATTGAATATAATCATTAAATAAATTATGTGCGTCAAACTTTTAATAATAATTCTAAAATCCTCCAGCAAGCGAGAACAATAATCGCATCTATTTATTAGTCAATCAGAAATCAGTTTAATTATTCGATAATATCGATCAGTTAGACAGTTTTTTATGGGAGAATTATTAGCAGACCTTTCAAAGTACCATCTGAATTTGTAAAAGGTACTTCCTATTAATCAAGGAAACATTACCCTGTACTCTTCATACTTGTTACTTATTTATTTATCTCTATCTATGTGTTCAGCAACTTGTTTTATACATATATATGTATAAATATGATGTGTGTGTTTTCGTGTGTGTCTTTCTATCCGTCTCTCTAGCTGCTCATGGTCGATTGTTGTGATATTGGCTCCAAAAGAGAAAAAGGGAAATAAATGTGGTTGCTGCCTGGCAAAATCAAAATTATATAATGCGCATGTCAAGAAATCACAGGATGCCTTTGGGAGATTTGCCTCTCCTGAGCTGTGGGATTTTAGAATCGGTGGAACAAATACTTGGAACAAAAAAGGATTTTTCTGTTTAGAGTTAGTTGTCTTTGAGATACCGGAGAAGAAAAGCAAATGGTGCTGGTACAAAATTCTGTGATGGAGCCAAAGGGAGTGAGGGGAAAGATATATATATATATATATATATATGTATATATATATATATATATATATATATATATATATATATATATATATATATATATGTATATATATATATATATATATATATATGTATATATATATATATATATGTATCGAAGATAGAAAGATTCTTGGTTTATTCAGAAGGCGACCAAAAGAGTATGCTAATCTGATTATCATATAATATTGATGATTCCTCAGTTCAGAAGTTAGGACTGAAATAACCATTTAGTTTCTTCCCTTTGTACTTATGTGTGAATAATGTATTGATTTTGAAACTTTTCATCACTCCGAACCTTTCTATTCCTATTTCGACCAACCTTAGTACCTCTTTGTCACTTACATGAGCAGAATAAAAAAACACATCTACCTTTACCTACTTTCATTGCATTTTTGAATAATTCTAAAAGCCGGGGCAAATGTCAAGTTTCATTATTCTTATCTCACGTTTTTCAATTGTTCGACACAATAAAAAATAAATCAACAGAGAGCATACCCAAACAAAGAAAAAACATGGTTTCAACGTAAAATTCTATGAGATATGCCATAACGAAAATACTTCTAACCAAATTATATCGGAAGTCACGTTGAAAAAAAAGCATAAAAATGCAGGGCTTCTGACAGATAAACCGGATACAAACAATAACGCAGAGAGTAACTATAAAAGAGAGGTGCTATGCCACGTACGGATAACAGGTATGGTGAAAACATATTATGTATTATAACATGACCTTCGGCTAAACAGATGATTGTGAGAAGGACGAATGGAAATTATATTCAATAGGTTTAACATACTAGTGAAGAACCATACTTACTTCAAGTCTGTGTGGATGTGTTCAAATTGATTGTAATCACGTAAAATAAGAAACGTTTGATAATGTGTTGTTTGATGGTGCAAAATACTGAACAAAGTAGTTCAAAATATATGAAGACGTTTTAATCTAATTGTTTTGTAAAATAAAATCGTGCATGTAACTCTTTTAAACGCGCCATTACAGCTTTATTGCCATAAGAGTCTGTGCTAAAATCAGTTTGAAACATTTTCAACTTTGCACTACCACAGGCTCTTCGTGTGAGCATCTTCTTGTAACAGGAAAAGAATTGCACAACGTAAGAATTTTGTGCATCTGGATTACAAAAAATAGAGTGAACATCATAGAGAAACTGTGAAAATTACGGTATTATATATATATAGGGACTTCTGATTGGGATCAAATTATCTGTGCGCTCTGTCTAGGATCAATATATTCCTTTCCGGCACCCTCCCTAGAAACATTGTAACGTCAATTCTTTCCGCATTAGATCAAAGTATCACTCCTGGGACTTGTGCGTAGAGTCAGGGTGTAGAATATGTACTAGGATTGAAAAATGATCTCCACAAAAAATATCTTCAATACGTAAACACGTTGTGTTTTATTGTTGGAAAATTCTTGTTTTTACATATTGACTTTAATACTATTCTATCCAAAATACATCTATGTGAAATTGTGATCAAAATTTTTACGCACATAAGCACCATAAGCCAACAGGCATAAATAAGAGAGTATTTGTTGTCATGAACTTATCAGATGAGATGAATCGATGAAAAAGCAATAAAAAAACATAATCCCAAGTGTCAAGCAGCTGTAGTTGATTGATAATCAATCATGAATTCTGTCCGAGTAAAACTGAAAGGATAATTATTGCACTGATATATTCAACTGCTGAAATAGAGACTTAATATATATGCCAATCTAACTCGATAAGTCAAAGGCCTAATTAAGCGGGCATCAAAATTGATACAGTCTGCAAAATAATTCTATATACAATCAAACAATTTTTTTTATCAGTCAATTTTCCTTTAAACTAAAAATACCAGTATGGATTATTTACTATCAGAATGGGTATCATTAAGAGTGACTTATTAGCAAACCTAATATCATTGGAATCAGTAACCAAAATTTACTATGTAGTAATAAAAAGAAGTACACACCATGTAAAAAAATGTGAGTGGACACAGCATGATTCCTCTTAATATATTTATGTACCATTCAGGATTCATGAAGTTGTTAAAGGAATTCTGCTCACAGGTGCAATGGCATCTCTAGCAACCAAGACCGTGATTTATCTCTTAATATATGGGCATGGTGATAGGAAAGTCATGTTCTGAGGTCGTATGAAGCTAAGGAGTAGTATTTTATCGGTAATGTATAGTGTTTCGCTGGAAATTTAAATTCCTGGTACGTCTGTTTTAGAAGAAAATGGTTATTTTCCACAAAAAGATTATACGGGTGTATCTATTCGGGAGCAGCATTGTACATACATACGTTTGTGTATGCGTATACGTGTACATTTATCCATTTATGCTCGAAATTAAGTATGAACGAAAATGCTTGTGTACTTGTTAAGTTGCATCTGCATACGAACTATTTAGTATGGAATATGTTCTTCCTACATAATGCCATTGGTTTTCGTATTTCTCCGTGATAGGAAGTCTCAAGCTATTCCAATTAAACAACGAGGAAAAAATGAGTTAAGATCAAATTGAGGTATTCAAAATTATTAATAAGATTTCTATATATGGCACACCATTCCTCTCGAACTCAAAATCTCTTGAAAAGACAGATTTTGAAAACTAAATCTGCTAAAAAATTACATACTTTTTTCTAATAGAGTAGGATATATATATATATATATATATATATATATATATATATATATATATATATATATATATATATACATATATATATATATACATATATATATATATATATGTATATGAATATGTTACTAGTCATGTTGACGATATCAAGTTTATATAGAACTTTAGAATTAATTTACATAATTTTAAAAGTAATAGAAAGAGCACAAGCTCACATTGACATTTTTTAAAATCTGTCTGATAAGATTTTCAGAAAAGGAGGCTGATTTGTGAATAATGATATATTGTAGAATTTTTCTGTACTCATATACATTGGATATGTTGTTATTTTTTTTTTTTACTTTGCTCCCATGAATTTCATATTCTGAAGTTGACGAGTAAATATCGAGTGAAGTTGGTGGTCCCAAAGAGGCATAATAAAATATGAAATGAATAAATAAATGAATAACACTTCTTCCTCAAACAGACCAATGTTTTGTACGACTGGATATTTGAGGCACGTCCATGGGCATTCATTAGGAATTAAGTTTGCTAACTATTGTTCCACAACAAGTATGTACATTTGTTACGTCATTCAAATTTCTCAGTATTGATTCTACACAAGTATGCTCAACTTGGGGTTTTTTTTCAACTCTGATATCTTGATTCCATAATTTATACAAATAACCTGAATCGAAAAAATACAACGCAAGCTTTCGATACAACGTCCAAGTCGCGTCTCGAATTTTCTAAAGCGACTTTTCCAAGACAGCTTTTTAAATGATTTTTTTTTTGTGTCAGTACTTTTCCCTATTTCTTTTTTCTCATATATCTTCCGCTCCCACCTCTCTCCCTTTCTTTCTCTTTCTCTACTCTCACATATATAATCATTTTGATTGAGAAATGTATCAAAGAACGGGAATACATCTCATGTTATGATTCGTTGACATAATAATATAGTTGTTGTAATTTGACAAATATATAGCTGAAAATTTGAGAAACAATTTTTTATCTCACGTTTTCTCTATAATCATGGAGATATGATTGATGCATTTCACTGGGATTCCATCGGTTTCTTCACCAAGCACCTTTGTGATGTATAAAAACTTTAGCTGAATGCTGTTCTCCACATTCCCACACTCTTTCCATGCTCACAACACACACACATACACACACACACACATATATATATATGTCTATCTCATTCTCTCTCTTTTCATATATATATATATGTGTGTGTGTGTGTGTATACATACATACACATATACATACACGTATATATCTCGAGTATTTAAACTCCTAAATGATACCAGAAACTAATATTCTTATGAGAATTAATATCATATTGCAATGATTAAGCTGAAAAATATTGCCATTTTTTTGCCTTCTCATAATTTACAAATATCGCGAATTGTTGATTCAGCCAAACTTATATATAATATTAGATGCCAGTTCTTAGATCGAAGCGAGAAAAGTCAAACAATGGCAGTCTATTGGCTGGAAAGGCAAAACAAGATTTTGATATTGATCATAGATATTTTATTGGTATACCTGGGTTCACTGAAGTTTGCATATCATGTCACATTAGATTCATTATACGAAAAAAAAAGGGCGATGTATCAAAAAAGGCAAATGGGAATTTATTAATATTTCATACCTTGCAACAATACAATAAACAAGTAAGAAAAGTTAGAATCCTAAGGACTTTTGTAAATGTGTAGAAGATCGATATCTTTATTTTGGTTGTCAAGATATCGAGGAAAATGGTAGGAAGTAAACAGGAATATGACCCAACTTGAATTCTTATCATGGATTATACATCGAAAAAGTTTTAAAAGTTTTCAGTCTAAAAGATACAGAATTTGATCGCTGAACCGGAGATGAATTTTTACGGCTTCCTATTAGAGTACTTAGATAATCCACTGTTCTTTGCATTCTACCAAGAGATAATTTCATAGAAGATTAATATCAGAAATAGCGCAGCCTCAACGGAATGAGAGAACTGCTGCTGAATCATATATATATATATATATATATATATATATATATATATATATATATATATATATATATATATATGTAGATTTTCTTAATTCTGAAATAATGGCTCTCATATTACCCTGTGATAATGCAATATACGGTGCAACCATTCTAATGCTGAGTTGTTGATCAGTTTAAACAATTTGCTATATTGTTCCTAACTTTCTTGATGGTTGATGCACAGACATTCACATGGGTCGTTCTAAAAAAATCTCTATTTTTGTCTCTCTCTGCTGGTGTCATTGTTTATATTCATTTAAGTGATCTACGTTCCAAATTCCAAACTGTTCAGATAAGATTTAGTGGGTTCACTCTTGTATGATAACTTTATTGAAGTTATCCTGGTGGTTGGTATGAATGTGAATTTGAATTCAGGGCTCCTGGAAATATCTTTCAAGAAAAAAATGGTCGCTGCCAAGACTATACATGCACTCAAGAACTCGTATTCAATGGGGCAGACTGATCGAGAAAAGAAAAAATGAGAAGAGTTTTTTTTTATTATTGGTCTTGTATATGCCCACTTTTGGCATGAGGCGATCGTGAGCTGATTGTAACCAATTAATTATTTTGAAATGATTTCATTTCTGAATTGTTAATCGGAGATGTCAAATAGAATACTTTGGAGGCAAAAAAAAAAAACGCCTTTGGTATTTCTAATATTTCGGTGAAGCCAAGAGAGAAGAAAGTATTGAAAATATTTGAAAAGAAAGTGTGTGTTCCATGGAAAACATCTGAATGACTTCGTCACCAAGCAAATGAAGATATCCATTTGAATTGTTTGGGTCAGAGACGTATTGGGATTCTGCAGCGATACTCTCAGAAGCTCCCTCAATAACCACAACATGAATGACTCTGTAAAACGGGGCTTCCCTGGAAGAAGAGATTAAACAAGTCATTTATACATGAATAGCAGAAGCAATTGGGCCTGAGATATCTGAGGCACCACAGAGAATCTGTCCCCAAACAAATAAAAGCAAAAGTTGCATCTTTTGAATCAAACAAATCCAATTAATACCAATGTTTTTAGCTACACTATCAATTTATGTTCATTTCTGTTGGAAGTATTGTAAATTTCATGAAAAAAAAAATTTTTGTTCCCTCAACCAAAATTTTATCATTATACTTAATATGAACAATTATAATTTCAAATGTTTATATGCATATATATATATATATATATATATATATATATATATATATATATATATATATATATATAGCTGTTTGGTTGTTGGTCATTGCTTCTTAATTTTATTGGTAGTTAGTTATAGATTATAAATTAGGATGATATGGTTGAGTCAGTTATTTCATTTTCATTTGAATCTGTTCCCCAATCTTAGGGTTCCGTTATAAATGGACTTAGTTGTTCTTTCAATTACCAAGGGTTTGTTCTATTTCCACATGTCTAATATCATCATGGTTATTGGTCTGTTCTTTAAAGTGGCTGATAGTATAAAATAATGTTTTATGTTCAATCATATCCATGAAGTATCCTTTCCTTATGTTTGGTGTATTCCCACATGTCTAACATTATCATGGTTATTAAGTTGTCCTTTAAAATAGCCGGTAGTATGAAATAATGAGACTTGCAAGCCAGGCTTTATGTTTAATCGTATCTGTACAGAATCTTTTCCTCATGCTAACTTAATGTAGATTAAAACATCTAGAAGTATAAAATGCATAAATATCTTGGACATGTTCCTGCAAGATGACAAAGTATAGAAAAAAGCGTTTGTAAGAAAAAACAAAACACGGTCAACAGTTTGGAAAATATTCTGTTTACTGATTTAAATTTTCGCTTTTCCTTTACCTACTTTTTTTCTCTGCATTACGAAACTTTATCCATTTCTTATATATTTTTGTTACCGAGTTGTTATTTTTTTCAAAACTTTATTAGTTATATACTTCGACAAAATGTATACTTTTTATTGCATAGTAGATTAGTATTGTTCCCAATAAAATATACACCACATGAAATGAATCTCTACAATTTGGTTGTATTCAATCTTTACTGGAAGCTCACTGTAGCACCATACTACTCGATCTAGTCTCCAAAACTATTTCTTGCTGAATGCATTAGATTTCCTTTTCTTGCCCACGGAAGAATGACATCCAGTCATGGTTTAGTGTGTAGCTGGCAAGCTTATTAAAATACCATCATTACTGTTAAGTGTTCGATCCACTATCTGTATAGACTTATCTAAATCAAACTGTTGTTCGATGGAAACATGTGTTTGTTATAAAGAACGGACAGATGTCGTTTATGAGAAAATTCGACAGTAAAATTTATCACACATGTGAAAATTATCTGAGAAAATGCACACAATCAAAAAAAAAAAAACAAACAAGAAAACCCTGAATTCAGCAATCACATACAGCACTAGAACCCCCCCCCCCAAAAAAAAACTTTCTCCTGTGATAGAATCCTGGACCCTTAACTTATGTCTGTATATCTATATGTTAGAGTAAAAGACACTTTACAATTGAATAAGGGTTACCAACTCTACTTCAATGTACCGAATTAGGTTCTATTGGATGGCTGACTCTAATGGTGTAATTGCAGATAAGGATCATAATCATCATCAGCCTTTCAAGATCTCTCGTTGGACCAAGACCTTCCCCAAATTTTACAAGTCTATCATGGTCATCGCTGAGTCCGTTCTATTTGAATTTATCCAGCTCGTTACACAATCTTAATTTTAGCCGACCACAATTTCGCAAATGATCTTTAGATATCCTTATTTTGAGTCTTGATGTCAAGTTATTGTCCAAACTTCTTACAACATGATCAGCCCGTTGCTATTCTAGTTTCGTAATGAATTCTATGATGTTCTGGACTCCTGTTTTTTTTTTCTTATATATTATGTTTTCTTATCATCTTTCTCTATGAGGTTGAGCATGATTCTTTCAATGATATCTCTGATTCATGTCTTTCCCTAACAAATGGTGTTGACTCATGTTCTCTCCGTGTAAGGTTAAGCAAGATTCTATCGCGTATACGTTGCATGGGTCATTTTTTGAGGTTAAATCTTTTGGTTATTATCAATGTTTCAGCTCCATGAGTGATTCCATGGAGTAATAAAAAAAATGACAACAAAATCTACCTGACAATTACTATTGTGTAGAATTTCTGAAATGGGTGGCCTTTTGCTAGACAAAAGAAAATTGTAAATACGTACAATTCGGAGAACATAGTAATTCATGGACATACATGTATATGTTGTGCATACGTGTATTCGTATTTGTTTGACGTAGTATTATACCTTATTCATATCGCCTATACTAATCAGATTATTATTGTACTTGAAAAAAGTTATCTGTGTTCCAGAAATCTATAGTCCAATATATATATATATATATATATATATATATATATATATATATATATATATATATATATATATATATATATATATATTCCTGTGGGTAATTTGTTAACACAAATGTTTCTGTCAGTATATGAGAATATATATATATATATATATATATATATATATATATATGTATGTGTATATATATATATATATATATATATATATATATATATATATATATATATATATATATATAGTGTAGTGTCAGTTTTTATTTATATTCGGGTTAGGTACGTCAGCTTTACAAAAATATCTGCAAAAAGAAACGTCGACCTCCTCAGCAAAATTGGACTGAAATGTGTGTAGAAAAATAAAGAGATTCGGAATGACGTTCTTTCTTTCAGGTTGATTTTACTGGATAAGTATTGTTAAAAATTTTCCCGTTCCACAAATTATATTGCAGAAAAGAAAGAATGAGAGAAAACGTAAGAAGATTGGACATCTTTTTTCAGGAGAGCTTGCAAAAACGGTACTTTTTCGATTTCCTAGGTAACCATTAGTTCTATTCCAAGCATGATTAATTCAAAAGATCAATTCATGTATAGGCACGTATAAAATCAATTTATGTATAGGTACATATAACAGTGATGATCAATATGAGCTGGGTGATATTTATTTATATACGTGTTTATATGTCCTATTTTATCAGAATCACCCCATCTATCTACCAATCTGAGCAAAAAAGAAAATACCAGGAACAATATAGTGTGCATTGTAGCGAAAGAAAAAGAAAGAAGTGCATAAAATGTTATTGAACGATGTGTAGTTTTTCTTTCTTAATAAGCCTGCTAGGTCAACAGTTGATAATACGATGTAACTATGACATTGTTTGTGTATTGACTTGAATAACTTTTGTATGATTTTCGCTGTGTTATCTGAGGACTTAAATAACTTCGGAACAATTTCTCTTGAAACAAACTTCTTAACAATTTCCAATGACACAAACGCAGTTTATAGATCAAACGCAAAAAAGTTTTCTCGGCAAGCTACAATCAGGGAGTTTTTTTTACGATAGGTTCACATAGGAAAAAAAAAGAGAGTAAGAACAAAGAACAGAATCTGCCATTGGCAAAGTCAGAAAAATCGGAATTTGCTCTTTACTACGTCTGTGCATCAGCTATAAAAAAGGCATTTGCAGATATATTCGCTCATTTTTTTAACTCACATTTTATGGTCGGATTGTAAGCCCCTCAGGTCTGACTTTAAAAACTGCTTTTGATGACTATATCTTTAGTTCGAATCTGAGGCGCGTTGTAGGTGTCAGCAGATGCCATGATCTAGATAGCAGAAGACGTGTATACCTACCAGGAACTTAATGCACATTCCACTGACGATGAGCAAGATTCCACATCAATTTGAAGGTAGTGGCTTTTTCCTTACAATGCTAGGTAATATATATATATATATATATATATATATATATATATATATATATATATATATATATAACAAGTCGATGCGATAACACAATTTTGGGATATTAAAAGCTGATTGCAGTTAGGAAGATTGGGATTATGTGAATTAGCACACCGGTTTCTCCCTCAAGTTAAGTGAAGAACAGAAAATATCTGGAATGCAAGACAAGGCGCAACATATTCCATATTACCTGCAGAAAGATGCAATTGAAACCCAAACCATCTGAAAATTCACTCTGCCCACGTCTCACCGTGTCGTATCAAGGTACCAATTACACTGTTGTTGATATCTTGGTGAGATTGTTAAGCGCCAAAACACCTTGCGAACTGGCTACTTTTTAGCAGAAAGCTATAGGTACGATTGGACTTAGCAACTACTATTGCTTTTTCAGATGCAAGCATACTTCATTCTTCCAGCATAAACAGGAGCCTTTTCATAAGAATTAACAGGATATTTGGTGTCTGTGTTTTCAGGGATTGAAATACGTAGCAATTACTTTGGCATGGCTTCAAAGCAGAGCTTATTAAATCCTCCCACTTGAGCTATTATATTCATATTTAGCTTTGCTTCATTATTTTTATTTCAAAGAGATGAGAGATTATAACAACCGATGTAACTCGTTGTTCAGGTCACTTCTGTCGAGTGTCCACCAAAGTGAAATTTAAATCCTTTATGTCAGATTAAGTCAAGGGATTCGTGAAAGCCAACATGGGATATAATCTTTAAAAATACCACATAGTCAGAAAATATTTTTAGGGTCCATTTTCCTAAACGATATATTCAAGAAAAATAATCACTGAATAATTCAATTTAGACTGAATTACACAAGATCTATGCAATCCCACTTCATAATTATCTTTTTTTTTTCACAAGATTACCATTTTATATATGGTTAAACAAAACCAAAAAGTATGCTAAAAGTTGGTAACGCAATATACATGATTCAATCAATATACTTCAGTCATTTGTTGTTTGAAATGTTCAATCCCCCATCCAACCAAACTAAATATGTCAGTCAGTCAAATGGACCAGAGCCAAACGTTAGAATTCCGGTTTTAGCCAATACAATGATCTTCCATTCTGACGAAGACAGAATCCAACTCATGGATTTTGTAACTCTCCTAAACACATCAACTCTATCCTCTCTTTTTGTCTCTCTCTGTCCGTCTCTTCTTTCTCTCTCTGTCTGTCTCTGTCTCTGTCTCTGTCTCTGTCTATATATATATATATATATATATATATATATATATATATATATATATATATATATATATATATATGTATATATATATATATATATATATCCTTAAAAGGAGTCGACTTTATGCACGTTTTTTTCTATCTACTTTCCTGGTGATGAGACTGGGGTTAGGTAACTGACTTAAGGACATTTTTGATTTATATCTTACTGAAATTGTTGAAAAATTGAAAAAAAATATTCTCATTCTGAATTGAATCATTGGGTGATGATCAACTCTTCCAGTTTCATAAGCAAACTGATATCGTAATTTTTTATGTATGATCGGTTAAAATGGCATTGCATTCAAGAACAGAAATAGAAAGAAAAAGAGAAAGATGAACTAGCATTGGATCTATCTACGAATGAACTGAATACATCTGTATTTTTTTCGATTATACAAGTAGATATGTGTAAAAGTCAAATCTATGTACACCCACATGAATCTTTTTCCCTCTCTCTATATAAAACTATGCCTCTCTCTCTTTCTTTATATATACATACATATAAATTGATAGATATATGATAATATATATATATATATATATATATATATATATATATATATATATGTATATATACATATATATATATATATATATATATATATATATATATATATAATTCGAACCATACAACGTGAGATTAATTGTTTACACATATTTTGGGGGATATTCCCATCTTCAGTAGTATGTGCTCTGTGTGCTCTGTGTTTGTGCGTACCATCTAATTGTTATTAGTCCACTATCAGGATCTTCACTTTGTGAGCATAAAATGGGATCCCATATGCTTGGGTCATCCTGTTCGGCGGGAATTGGTTAGGTATGGAATGAAGTCTGTGGTATTATCAGCATTAGTAGGTCTTGTAGAGGACGTAGGGTGTCAGGGTAAGAGGGAAGTGGTTTGGAGTTAGATTGTGTTGATAGTTTAGGGATAGTATAGATGGAGGGGTGATGGGGTTAAGGAACTTCATATATAGTAATCTAACAGATCTTTTGAAATATGTTGGCTCTGATTTGTACGATTGGTATGCCCTACCAAGGTTATGGTTTTTATGGGTCTGAGTGACTTTGAAATTCCCAATATTAGACGTATCTGAGATGGGGTGTATGGGAATGTGAGGTTATTGTTAGTGGAAGGATTATGATTTAGAGATATGTGTGATTAGGGTTAAGTTTGCTGTTAAGTCCATTTGGGAAGATAGAGTTAGTTGATCAACATATCTTCATGTCTTCCTACAATTTTAGTTATGTCAGTGGGAGTATCTTTTTTTCAATGATAGTAAAGCTGAAGTCCGTGGCAAAATTGTGACCGGGTTTGCAAAAATGTAGTTCTACAGGAAGTGAACTTGGATTGTTTTGTGATTTAATTCTGTGTCTTTGGTTGTCAAGTCTAATGTTAGACTTGCTCATGTATTGTAAATTGCATATATTATATTCTAGAAGATATATAAAGTTTTTGCTACAACAGTTAGTGTTATGGATTATGTAGAAAGTGGCAGAGCTAGTGAGAGTGTTGGTGAACTTAAGGTGGTTGCAACGTGTACTATCTCGCATGGTTTACAGAATTTTGAGGTTCTATGGATATTTTTGTGTGAGACTTTATTGATTATTATATTGTTGCTGGTAATCATGTTTTTGATGTTCTGGGCTCAGCGGTAAACATGGACCCATAGATCTGTGAATATTTCTCAGACATATGTTTTAAGGGTGAGGATGTCCCATCTCATATTGATAATGTGTGCTGAGGATAGGAGTGTGTTGTTTAAGGTGGTTATAAGTGGTATGCAGGTCAAGTTTATTATTGTGAGAGAACGTAAGGGTTTCATCTCAGGGCATTATAGTTGACTTTTTTATCTGCTTTTTTTTGTATCATTTAGTTAATATCTTTGTTCAGTTAAATGTAATAATTCATGATCGCGTCTGTTAATTTCACCATCTGTAAAGCAAATTTTTCTAATTCTAAGAGCTTGTGGATATGCATATATATATATATATATATATATATATATATATATATGTATGTATGTATATATTTCTTGTTGAATTATACTTGCTAACATAAATCTTACTTTTCTCGAGTGTATTGAATAAGAAACATTGTTATATTCAGCTGATACCGTTCCTAGTAATCTCTTTATTATTTAGATCTCTCCACTCATTCAGACAGAGATGGAATCTGCCATTGTATTGCAGCTATCACCGCTATCAAAAATTAAGAGCACCATGGTGATATTGTCACGAATTCCAATAAATTTCTGAGGATATTTTATTTGGTTTCACTCTAACATTGAATTATCCACCTCCGTTTTTGCCAATGTCCTTTTGTGTCTTGTCTGAATTCATAACTGAGTTCATTATTAGCATAATCATCTTGGAAAGTGTGTTGTTCACTACGAGATCACGACACCTTTAGATTTATTTATGCTCAAATACTTGGGTAATTCTTTTCTCTATCGAATATGTACCATTTCGGTAAGTTATTAAAATTATAAAAGAATAAAGGAAGTACATGATAGGTATTTTCAAATCTTATCTTAAAAATCGTCCAAATAGAGTTTAGTTGCTAATAATAGCTTTTGAGACGAACTTACAAATGCTTAGTTAACATGACGTATTTAAAAAAAAAACTATTAAGTTCAACCAAAACTAGCAAAGGTGAATCATAGCAGGGTACTCGATAATCGACGACATCAAAATCGATAGTTAAAACCTTGATAGGTACCTTGTGGTACCGGATTGCATGTTGGATAGTCTATAGTCACATTGGAAAGTTGTAATACAACAGAACATGTGGATGACACGATTATTAATCATTATTATAATTAACATTCCTTTCGTTGAAGAGCATTTTTTTACTGGGCGATTAGTTCATTATAAGCCACATAACAATGCTCTTCCAACTCTGGTGGTTGGGAAATTGAGCTTTAGTAAATATCTCGCTTGAATTTGCGACTCGTTCGTTATAAGCGGCTGTCTGAGGATAACTCAATTATACACACACACACGCACACACATATATATATATATCGTCTAACAATTTGAGGAAGCGTGTGGTTGATGCAATAGTTACGAGCACAAACAGTGGCACCGGCGAAACGAATTTCGATTCAAACTGCCGTAGTTTTGGTTCAATGTCATTTGTAAAGACTGTGAATGATCTTTCCCTATTTATCAGGTCAGGGATTTCTCTTCGCTACTGGTAAGATGGAACCCAAAACAACTGGTGTCTTTTTACTCGGTGGAATTTACAAAACCAACTATTCCGACCCCCACCAACCAAATAGACCACGGAGAGCCAAGCATAGAACCCCAAACATTACTAAGTCATGGTGAAAATTTTATTTGACAGTGATAAGATATTCCCCAGGAATCAGCTGTGGTTGGAATTTCATCCTTTTATTTTACGAGAAGGGTGAATTTTACTCATAATTTGGTAGTATTCTTTGTACTACTTGGATGTTTGTGAATTGTATGATAGTCAAGAAGACACAGTAAAAAGAGGGAAAAGTGAAGAAAGAATAAAAAAGAGATTAGCAAGTCTGATCGATGACGTAAACGGACACAGAATTACTGCAAATCACTAGTAACGAAAATATCAGGGAAAAAAAGCTGCATACACGAACACACTCAAAGAACAACACGTACGAATCAACACGCGCATACATACTTTCCGTCGGTGCTGATAATCGGTTTTGTTAACTTACCTGACTTCTAATTGACACAAATCGTGACAAACAAGTCAGGTTTTAGAGTATTTTCCTGATAGTGATGCTCAGGTTGACAAAAGAAACGCTTCTCCTGTTTTCTCACTGACTTTAGTCAATCATATACTGAGGTTGGACTTCATTTTCTCTACCTACCAACGATGACAAGTTCTTGACTTCCAGTTAAGGGTAACAATTTAAAAAATGGATATACAGAGGGAATATATATATTCCATTCTTACGTCATCAGTCAACAAAGGGGAAGAAAAAGAGAAGGAAGATAGAAAGTAACTATCCAGATCTTTATGTCATCCACGTAAAAACAATATTCAGACACTATTCAACTTAGTACTCATTGCATAGCCAACTGTAAAAAAAAGATTCATTCAAGGAGAGATGATATCACAAAAACCGAATTTTTTCAAACTTATATGCTTTTGTAAGAGCAGAATCTGATTATGAGATATTCAGTCTTGTATTTCCTGATTTAGTTAGTGTTTTTAAGTTTGCTTGAAACATTTTTGTGTTCTTATTTCTATAAATCGAAAATAGGTTGGCTAAAATAATCATCCTGTTTCGTTGTTGGACGTTACTTAACTTTATTGGGAGTAATTATTAGAAAAAGATAACAATTGCATTGTGATGGATATGATATCAGCGTGATTCAGTATTTGGCCGACTTTTATTTATTTATTTTATATTGAAGAGTCAAAAAATTACCTTTTTTTGGGGATGTGGCATTTTTGCATATTATAATCTTTATTGTTAGACCAGTAAATATGCGACTTGAAAAACAAAAACTTTTGCACAGAATCTTATTCGACAAGTCTTGACCATAGTGCGTAGTATAGTTTGACTAAATATCAAAACTTTCCGGCCATGCAAAACTCAGGTTTTTATGTAGAAGTAAAAAGGAAGACAAACAACACCCCACCAAATACCCCAAAAGGAAGATATGGGGTACACTCCCGAGCTTTTCTGAGAAAATTTACAGCAAAGACGAATGAAATTATCAAATTATGTCACACAAAGTGTTCACTCTAATTGACGAATAAGGTGTTGTAAATTATAAAACACATCAAAATTTATTGTTAACTATCTCTGCAAGATATTTTGCAGATAATCATGCTTAATCTGCCACGGATCGAAATACAAATGACTGTAGAGTGACCAAAACCAAATGTCAATATGGAAAGGAGTTCTCTACATTACTTTTTCCATAAAAGCAAATGAATGGTAGCGGAGGTGAAGTTGCAATAAAAAAAAATCTTAAACAGAGATAAACGATTTACTCGTCGAGAATTATTATTGTTATTATTATTATTATTATTATTATTATTATTATTATTATTATTATTATTATTATTATTATCATTACCATTATTATCATTATTATTATTATTATTATTAGGAATCTCACAACAGTTGCCTGGTGGTAACCGCTGGAGTTTGAGTGACAGCAAGTCTCCTCAAGTCTCCAGCCCTCCTCTCCTAGTACTCATAGGTCGCAGTAATTCTGCGATTTACAGTTTCACACCGGTTGCCCAGTGGTTATCGCTGAAGGCTGAGTGACAATAAGTCTCCTCAGGTCTTCAGCTAACGTCTCCTCTCTCTTTCGCATATCATGACAGAGCTACGATTCGTTGCAGTCCTTATATCTCTAGCACCTTCCTCAGTATCTGTGCAGTTCCCAGCAGTGCTGTGGTCTGTACGGTCTCCATCCTCCCCCTAATCCCGATCTCCTCCAGTCTCTCCCTCAGCGTTTTGGGGACAGTTCCTAGTGCTCCCACTATGACCGGTACTACCCTGGTTTTCATGTTCCACATTTTCTTTAACTCCCTTGCTAGGTCCTGGTATTTTTCCCTTTTTTCACCCTCCTTCTTTTTTACTCTATGGTCTGCAGGTACAGCAACGTCTACTATTTGGCAGGCCTTCCTTTTTTTGTCTACTATTACTAAGTCCGGCCTTCTTGCCTGGATGAGGTGGTCAGTTTGGATGTCAAAGTCCCACAGTAGTTTGTGGTTGTCATTCTCCAAAACTGCCTCTGGCTTGTGCTGATACCACTTTTCCCCATGGTTGAATCCCATTTGTTTGCTTAGTTCCCAGTGTATCATCGTTGCTACTCTATCGTGTCTATGCTTATACTCCTTCTGGACGAGTTGGCTACATTCACTAGTTATGTGGTTTACTGTCTCATCTCTTTCACCGCACATGCGGCATTTGCTGTTTGTCTGTGTTCTGTCGATTTTTGCTTTTATGTAGTTTGTCCTTATGCTTTTGTTTTGAGCTGCCATGATGAGCGATTCTGTTTCTCTCTTAAGGTTTCCCTTTTGTAACCACGTCCATGATTTCTCGTCTGCTATATCTTTTTTATCTGTCTTTTAAACTCGCCGTACAATTTTTCCCTTCCCACTTTTCTTTTCTAGTTTGCTGTACTGTTCCATTGTTTTCTACTTTATTGTTTGTTGCACTATCCCTCGCGCTCTTTATGATTTCTTCACTATTTGTTTGCACATATCTATCTAGGACTACTTTAGCTCTCTGGACACAATCTACAATGCTGATGAGCCCCCTACCACCTTCTTTTCTCTTAACGTATAGCCTATCTGTATCATCCCTAGGGTGTAATGCTTTATGCATCGTCATAAGTTTCTTTGTTCGCCTATCCATTGATTGGAGCTCTTCCTTTGTCCATCCTAGGAATGGTCCTGTATCCCTAACTACTGACACAGCCCAGGTGTTCATTCCTTTTATTAGATTTCTGCTATTTAATTTGGTTTCAAATATTTTCCTTATCCTTCTGAGGTATTTTCTCTTAATTTTCTCCTTCATCTCTTCCTGTTTTATCGTGTCACATTCAAGGACACCTAGGTACTTGTATCGGTCTTGTGCAGTCAATGCCCTAATCTTGTTGTTGTCCGGAAGTTCAATTCCCTCAGTCATTGAAAGCCTTCCTTTATGCATCACCATGATTGCGCATTTTTCTATCCCAAACTCCATTCCTATGTCCTCACTATATTCCCTTACTTCGTTGAACAGAGTCTCAAGCTCTCCCCTGTTTTTGCAAACAATTTAATATCGTCCATGTACATTAAGTGGTTGACCTTTCCTATTATTATTATTATTACCATTATTATTATTATTTATATCATTATTATTATTATTATTATTATTATTATTATTATTATTATTATTATTATTATTATTATTATTTTCTTTTTTTTTTGCAATCTCATACCAGTTGCCTGGTGGTAACTGCTGGTGTTTGAGTGACAACGTCTCCTCAAGTCTCCAGCCCTTCTCTCCAAGTACTCATAGGTCGCAGTAATACTGCGATTTACAGTTTCACACCGGTTGCCCAGTGGTTATCGCTGAAGGCTGAGTGACAATGAGTCTCCTCAGGTCTTCAGCTAACGTCTCCTCTCTTTTGCATATCATGACAGAGCTACTATTCGTTGCAGTACTTATATTTCTAGCACCTTCCTCAGTATCCGTGCTGTTCCCGATAGTGCTGTGGTCTGTACGGTCTCTATCCTCCCCCTAATCCCGATCTCCTCCAGTCTCTCCCTCAGCGTTTTGGGGACGGTTCTTAGTGCGCCCACTATATCCGGTACTACCCTGGTTTTCATGTTCCACATTTTCCTTAACTCCCTTGCTAGGTCCTGGTATTTTTCCCTTTTTTCACCCTCCTTCTTTTTTACTCTATGGTCCGCAGACATCCAAACTGACCACCTCATCCAGGCAAGAAGACCGGACTTAGTAATAGTAGACAAAAAAAAGAAGGCCTGCCAAATAGTAGACGTTGCTGTACCTGTAGACTATAGAGTAAAGAGGAAGGAGAGTGAAAACGGGAAAAATACCAGGACCTACCGAGAGATCTGAAGAAGATGTGGAACATGAAAGCCAGAGTAGTGCCAGCCATAGTTGGCGCACTGGGAAGTGTCCCAATGATACTGAGGGTGAGACTGGATTAGGGGAAGAATTGAGACTGTACAGACCACAGCACTGCTAAGAACTGCGCAGATACTGAGAAAAGTGTTATAAATATAAAGACTGCAACGTTAAATGTTAATAGAGACCCAACAGAGGGAGGGAAATGAAAGCAGAAATGTGAGCCACAGCACTGGCATGATACGGAGGGAGAGGAAGAGATCTTGGCTGAAGACCTGAGGAGACTTATTGTCACTCACCCTTCAGCAATGACCATCGGGCAATCCATGTGAAACTGTAAACCACAGTATTACTGTGACCTATGGGCATTAGGAGAGAAGGGCTGGAGACTTGAGGAGACTTGCTGTCACTCCAGGATACCACTAGGCAACTGGTGTGAGATAGCAAATAATAATAATAATAATAATAATAATAATAATAATAATAATAATAATAATCATAATAATAATAATAATAATAATAATAATAATAATAATGTCTGTGATAAGTTTTATTCCAGTTAAATATTTGAAAAAAAGGTTTATATCTTTGTCATTATTTCAAAGAGAGCGATCATTGGAGAAATGCCGAGTATACTGGAATGTATGCGGGATGACGGTGATTTATTAGAGAAAAAAAGGCCATTATGGAGAGAGGCTTTCCGAAGAATAGAAGAGAAAAAAACAGAAACATTGAAAGAAAACAAAATGTAAAACTAACATCCCGTATGGAAAATTAGAAAAAAGAATCTCAATGCATTACTCAGTCCAAAAGTTAGATAAAGTGACAGAAAAGTACAGAAAAACTACTACACTAAAAAGAATAAAAATAATGAAAAAAAAATGATGAAATTTAGAGCGAATGAAGATTAGGATATATGAAGTATTTTCACTGCGTTCTTCCAAAGAATGAGTTAGACACATATTTTTTTTCCCCTGTTTTTTTGTTCGTTACTTACAAGCTACTTTGCTGAAAAGATTCAAGGGAAACTTGGAGTCAATGTGACAATCAGTCCTATTTAACATCAAGATAACAGGTTGGGCTGAGGACCATAAATGCTACGGAAACGATGTATAATGTGCTGTGCAGTCAGAAGTATTATTAAATTACAGGGCCTGCTTGTGTTGTAAACCATTAAGAGCCCACTTCCGTTTTACAATCATTTATCTCCTCGAGACTTCAACGAATAACGTGGGGGAAAATGGGTTCTCTTAACTCATTTCGACATAAAAACTGCTACTGGCGGCTTGATTTAAGGGGCTTGTAGAGAGAGTGTGGACTACGGTCGATGGTATTGGCAATCAGCTCCAAAAGTGTCGCTAATGTCATTGGAAATAGCTATAACCATTAGGATTGTACCAAAAACCTGTGGGCATTTAGATCTCTACAAGGCACGCACGAATACACTTGCATTCGTGCATGCGTATGCGTACACAAAACCCGTTCCTATTGGCTATTGGAGACAGGAAGAGCATGATGGATAATCTATAACTGATTGAAAATACGGGACAACATTTACGAAAATCAAACTAAAAATAAAGGCAAACTTGGATGTAAAGTTTGAATGAATATGGCAAGACATTATGAGAAACAATATCCTTTCTTGGTACGTGTCCTTCTCCCTGATAAGTAAAGGGTTCTTTATTGAGACTTTTCGCAAGCTGGGATGGCAGAAACTGAACGAGCAATTATGATTAATTTTTTTTATGGGAACAGTTAGAGCATTTCCAGGCCAGAAATCGGTTTTGATGGTATGTTAGCATTAGTCATCGAAGAGAACAGAATTGGGAGAGAGAGAGAGAGAGAGAGAGAGAGAGAGAGAGAGAGAGAGAGAGAGTGTGTGTGTGTGTGTGTGAGGGGGAGAGGGGGAGGGGGGTGAGAAAGCAAAGATACGCACTGCCTCATTTAAGAATAGTGAAAGTAGTGAATAACGAACTCATGGACAGAAAATTTAAAAAAAGTATATGCATAGTTTCATCAATAATTTCTTGGTTTAACAATCAATGAACCCTACGTACTCTCTCCAATCAATCAGAGAAATCTGGTAGTGAACATTTCATATCAAAATTCAGCAAATAATTATACTAGGCAGTAGATTTATTGATTTACCCTTGCATATTAATATCTCCTTCTGTGTGCGTGTGTACATATATATATATATATATATATATATATATATATATATATATATATATATATATATATATATATATATATATATATATGTATATATATATATATATATATATATATGTGTGTGTGTGTGTGTGTGTGTGTGCTTGACTCTGAATGAATATTAAAGCAAGCATTTATAAAAGAAAATTTATGCTTACATGCACACAGACATGCACCGATAGCTGAACATTAGTACGATATAAACGACGTATCTCTTCCCACTCTTTAACTGCACACACATGCACGTCTTTTATTTAATATTTATACATCCATAGGTATGTATCTTATATTGACGTACCATAAAAGAGAAAACCTATTCTTTATCATGCGATTGCTCAACGCATTTTTCTTCATACACTGGTAGGCGCTTCCTCTTATGTAAGCATACACTCAGCTTGCTATTCCTCATCCTGTCAGAGTCGTTACCAAATTCTGATTTCTCATTCAAAGACTCTATGAAACCTTGGACACAGTTTGGCAAGTACGTCACAATTTTAAAGTCAATCGTAAAGTTTATTTCATTTCGTTTCTCTTGTCTTTGTCTTCCCGGAAGAAGCCTGTAGCTTTTTTTTTCTTCTTTCCTCTCTTTGAACTTTGCTGTTGCTCAAACTTCAAAGAATATCGGAGTACAATGGAAAGAACAATAATGCAGATGAAAACAAAGAACATCGAAGTGAAAGTTGTGGCACGGGCATTCTCAGAGGAGAGAATAATGTGCCTAGGGCTGCATCATATTTAAAAAGCAGGCATATTTCATGTTCTAGAAGTTCCATAACACAGAGCCATGTTGTCACTTTGATAAGAAGTTGCATTAGAAGTTGCTTCTTTTTTTTATTTTATCAAAAGCACACTCTTATGGCAAGTTAAAAACTTTCCTTTTTATCGTGGTATTAAGGTTTACTCTGAACATTTTGAAATACAAAAAATGATTTCAAAGGATTACCCTATCATTGAGTTTTAGCTAATTTTACCAATGGGTTCGTTCACGAATATATTATAGTCGGATACGTCCGATTACCAACACAGAAAAGCCTACATACTTGATGATTTAATGAATTTATAGTTTATTGCTATCGATGTTTGATAAGATGTAACGAATAAAAATGTTTTGCAAGTAGAAATGTAAATTCCATCTCTATGCCTTTCTTTAATTTACTTACTACCATTTAATTCATCTATGGCATATGAACATTATAATACCAGCTTTTCCGGTATTCCTGATATTCAAAAGAGATTAAAAGTGGGACAAATAGATTAGAACACGACAAATGAAAACCGACATCAATTATGGAAAGGCATGGTTCCACCTTTCCTAAAATGTCAGATACAAAATTATGTGATGTAGCTAATATGTGCTCCGGGATAAATTCTCACTTGTTAATTGTTTAGAGCATGAACATCGTCAACCGGTCTCATTGATACAGGAAAAATGCCTTCAACAACTCAATATGGTATCAACGATGAGGACATGTAAAAGGATCGAATTTTATATGCAGATCAACATATAGGTTTAAACGTGAAGCTATAAAAAACAAGGATGATTTCCAAAAATTAGTAAATTAGAACTGCTGATTACGATGCACATAAAAAAATTGAATGCTTGTTAGTTCATTTACACGGGGGCATTCTGACATAGTAGAAAAAACAAGGCATACATAAATGTATATCAATTTAAACAACCGAGATCACATGCAGAACTGAGGCTAACAGAATATTAGATGGAAAGACCAGCTAGATAAATTCAGAAAGTACTGGCTTCGCGATGCCCACGACAGAGAAGTGTTGCGAATCATTAGCAAAGTCTAAATCCAACGACGGAGGTTGAAAGACTGATGATGATGAAAGACTTTCGAAAACATACAAAGGTCTTTTTCCCCTGAGTATAATTTTCTCAATAGAAAAGTACAATTGATTTTATTGATGATCATTACTACTAAGATATTCATTTGAAATTAAAGCCCGAATTAAATTGGGAGTTAGGCTTATTGTTTTTTTTAGACGTTAATTAGCACGCCGGAATTATTGTTCCCTGACTAATTCATGATGTGAAATCTGATCAAAAACAAAAGACTGTTTGTTAATTCAATTATTTCCCTCAAATCTTTTGAATATGTTATTTCTATACAATTTTTAGAAGTATAATGCGTCAAGAGTTTCTGCACGACCTTCTAGTTCTTATATCTGACTGAGAATCGCCATAGGCTTTGATACGTCAAAGCAATGATTACGTAAAATCAGTCAAAATGCCACTTCTGAAAATCGCTTGAATTTCTTGTTTTCAAACGTTTTTCTTTTGATAGAAAGTTCATAGAGTTCGTACAGTTCATAGAGTAAGAAAGTTTGTACACACAGAGCTAGATGAAAGTCATCATATGCGTGGGTAATTAAGATCGGAAGATTGCCAAACACGAAAGCAAAAGTGGAGTCGAAAGAAAAAATTATGAAATATAATGTTTACAAATGGAGATTTTAATTTTTTTTATTCGTACATTTTACCCTCATAGGCTGAAATCGAATCAATAATTAGGCAAAGTTAACACAGATTCTGTGCAAGTTTGTTTGGCAAAGATATTGATGTATACTACTTTATGAGAACCTAAAAAATATAGATGATTCAGAGATTCGAAATTTTGATTAATGATTACAGTGATAAACAGGAATTCACATGTATATAAACAACTATATATAACATACAATAACATAAACAATAGCAATACTTGAGGAAATACAAACGTTTAACAGTCACAAAAGCCCATGTATGAATTCATGGCAACATTTGCACGGATACAAACAGTCACATATATATATATATATATATATATATATATATATATATATATATATATATATATGACTGTTTGGCGGTGGAATCGCGATGGAGCAATTGCTCTTAAGGTGGCTGTGATCCTCGATCGGTGCCCTGCAATGGGAAGATTGTGTTGAACAAAACCCCATACGATGAAGCAATCACTCCTCTCGTGGTCAAAAAGCTGTGCTCAGATAACAGCTGCCTTTAGAGAAAACTCTTCAAACTATATATATGTATATATATATATATAACTCGATTTCTTTCTCTGTCAATGCACATGTTAATACCAATCCCAATCGACTTCTATGTACTGAAATTCCAGTTATAACTGAGTTAGACTCAGCCTGTTACACAGTCATCCGAGAAGGGTAGCTAAGAGTGACAAAAACCCAGTATATTCACAACTGTCTGCTACAGTAGTTTGCAAAACACCAGTTTACTCTCCAGTACTAGTGATTGTTCATTATGTCATAACAGTTGTAGATTCAAACTCATTATCCTAGCAATGTTTTTCTAAACCATTTAACTGACCCTAGCTCTCTGGCTGGCAGCTTTTACTGCTGCTTATATTTACCATGAACAACTTGGAATTAAAGTGGCGCAGCTATTACGGAATACTGTGCAAGTTTGTGACATCGTCCTCCTTACTGTAATGTAATAACAGAAGAGAGCTGTAAATTGATCGAAGCCATGTGTTGATATGAAATGTATTTACAAAAGTTCAGTGAAAAATGCATTCATTAATCAAGAATCAGCATATCGAATTGAAAATATAAGATATAAATATAAGATATCAAAACCTTGTCATCCTGTCTTTCTATCATTTTATTTAACACATATATTAAGGGAATTACTCAATTATCCAATTTCTTAGTTCAAGGAAAAATGTGAATGTCAGGTATATGATTTTACCTTGATTAAGCATCTAACATCTACACGTTATTATCTATATGAGCAATTCACTTTTCTCAGTACCGTGTGTGCATCTGTTCCGAGTTACCTCATAAGTCTCAAATAGTTTTGCCTACGTTTTATTCTGTGTTGACTAATACCATTACATTGATTCAGCACGCTACTCAACAATAGCGAGCGAATGCTGTGACAAATACGAATGCATAATACACATAGCAAATAACAATCAATAAAATAGACGTTTGCTTCGATAGAACAGCCCACAATGCACAGAGGTTCACGTTAATCTGAAAGCACAAGGATGTAGTTGAACAGGATGCTTCTTGTATTCACATGCAAATAGCATTATTGTGAACAAACGGTAACCTGAGTATTTTACGTTGGACACTGGAAAGTATTCCTCTTTTTTTCCCAATTCTCTTGAGATTTATCATTTAATTTTATTCGGGTTGATTCTTTTTTTTTCTTCTTTCTGTTTTGTACAAATAGCGTGAGAGGAAATGCTCAGATTTACAAGTGTTCGATTTGTATTAGATAGTTGTGTGTCACTTGATACAATTAACTGGATGTGCCTTATTTCATTCGACGCTTTCAAGTTTACTAAACAATTTCAAGATTAACCTGTTAAGTTGTTTAATGCCTGAAGTAAGACGTCTCGGTGGCCTTCTGAATACAGTCAACACACACACACACACACAAACAAACACATACATACATACATGCGGACATATATACATATATATATATATATATATATATATATATATATATATATATATATATATATAATATATATATATATATATATATATATATATGTATATATCCGATTATTCATGGAAACCTTGAGCTATATATGTCCCAAGAGTTTTGGGAGAGTTAATTACAAAATTTCAAAGGTCTGAGATTATTTCCCCCGAGTCCGGTTGGTTGGAATCTTAACTAACAAATAATTTCTTTTTGGGGAAAACAATTCCCTTTCAAACCGTAACAATGAACTGTATCTGGGGAATTTCTAAGATAGTGCTGACGTCTGCTGGCCGTGTAACATCATTGTTGATATATAATAGTATTAGAACCTATCTGTATGATATCATATCAACTCTTATGACTATTGTATATAGAGAAAGGATTTAATATGCTTACAATAATCTTTTGATATTCGTTGAAATCAATTAATCTTATATCGTTTCCTATGATCAATGTACTCATGTTGATTGATTAAGATTAAAATTTGTGTCCGTTGTTTGAAAACTTCGAATGTTCATCTATTAAAACATTCCTACGATGTACTCTCAGACGGGTGTAGGTGTTTCTAACTTGTCAAATTGTGTTAAGCAAAATAATCTTAATGTTTTAAATCTAACCATTCACTGACTGATACGGTCGATTTCGTTACTCGTTTATCAGGAAATATCAGTTGAGAAAAAACATAATAAAGACTATACATGAGGGATAAATTCTCCAGTTGCAGGAAAAAATTTGAATAAGGAAGACTTTCTTCTTGAATAGAGTATTCTGAAGAAGACAACACATCAATGAAGCTTCTCTTGTGGCATAGCAGGAGTTTATCCTGGAAGGATTCGAATCGTCTTGTCCATTTCTCGACTCATTGTTAGAAAGACCCTACCTTTGTCACTGCATTGATGAAATAAGCTAATTTTGCGCTGCACCAAACAAGAGCTAAAAAAATATTGTTACTCCTAACTTTTTCCTGTGCGCAGTTACAAAACGGTTTCCCGTTAATTTGCAACTGCCCTTGATGATTAGAATATCATTTTAATCAACAGTTGATTTAGGGATTTATGAACCAAAGGCCCTGATTTTGGTCGGTTGCAATTGTTTTCGATACCTGCGTGGTTAGCTGATTGATACCTAAACCATGGTCCAACAAATCAATTCTCAAATTTATTTGTTATCTTCAAGATTATTAAAGAACTGGTTGAAGTCACCAAGATCACTTTACTATAAGCTACTCTTACTTGTCGAGGTAGGCGTTTTAATTGTGAAACATTTTCATCATTTCTACCAAAGCTTCATAAAATGAAACAGAATGAAATCATCTAAGTATATTTCCCAAGCTTACAGGTCCATTACAGAAATCTGTATCCACAGGCCATCATGGGCAGTATTCAGGTTCCATACCTATTACCTTTTTTTGCGTTTTGAATGGGAATAAACTGCAAGGCAGAACATTTATTTAGTCGCTCATTGGCAGGCATTGTTCTTTATTATTATTATTATTATTATTATTATCATTATTATTATTATTATTATTATTATTATTATTATTATTATTATTATTATTATTATTATTATTATTATTATCATCATCAAACGAATCCCTTCCAGGTAAACTGAGCCATTCTTTGTACAAAATGTGATTGCCAAAATTGAGAGACATTTTCAATTAATATTCTGCATTTTTTATCACATCTATCTTTTTTCTGATGATGGTTTTTTTCATTATATTCATGAAAAGAGGGAAAAAGAAATTGAGTACTATATTAATCCATAAATGTATTGTTCTTGCTTAAAAAATTTAGATGAAGCATTTTAATTTTTTTTTTGTGTACTTTTAATTTCATCCAATCTTTGTTGCTATCCATCACAGCACTTGCATTTTTTTCACATTCTACGGCTGTTAAATGAACAGCATGGCTCAGAATAATGAATCAGCCTCCAACACTATTTGAACTAGCTCACATAGTCTAATCAGTAGGGTCACAAAGTAAGTAATGGAAAACATGGTCCCAATGTTATGCAATGCAAAATCAAATCTTATCAGGCATTATTCTGCATTTGTGTTTAATGCAGTTTGCCTAAAGGTCTTAAAAACTAGATTGGCAGAGCAATAATGAGCAACAACAACAAAAAATTTCTTAAATTACTTATGTACGTCTGTCTTTGAATATTCTGTCTCTAATTATATCACCTTAGTTAATATTTCAAGGCGTAGGTATATCAAAAATAGATGAGCCTGAAAATTTGTGTGAAGATGTTTGAAAGTAGTATACTCTAGAAACAGTAATTTTATGTCCATTCGCTGATGCACATTTCAAATGAACGAAATAGATTTGCTCAGCAAAACTTCTTTTTGAGATCTATTACTTTGCATCCTCATTATAAAATGGATCAGCTTTGATCCAACTCGGCCTTCGTTTTTGTGAAGCTGCAAAACTTAAGAGTATTACTTGGAAGTCATGAGTATAATTGTATAAGTCTAAATAGAGAAATAAACGTAAAAGTGGAAAAAAGAAGTCTTTAAAACTTCGCTCTTAATTGAAATTGAAGAATTACGTAAGGTTTTCAATGATTTTTTTTCTTTGACGGAAGAGGTGGTAATGATTGCGCACTTTCATGGGAAGAGAGATAGGTGTAATAAATGAAATGCACAAATCTAAAAGGTTGGTCTGCGTACGTAGGAAATTAAAAAATTGACGGAGTAAATGACAATGTAAATGCTTCAGAAATGTACAGCTAGGGATATACAAAGAAAAAAGGAAAACCTAAAGTATTCGAGGTATGAATTGGAACGATGATCATATCCAGATATCAAAACTGGAGGATGAATGAAACATTGAAAGGAAGAAATAAGATGTGAATAAAAGTGATGAAGAAAAACTGTGAAATACGTGTCTAATATGTGCATTGTGATTAAAAAAGGAAGGAAAAGTTGGAAATAAAAGCTTGAACGAGGAAATAAAAGGTGAGAACGAAAACAAATAGTAATATTAGATATATATTGATATAATGAGTTATTGATATTTCTGATAATGAGATTTGAAAATTACGACGGAAAGACAAACAGTAGATAAGATGTCAAAAACATAAACGAAAAGAAACAAAGAATGAGAAGTGATAAGACAAAACCAATGAAATGAATTTAAAAATTGATGATAAGAAGTAAGAAATTAGGAAAGGAATTTTTTTCTGGACAGAAAGGAAAATAAGGAAAATGAAAGAAAGAAAAATACATACCATTTCTGCAATAAAAGAATATTTGAGAAGGTTTGAATAAAAACCAAACGAGGAAAAAAATAGCAACAAAGACAAAAAGTTAGCGAAGACTGAAAGAAAGATAGAACAAATTGAAGAGATTAAATACGCATTGCTTCAAAATGCTGTGTTTGTACGAATGATTTGTCATAATGGTAAAAAAAAAAAACAAATAACAAAACGATGAAAAGAGATTATAAATAGGAGTAAGAAAATGAGTTTAAAAACAATCATTTACAATACTTCACGTAATAAAATGATGGAAAAAGTTAGATGAACTATCAACTGGTGATTTCAACGCCACGGCACGACAGGGAAATGAAAGATGCATTCGTAAGTATGGATCCAAATGAGAAACCAGAGGGCAGAAGATCTTGTTAATCCTGCGACAGCAAACATATTCAAAATCATTAGCACTTTATTCAAGATGAGAGTCAATAGAAAGTTGACTCGGAGGGGTCCGAATAACAAAACCAAAATACAAATAGGGTACATCTTAGCGGTCATGAACAACTCCATCAAAGATATTCCAGTCCTAAATCAAGTCAATGTAGGGAGTAACCTCAAAATGATAAATTGCAGAATGCAAATTAAAACTGACAGATTGCAGGAAAAATATCTACACTAAACCGTGACCACCTAACTTACAAAATGAGCTCATCTGATCATTGAAGCAGGAACAGGATGATAAAATTAACTCTTCATTGAACCAGAAGAGAGCATTAACGAGCTCAACAACAATATAGCAGCCTCCTTAATCGATGCTGTCAATTTGTTTAGGCTAAAGCGAATACAAACAATGAGAAAACTTCCACAAAACACCAAAGAACTCATTGAAATACACAAAACCTCAATGCATCGACAATAACAATAGAAAAGTTCAGAACAACAAAACTAAATGAAACCATGAAGACACGAGGATGTTCAAGGTAGCAGTCTTCGGGAACATTCTCGAAAAAGTCAGGGGACTCTAAACTATTTGAAAATCTCTTGGTACAAGAAGGTACAGGTCACTTGTGTGTTCGAGCGTAAGGGAACCTTACAACGGTAGGCACCAGATTATCAAACGTACCCTGGAATTTTATAAGACCACCATTCCTATCAAACAAAAGTCATAGAAAATTGAACAGTCCACACAGGCCGGAAGTAATCGATTCAAGGACTTCCCGGGAGTTACTCAACATCAAGTGAAGCAAATTATCAGACAAACAAAGAAAGGAAAGGTGTCTTAACCAATGGAAATCATTATCGTTGTAATAGAAAGAGCTGGAAGATCCATCACTGGAAAACTAGACATTCTATCCGACCTTTGTCAAAGAAAAAAATACCATAGACCGAGACAACTAAAGGCCAGTAAGCCCACTCTGCATATACGAACTCTTTACCAGAATGATCACCTGACCAATCACCAAAACTCTTGAGGAAACGAACCAGGGGAGGAGAACTTACTTCAAAATAAGCTACTCAACCATAGGTCATCTCAAAAAACCAACTAAAAGAGAAAGCAGCAGAATATAGGTAAACTATATAACCAGAGTAATGTATAACAAGGCGCTGGTCCCATATGTATGTCAGAGTACTGTAACATATCTACCAATGCATCAGTCCTGTCATCAGGCTACATAAAGTTTCTAACCTTTTCAACTTGAGAGAGGAGTGAGACAAGGTGCTACCAGATTATCCGAACTCTTTACTGTCTGCTCCCGAACGAGTTCCCCAAGTGTAGACTTGAAAACAAAAAGGAATCAGAAGAGACGGCGAATACTCAAGTAAGCTCACGTTTGCTAAGGACCTTTATGATCTCCAAATAGTGCAATACAAAATTTGATCACCATATCAACCAGGGATGAATAGTTGCAAGATATTGATAATAAAGAAAATTGGAGATTATGTATTGCTGTGAATGAATGGAATATTTCTGATCATAATGGTGGAAAATAACACTTTGAATTGTTTAATGGGGGAGAGGAAAATACAAAAGAATAAACAAGTTGAAAGTTTTGGTAAAACGGTACAAGAATAAAAGGGAGTGACAGGGTTACAATAAGTTAGAGGTTAGGTAAAAGTGATCTAAAAAGATGAATTAGAATACAACTCAGATAAAAGTATATAAAGGGATGAATAAAGAACGGCACAATGAATAGTGTTATAAAATCAACAGAAAAGAGACGTAAAGAAAGAAGGAAAAGAAGAAAGAGAAATTAAGAGAAATAGAAAAGAAGCACCGAAAGGTAGAGTGAACAGTAGACATAATGGAATCAAGAATGAAGAGATAAAATGACAAAAAAAAAAAAAATGGAACAACAAAGAGATCAAAATGGTTTATAAAAATCTTGTTAAAAAATTAATCCTTAAACATTTGGTGTCCAAAATCCCTTCTGAGATTCAATCTCAGTATAATTGTAGAGTGGACCGTACTTTCTGATAGCTTGTTTCCGGTTGGAGCTGAGCTGCGTGTAAAAAAAAGTGATTTTTAAGAGTGGTAGCTGTTTGGATTTGTAGCTTCTTGGTGTGACCTCTAGTTGCATTGCTTAGGAATGGCAGCAGCATGATACTATCTGGACGTATGTTGCCTTTACGGTCCAAGTCATGTAGACCTGACTGTTTCAACACGGTTTCCTCTGTCAAATAGTTTCTCAAAGATCAAACTGATTTAACTTTTCCCAAATATGGCAGGTGTTTCATGCTGGGATTCTCCGTAGAGGCTCTCTTTTCTACTCATTTTATAGATTATTTGTTTATGCTTTAGTGAAAAGAAAAAAGAAGGGAAGAATTGGACGGAAAAATGAGGATGAATATTTCTCGAGGCGCTGCATTTTTTTTGTGTTGAATTATGGGACCAATTGGACATTCAAGAGTGCCATTTTCCATAATGGCTATTTCCCCAAATCTGAAGAAAAAAATCATTAAATATGGGCATTCAATGCTTAGTAAAGTTAATGAAATAATCATATGCCTAAGAGCAAGTCACTCTGAGCAATCCGGAATCGCATGTGATAATTGTTTGTTTTAGAGCGAAACACCTGCGTCGACTGATAGCAATGAAATGAAAGAAATAATTTTGCATGAATCTGCTCCAAAAAATTTTTTTCATCGAAAAAGCTGTTAACATGTCCAATTTGTTAGACACATACACTTATGCACACACATGCATACACACACACACATACACACACACACACACACACACACACATATATATATATATATATATATATATATATACATATATATGTATATATTTATATATATATATAATGTGCACTGTAAAGAGTGAGACAGACTCGGGAGTAAAGTGTTTAGAGGTAAAGTTTATTAATCCTTAGATGTAAATTGTCCAGACATGTTTCGGGATTTTCCCCATCTTCAGTGGTGTGTGCTGTGTGAGTATGTGTTTAAAGTTCCAATGTGGAATCAGAGTTCACTATCAAG
>OY735211.1:15525348-15557848 GCA_963457665.1 Thysanoteuthis rhombus
CAGCTTATAGGCCAGGCTGATTCAAGTTCTTCTTTTCGTTGATGAATTTGTGGAGAATTTCGGTGCAAAATTCGGACTAGAATCTTTATCTTCGTTATCTTCTATTTTTACGTTTCAAGTAGGGCCTTGTTAGTCCTTCGTGGAATCGCTTGTAATTCCATTATGTAAGGTTGTCATTATTTTATGGATTATTCGGACTTTCTCCTTATATGTTTTTTTTCAATCATCACTTTTCGACATTTCTATTGTCTGCCTTTTCGAAATTTTGCTATAACCCTGATGTAAAATAGTGTTATGATGTCCCGAATCTATTCTAATAATACGTATTCCTTAAGGAAATTAATTACCTCAGCAATCAAAAAAATTCACAGGTACTAGTCCATGATTTTAACTTGCGCAGTAAACGCAGTGCTCTTTGGCAAGACATTCTGGTTGACCCACTGCCTAGCGATGGAAGTTTTTTTTTTTTTCACTCAGACTTTTTTCTGATTGGCTAGTTACATCTACATGGGTCTCAGAAATTTTTTCCTCTTTCCAGTAAATGGTAACGTCATTCACTTTGCAGCGGAAGATGAACTCCCGAATCGATTATATTTGAAGCTGGTTCTTTCCCCATTCAGTTTGACCAAAATCGAAATTTGAATATTTTCGTGATTTTGGAGTCCGAGCTATTGCGATGTGATATTCTTGTCATTTCTAACGTGTTTTTGATATAAACTGATTAATTTTTAATGAATATAAATTTAGACTAATTGATACATGCATGGGTATTCGTGCAGAATGGAGTCTATGACGAAAGATAACCGGATAAACAGAGAACCAACTTAGAATCACACAGGAAGTCATCGAAAGAGAATCCCTAGGGATATCTTAGGGAAATAAAACAAAATATCAACATGGATCTTGAAGAGGAATAGGACAAATGATATTATGTAAATAATAAGAACGAAAAAAAGGAATTGGCTCGACACTCAGCAAAAAAAAAATGCCAGCCGATGGAGCGAAAATCAAACCGATTATGCCTTCAAGCAAAATACCATGGACACTACTAGGAAGACATTTAACAATCTCTCGATGATTCTTGCAAGAGGTGTATTATGGGGAGAGACTTTTCATCAGCATTGTACTTAAAGTGTTCAGATGGTATACTTATATCTTGACGGGAGTTCGTAGTAATTAAGTGGGTGTAAGTAAGGATACGACTGTATTTTTTATCTCCAAGCTGAAAACATTTCAGCATGATTACAGGTCCTTTTTTTCCTGTCGCTATCTTTAATCTGGATTTTACCTAGATTGAAATTCACTCGCATGTCAGGGGATCTTATTTTCTGAATAGTAAGACCAAGGTTAATGTAGAAAAAAAAGTAGTAAATGATTTATGAAAGTATTATCCATTTAAAGTAAAAGTGGAGGAAAGTGAAAACCATTTTGTCAACGTATTTCTATTCGCTGTTGTATATCTCCGCATTTACTCAGCCTATTTTATTATGCTTAGCAAAGAAAAGTGCAAATGTCGTTATGGAAGATCATGGCACAACAATGGGAGGGGGAGGGGGGCGTTCCTGTGTAGGAAATCAGCATTGAGAGTTTTTAAAAGAATTCGGTTCCAACACCGACCTGCGATATCGACGGGAAATACTTAAATTTTCCAGCCACAGCACATATTTCAGTCTCCCATATATCAGTGAAATTAGCTTTGGACACGCCAGCGAGTCGAACGCTGAAAGATATAGAGTATCGATAATAGTTTTACCCCGGGGTGGTCCTGCCTGTGTGATAGATCAGCATCCAGAATCCTGACTCGTTATTTGGGCTCTGGCACTGGTGGGAAATACGTAAAATTTTCAGCCATAGGGCTGACATTACTCTCAGTTTTTTGAACGATTGTTTTTCTTTCTCCCTACCAGTCTTTCACCCACCCTTCACCCCTTTTCTCTCTCCCACTGCAGCTTTCTCTCCTCATCTTTCTGTCGTCCTCCTAAATTGTTTTTCTTTGCATCAAATCGTATCGTTCGAAAGTCCAAAACAGGCTCTCGTATAATAGTGATGAGTCGTGTCTTTGCTCATCGTTTTTACACGTTATTCTCGTAATTTTTTAGTTCTGAAGTCTGATTACTTGTCTGGATAATATCATCAAGCAGATATTATCATCAAAATCAATTTGTTCCAAACACTACATTTGAAATTAATTTGAAAACCATTTAAATTTCATATTATTTATTTTGATGATTTAAAATTGTTTGTTACAACGAATTCAATAAAATAACTGCTAATTTTCAACAATGATTTTAAATTCATAATAGTGGAAGTAATGTGTTGATAATGATATCTTTTGCGTAGTGTTATGATATATATATATATATATATATATATATATATATATATATATATATATATATACGTACATACATACGTACGTACATACATACATATATATATATATATATATATATGTATATATATATATATATATGTATATATATATATATGTGTGTGTGTATATATGGATTGTAAGCTCACTCAATGGGCTCAACGGGAATGCTTTGAAGCAGAATATTTGAGTGGGATTTTATTCACAAATACCGAACTTGACCCTCAACTGTCTTTTCAATCCCTAAATTGAAAAGTATTAGGCCTTGAACGGTCCTAATGACAAATCATTGCTCGGGATATAAGACAAAAAATACAAACAACTAAGTATTTCATTACCTTTCTCCTTTGATTACTTTAAATTCTTGAGCCTTATCCGTAAACATATTGGAATTTATTTTACGCAAATAGTAAGTGTTGTTCCACACAGTGTTGATATTTCCCGGTTACTCAGTGATTGACATGAGAAAAAATATCCTCTCTGGGGTTGATTTCTGAATTCTGACTAGATCAAATTGTTTCCTAATTCTCAAGCCACTGTATAGTGATATTTGCAGAGGGGCATAAGGCCGGCCTACACATGAACTTTAGCAAGACGAAGATCATGTGAAACAACCACATTGGAGATAAGAACACTAAGATCGAAATCGAGGACGCAGAACTCGAGAAAGTAGACCACTACATCTACCTAGGGCAACGAATCTCCATGAGACCCTCAAAAGAAGAAGAAATCAAGCGAAGAATCACACTAGGATGGCAAGCCTTTGGCAGAGCTAGCTCAACCTTAAAAAATAATAAGATCCCATTAATCCTAAAGAGAAGGGTGTATAACCAATGCATCCTCCCAATAGTCACTTATGGAGCTGAAACATGGAACTTAACCAAGAAACAGACCCGTAAGCTGAGAACCATGCAACGTGCACATGAAAGAATAATGCTTGGCCTCACATGGAGAGACCACAAAACAGCACAACACATCCGGGAAAAGACAAGAGTTAGAGACATCATAGAATCCATAAAAAATCTCAAATGGCGGTGGGCTGGTCATGTTGCAAGAATGGCTGACAATCGATGGACATCACGACTCACAACATGGATTCCCCGAGACCAAATGCGCAACCGAGGCCGGCAAAATATTAGATGGAGAGATGAACTAGACAAGTTCAGGAAGTACTGGCTCCGTGCCGCCCATGATAGAGAAGTGTGGCAAATCCTGGGGAAGGTCTATGTCCAACGACGGACGCTAAAAGACTGATGATGATGATGATGATGATGATGATTGACTTGATAAAAGAAAATCTTTAGAAAACTACTTTCCATTTGTTTGTAGATAGTCTTTCTTCAGTATTTTTTTCTATTCTAAAGCACTGATTAACTTTCCACTGCAAAACATTTCATCAATAACAACTGGAAAGGTTCCCAATGACAAAACACTCCTTCCTCATTGCTTATCAGTAGTAAAAATGTATTCATTACCGTATCTCTAATCAGATCATCTAAGACACCTCTCTGAAACATCACAAAGTAACTGGAATCTTGATTCGCCACAGCAAACTCATCTGTTAGAGCGCTTTGAATAAAATTTTCGATATCCTACCAAGAACATCATTAGGTCTTTGCAATTTCCCTGAGGCAGCAAAGTCTTGTTAACATATCCTTTCGAAACAAAACATGCAATTAATAACCATCTTTTCTTAATTTTCTATCACCAAAACTGTCAATATAGATTTGTTCTGTTTTATGTGGTTAAGGCTCGTTGTCTATCTATTCATCTTCCCGTCGATATATCTATCACACGTTCACGATAGACCAATAAGGTTAAAGGGTGTGTAATTATTTACCGACTATTCAATGCTTTAATATATCAATATATGTTCTAAATCGATTTACTTATTCACTTTTAGAACAAGTAAAGTGCCAGTCCGATAATAAACACTCTCAATGGATTATGAATGGCCAGTGACAGTGTTTCTGTTCCTTTTGCATGCATCTTTGAAGTCCAAAGTCTGGTCAAGACTAAGACTATATAACCACGATTTTTATAACAACCGCTCAGAAGGAGGCAAGTCCACTAGAAGGATCATCATCATCATCAAATTTTTAACGTCCGTCGTTGGACATAGACCTTCCCAAGGATCCGCCACAATTTCCCATCATGAGCCAGTATTTCCTGAATTTGTCAAGTTCACCCCTCCATCTTGTGTCCTGTCAGTCTCAGTTTCTCATATGATCCCTGGGGATCCATGTTGTGAGACGTCCCCACCCAAATCACACAGCTTAATGTATTTTCAATTGTCTTCTGGGTAAAGGGAAAAATGAAAAGCTGTCTACACTCTCCCTTCATTACAAGCTGCACTCATCTCTGGTTGATACATTAGGATTGGAATGGACTTCCACAGAGCATCACTCACGTCAGATAGGGAATCAGTCCTTTTTAAAACCAGAAAACAAAAGTCTAATTATCTGGAAACAGCCACAGACTTAGAGATTAGGATCTGCGTGGTCTGGTGACTGCAGTTCGAGAATATAGTACTTGCAATCTTTCGTCTGGATATTGTACTGTAGTCGACCGAAGATCAAAATACTATCCTGGTTAAGCTGACTTGCTGTAGGTGTGGGAAGAGGCTTATGAACAGGCTCATGACAGAATGGTCCTGAATTTCCAATCTTTGATCCAGGAATGAAAGAAAAAAGGATGGCAAGCGAAGTAGGGTTGTTTGAAGGGCAAACGCCAAATCAAGCTCTTTTTACCACCTGGCGATGCCTACTTCTAAAAAACAAAACAAAATAAAACAAACAAAATTACATTATTGGTATGAACGAGCAGAGAGAACGTACCTTAAAGGGTTTATTACATTAGTATCGGCAATCGAATCTGAGAACTTCTGCGTGTGAGACAGACGTGCTAACCATAGCTTAATCCAAGGAGACACTTATTCACGTTACATATGAATAATTATGATACGTAGTTCTAATGTACTATTCGTTTCTTTTTCTCTGTGCCGCATTGCGTAATCCTTTTATTTTTAAAGATCGTAATCTTTTCCGTCTGAATTCCAAATGTGCAGAGTATCCACTTCGACGCAAGACACGCTCATATTTCCCAAACAAATAGCTTATTTCTTTCTCTTTCCCTTCTACCAAGCGGAAGTTAATAGCCCATTTGGCAATTTGAACTTGACTTCTAGATTTTTTTTTTGTGGTTCGTGTGCTCCGTCATACTGGCGTTAGGTAGACTGACGTCACCATTCATCGCAAACGTTCTTCCCCCGGAATCTTACATTTTTTTTTTGCTTGCAGAAAAGCTGAAGAATAACATTTTTTTCTCTTTTTTTTATTTCCTCATCCAAGCTACATTTTGTTTTGGACAGAACTTACTCAGTAAGAAAAAAAACCTATAAAAAATGAATTGAGGCCTGGCGTAAAGTTAGGAAAACATTGAGACATAAATAAATCAATAGGGATATAAGTAAGTTAAAAGTTAGAATGAGCGTTTTCCAATATATTTTCTCAAACACCTCTGGACCTTCGACTTTAAAAAAGGCTGTAATGTAATAAATCATTATCAACAGTCTATATCATGGTAAATAATATTGGTGCATGTAACTTCCGTGTAAACCTCAATCTGGCTCAAGATCAAAGCAGAAAGAAAAAACATAGACCAAGACCATTGTATTAAATTATATATTTTCTGACGAAAGTTTAGGCTAACTTATTTGTATAGACAGATGGAGAAAACGGGAAATATCTATGATGACAAAGAAACGATTATATCAAAGCGCTGTTCTAATCACTTGTGGACACAAAGAAAAAGTGGGATAAATGCAGATATGTACGAGTAACTCTCGGCCTGCAGTTATACATTGTTTCTATATTACACAACATTAGAGATGACAAGGTTCAGTAATCTTCTAGACAGCAAAATGAAGATCGAATCATCATGCACATAGGTGTTTGGCTTTTTGCCATGTCTCCCAGAGCGTTCATTGGAAGAGCACAAGAATAACGAGCCAAGTAGCTTCTACCTGCGGCAATGATTTTTATATTCACATCTTGGCACTTTCGACAATCTTCGACGAACACATTGCGATTTCCTTCTTTCATAGTAACAGAATTTTCACCGAATTGCTCCAGATCCACTTCTTCCCTTGGGTTTTTAGCACAAAAGCACATACATATTACCAACCATGCCCCCGGTAAAGCCAGTAGCAGTAAAGGTGACGAGTGAAGCGAAATGTAACCTGTCGGGTAATGAATTTTTTTCCTCGACAGGTAAGCGGGGGATTATGTGGAGTTACAACGAGACTTGCCAATTTTCAGGTATCTGTCTTCATTTCCTATTCGTCTTGATTCTTCCTGTTCTTTTTAACTATGGGACTATCTCCCCCTTTCTTTAAAGATTGTCTCGTCCATTGTCCTTATGATGTGGTCGTTTTATTTTCATGATCGTCTTTTAGTCATGTTTTTTCTCTATTGTCCCCAATTTTCAGCATATTTTCCTTTCTTCTATTCTATCGTTCTCATTTTCTTCTTTTTCCCTCTTTTTTTGTCTCTGGCTTTTTCATCTTTCTCTGTGCCTTTTCTGGTCGGCTCGCTTTTTTTCTTTTTCAATGTGTCTTTCTGCAAATGTATTCCCCAGCCTTTTTTTTTTTGCTTTCCTTCTTTTATCTCATTTATTTTTCGTCATTCCTTCGTTCTTTCTTTCACTGATTATTCATTCTCCCCGTCTTCTGACTTTCAAACTTTTTACCTTTTCTTTTTTACTATGTTTCCCTTCCAGTGTCCTCAGTCTTTTTCTTTTCTTTTGACCTTTTTTTTCTGTTCCTTTGTTTATTGTCTTCTTTATTTATTATTTGCTTTATTTTGATTTCCTTTAATTTCCCAGATATTTACCCCTGCTCTCCTGTTACTTTGATTTTTCTTTCTTTGTCTTTCATGCATCTTTCTCATCCTTTACCCTGTATACTCAATTCCTGCTGTCTTTTTGACTTTTTTTCATTCAGTTTTATTACTATTTTACATCTTTCCTTTCTTTCATTATACCTCGTTTATCACTTATTTCACTTATTTTTATATTCTTCGTTCTTTTCAAAAAAGATTTCAACTGACCGATATACACCAAGCTCGTCACAGATAAACCAATACTCCTAAACAAAGTGCCCAAAACATCTTCAAATACTGAACTTAGCTCAGTCTTGAACAAAGCTCCATATGTATAACGTCCAGTCGGACTTGAGACTTCCTACAAAAGCAATGTAGTGATTCATTTTTTGACTATTGTCATTTTATTACATGTTTTATTATTTACTATTGTTGACTTACATCTTATGGATTTGAGTCCGTGCACACTTAAGTTTCTAAGAAAGAAGGAAATAAAGAAATTACTTGAAACGGGAATCGTACTTACATCCGACATCCCAGGAGCCTGTATTTTACTGATGTCTTATTCGTTATTTCTTCAACGGAAATGTTTTCAGGGCAACATAAATAATTGCTATAATAATGACATAATAAAATTAGTAATCAAATGATACAAGAAACTGAGAGGGCTATAAAAGGTTGAATTTTATGCAGAGGTTTATGAGTTCATATATGAAAGATTGCTAGCCTGCATATGTATCCACGAGTCCGAGTATGCAGGCAAGCTGAATCGATGGGAAATCGGTCAGTCATATTCCGTCTCGCCCCATTTAACCCAATTATTTGGACCAGTCGTACAATGCTACGTAAATGTCAAGATAGATAGATAAGTATTAAAATAGTCACATGTATATTAAAAACCAAAGTAGACCGACGGACAGACAGATAGATAGATAGATAAATAGATTGATAGATAGATAGATAGATAGATAGATAGATGGATCGGGGAAAGAATGAGGTTGAAGGATGATATTGAAAAGTTGGGGTAGATTTTAGAAAATATCAATAGAAAATGCTGCATGACTAATCCCGTCCTGTAGTATGCCGTGTTAAGGGTGATCAATTAAAAATTGGGAAAAAGGAGGTAATCAATGGAAAAGTAATTTGTGTCAAATTTTATTGGGCAGTGATCACTAAAAATTCTGAATATTGAAAAATCAATTCAGCATTGGCATTCATTACAAATTAGTTGCCTCCCCACACATTGGAAAGCTTCCTTGAGGTTGGGGAACCAATTTTCTCGACATGAGCAGTGAATATCCAAACTATTTGACCCTAAACCATCTTGATAAAACTTGTGCAGATAAATAGACCCACGTAAAAACTGAAAAGACCTTCGATGGCAGTTTTAGTTGAAGACATCCACTAGATAGATAGATAGATAGATAGATAGATAGATAGATTATTTGACAGCGGTAGAAATCCCACAATAACGCTGAGTCAACGACAAGGCTTTGAAAATGGATTTTATACCTGATGGGTATATCTTATGTGAGAATTTTTCAGCTCTCCTTCGTGTATTTCTACTTGCTGTTTTCATATCATTTATCTTCGGAATATAATCGCTGATGTTTCCATCCAGTCACGTCCCGCGTTATTCTCGCTTCACAGCCTCCATACGTTGACTATTATTTTTCGAGAAACCAGCAGAACTTGGCGCAAAATATTAAAATCTCGCTATATCGTCATTATAGTATCTTTTCACGTTCCGCCCTGACAATAGTCGAAAGCAGGAGTCCTTTCCCCTTATTTTTTCGATTGCCGTCAACTGGGTTGAATATAGAACATTCTGTCTACCAGCAACGAAGAGTCGATCTTATTATCAATGGCTTCTGATATCAACACATTGACCTTCGTACGACAAGAAAACATTCTTGTATTAACACCTTAGGCCTCATCGGTATTTTCCGCCCAAATTGATTAAAACAATAAAACTTCCCGAGAAAAGGCATGTATAGGTCACCACGATGTATTGAGGACAAAATAAAGACAAGGCAGAGATTTAAAAAGGAGGAACATTAAGTATTCGACATTGTATGAAACTCAACATGAAAGGTAGTGAATGATTCACAAGCAATGGCTGTGAACTTGTAAGTAAATCAATCACGTAGTATTGTGCTTCAGTATCTTCTACTGGTGCTGGTAGTTATCGTTCGAACCCAGGTAGAAAAACGATGGTATCAGAAAAAATAGACCAAACTGTCAACATAGGTTTTTTTGTACTTGGCTGGCTGGCTAACTAGCCAAGAATATTCCAATCACGCGTACAGGTCGAACCAATAAAGGTTAATAGTCTTGAAATATAAACAATTTCAAGTTATCAAACCTTCCAAAATGTTGTTTTGTTTTTGAAAAAATCCCCTTTTCAGAGGTAGTTTATACTTACAAAGTAAATGTATACATATCCTTCCCTTATTTCGTGTTAGCAGCGTCTATGTTTTTTTTCCAGAAAAAAATCGGACTTCTTATCCAATGATGACTGCGATCCCGGAGACAGTGATGCATTATTTGTTCATTGATCATATTTCAATTGTTGAATCGATCAGCCCCAACAGGGCATGCTACCAGAAATGTTGGTCACATGACGGTTTCAACAGGATGACCAACCATACCTGTGTCGAATACCGATTTTGAAAGTACGTTAGCCTCCCAAACTTGGATGATAGGTGATGGAAATCTACAGACGGTATCCTCTTGTCCCATGTCTTACGATGCCAAACTTTTTATGTATTCATCCAGTGGAAAATCACAGTAGATTGACAAACCTTCCGTGCAATGAGCTCAAAAATTACGCTGGTCTTAAGGAGAACATTGTACAACCGATGCATGCTCCTGATAGTCATCTAAGGAGCTGGAACGTGTAACCTAACCAGAGGAGGGAACCATCTTCGACATCACATGGGCAAATCACAAGAATGCGCAGTATATTAGAGTGGGAACTGGAGTAAAATATATAGAATCCATTATAAAACTCAAATGACGAAGAGCTGATCATTTAGAGAAAATACTTACTAAACACTGGACATCACGACTCACAGCATGAATTCCCAGAGATCATATGTAAGACTGGGGCCAACAGACAATGAGATGGTGAGACTAACTTTAAAAGTCCAGAAACTACGATTGAGTTGTACAACGATCTTTGGGGGATATCTATGTTCAATGACAGATGAAGATGATGATGATAATATGATTGGTATCTTAGATGCTAACATTCTCAGTTGCATTTTACAACCAGCAGTATCGTGTCCGTCATTTCAAAGGCTAAACAATTCATCAGTTGACGACATTTCCCGGTCGGTAATATACCGACTAATGGCAATTCCCGATAGCATTTTCCCAGTTGGCAGTTTATTGGACGATAACATTTCCCGGAAGCATTTTCCTGGTAGGCAATTTATTGGCTGACCACATATCCCGGTCACATTTTCCCGTTTTAATAATTTACCGCCCGACATCATTTTCCGATTGCATCTTCCCGGTCGAACACCTTCAACGGTCGATGGCATTTCCCGGTCACATTCCCCCAGCGGAGTAATTAACCTGTTGACAACATTTCTCAGTCAGTTTTTTTTCTCTAGTCAAGCCTGTTAAATGCTGATGGCATGAGTGTATGTGCAGGCAAGTATGCCTGGATATATTCAGAGTGTGTATGTAAACACAGGCGGATATCTATTAGTGTTTATGTGAATATTCTCTTATGTATGTTTGCCTCAGTGAGCATATATGTGCATGTGTTTATGTGGATACATGTGGTAGTATGCATGTATATATGTGCTTTTTTGTGTTTGCATTAGTTAGTATGTAATTATGTGTGCATATATGTGTTAGTGTGCATGTATGTTTGCGTAAGTAAATGTTACAACACATTTTATTGTGCTTGTATATATGTGCTCGTATCTGAATACATGTGTCATTTTTAGTGTTAGCAGGACCTTACTTGGGTTGAATTGTGACAAGGAAAATGCAGCAAGGGAATCTCCTGGAACTTCATTAAAATCCACTGCCGCTAATTTTGGGAGTTTGAACCCATATAAAGGTTGGCTTCATAGCAGATAAACCCCCAAATTTAGGAGATTAGGGCAAAAACAAATATTATTATTCTTCTTCGTCTGTAATAGTGATATTGTACCGTACTGTGTATAAGTCAAGTAAATACTGACATACGTGAGAATAAATCGAACCGTCTAAATTGATTACTGCACAACAAGGAACGAGTTCTGCGTCTGTTATGATGTTTGTGTTGCTCATTACCGTTTTCTCCGACCAGCAATCGTAAATAACGTAATAAACTCCGATGATATTTGAATTGTCATCCTGTTTAGGAACTCATCTAACTGCAGCAATCTTCGATCATAGAGACCAACCAGCGCAAATCTTGATTAGCTATCTGGCTAGATTTGAATAGCGCCTTCTAATGCACTGCCGTATCCGAGTCAGTAAATCGCTATTCATGTTAGTCATTCAAGGCTCTCAATGATAACGATGCAATATCAATACAAGCTACTTCTCCATTTCCGGCCTTTGCATCTTACTTAATGGATGGCGAATCTAAAAACGAACTGAGCATCAATATGGAAAGCATACAAAATACGATTTAGTGATTTCATCTTGTAAAGAATCAGAAGATTATGCATATCATGAGATGCCATCCAAAAGTTTATGCTCACCTGAGTAAATGAACAAATTTTACCGTCAGTCTTTCAAGGTCCGTCGTTGGACATAAACCTTCCCAGGAATCGCTAAACTTCTCTATCATGGGCGTTGCAGAAACAGTACTTTTATGTATTAGCTCAGCTCGTCTCTCAATCTAATATTAAGCCAGTTTCGGTTGCGCATGTGATCTCGGGGGATCCATGTCGTGAGTCACAATGTCCATCGTTTGTCTGCCATTCTTGCCAGCCCTCTTCAATTTGAAGTTTTTAATGGATTCTATGATATCCCTGACCCGTGTCTCCTCTCAGTTGTAATTTGCTGTCTTGTGGTCTCTTCATATGAGGTCTAGCATAATCCTTTCACGTGCACGTTGCATGGTTCTCAATGTGCGGATCTGTCTCTTGATTAGGTTCCATTTGTACAGTTCCATAAGAGACTATTGGGAGGATGCATTGGTTATACACCTTTCATTTTAGGATTAATGGAATCTTTTAATGTATGAGGATCGAGTTTGCTCTGCAAAAAGCTTGCCATCCTAGTGGGATTCTTTGCTTGATTTTTTTCTATTTGTTATCCTAGGTAGATGTAGTGATCTACTTTTTCCAATTCTGTGTCTTTGATTTTAATCTTAGTGTTTTTATCTCTAATGTGGTTGTTGCACATGATCTTTGTTTTGGTGAAGTTCATGTGTAGGCCGACTTTCTTGCTTCCTTCATTTAGTTCATCTATCATTAGTTGGAAGTCGTCTGCAAATCTGAGGTTACTCAGATACTCACCGTCTATTCTATTTCCTTTACTCCCCTGGTCTAGTGTTCTGAAGATCATCTCGAGGCAGGATGTGAAGAGTTTAAGTGAGCTGGTATTACCATGTCTTACTCCTCTCTGGAGTTGAAAGGGTTTTTTATATAGCCAGATGAAGAAAAAAGTCAAATTTCGAGTTCTGGTGGGGTTGGGTAATGTTGACCCGTTGTTGCGCCTGAAAAAGATGCACCGTTCATTCAAGAACCATGGACAGGTGTCCGATTCCAATCACAAAATTCGACTGGCGATTATAGAGGTAAATAGGTTCTTGACTTTGGGAAAATCGGCTCTTTACAATCTTTCTTCGTTTCGTTTTGCCTAATCGCCCTTTTAAGAGACTAAGGGAAGCTTATTTAGCAATTTTGAATGGATAAATTGTTGATGATAGTAGTAGTAGTTATTGTTGTAGCAACTATGGTAGTATCAACATTATCATCATAATCATCATTATCATCATCATCATCATAATTATCATTATTAATGTTGTTGTTGTTATGGGCGGTGGCGGCTTTGATCAATGTATATGTGAGCCACAAGCCGAGTTATAGCCAGACTCCTAAGTTTGGCAACCTTGTAAGTTATGACAGTCTGTACTTTAGGGAAGGGGGAAGGAAAAAAGTAAGCACAGGGCTTAAACGCATACAGGTAATTAAACGATTTACCAAATATACTACTATATACATACATGAAGTTATGTATGCTAAGTGTAGTACATACATTATGCGAATTTTCTAATAATGTCTGCAGAGGAATTCTGTGCTATTTTCTGTATTTCATATACGCTTTCCAGGTATGCTGTCAGCAAGTTCACTGATACCTTTTTTGAATAACCCAAGGCGTCCAAAAACAATAAGCATCATTTTGGTCCTCAGTTACCCCATTCTACTCGTTTGTATCTCAATGTAATTTTGAAAGTATCTTGAAATCCTTGACAGCAATATTCTATCTACTTTGACAGCCATGTTTACTTAGAGGCACATTTTTCTCCATTGCCTTTCACTGTAATTTCTGCCCCATTTGCGCTTATACTTGGCCAGTTGGCTTTTACAATCCTATAGGTATGTATGATAGTCCAATAATATGGTCATATCTCTTGTCTTTGTGAGCGGTTCAGGCCACTGCTTGAACAAGTTCTTAGCATATAGGATGTTAGATGTAAATATTACCCGATTCCGTCGTGTTTCATCTAATATTCATTCGCTGCAGTACTATAATAATAATAATGATAATGATAATAATGATAACAATAATAATAATAATAATGATAATAATAATAATAATAATAATAAACAAGGAAACTTATAACAATACATAAAGCATTACAACCTAGAGATGATACAGATAGACTATACGTTAAGAGAGAGGAAGGTGGCAGGGGGCTCATCAGCATGGAAGATTGTGTCCAGAGAGCTAAAGTAGTCCTAAAAAGGTATGTGCAAACGAATAGCGAAGAAATCATAAAGCGAGCGAGAGATAGCGCAACAAACAATAAAGTAGAAAACAATCGAACAGCACAGTAAACAAGAAAAGAAAGATGGGAAGGGAAAAATTGTATGGTGAGTTTAAAAGGCAGATACAAGATGTAGCAGACGAGAAATCATGGACATGGATACGGAAAGGTAACCTGAAGAAAGAAATGTATTCGCTCATCATGGCAGCTCAAAACAAAAGCATAAGGACAAACTACATAAAAACAAAAATCGACAGAACACAGACGAACACTAAATGCCGCATATGCGGTGAAAGAGATGAAACAGTAAACCACATAACTAGTGAATGTAGTCATATCGCCCAGAAGGAGTATAAGCATAGAGACGATAGAGTAGCAACGATGATACACTGGGAACTAAGCAAACAAATGGGATTCAACCATGTGGGAAGATGGTATCAGCACAAACAAGAAGCAGTCTTAGAGAATGACAACCACAAACTTCTCTGGGACTTAGTAATTGTAGACAAAAAAGGAAAACCTGCCAAATAGTAGACGTTGCTGTACCTGCAGACCATAGAGTAAAAAGGAAGGAGAGTGAAAAACGGGAAAAATACCAGGACCTAGGAAGAGAATTGGGGAAGATGAAAGCCACGGTAGTACCAGTCATAGTGGGTGCACTACGAACTGTCCCCAAAACGCTGAGTGTGAGACTGGAGGAGATCAGGATTAGGGAAAGGGTTGAGACTGTACAGACCACAGCACTGCTGGGAACTGCACGGATACTGAGGAAAGTGCTAGAAATATACGGACTGCAACGAATTGTAGCTCTGACATGATAGGTGAAAGAGAGAGGAGACGTTAGCTGAAAACCTGAGGAGACTTATTGTCACTCAGCCTTCAGCAATAACCACTGGGCAACGGGTGTGAAACTGTAAATTGCAGTATCACTGCGACCTATGAGCACTAGGAGAGGAGGGCTGGAGAATTGAGGATACTTGCTGTCACTCAAACTCCAGTTGTTACCACCAGGCAACTGGTGTGAGATTGCAAATAATAATAATTATGTTCACACCAGTTGCCTGGTGGTCACAGCTGGAGTTACAGCAAGTCTCTTTGGATCTCCAACCCTCCTCTTCACGCTCCAACAGTTCACAGCAAGGTTGTTGTTTGCAGCTGTGCACCAGTGGTACGGTGCTTATTGCTGAAGACTGGATGACATAAATTCTCCCTTGGTTTTCAGCCTTCTTCTCATATCTCCCTCACTCACTTATCATAGCTGTGCTGTGGTTTGTACCCCCGGCATCATGTTTTTTCCTACTAGAAGCTGGGGTTGTAGATCATTGTTTTTACTACTACTACTACTACTACTACTACTACTACTACTACTACTACTACTACTACTATTATTATTATCATTATTATTATTATTATTATTATTAGGAATCTCACACCAGTTGCCTGGTGGTAACTGCTGGAGTTTGAGAGACAGCAAGTCTACTCAAGTCTCCAGCCCTCCTCTCCTAGTCCTCATAGGTCGCAGTAATTCTACGATTTACAGTTTCACACCCGTTGCCCAGTGGTTATCGCTGAAGGCTGAGTGACAATAAGTCTCCTCAGATCCTCAGCTAACGTCTCCTCCCTCTTTTGCATATCATGACAGAGCTACTATTCGTTGCAGTACTTATATCTTTAGCACCTTCCTCAGTATCCGTGCAGTTCCAAGTAGTGCTGTGGTCTGTACGGTCTCTATCTTCCCCCTAATCCCAATCTCCTCCAGTCTCTCCCTCAGCGTTTCGGGGACAGTTCCTAGTGCTCCCACTATGACTGGTACTACCCTGGTTTTCATGTTCCACATTTTCTTTAACTCCCTTGCTAGGTCCTGGTATTTTTCCCTTTTTTCACCCTCCTTCTTTTTTACTCTATTGTCCACAGGTACAGCAACGTCTACTATTTGGCAGGCCTTCCTTTTTTTGTCTACTATTACTAAGTCCGGTCTTATTGCCTGGATGTGGTGGTCTGTCTGGATGTCAAAGTCCCACAGTAGTTTGTGGTTGTCATTCTCCAAAACTGCCTCTGGCTTGTGCTGATACCACTTTTCCCCATGGTTGAATCCCATTTGTTTACTTAGTTCCCAGTGTATCATCGTTGCTACTGTATCGTGTCTATGCTTATACTCCTTCTGGGCGAGTTGACTACATTCACTAGTTATGTGGTTTACTGTCTGGTCTCTTTCACCGCACATGCGGCATTTGCTGTTTTATTATTATTATTATTATTATTATTATTTGCAATCTCACACCAGTTACCCAGTTGTTACCGCTGGAGGTTATGTGACAGCAAGTCTCTTTCAGTTTCCAGACCTCTTCTCTTCATTCTCATAGACCACAGTAATACTGTGGTTTACAGTTTCACACCAATTGCCGGGTGGTCATTACTGAAACCTGAGTAATATTAAGGCTGCTCAGGTCTTCAGCCAACATCTCTTCTTTCCCTCGCCTATCACGCAAGTGCCATAGTTCACATATCTGATCCATTTACCTTCCTCTGTTAGGCCACTGCTAATATTTACTGTCGCAGACCTTGTATTTCTGTAACCTCCCTCGGTATCATGGCGGTTCCTAGTAGTGCTGTGGTCTTTACAGTCTCAATCCTTCCTCTTATCCTGAGCTCCTCTAGTTTCCCTCTCAGTGTATTTGGGACAATTCCTAGTGCACCTATTACACTGGTACTACCTTGACTTTTATGTTCCATATGTATTCAGTTCTCTTGCTAGATCTTGGTATTTTCCAGTTTTTTACTCTCCTTCCTCTTTACTCTAAGGTCCGTAGGCACTGATAAGTCTATTATTTGGCAGGCTTTTCTAAGATTATCAAGTCCTTTTTTCTTGCCTTGATGAGGTGGTCGTTTTGGATATCAAAGTCCCCAGGTAATTTGTGGTTTCCATTCTCCATGGCTGCCTCTGGTTTGTGTGGGTACCACTTTTCCGTACGGTTAAATCCCGTTCGTTTACCAAGTTCCCTGTGTATCACAGTTGCTACCTTACCGTGTCCGAGTTTATCCTCCCTCTGGGCTAGTTGACTACATTCATTGTCGTTTAGGGTCTCATATTTTTCATCACACAGGCGGCACTTGCTGTTTGTCTGTGTTCTGTCAATTTTTGTCTCGATATAGTTTGTTCTGATGCAGTTATTTTGAGCTGCCATGATGAGCAATTCTGTTTTTCTCTTCGGGTTTAATTTTTCGTATCCATGTCAATGATCTCTCGTCGGCCACAACCTGTATCAGTCTTTCAAATTCTCTGTACAATTTTTTCTGTTCCCATTTTTCTTTCCTTGTTTGCTGTGCTGTTCCATTGTTTTCTACTTTGCTCTTCGTTGCACTGTTTAGTGCGCTCTTTATGATGTCTTTGCTGTTTCCTTGCACGTACTTTTCTACATCTGCTTTTGCTCTCAGGACACATCTCTCGATGCTGATGAGCCCCCTGCCACTTTTTTTTCTCTTAATGTATAGTCCATCTATGTCATCCCGGGAGTTTAAGGATATATGCATTGTCATGTGGATCCTTATTCGCCTGTCAATTGATTGGACTTCTTCCTTTGTCCATCCTCGGAATGGACCTGCGTATTTCACTACCAATACAGCCCATGTGTTCTCCCCTTTAATCCGACCCCAGCTGTTTAATTTGGTCTTCAATATTTTCCTTATCCGTCTAAGGCATTCTTTCTTTATTTTTCTCCATCATTTCTTCCCGTTTTATTGTGTCACATTCAAGAACTCCCACGTATTTGTATCGGTCTTGTGTGGTCAGTGCTCTAATCTTTTTGTTGCCTGGGAGTTTGATTCCTTCTGCCATTTTTTGTACATTACCATAATTGCACATTTTTTTAATTCAAAATTCCATCCCAATGTCATAACAATATTCTTGTACTTTGTTGAACAACATTTCATGCTCTCCCCCCTTCTTTTGCAAACAATTTTATATCGTCCATTTACATTACATTGACTTTTCCTTTTGTTTTGGAGAAATGGCATGCTTTGCTGCTCTTCATGATTCTATTGAGTACTATCCTAGTTCGAACAAGTAATAGTTTAGACAGTGATACTCCCTGGAAGATTCCCCTTTTCATCCTTACCTCTGCTAAATTTTCTCCTGTGGCCGTGAAGTCTACTTTCCAGGGTTTTTAAAGAGTTTTCGACAAGTCTTGCAACTGGTTGCAAATGTGGAATCATGTCGTCCACTTTTTTTGTAGTCTATCCATCCCATTGCAATGTTCCTTTTCCTTTTTCTGACTTCTTTTAAGATCATCTGGTTGATGTAGAGTAAGTCATTTGCCCCCTGGGTTCCTTCCTTGCAACTTCTCTGTTCTTCTGGTAACAGTCCGCTTCTTTCAATTGATGTATACATTCTTTCTGCTACTTGTCCGACCAGGATTTAAAACATGAGTTGTAAGCAAGCGATTGATCAATAATTGCATGCCATGTTCCCCTTTTCAGGGCCTTTTTCGATTTGGGTGGTTCTGCCTCTGGTCATCCATTCTGGTACCTCGCCTTCATTTACTCAACTTTGGAGTAGGTGAGTGAGTCTGTTGTGTAGTATGGTGAATTTCTTTAAGCAATATCCGTGGATCCCGTCATGTCCTGGTGCTTTCCAGTTGGCTATTTTTCTGAGAGCGTATTTCAATGTGGTTTCATTCAATAGTATTGGTTCTCCATTGTCTATATCTTCAAGTTTTCTTTTCATTTTTCCTAACCATTGCAGGTTTATGATGTGTCTTTTCGAGTGCCCCCATATGCTGTCCCAATAGTTCTTGGTCTCTTTGGGGTCTGGCTTTACGTGCTGTCTTTTTTCTCCGTTCAGATCTTGGTGAAACTTTCTTTTTTTGCTTTGGAAAGTGCAGTTTTGTGTGTATTGGGTAGTTCTTTGACTCAAGCCTTTCCTCTTTGGTAATATCCTCTGATGTATCTTTTCTATTGCAGCAGGGATACCTTTTTGTGTTATTTTGTATTTGTTCCAAAGTCTTACTCGTGGTCTGTTTGTATGTAGTGCATTTCTCAGTGGGCTTCATCTCGCTGGAGTTGAGATATCTCTCTTTCAAATCTTCTTCCCAACGTGGGTTTTTCCTTCCTATTATCGTTATTTGGGGTTCTTTCTTGTATCATGGAACATTGTATTACCATTTCGCGCCAGTGTAGATTAGGTTGTTGAATTCCAAAAGGCTGTTTGTTTCAATAAGTTGTTAGAGGCAGTTGACACGTTCGGTCGCTTCTCCGAGTTTTATCTGTCCTTGTCTGTAAGGGTAAGGGGTATTGTTTTTTCTTCTTGGATGATTTTGTTCAAAGTTAAGAACCACGCAGATACTGAGGGAAGTGCTAAAATGCGAAGTTCCCGACATTAAATGCCAGAAATGGTCTAACAGAGGAGGGAAAATGAGAGCAGAGATGTGAGCCACAGCACTTGCATGATAGGCAAGGGGAAGAAAAGATGTTGGCCTAAGACCTGAGGATACTTACTGTTACTCAGCCTTCAGCAATGACCACCAGGCAATTGGTGTGAAACTGTAAATCACAGTATTGCTGTGGTCCATAAAAATGTCAATAGGAAGGCTGGAGATTTGAAAAGATTAGCTGTCACTCAACGATAACCACCTGGCAACTGGTGTGAGATTGTGAAGAAAAGAACCCATAATATATATATATATATATATATATATATATATATATATATATATATATATATATATATATATATATATATATATATATATATATATATACTAGGCTTCGTACAGAAATTCGATTGAGTTAGGGATAGAAAGTTAACGTTACGCTGGAAATCCAAATAGAGGCTTCTTGTTGGTGTTAAAAACAAAGTTCTCACTCAGCTTCAATCACTGCCCACTTGACGAGTAACTGAGACAAATTTGCAACTCACTTCATGCTATCAATGATAAACTATTCGTGTGAGCTTTCAAAATATCTAAACAATAATGTTAAGGCACCATGCATTCGTCCTTAGTTCTCTCCAAAATTGACGAGTGTAGTTATTACTGTTTATCGTAATTTAGCTTCCAAATGGAAAAAGTTGTGTAGTCAATAATTGATATACTATAACCCAGTGAAGAGATTCTATCAGAAAATGAAATTGGTCAAAATAAATTCTATTTATGACCTCACTGGCATTTCCCATGAGAAAACATCTGGAATAGAGTCGAAACCATCTAGACACATCAATCTCCCGGTTCCCGTTGTTCTCTTAAATATACTATGCTGTTTCAAAATTTCTCCATGTGGTTTTGAGCATGTTTTTCTCTTGTGAACGTTGCATGGTTTCCAGTTTAAGGATTATTCTTTTGGCAAGCTTCATAGTGACTATCGGGAAGATCCATTGATTTCTGCCAGTCATAGCTCAGCATAGTAAATTGAGAATGGCCCTGTTTTGGAGGAACGGTTAGGCTCCAAAATTATACTATTTTGTCTTTACGTGCACGACTTAACGATATCAAAAGACAATTCCCCCGTCCATCGTCACTACGGGTCTTCATTAATTTTCTGTCTAAATATGTTACATCTAAAATGCTTTATTGCTCAGGGGATTCATCAGAACATTTTGTTCCAATAGATTCCAATCATTAACATTCTTGATATTTCCTAAAATTATATAAGGATAGCAATCGTCCAAATGCTGAGAATTTCAACATGAAAGATTGCTTTACACAACTCTCACATGAGGCGTTCCTCTTCTTTAGTCCCAAGCAAAGTTAACGTCCATAATCCTAATGTATCTGATCATAAAGGTGATAGCAGTTCATTTTTGCTTCCTACCGATTGAGAACAAATATGTTCTTTTTCTTTTATTCTCACCATTTGAATGAAACTCCAAACCCCGGCCTTAAGTAAACCTCTGCCTTTTAGACAAACAGCAAATTCTAAGGGAGACTAACAAAATGAAATTAACATATCATTTACCACAATCTATAGAAATGTTCGTTGGTATGTACTAACAAAAAATATACTACACTTTTATATTTATTTGAATTTTCAACCTTTTGACAGCCTTATCAAAGCTATTAAAATATCAACTGATCTAGAATCCAACTAAAAAGATATGCACACGTTACCTTTATGATCAACGTGTTACCCGTTTTTGTTCTCAAACAGCAAATTGCTTGTGCCATTTGACCCCAAAATAACACCACAAATGTAGTTTATAGTCAGTAAGAGAAAAATGAAGTTAAGGATGTTTTGTTTCAGGCTCCCTACTTCTAAAGTGTAACAGTTAAGAAGATATATACAATAAAAGGATACTCATCGATGAGAAATACGATCTACCCCCCACACCGACATAATAATTCAGAAACAAACGTAAGATTGTGTCAGGAAATGTTTCATGACAGAAGCACAGTGAAAGAATAATGCTTATCAACTATGAGATTTTGGAAATCTTTGAATGCGCAAGTCAGTTATCGAGTTATCGATCTTCATAGAAGGATATCAAGCGAAGAATCAACCTTCGGCAGAGTATGCTCAACATTAAAAAACCAGATGATCCGAATAATCCTAAAAAGAAGAGTATACAACCAATGCATTCTCACGATAATCACTTATGGAGCTGAAATATGGAACCTAACAAAGAGACAGACCTACAAACAGAGAAGCATGCAGCGTGCGCATGAGACAATGGAGAGATCACAAGACAGCACAGTACAAAAGGAAGAAAACAGGAGTCAGAGACATCATAAAAACTATCAAAAACTAAAATGGCAATGGGCAGGCGATGTTTCAAGAATGGAACACAACCGATGGACATCGTGACTCACAACAAAGATCCACAGAAATCACATGTGAAACCAAGGCCGACTGAACACAAGATGGAGATATGAACTAGACAAATTCAGAAAATACTGGCTCTGCGACGCCCATGATAGAGAATTTTGGCAAATCATGGGGAAGGTCTATGTCCGACGATGAACGTTAAAAGAATGATGATGATGATGATGATACACTTGATCAGGAAAGAATGATATGGGGTGAAATTCAAGCAAAGTTCTAATTTATTCTATTCTCATTCATATTTGACACCTCCTATGATCTAATATGCTGAAGTGTGCGAGTGCTATTCTTGTACTTATATGCTTTGTGGGGATAATAAAAGCTGGTTTGCTTTTAAAATCGGAAACTTTCACGTCTTATCCGTTTATCCATGAAAGAAATTTTACCTTACCACGTCATGAAACAGATTCTAGCGCACGTCTTTTACAACGACCTTTTTTCAATGATATATTTTATACCAGTGAATATCACCTTTTTTTACACCGAGTTATTCTAACTTGCCATTTTCAGTGGATCTGGTTCTTACCGAGTGGTCTACATTTGTAGGTTTGGGCCAAACTATGCTGAGTTTAGTAAATAACTTTGCCAAATAAGAGGAAGAAGTTGACAAGCGACTGTTTACATCCACTTTGCACTTTTGCTTTAAAGGCATGAATAGACTGCCCCACTGTTTATGGATTAGGAGCTAGACGGTTGGATGCATTTTTCCTTAGAAGGAAGTGTATACATCTTTGAATTCGAAATAAAACGTCTATTTTATCTGAAAAGGCCCATTGAGATATGTTCTGAATTTGAAATCTGCTGTGTGCACCTGAACATCCTTTGTGCACTTGATGGGGGAATATACATCCAAGCCCCATGAAAAACATGATTGCTATATGTGTGGGTCTCCATATTTTCTTTGAGAATCAGAGATAAAACCATTGTATATTCTGCAAGACACCAGAGCAGTATATCTGAGTGAGAATGTTAGAGTGAGAGGCTTATACTGATCAATCAGTCTAGAAATGTTCGTACATTGAAGTTAAATGACGGCAAAAAATTATACTTGATTTATTTTCTTGGCATCAGTCTTGTTGGCAACTGGAAATTTTGTAAGATTAATCAAATTATGTGCTTTCTCGAACGAAGAAAAATCTGATAATTGTAATTGAGAAAAAGATCGAGGTTTATCTCATTTCGTTTTTCTTATTCTGTTTTTCACGTCCAATCAAGTTTACAATCTCAGACTTAATTTCAAAATCGGATTAAAGGTAAGAAAAAAATGTCTGAACAGTATTATCCATGGAAAACATGTCAGCAGATCGTATCAGTGAGACTTAATTGCAAAACGTTGGAATAAAAAAAACTACAGAAAAAAATCTCTTACTTGGTTGATTCGGTGAGACTTTTATTCTGAAAACGTGCGTAAAATTTAACAGCGTCTAAATCTGGATTTTTTTCACAATTTGTTTTTTTTTAACGTTTTATCTTGGAATATTCTTTTTGATGCTGATCACAAATAAAAGATAATGAGTTAAATCTGACGAATCTACTTTTCCGGTGAATAAGTGAGGAAAACTTCGGAGTTTTTTTTCTCCGTATTGTACAGCGGTTTATCCTGTAATGAATACTGGTTTACCCATTTTGTATGAAAATGACGGACAGAAGTATCTGAATACTTTTGCAATTGCATTTTACAAAAAATGTATCAAAACATTAAGTTGCTCTACATTTTCTCGTTCATGCTAAACCCGATTACTTTAAATTTACATTTGATCATTCTATGCCTTCAATTTATCTTACGAACATAGAATATTGACAATCACGTTACGCTTTAGGTAAATATCTCTTGATACAATGGGAAATTCCTTGATATTCTGAAGCATTTGCCAACGAATTCCTAAAGTGATAAGCAGGAAACAATTAAAAAAATTAGCTAAAATTGAAAGTAAATTGCATGAACCACTGGTGAGTCTTTAAGATACATCTTATGAATATTCCTCTATTTTGCTGAAATTCTTGAATACAGAGCAACACGGGATTTAGCTTAAAGAAAATACATACCTACTAAAATAAATATCTTGTAAAAAAACAAAACAAAACAAAACAAAAAACAAAACAAAAACCCTAGCGATGTTATGGATAGAGTCGGCCATTTACATAACAAGGAATCCAAAATATAAAGGCAAGGGAAATTCACGTCCCTGAGACAGAATAGATGAATTCAAGCGCAAAGGCCAGTTTACATTCTCTTTTCTGAAAAGAATCACTACTGCTGCACCTTTGTGATATAACTTATCAATGTATTATTTTGTTGATGCAACTTTTCAATGAAAACTACTACATTCTTGTACTGCGGACTCTTTCTTGTCAAAACTTGAGAAATTGGAGATAAAGGCATTAAAGATAATAAACATACCGAGCTACCATAGAATCCACATAAATAGTGCCACGCTGAAATGTCCATGTTCTTGTTCTCCATCACAGAGCTGAGCATATCAACGAATCCCCACCAAACAAGACAGAATGCAACGAGTGCTGAGGGCTGATGGAGCTGTGGGGTTACTCTGTACGAAATCAGTTGAAACAAATCCACCAGACAACTTAACAACACGTCAGAAGACAGCCTGGCCGGGAAAACCTATTACTACTCATTACAGTCAAAAATACATTGCCCGTTCCTAATGGGTCCTCGGTTCCAAAAGGGGGCCATCTGCATCAATAGCTTTGGGTGTGGATGAAATGCTCCAAATACGAATTCTTGAACAAAAACAGAGACCCAAACACAACACTAAGTAAACAATATTATACATAGACACTGGCAACGTTGGAGCACACTCAACAGACATGAATCTAAGAAATCTTTAATGTGATATTGCTAACATCTCACCGAAGAGAACAATGAAAATAGAATGAAGTTGGTTTTCTCATCAATGAAGAGCACAGTGACAACGGCACAAGATTCAACGCTGTCTCCAACTGCGTAGCCAATGTCACTGGACAACTCTCAAAGAGATACATACTAACAGATAACGAAGGGAGAGATAAACTACTCCTGTGATTACTCGAACTCCATACTCCGAGATACCAAAACATACTTCATCGTCATCATGAGGTGATGACCTTTTCAATTTTGCAACAGCTTCAAAATCATGAACCCCTCCTTCCAGAACAAACACCAATAGAAAATGGACGTGTGAATAAAACCAAATCACAAAACCAGGGACGATATAGAGTACATCTCAGCATACAAAAGCAATATGGTGAACAACATTCAAGTCCTGAATCAATTTAATGTAAGAAGAGACCACAGAACAATCAAATGTGAAATTCAGATTTATACCAACTCAGAGCAGAATAGCATTTTCTGCACATAACTGCAGCAAAAAAAAGGGCTGACCGGATTCCTAATGCTAGAACTTCTTGCTAAACCAGAAGCAAACACCAACAAGCTCCCCAACAAAATAATGATATCTCCGATAGGAGCAGCCGATACGGTTAAACTAAAGAGTAAACAAACCATGAATGAACTCTCATAAGAGACCAAGAATCCAGAAAAAAAATGCAAAAGTGAAAAGCTCTTGGTACAACCCCTTCCCTCCTAAAACCACCAAAACACAAGAAATACTCCGTGGGAGATTATTAAACAATGAAACAACCGGAGAGTAAAAATGCTAGATGAAAACCAACCATGTGAGCAAACTGGATTCAGAAAGAAACTATTAAACCATTGACCATCTCAATCTAGTGAATTGATTTAGAGAGAAAGAAGTAGAATATAAAATGCCAGTTACTGTGGAATCTTTCGAGTTTGAGAAGGCCTTCGACACAGTGGGTATCCCCAAAGACTTCCATGCTATCATACAATGAGGCATAGACTTTGTATATATCTTGCAAAGTGTATACCGACATAACAGCTCATTTATCAGGTTACATAAAAAACCATCTGAACTCTCTGCACGAAATAGGAGTAAGACCAGGTGATACCTCACCCGAATTCTCTACAATCTACCTAAAAAAATAATACAGGGAAAATGAAATGACCAGAAAAGACAGTGAATCCTTGAAAAACCTCAGATATGCTGACGACATTATCTTTTTGCCAAATATCCAAGTGATGATAGACAAATTGGACAAAGCAAAACAGCTGGCTTGCACATGAATTCAGTGAGACAAATGCCTTCACAATAAACGTGTTGAAGAAAAAGGCACAACAAACCGAATAAAGAATGCAGATTTTAAAAAAGTAAACGACCACATTTACGTAAGACAATGAATCTCCATTACACTATGAAAAGAGAAAGAATCAACGACGAAACACTCTAGGATGGCAAAATTTTGGATGAATAAATTCAAACTTTGAGAATTACAAAACGCCATCAGTCTTGACAGGAAAGATCTACAACCAATGCATCCTCATAGTAGTCACCTGCGGAGCTGAAACATGCAACTTAACTATAAGTGTGACATTCAAATTGAAACCATGTAACGTACGAAGGAGGAAATTATGTTAAACATCACACAGGAAGATCACAAAAAAGCACAATGTGTTATATAAAAAAATCAGAGTCAGGGTTATCAGTCATATGGATAACAAAATCTATTAGTAGACTTAAATGGCAATGGGCGGGTCATGTTGCAAGAATGGTTCCACGCCAATGGACACCACGACTCACAATGTTGATCCCCAGAGATTATTTGCCAAAACAGGGCTGACAAAATATATGTTTCCGAGTATAAATATATATCAAATATATAGTTCAGGATGTATTTTCAATGTGTAAGATAGAAAAAATAGACCACAAATTGTATCCGTGCTTGATATTCGAATTAAAATTGACTTCTTGTTTTCATGATCACAAGAACAATATATGGTTGATGATCAGTGTACCAAGCACGAATTATTAACAGCTAGCAAGCATATACCATTGTATTTGTTGATATATATATATTTATATATATATATATATATATATATATATATATATATATATATATATATAGATATAGATAGATAGATAGATAGATAGATAGATATGTGTGTGTGTAACTTTTTTGATAATTTTTGGCTTTTGTTGAATGTAATTTTGTTTCATTTGTATTGCCAATTTCCATAATGGAATTGTATGTGCAGGGTGGATGTGTGGGTATGTTTGTTGATGAAAATGACATTTGGCACTCGAGGAGAAAGAATATTAGACAAAGCAGATATACTGTTTCAAAAAATGTTTTTCATATCATTGGCATGATTCGATGCATTCCGATGGTTGCATGCCTCCTTCGTCGGAGGAACTTGCAGTGGCTAGATAAAACTATATGCTGTTTACATGTTTGAGATTTAGGTAAAAAATGAGGATAATCCCGTGTAGAGGTCGTATGGTGAAAGTGGGAGAGGAGGCATTCCATATTTGTATTGATGAGAATCAATTTTGGTTTGTGACGGGAGTGGCCAGCAGGTGCTTCTGCCTGTGAATATCAAGATTGTCTGGGATTAGAAAGGACAGTGTAGGAAGGGGTCTTGGTGAGTTTGTTCAGTTCAAGGATGTTGTTTATTTGTAGAATTGAGTACTTGTATCTAGCATATAGTTGTCTTTTTGATGTTAGTTCTGTGGATATTATACGCTCTCCTATGATTGATACCGAAAGAATTTCGGTATATGTTGCCCCAAAAGCCTTGATGAAGATGAGAATACATCGGACCATATAAGTACCCATAACACTTCATACTTAACGCGAGAACGAAAGTATGTAAGATCTAACAACGAACACGAAACAAGATAGAAAGAATAACACCACCATCATTTGACGCATCATATTCCCATCAATATAGCAACTATCAACTCAGTTCTACCCGAAAAAGTTGGAAATGAATATTGACACTAAAACCTCGAAAATAATCGAAGCTTTGGTATAAAGAAGACCCGCCACCCGGAGCTGGCGTTTACGCATTTCTGTGTAAAGACAGCGATAAGATCTACATCAGAGAGACGTGAAAGACCCAAAGAAAAAGAACATATGAACACAAGAACACACTATAACATTCTATATCTTGAAGATATTACTTTGATATCTCATAAAGTAGGAAGAATTGATTATAAAAGTTTTTTTTTTAACTGAGGAGTTACAGTCTGGCTTTGAATATCATTGCTTGAAATTTTGCTTTTCATCGAAGCTCGGCCTGTGATTAGAGGATGCTAATGGAAATACGTTAATAACTCATGCAGCAGCCAGATATATACAGAGATAGAAGCAGTTAAAATGCGTAGCTTCTATCCCACGTGAGAAAAGTAGCGTTTTAAATCGAATGACCAGCTGAGGTAAATTTCGCCTGTCGATCGAAATCTCACGAGGTTTTCCGCGCGTGAAATCTGATATTATACTTAGCTGTTCTTTTCCACATGAGACTCGTTCTACTGATTGCAATTAAGCACACTCAGATTGGCTTTTGCCTAACAAAGAGTAGATTCCAGTATGCCGATTCCTTTGTTTGCTTGTCTAACTACTATCATGTTCTGATTGGAAAATGTGCACTGAATCGAATTTGGAGGGATGAACTGCGTATTTGTTTCTCTATACGGGGAATTTCTGTAAATATCCTGGTTTTTTGATATTCATGTAAAATCTGGGATAATTGAAATTCGTCTTTCGTGAATTCACCAGCATCTTAAATCCTGTCCACAGTTTGAGATCTGTTTCAAAGATGCAGAAGTCACAATGAGCCAAACGTCGACTGTCAGGGGGTAGAAATCCCGAGCTGATGGAGTGTTTTTTAAATAAATAAATAAATAAATAAGAATAAAATAATAACCGCATTTGATCAAACACCACTTTTCCGTTGTTGGTTTTTTGGTATGCACACACCGGTTACAGCAAGGGAGGAAACGAAATACGCAAGCCTTTTTCGAGATTTGAGATTGAAATTTGTTATTTCGTCGGCCGACTGCAAATACATTGCGTATCAATCCACACCACGTCCTTTAAAGAGAGAGAGAGAGAGAGAGAGAGAGAGAGGGGGGGGGGCAGAGAGAAGTGGGGAGAAAGAGATACTCGTTTATAAAGCCTTATACTACTTTTGTATATGGAAAAATTTGTGCGTGTGTGTGCACGCCCATCATAAAATGACTGTGTGTGTTGTAGTTCTTGATCTATTTCCACCGGTATCCATTCTCATCGATATCCATTCCCACTGCCATCGTCCTATAAATGCAAATTAGCTGGACTCATAGCATGATAATATATGGGGCAAAAGGAAAACCGATTTGTTCCTATTTGAGTAGTAAGCCCAGTAGAATGAATCGTAACGCAAGATAAGAGGATGATATTAGGTATTACCGGTAAAAATGGCAGGGATCAGCTCAGTCACAGCCGTCATGGATGGAGTGGATTCATAATTACTGCTGCTGCTGATATTTTTAGGTTGGTCAGCATCGTGTGTGTGTGTATCTGTGTGTGTGTGTGTGTGTGTGTGTGTGTGTGAGAGAGAGAGAGAGAGAGAGAGAGAGAGAGAGAGAGAGAGAAATAAAGTGAGAGCAAGTAGTAAACCATTATCACGTACATATGTTTTCCCATGCATTTACAATATTTTTTCTCTTTCAACGTTTGATCATCAATTCTAATTAGAAACAACGGACATATTAATGTTCATATTACTTCTTTAATTTAATGGAACAAAAAAAACAAAAAAACCACAACCCTCCCATTATCCAATTAAAGGTATAGGTCAAATCAGCCATTTAACATCTGTTGGGTTTCTCGAACCATGTTCACTCTGTGATTACTAGGACAGTGAAGATAAATGCATATTGTGTGCATATGCATGTGAATATTCATATAATATTTTTCTAACAAAATATGTTTACCACAATGAAAAAGCAGGTCTAAATTCTGTGTATGTCTTGTGGCTCTCAAACGTCAGAAGTCTTATTGTATGTGGCTCTTGGTTTAAAGAAGTTTGGCCACCCTGACATAAACTTCCTTCAATACACCACATCCCTCCATCTGGGCAACGCAGAAACAATACTCCCTGAACTTGTCTAGTTTGTCAAGCTATCTTATGCTTTGCCTGCCTCACTTTTGGATATGCTCTCCGAGGGACCATGTTATGAGTCGTGATGTACACTTGCTGCCAGCCATTTTTGCAACATGGCCAGCCCGCTATCATTAGAATTTGTAAATGGATACTGTGATCTTTAAGACTCTTGTTTTTTCTCAAATACAGTGTGCTGACTTTTGATCTGAGGTATACATTTGGATTATGTTCGATGCTTTTGTCAAATGACATTTAAATTTCAACAAATTTATTAAGTTACATTATTATCGATAAATGATTACAACTGTTTTGCTTTTTTTGTTTCTTTGAAAAAATGCAGAAGTATATTATATATGAACAGCTAACAAGAAACGGTCTCTGACAGCCTTATCCCTCATTTAAAGCTTCATTCAAATCCCGGGTATGGCCGAGTTTACATCTAGTAAGTGTATGACCATACTTAGCTATTCACACGTTACGTCCATTTGTCTGTGTTTTTAAAAGTTGGATATTGGTATTTGTGAATTGTTCCCGTAATCAACAGCTGCCTATCAATTTTGTGTCTGGGCGCTAATGAATATAAATTGATATAGCAATTAATAAGGTTTAGCTCAGTCTTTTAAATGTTGAGGAATTGATGTTTCGCCAAAATTTTGATTGGAGGATGCTTACCAACAATAAAATAAGATACCAAATTCCATCAAGGTATCCTCCTATCTGTGCAGTTAGGTGGTTCCAAACAGTACCGTTCCTGTTAATAAATAAATAAATAAATAGATAAGAACAAAATGTGTTTTCCAGCTTATATGTAGTTGAATCAATATGTCCTGTAATACCTTTATCATACTGCATCAAAACTGCACTAATAAAGACTGTTTTATCGTCGGTATTACTGTATCTGAAAATATTGGAAATTGAGTTCGGCGTAGCCCGTGTCACACGGGCTCTCAACGATATGCAACGTCAAATCTTGTCGAAAAAAAAAAAATTATCTCCGATCCACTACGCTTACTTGATGGTCGTAGAATATAAAACGACCTGGGATTTGCAAGAAAACTACAAATTATCACCGTGAAAGATACAGTAAGGAACAGCCCTCATGCAGGAATTTTCAAAACATAAAATTCCTTTTGTATTCCCATTGTCTTGGAATAACCCTCTGGGGGTACCAGCTACACATGATTCCTTGAAATAGTAAGGAAATAACTCCAGTCTGCAGTATCCGGTTGTTCAATAAGTGTAGCACGAACATTGTATTTGTATGTGGAACAAGCGTACTTAGAATTTCGACTTATAAAAAGTGTACGGCTAAGATGAAGATCGAACTTATGAACAACAGATCACCAATTATATCTAACTTGATTATGTGAGGGATGTAATGTAAAAGCAGTTTAATATATTCACTATAATTCAGCACAATGGCATAGATATAAGTAACAAGTGGAGATTAGACTTGCTACGGTAGTGATTGCCTTTTAGAATACTTCGCTAACGACATGTCAGTGTGATCTGAGACATTTTCCCAGGGAAAATATACAAAATGAAAAATAGATATACGTAGACATCTTATAGTAACATAAATCAGCAAATTGTTTCTTTCGTTCTTGTTTCGGAGGAAAATGCTAACTAAGACTCTTGATGACTTGAAAGAAGGATTGAACCTAAAACCTCTCGGAATGAAGCCGATCTTCATATCGTTCTATAGTTGCAATTAGATTTGCAAACGGTTTTATGAGTGCATATGAACAACGGAATACTTAGAATATGTGTACAGAAAGTAAGGAAGGATGGAGATCTTAGAGAGTCTATCGAATAGATAACAATAATCCCTCGATCCATCCAGGGCCTGACCGTAATTCAACACCAGGCTGTTAACTTTGGCTTCTTCGAAACCAATCGGCACACAGACGCTGCCGTCGATAGAGTCAGCTCCTCGCCCATTCCTACCGATACAGTCAGGCATATTGAACAGTGGCAAAATGCTAACATTGATACAAATCTCAAAGGAATGAGTGTGCATCTCTGCAATCAAATTTAGGCGGTGGGGGTAGGAACAGGGACCCCCTCCCTGCAATCCTGCCCGGGCGATGATCGATTAGCATGGGTGAAACTTCGAATCGCCGCGCGACTTCTGATTGATCGCTTCCTCATGCGTGTCGATTGATCGGAGATAATCTGTGTTTTCTGCGCGTGTAGACAGGGCGGGGAAATGCTCTCTGGCGCCTCTTGGTTAATTCAGCTCTGGTTTGGAGCGTTAATCCGGGCAATCTTGAGAAAATGGCGTAACTGCATCGTCTTGGCACTTGCTCAACGTGGAAGGGGTGCAAGCTGGTTGGGCGGTCGGCTGGTGCCTCCACATGACATATATGCACACGCACAGGAGGAGATCAATGCAGTGATATAGGATACACACGAGCGACTGGGATTATGGGTAATTTTCTACCTCATCTTCTACGTGCATTGAGCGAATCGCGCTCTTT
>OY735211.1:15562848-15585348 GCA_963457665.1 Thysanoteuthis rhombus
GATGTCCGTCAATGCAGTCTCATATAACACGCTGACCATTACATGTTCGCACTTTGGTCTTATGAATCTATCTTAGGCTGAAGATGACAAAATTTTACTCAAAATCACACGTAGACCTACACTACGGGGCAAAAAAACGTGCCACCTCTTAATAATCACTCTTAGTTCTTTTTTTTATTCTATCAACTGTTGACGAAATATTCGACTATGTTATTGAACAATGCATGCAGTGTCTGCACACAAAAGAGGTTTCAGTATGGGATAGCTTTTCTTTTATTTTCTCCTGAAAAACTGAGACGCTTGGTCAAGCTTCTCGATAGTTGTTTATAGTATGTCGTTCCATTCATTTCTGACGGCGTCACACAACTGGTCAGTGTTCCCTAATTTTTTTTCCAACCGGTTTATCTTTGATGTACTCCAATATATCATATATGGCATTGAAATATTCTATATAATAGAAAATGATATATCTGTTCTTCGCTAACGAATGTATATACGACTGAATTCAGGGAACGCATGAACTCAAGAGAAAAAATAGGATTGTGATGGATGACAAAGTGTGATTGTTATAAAAGTCGAGATAAAATACTTTGTCTTTTGCTAAAGTATCCATTGCACGATAACAACAAAGATGAAAGTTCTGTCTCTTGATATGACACTCAAACAGGATATTTTTGTGTTATCTATTGAACTGCAAAGACTGAATTTTTTTTCGATTCGTAGTTAATTGGTCAATAATGACATTGTTCTTGTAAAAACACGTACACATACACACAGGCAAACGCACACATGCGTTCTCTATCTCACACACAAACGCACTCAGTGAAAGAAAGATGGAAATCTCACTTACTTGCACATAGTTTCAGTTATGAAAAACAAATCTCATCAACTGGTTTCTGACAAAATCGCTTTGGTTGTGAAGAAAAAGAAATTTCACATCAAATAATATATATATACATATATATATATATATATATATATATATATATATATATATATATATATATATATATATACGCTTGAACAATTATAAATATCGCACAAAAATAACATGAAAGGTAAATTTTCAGGTGAATTCAGTAAACGTTAGTCATTGGCATATATTTGGAAAATATTTGAATGCCTCAAAGTTCTAAATATTTGAAAAAAATTCCGAGTGTTTCCGTCTAAACACCTGCTTGTCTACTGCATTGAATACAATTAAGTTTTCCAAAAATTCATAAGGGGTATTTGAATGTGGGAATAGTTTTCTTTTGCTTTTCAAACTAAAGTTTTCCCGATTGAATCCGGTGAGCTGTTGTGACAATAACAAGCAAGAAATGATACCTGTTCAGATCAATCGATGTTTGATAATTTCAAATTTTATCAAGTACGCCGTAGTAGGGGATAAAAACTGCACATCATTTAAGAAAAAAAAAATTGCTACCTCTGAGGCATTTTTGAGCTCATTTTCCATATCCATGCAGATAGCTGGACTTTTTTGTAAAGACACGATTAGGTTTTTTGGGGAAGGGGCATTAATATACCAAATAACAATGTTATTATGCTTGGTGGTAAGGTGATCACAGATAACTACTGCTCTATGATATTTAACAATTTTGCATATTTGCCTGTGTGTGAATACTAAACCCAGCGTACAGTATTTGACAAATGATATGAACTTTTCTTCTGAGGCTCAAAAGGTAACGTAACCTTCATTGTCCAGGCCTACAACTTGAGAAATGTTTGATAAAAGAGTGTTTCTCAGCCTCTACATGCTCTGTTGAAATTAGAGTGAACTTCTATGTAGCATCGAATACAGTAGTAGTAGAATAGATAAGAAAGGGAGGATATTCTTGATATCCCTTAGTCAGTGGAAGATATTGTCTCAGGTGGCCTGCCTCGCTTACAAATCAAGTGACAGTGGAAAAAAGACATTAGATCCGGTATCAAAATTTATACAAACATTACTGGGTTCGTTTAGATGTGTGCTGTGAACTAACTATAGTAAGCAATACTTAGGATCCTAGCTAGGCTACCATTGTACGATGTAATCAAGTTGTATTGCTGTGTTGACTGTGATTTCGATACTAACTAATTGCCTCGCTACGGTAACTTGGTCTTAAAATTATTAAATAACTGCGTTGAAGGATTTGGTTACACTCTCCAGTAAACGAGGAACATCAAAACCATGCATACAAACGCCATAAATTGAAACACACTGAAAAATCATTCTGAATATGAATGAGAAGTTATTCATAAATTTCACGGATACATGCACACGCAAATTATTCCCTTTGTATGCAAATAACATGCAGAATTCCTTCTAGCAATATTTGTGCCACATAAGATAAGATAAACTGAATATCTGTCATGCATACACATTAGGAGTGAATTCATCAGGCTGCATTGCAACGCCAAATCTGAGATTTAATCTGGAGTATCGGACATTTGATGTCGCCAGTTCAAATGCAAATTTTAAACTATGATTTTGAATTGGCGTCGGTTGTGTGTGATTTTTTAAAATCTGTCACTCATCATCATCATCATCATCATCATCATCATCATCACCTCCACCACCACTACCACCATCACCACCCGTAGCTTTTTGACGTTCGTTGTAGGACATAGAGCTCCGTCAGAATTGGCCTAAACTCTGTATCATTGGCGTTGCGGCGCCAATACCTTGTACATCTATCTAGTTCACCACCTTCACATCTGATATTCGGGGATATACATTGCGCTGTGATGACAATTGGCCTTCTGACTTTTTTGCAATATGACCAGTCTGATGCCATATGAGTTTTATTCAAAAATTGATTGTATGATATATCTAAGTCTTGATTTCTTTTCTTATATATTGTGCTGTCTGATGACATCTCCATTTGAGGTTGAGCATCATTCTCACCTGCACACATTGCATAGTTATCAGTTTGGGGGTTCAGTCGTTTGGTCAAGTTCTAAGCCTCAGCTCTATGTATGGCTATCGAGAAGATGTATTGGCTGTTTTCCTTTCCTACTTCATTATTGATATTAGTTGTAGAGAATGAAATCGTTTGCACAGTTCGTATTCTTTGGGTCTAACTTGGCCAGCTGTTATTATAACCACGATTTTATCCGTTTGCCACCGGCTTTCAAATCAAAGTGACCAAACTCTGCTCCGAGGATCGGGCATCTGAAGGAAGCAGTAAAATGGATCACCTGGAACGTTGCAATAATAGCAAAGGCAGCATAAAGAATGAGTTCCCCAGTTTGATCAACTCTCAAAATGGATCGAAGTCATTGAATATTTTATAATCTTAGATAGAAATAATTTACACGAGTGGCAATAATATATGTGAACAAAAGGCATCCAATTAATCTTGATGTTTTCATTGTTGTATAGGCATACATATTTGCATTAATTGCATAAGTTATTTGGGGTGGTTTTAGTATTAACAACTTCGAAACTGAAATAAACGCAAGCGGCAAAAAGGGAAATGATGGAAGCCAATGAAGGAAAGGGGGCGATTTAGTATGAAAAGAAATAGGGAAATCCTGAGGGAAGTAAAAAAGAGAGGGAAAAGAAGAGGAACAATTCGATCTAATGATAGCAACATTGATACATATAACAGTATAATAATGAAAGAAAATACAAAAGAAAGTTATCAGGAAAAAGCAGGAGAAAAATTGGGGAAAATGAGAGGAGAAAGAGTAAGGAGACTGACAGAAATTGGAAGGAAAAAAGAAGTAGAATTATAATTGCAGAAGAAGAAGAAGAAGAAGAAGAAGAAGAAGAAGAACAAGAACAAGAACAAGAACAAGAACAAGAACAAGAACAAGAACAAAAACCAGAAGAACAAGAAGGGAAAAGGTGAAAAAAGATAAGAAAAAGAATAGGGAAGGAAAGAAAGAAAGAAAGAGTGAAAAAAAAAGTAAGAGAGAAATATAAAAGAAAAAAAAGAAAGAAAACGGAAAATAGAACTCGACAATGGTGCTGGCAGAAGAAGAAACGGTAAAAATACTTCATAAAAAAAAAGAATTATAGAAAACAAGAGATGGACGAAAAATAAAACACAGAATGAGTTAAAGAAAGAGCAATAGTGAAAAAAAAAGGAAATACGAAAAATAGCATTTACATTAAGATACGACCGAAGTGAAGCATAGATTGTGCCCTCAAACTTTCCAACCTTTCGTCTTTACTATTTAATTATTGCCACGAAAGACGGAAAACAAGTTGGTGTGTCGTCATAGAATAAATGAAGATTCTTGACAGGATATTCCCGGACAGGAAATTGATAGGAGCTTGAGGCAAGCAGCACTGAGTCAACCAATCATCAGGAGGAAATGGAAACCGAATAAGGCAAAGAATGTGGCGCCTAGGTGAACTTTTCCTATGACAATCTATTATATCACAAACATTTTTTTTGAAACGGTTGATTTTATAAGAACAAAAACCGGGATTCAAAATCACGGACCACTCCGATGGAAGTCTTCGAAGTGTAATATACGACCTTCAACTAGAAAAAGATGTATGCTCAAATAAATGGATTTTCTAAGCCAGCCAGAAACCTTAACCTTAATACATTGTTTACTGTACATCAACAGGTTTATATATATATATATATATATATATATATGTATATATATATATATATATATATATATATATATTTGTGTGTGTGTGTGTGTGTGTGTGAGTGTGTGTGTGTGTGCTTTTGAAATAAAAGAAGAGATTATAGACGGATTATTCAATATCCTATTTTTGAACCAAAAAAACATAACGCTCTTCCTTTACAGTATTTCCTGGTGTCTTTGTTATTTTAGTAAAAAGTAAACATCAACAAAAAGTAGATGTTAAAAAACTAAATCGCTTGAAGAATGAAAATCAATGAAAAAATCTCCCCAAATATAGCTCTCTCTCTCTCTCTCTCTCTCTCTCTCTCTCTCTCTCTATATATATATATATATATATATATATATATATATATATATATATATATATATATATATATATATATATATATATATATCGTGTGTGTGTGTGTGTTTCTGTATGCAATCAAGCCGAAAATTTGACCTGGGACGTGACAAGAAAGACGGCGGCTTTCTCGTAGAAACTACCCTTGTCAAGATCAGGGTTTTGTAAGACTAGGTATTCCATTTCGGTGTGATCAATACAGCAGTTACGGACAACAAAAGATATTTCAGCAACTTTGATAAAGGTTTTATTAGTATGGCTGCAAGACTATGTCAAAGCATAACCGAAACAGCAGAACTTGTGGAGTTCTCACGTACAATTGTAGTGAGAACCCATTGACGGTATTTCGAAGAGCGAAAAATAACCAAAAGGCCACAAAGCAATCCGTGGTTATAACATTGATGCAGAAAGTGACGGGAAGCTTACCTGTCAAATACGAGCCAATAGAAATGAACTACTGTGGCGCAAGTTACAGTTAATTTTATTCAAGGTGAAGGAGAGAATACATCTTAAAGCAGTGATCGATCCTTATTGTGTATGGGAGTCCAGTCATTTATTGAAAGCGTCCTCAATGGTCAAGCTGGAATCAAAACTCGACCATGTATCAATGGAAGGATATCAAGTAGTCCGTTGAGTTTCAATTTCCCTAGAATGAGTTGGACAGCAGGTTACATATGCATCTTTATCATAGGAAAACAATGACATCTAGCCCCTCCAAGGTAACACAGGTCATTTGAGACAATATAACAGTTTGAATAACGTTCAGCTGGGGAGTACATTGGTGTGAAATATACTTAGCCAACTTTTGATGAAACCATTCGAGATCAGGTACAAGTAAACCTTATTTTGTTACTCAATACACATACAAACGTTATGTCAGGAGTGATCAATTTAAAAATTCAGGGTTCTGATATCTTTCGAACTAATCAGGCCTGTTCATATATTCTTTCCAAGACACATGATGCTATTTACTTTCTCATCCTTCACTCAAAACTGAAGCAAAGAATATAAAGCAATTCCTAAAAATATATATATTGGACTCAATACGTTTCTAAGTCATTAACGACATATCAATTTATCCGGGCACTTAATATAGGTACCCTTCCTCTAGGAACAGGAATCACATACGGTAACATCTTTTTCAATCTAATAAGGAAGGGCGACATGAGGAGTGTCAATTAAGACCTTCCCAGTTTCAAAATAGCCATCGCTCCAGCTGTTCCACAGCGAGTGCTTATGGTGAATTTTGAATGAAAAAAGCAAAGGACATTAAGCTTAACGCTAACCCTAAAAATACTAACTCTTACACTAAAAGGACTAACCTTAAACATATCAACACTAAAAAAACAACAACACCGACACTACAATCACTATCCCTGCAGCTTGAGCAGCGGCCATTCAAAACACAGAACGGTAAAAATACCTGGGGGATCATGTGAAGGTTTGAAACCAGTATCCTCGGGAATACATTCTAGATCTCTGCCAAAAAAAGCGTTCACTTAGCTCCACCCGACTTATTTTTTTTCTGTTTCTCTACGTTCAGATCTCCCTGTTCTTCTTTCATGAAATCAGTGGTGTTCTGCCTCAGTTGAATGCAATGGGCAGCCAGCCGAAAAGCGGTCACTCAGACATGAAACAAGAAAAACAAGGTGGGTATATATTTCCTAAGAGCAAGAAGCTCCGATATGTTTGTTGATGGATAGATGCGGATGTTTATTCTTGCCAGGCTCACCAGCCCATTAAGGGAGCTTTTACTCAGCCAGGTGAGAGAAAGAATCCAATGCAGCGTGTATCTGGGTCAGAGTCTGCCATTCAACTTATCGTGCGTATAATTCGTCCATGGTAGAGTGATTTCCCCCTTTAGAGAAACAGAATCAAACCGCCTGGGCATTTCAGGGAATGAAGTGAGAGACGTCCCGGCTCGTTATTTAAAATGCGGAAATGATGCTTCGATGATGACAGAAAGAGTGGAAAATAAGCAAATCGAAATCGACAAAGTCGAAATATGGTTTGGAGAAAAATTACTGATTTACGTTTGATGTTAGAGAATCAGTGAAGGAATATTGTTATTGGAGATGGTTGGGAGGAATAACCGACATTCACGAGAAGAGAGAGCGCAGATAAAAGAGCAAAGGAGAATAGAAAAGGCAGACAGATATGAAATGGAAGAACAAGCAGAAAATAGGAGAGAGAGCAGGTAGAAGCAGGAAGAAAAAAAAAGATAGGAATAAAGAAAAACAAAAGAGGAAGAAGAGGAAGAGAGGAAGAAATGAGTTAATGAAGAAAAGGTTAAAACAATTAAGGAAAAAATGAAGCAAGCAAGCAAGAAGGAAAGAAAGAAAGAAAGAAAGAAAGAAAGAAAGAAAGGGACAAAAAGGAAAAAAAAAAGAAAGGAACATCTAAAACCATTAAATAAATAATAGAATCGGAAAGAGGAGAAAAACAGCAAAACACAGGAAGAAAAAAAAGGAAGATAGGAATAAACAAAAACAAAAGAAAAAGGAAAGGATGAAAAGAAGAAATGAGTTGTGGGGAAAAAGAACAAACAAGGAAAGAGAGAAGGAAGGAGGGAAGAGAGAAAGAAAGGGACTAAAAAAGAAAAAAAGAAGGAAAGGGAACATCTAAAACTATGAAACAAATAATAGGATTGGAAAAGAAGAAAGAGTGGACGATGAGAGAACTGAAAGAAATTAAGGGAGAAGAGGTATGATGAAGAGAAAAAAAAAACTAAAAATAAAAACCGTGACTGTAAAACTAGATGAGAAATAAGAGAAGAGGTGAGAAAGAGAGCAAAGATAAAAAAAAATATCTACAAAGAATGGAAAGAGTCAAAAAACGACCGACAGGAATTGTAAGGAAAGAAAAACAACCAGAAACAGGACGGAAAAGATACTAGAAACGGAATCAAAGAAAAACAGGTCTTGTTAGTCTCTCAATAGAAACTGTCGCATAACCAACGTATTTTGGCGGCATGCTATGTTCGAAATGTTCGCCTAATTTTTTTCGCCTTCAGTTGTAACAATAAAAAAGCGGAATACAAATAATAATAAAAACAACAACAAAAAACACACAGGTAGCAACTAGTGACCTGTTCAGCAATAACGTTTATTATTGAGTTAACCGTTTACCAACAATCTTTCTAAGACGGAATTCGGCCAAAAGAAAAAAAAAAGACAACATTTTTCTTTAGATATAATAAAAACTAAATGAAATTCCAAACCTGTTTGTTCCACTGGTGCAGCCAATACGCATGTTGCATACAGAGATACATAACTAACCAGCGAGACCAACTTAAAAACTTTGGCAGTTTTGGTTGATTGATACTCAGAACTGACAAGAATTTGAGGTAAGGAAAGAAAGTTTGAAAGAAAAAATGTGGAGAAAAGAAGAAGAAAGTGAGATGACGAGAACAGACCCAAGGACTATTTGGAAAAAAAAAGAGGACAGAAAATATAAAAACAAAACAGAGAGTAAATGTCAAAAATTAAATGTGAAAAACTTAATTTGAAAAATGTTTATTTTTATAAGTACAGCAGTGAAATGTTAGACAAATTTTCAGAGGAAAATCGGATGAAAATTACCGAGAAAAACAAAAACAGGATACGATATACGAAAAGAAAAAAAAAATAAAAGAAGAAAAAAGATGTGTCTGGTTATTTACTCAATAGAAACCATTATGAGACCAATTTCTTTTGGCAGTAAGGCAATCAATTAAAAATTTGAAAAAGTACGCTCAATGAATGAGTAACTTCTCCCGCCTCTTTGGGCAATAATCAAAAGAAAAGTCTTAATCCAAATCAAAAAAATGGCCCACTCTAACTAAGGGATCAATTCAACAAAAACTTAAATCTTGATTGAATTCCGATAAAAAAAATACTTTCAGGGATAAAAAAAAAACTCCAAAGAACAGAAACAAAGATATAATAGGGCTCAAATTTCAAAGCGCACCACATTTGCAATTCTGTACTGATAGAGTAATGGATACAATGTTTGCCTCACGCACAAAGGGTACTGGGTTCGATTCCTGTTATGAGTGTCGAACACTTTTCATTAAGGCATCTAATTGAATCCACTTAATGCTGTATGATTAGAATAAAGGTAGCTCCCCCAGTGGACTGGCATCTTGCCAAAAGGGTGGTCATAAAACCATGTGGGGAAGTATAAAGTCCTTGTCTTGACCATACTTGAGGCTTGCATGGATAACTGAGCTGACGCGTGTAGCGAAAACCAGGGTTTCTCCTCAATCTATTTGGAGGCATATCACTTCACCATTACTTATCAGCTACGTTAGTAAATAATACATAGATACACAGGCAACCAAACAAGCTTGAAAAAATCGGGTTGAAATTTGCTGATTTTCGCAGGAGAAATAGTGACAGATAGTCTGGAAACTGATTGATGAAGGAAGTTGTTAAATAAGAGATTGCTGGAGACCAAGTTAGAGATGATGAAAAAAAATGGAAAAACGATGAAAAATCTGAACGGAAAAGGGTACAAAAAAAAAAAAAGAAAGGGGAGGAGAAAAATGTTAGAAAAAGACAAAAGGAGCAACGAATCATAATTTTAAAAAAAAGGAAGAAAACAGTTGGAGCAAAAGTGGAAAAAATCATCTCCACACTTACATGCTTTTTTGAACCCAGTAAATGAAGCAATGACGGTAAAATTTAGTTATCTCGATAGAAATGCTACCATTATGGCTCGAAACACAAGTTCGTGATTTAAAAAGAAAATAAAGAAAATACAGGTCTGATTGATCCCTCAATAAAAACTGTCAAGTGACTTATGTCTTTATATAATGCCACGTTTGGAGTGATCAATCATAATGACTGGGAAAAGATGTGACCAATGATTAAGTAATTCTTCTCTCACTATTTTAGGCAGTGATCACGAACAAAATCTACATTTTCATAGAAAAATAATCATGAATGCCACCGGACGGGAAAAGGGATCAATTCTGTATACACACACATTGTAAGTCGACTCGCACTAAAATTCTATTTGAGGGAGGGGATTTTCAGAGAGCAAAAATATATTTTCAGTATTCATTTAAAAGAGAGTGAGAACAAAATGTGAAGTTTTCACTATGACCGGTTTGGATCATCAATCATCATCATCATCATCATCATCATCATCATCATCAGTCATTTAACGTCAAACATTGGACATAGATCTTTTCCAGGATCTGCCAATTTTTTCTATCATGGGTGTTGTGGGGCCAGTTATTTTCTGAATTTGTCTAATTCATCCCTCCATTTTGTATTCTGTCGGCTTCACTTTCTCATGTGATCTCTGGGGAGTCGTGGTGTCCATTAGTTGTCTTTCATTCTTGCAACATGGCCTGCCAATTGCCTTTTGATTTTTTTTTAACAGTTCGTATGATACATCAGACTCCTGTTTCTTCCTGATATACTGTGATATCTTGAGGTCTCTCCATGTGAAGCAAAGCGTGATTCTCTCATGCACCCATTTCATGATTCTCTGTTTGCAGGTCGCTCTCTTGGTTGGGTTCCATGTTTCAGCTCCATAAGTACTTATTGGGAAGATGTTTTGGTTGTATACTCTTCTTTTTAGGATTATTGGGATCGACAGGTTTTTGAACATTGACCTTGCTCTGAAAAAAGCTTGCCATCCTGGAGTGAATTTTTGCTTGATTTCCCCCTTCTTTGAGGATTTCACGGAGATTAGTTGTCCCAGGTAGATGTACTGGTCAACATTGCCAAGTTTGATACCGGGAATGTCGTGGAGCTACGAGGCAATTACAATAGATCTAAATGGGGCAAAATTGTTCAGCGTTATGTTAGGCTACGTCGTCGGAGGTTAGAGCAGGATAGATAAGGGGTATTGGAGAGAGAGAGAGAGAGAGAGAGAGAGAGAAGGAGAAATAGAGGGGGACAGAGAAAGAGAAAGAGAGAAAGAGAGGAGAAGGTTAGTTACTGCCTCTACAGCGATTCATTATGAAACAAAATCTGAAGACCATCATTGGTTTTCCTTCTTTTCATAAGAGCAAAAGAGATTGTGGATGAATGTGTCCATAAACTGATAAAACAAGTGAGTTTAACAAAAAGATTGGGGACTCAGAAAAATAATTCCATTCTGAGATTGTTCGAAAGCACCTTCTTCCAGGATTTAGTTTTCCTTTGTAGATATAGAGGAAAGATATGAAGAAAAACAGGGGATGCAATTTGAAAGGAAAAATCGGAAAAATATTACATCAGAAACAAATATCGAAAATGCAAACATATATATATATATATATATATATATATATATATATATATATATATATATATATATATATATATATATATATATATATATATATATATATATATGAATGTATATGTAAGTCAAATCCCCCCCAAAAAACAGAAATCAAGTAATTAAGAAAAAATAAGGAACAGGTCCGGTTAGTCACTCGACCAACCATGACCGTTCTGCATGATCAATTTGAAAATTGCAAAAGGGACTGATGAATGAATATTACTTCACTTGTCTTTTTTTCTCTGGGCATAGATGACTGAAAAATGTAAATGCTTCTGGATACAAACTGAGAGACATAATGTACGTTGCAATTTGTATGCCACTTCCGACTTTAAAAACCTACTGAGGATGAAATTCAAAAACAAAACCAGAGGAAATTATTCTACCTAGATATAATAAACCGTGTTAATGCCCAATTCTTTAGCTTCATTGCCAGCTGGAACAGCTTAAAAACTGAAGAAAAAATATTGATAGTTCTGATGAAAGTTTTCGTTGACGAATATCAAAGAAAAAAAAACAAAACAAAAACAGAAAAAAGAAGTATTTGATTTGGTTTATTTGGGAAAAGTCTCACTGATGTTTTTTCCAAGATTTATCGTTTTTGTGGCTTTTGGTCAATCAACAGAGACTTTCATATATGCTCAGTTGAATTCCTAATTTATTCACCGAGAACGTGCAAAGGTTTTTGACTGATTCACTATTTTACGTAAACGCACACACGTACATACACACATACACATACATTAACATATCTATATATCTACATCTATATCTACCTATATAAATATATATATATATATATATATATATATACATATACACAAGCAACCAAACATACACACATAGACACACTGACACATACAAACACAGACGCACAAACACACACACACACACACACACACACACACACACACACACACACATATATATATATATATATGTATGTATGTATGTATGTATGTATGTATGTAAGTATGTATATGTATAGTCAAAAGGATCGAAACACTGAAAAATTTTTAATCATTCTACAAAATTTAAAGTACACAAGTACAAAATGCATCGTATTTTAATTCTTAAATGTCTCTCACCCTCTCTCTCTCTCTTTCACACACACACACACATATATAGACAGAGAGAAGGGGAGAGAGAGAGTGAGCGAGATAAAACGATAAATGATTTCAAATAGTGTTTCAAAGTAATATACCTATATGATTATTTCTGTCGGATTATGTATTCATTTTTCAAAATGAAATAATATATATATATATATATATATATATATATATATATATATATATATATATATATATATATATATATATGATCAACAGAATTATTATAGACTCTGCTATCATGTAGAGGAACTTTTATTCGAAATGAGCTTCTTTTATTACTGAGTAAATGTTCCATTTGTCAGTTTTTACATAATATAAAACAAGTTATGATCACACACACACACACACACACACTTAGACACACAGAGATAAACACGCTATATATATATATATATATATATATATATATATATATATATATATATATATATATATATATATATATATATATATATATATATGTATATATATATATATCTGTGTATCTTAGATATAAGTGTATCTTCTATGCACAGCATTCTGGAATCACGATGTCTTTAGTAAGATATTTACTTGACAAAACAAAAAAAAACTGCTGCTTTTGTGAATTTCCCATCACTAGATTACAAATGACGGAAGAATACTCATGGAAAAGCCAAAGAAAACAAAACCTGAACAAAGCATTCCAAATTTGCTTGTAATGTAATTTTTCATTGTGTATGACAGACGCTGGAATGATTAATAAACTACTGTTGCAAATATCCGATATAGCTGTCTAAAACATTCACCATTTGGGACTAAGATATTTATTTCTGAAGTCTTATCGGCGCAATACATCGACAGTCACTTGAGGACAGTCTTTGTTTTCCCTTCATTCATCGCAGTCTATGAATTATCTTGAATCTGATCCACCAAAGACCAAGAATTTGCAAAAAAATATCACTGTGTCTTCCGAATGTATATATACTGCGTTTTTTCATGAGTGTCCGTATTTTCAACATTCTGTGTATTCTTGACTTGTTATTCAGATGTCTGCTAAAGTATATCGTCATTAATCAATGGTATTCGAGATAGCATCACCATTCGGTTGTTTCAATTACGAGGTCTCAGCCAGTGTTTTTCGTGCTTTTCTAGTTATGTTTCAGATTCAGAGATAGGATATCGACTTTACTTACCTTTGTCAACGGAACTGAGTGGAAGTATCTATAACCAGTCTGTTTGTTCACCTGTCCGCACATTATCCCCGAATATATTGAATCCAAATTTACTCAATTTCGTGGAAGTTTGGCCAAGAGGTAACATAGCTGCTAGAATTCTGGCATTGATCAAGACGTTAATTTCTGTTTGAGATACATCTTACAATTCATTATCATGTAAATGCTCCTTGCTATCCAGGCAATATCTCAAATGGTTAGCGATCAATTTTGATGAATTGCTGTGGACAAGTGGACAATACGCTATTGGAGAAAAGATCGAATTTTGGAGTGGGTCCATGCAAAGAAATCTTCGGTCTATACGTCAAAACTACGGGATATTGCCATTCTTCTTCATTTGTCGACACAATATCTCCAAAAGTTCACATTTCATGAAAATTGGACCATAAGCTTTGGAGGGACCGTAACTATCTCGCAGTTATATATGAAACTCAGATAATGATTTCAATATTTTGTTGCCGGGGAGAGATTTCAAAGGTTATCAATGAATTTCAATTAGATTCCGTAGAAAAGTAGGCAATAAAGTATCGAAAAACTAATTACTCACTGGATCAGATCATATACACGATAACCAAATAACTGTAATTTCCTATTTTTGGTTTAAACCATTCCGGCTGAATTTCTTTGTATTATAGAGAAAAAAAATCTCTCCTGAGAACAAGTGGGGAGGTTTTGCTTGTGGTAAAAATCCATATTTTAAAACATGGCATCTAAAAGGCTGGGAAACAACCACTGCTTCCGTTTGGGCAAGCAGATGTTCATCAGATAGTGAACTGAGTATGAAAAATTCTTCAGATACTCGGTCTGGCTATTCTTAAACCCTCAACGGGTGATTTTGATTTGAAAAGTAAAAAAAAAACAAAAAAAAAACAAGTTCACAATTCTGATGGCCTCTTTTCTTGAACATGAATAAAAAAAATCAGTATTGTGTCAAAATCAGAATAATCTTTAGTATTTGGGATATTACATACGTGATTTTCATCGTCAGATTCAATTTCCTTTAATATGACATGAGGAAATATACCTTCGCTTGAACGTGTATTTACACATAGATTTTGCTTCTTTGTATCAGAAATCATTTGCCAAAACTGTCAACATCTACACAAGTCCCTCCAATTTTTCACTCGGTCTCGCTGGTTCGCTGCCAGGCAATGTACGTGCCACTCGTACAGGCCACATCAAAGCAGTCTTTTTCTTTGATATTGATTTTTTTTTAAATTCCTTCTTTGCAACCATCGTCCGACGAAAGGGGAGTGACATCATATAATCATTGATCACCTCTCTTTTCAAAATACTTAATTGATCATCCCCATTATCATATGATAACTAAAAACGTTGGTCACAAGGAAGTTTCTTTTGAGAGACTAACCAAACCTATTTCCTTTGCTCGCTTTTCCAGAACAAATATTTGTTCTTATTATATAAAAGCATGACCAACCATATGAGTTCGAATTCAGTTCATTGTGGTTTCTTTTAATTTTATAAAATTTTGTTCGATTTGGATTTACATATCCACGGTTCATTTGTGTTTTAAACTGAGGAAATCTATGATGACAGACGGGAGAACTGTGATCACATAGGTAACATAGTCTTTTGACATTAGCTATCTAATGTAAGACACCAATAATTAAGCTTGGTATTCAGTCTTTGTAATGATGTGAGAAGCAATGGGAGTATCTATTCTGTGGAACCGATATGACTAAGGAATGAAACCAACAAGACCTTGTGGAAAGACTTTTCAGTGTTACCAAGTGTTAATACGTATGGAAATTTGGACGGAAAATAAAACATGATAATTCAAACGAAAAGGCAAAATACGGCGTAGTGTTAGGGTGGAAAACGTATTCATGCATACATTGTTGAACAATCAAATTTCAACCAATATACTGAAGAATCTGAGAAAGCTAAAAGAAGTAAGCATTTCTCAGAGCCTTTAAAAGAATAGTCAATTGAAAACGATGTATTTCAAAGGGTTTTTTATTCAGCATATTTACACACATTCAAAACTAATCGAATTTGGTCCATAAATTCCAGAAGTTTGTACATAATTTTTCGGTGCTGATATTGTTTCGATATTTTCTGATTTTTTCTAATTTTTGATATTTGGTCAGAATTCTGTCAATTTCAAAGCTTTATGATGAGGTTGAAATTATATTGAAATTATATTTTTCAACAGTGTATCGGGAACTTTTTGCACTTACTGTAGTAATACATTATGTAATCTTACCAGAAGTATGGACTGAAGGGCAGATCCTGACGCAACATTGCCAATTCTGGGAAAGAAATATTGAATTCAATACTGCATGTAGAAGGGAAGGCATAGTTCAATGGAGGAGACAGGAACATCCGAAAGCAATCATTCCTAAATCACACATCCGGAATTCGCAATTAAAATGGTAACTTTCGGATGGATACACCTCGGTAAAGGACAGCTTCAAAATAATCAGGCAACGTGATTGAATGCAAATTATTTTTTCCTTCTCATATTTTTTCTTATTTGAAATATATATTTTATTTTGTTTCATGAACTTTTTAGAGCCAGCGGAATTTATTAGTTCATTTTGTGCGTTATGCTCCATGAAGTGTCATTTTCCTGATTTCACTGTTAGCGACCAGTGATTTAATTGCATTTGTTTTTGCAGGCAATTTAAACATCAGCAATAATATAAAAAAAAAGAAAAGAATATGAAATCATCAGTTGATGACATAATTTTTCATGTGAAAATCTTGCGTTTTTCAATTACGTTGTTAGTGTCATGGGATTTAAATATGGCGATGTGTTTAGCGTTCAGTTTCAACCTCTTAAAGCGTCTGATAAAAATGGTCTGATAATTCATCTTGCATTATTTTAGAATTCTAAAAAGAAATCTTGAAATTATTACGGTATGATTATTCATAATAACAATATGTTTGTCCAAATTATGAAGGTCTCTGATTTGATCTGATGGTTTTTATCCGTCAGTGAATCGCTTGGGAGACCAAATTGTATGAATTGGAAGTGGGTAGCAATTGGAAATTCTTTGCACCTTTAAAAGTTACTTACAGAGACAGAGAGAGAAAGAGAGACAGAGACAGAGAGAGAAAGAGAGACAGAGACAGAGAGACGGAGAGACAGAGAGACGTGGTCGTCTTGAAGATAGTAAAATCATGAAAGCATCACTCGAGGAATGAATACAAAGGGTGCTGAGATATGTAACAAGAAGGCAGAAAACAGTTTGCAACGGATCTACCAAGAAGATTACAAGATGATTTGGATAGCAATTTATCTAAATGATAAAATAAACACAAACAAATGTCGAACAAAAATGAGTTACCCCGAAAAAATATCTTCATAATCATCATCACACACACACACACACACACATATATATATATATATATATATATATATATATATATATATATATATATATATATATATATATATGTATATATATATATATACTAAAAATACTTTAGCCTTAAACGCTAAAACTATTTCTCCCATGAGCTTATGACATTTTGGTAAATCATTACTCAATATCTGTTAATGTGATGTACGTAACTTTACAAAAAATGGTTCACTGAAAATTAGATGCTATTATACCAAGTAAACATCCTTGTTGTTGGAGTCTTCAGTTGTTTACCAAATTAATAAAAATAAAAAAGTTACTTCATCATGGCTTTCAGCAGTGTTGATCAATCATTACCTCCCTTGAACTATATATATATATATATATATATATATATATATATATATATATATATATATATATATATATATATATATATATATGCAGACATCAGTTAATACGTAAATAGTTATACATAAATAATGAATATACAAACAAGTGGATAGATATACCCCATAGAAAGATCGAACGCATTACACTGTCATCTTGTATTCCACCAACTTACATAATTTACTCTATACGATAACATATCCTACTTCTAATTCATCCAACTATTTCTTTTCACTCCATGAGTTTTATATACTGAAATCACTGACTTGTAATTAGTTTTTCTTTTTCTGGTAAATAAGGTTGCCATTTGGAATAGGATGACTTCATTTCTTGGAATTACTGTTGCAATGGTCTTGAGGTAATCGTTAGGATTGCTGTAACTTTAACGTACATCAGTAAGGGAAAATAAGAATATTTTGTTTAAAGCCCTATTCAGAGCTTTTTTTTTGTTTTGTATCCGTGTCAACTGGTAGCCATTTAATCGCCATAGCATTGTGTTTTCGGAGTCCCATCAAGAAACAAAGTGTTCTTGGGATTCCACACAGCGTCTAGAAAGAATAGAATCGCTTCCAAATGAGTACAGAATCTGATATTAATCAATATTCAACGTGATCATCCATTAAAATTGCTGCATTGATAGAAGACGAAATCGCCAAAGTCTTCAGGCATCAGGGCTATCTGATGTCCATGAGATGTTACTGCAATGAAAATATGACGTCAAAAGTTCGTCCCCATGCCTGCAACTGACAGACTTACAAGTGTCATCCAATATTTGGCGTATTTCAGAGAAAATGATAAACTGGAACAATCTTGCACTGGCTGTTTTCCTGTATATTTTTCAATGATTTGTAAAAGCAGGTTATGCCATATGCTTTTACAGAATGAGCATAAGTCGAAACGTAACCAAGATGAACATTTAGGAGGACCTGCATGAAATAGTTGTCTCCTTTTATGATTAGGTAATTTTTTTTTATGAAGCTGACATTGGTAGAGTGGTTGACCACAATCATATTTAATCACTTTAGCTGACTTGAATTTATACGAAATTCCATTTTAAGATATCTTCCATATTATCGGACAAAATAACAAGATCGTTTTATGCGTAGAACAGTACTTTTTCTTAGGATCTGAGTATCAATGCTATAAGCATATGATAAAAATTTTGCCATACTTAGCGTAAACCCCTACAGGCATACATGTGGACACACTGCGTTTTATTTATGTGGATTCCACGTCGGATATAGCGGCATTATTTTGACAATCTTGAAGTTGAAAAATTGAGAACAAGTATATTACATCACATTTTTGAAAAGTATCATTGGAAATTGGCTTTCACTGTGTTTGGTGTATCATTTAGCAATGCAAAAAAAGTGTAGCAGAAAAATGGTAGCTGTTTAAATTCATGTGATGAAGTATTGAATTGGAAAACATCATTTACATCGATTGGTCTGATTGAGTATGGAGCCAAGCTCAGATGTTCTTCCAAATGTTTTCTGTAGTTTAAAAGAACAACACGTAATATTTCCTGCGTCGCTTAGTGTTTTTGGAAATAATAGCGTGACCTTAGCGAAATATATCAAGCCAATTCTTAATGATAATGAAAGAAAATTGAGTCATAACATACTTATTTGTTTCCCTTCAGGTTTGTTAAATTAATGACATAATTTCGTCATACTTCCTTACATGAGAAGATTAATGGTGTAGAAATATTATTTGACGATGTACCGTTGCTGCAGCAAGGGAACGAACGAAAGACGCAGAACTCAAGTCAGGATTCAAATCGAATCGTTATTTTTCTTCTGCAGCCGACTGAAAATACGTCAACAATCTCGGTTTAAAGACCTAACAAATTACCCACAGCGAGAGGGAGAGAGTGACCGAGAGAGAAACAAAGACAGACAGTCCGACAGACAGACGGAGAGAGAGAGAGAGAGAGAGAGAGACAGACAGACAGACAGACAGACAGACAGACGGACAGACAGGCAGAGAAAGAGATAGATAGATATAGAGAGAGATTTCAGAGATAGAGTGAGAGAAGAGGAACGGAGAGTTTGTTGAGAGTGATGGAGAGGTAATTAGTCTTTCAACTGCTTGTAGTCAGATGCCAGTAGACCCTTTTTTTCGCCTGGTTTGCATTGTCTTAATGTCTTTTTAATTAAGTGGCTATGACTAGTTACCTATCTGCAGGGGTTCCCAGCGACCACGCTTTATTTCATCAATAATCTACTTAAGATGTTTCTATTTTCCTTTTGGCGTTTGAAAAGGGTAACTTTGTAACATATAATTCTTGACCAAGTATGTAAGTACACTCCAAATACACCCATGCTAAGATTATCTTCGATAAATGAGATTTAAAAAAAAAAACTAAAAAAAAAACTATTAAGAAATGAAAAAGTTTTTTTAGGAATAAAATGAAATATTGAATTGAAGAGTATGTATCAACTTTCATATTGTAATATATTCACTAGACAAATAATGGAAGTAGGAAATAAGCGTTGCATGAAGAGTATAAATGCCGTAGCATATTTTTGACCTTGCAGTAGGGAAAATGATAATTTTTTGCCTTGGAGATTAGTCAGCAAACAAGCAAAAAAAAAAAAAAAAAATAGAGCATCTCAACTGACTCACTGAAAATTAGGTTTCAATTTAAGATTTCAATCAGTCAAATGCAAACAGAACAAGAAAGAAAGACAATAAAAATTTAATCATTTACCAAAACGCTGCAGCTCTTGAAGAAGTTATAAAGTAAATTATGACCAAAGAAAAAATTTTCTGTCGAGAAAAAAAATCAATTTTTCTGGACGATTTTCCTGAAGTTAATCAAGACGGATCAAGAAAGTCTGTTTACAAATTGTGGTGAAATTCAAGCTGAAATTCAAACAACATAATGTCTCGAATAACAAGATCAACTCAGTAATATCGATTGTCAAAAAGAGTGATACATCCGATAGCTATTCACGCTCTATATTACAAAAGTGTTTCACTTGAAATTGCTATGAACTCATTGTTGGTCCAAGTTGAAGAAACAATGCAACATACACGTTCACTATGTTATACCTACAAATTAATGATATAATTATAAAATACGTGGAACTTATTGCACTAGAATCTTTATCTAATCATGGGTATAGTGCATGCCAACATTATATGCCAATGTATTATCATTAAAATAATTGTTGTTAAATTCAGGTCAAAGATAAGCTTTACATTTATGTGGAATAAACATGATCTAAGATCGTATTATAATCCTACCGTCATCAACTTCATAATCTTTTAGGCGTTAGTTGTTAGATAGAAATCCTTGAAATTTACAAGATCTCTCTATGTGCTTTGTAGAGCTATTGTTATTTGATTTTTTTCAAGCTCATTGCACTATCTTAATTTCTGTCAGCAACAATTGTGCATATGATCATTGGTGATCCATGTTGTGAGTCGTGAAGTTCATCGGTTGTCTGACATTTTTGAAACAAGTCCACGTAATTACCAATTGAGTTTTTCAAATAGTTTCTATGATATCTCGGTATCCTATCTTTTTTCTTATATACTATGTAGTCTTCAGATCCCATATCTTGTCGAGCATGAATCACTCGTATGAACGCTATATGGTTTTCAGTCTGAAGGTCAATATTTCGGTCACATTCAATATTCCAGCTCCATATCGGGGGGGGGGGGGGTCCATTGGTTGTCAATTTTACTTTTTATGTCTAGTGGGAATTTTTCGTTCTAGGATTTCGGCTTAGTTCTGCTGAAAGTTTGCCATCTTAGAGTGATTCTTCACATGAGAATTATATGTACATCAGTTTTCTTAGTGTACTTCTTCTATCGTTACGCCTTTGTCCTTAATATTAGTACATCTGAAGATACTCATGTATTCGTTGTTTATTCTGCTTTCTTTGTGCTCCAAGTCTACGTATCGGAAGATCATCTCAAGGGAAACTGTGAAAAGTTTGAGTGAACAGATATCACTTTGTCTCACTCATTCTTTTAGTTTATATTGATCAGAGTCTGTATATACGCTGATTAAAGAGCTGCTGTGTCGGGGGATATGCTGCAATACTCAGAGATATACAGGATTTACAACTTGTACGATAGTGTCACTGGCTTTGGGGGATATCCATCAGGTCAAAAACTTTTTAGAGGTCATTAAATGCTTCAGCAAGTGACGATCTACATTTTGCTGTTTTTCATTGGTTGAAAGTGGCTTTTTATGATGCCTGTTAATTCATGACGTTGGTAATCATCTTGCAATTTGATGATTTTTTTTTCTATAACTGCATTATAATTGCAGTCTTCCAATCTTCTGGGCTTCATTGCATTTCAGGTATGTGCCGAATAGAATGGTTAATTTCCCAATGATAACGTTTCCAGCTTTTCAAAGTTGGTCAGTGGTGATATTATCGGGTCCTTGGAGATTTCACTAGTTTGTTTGTTTTATGGCTTGCTTCACACTCTTTGGAATGACCTCTGGGGAAATGCTCGAATTGATTACTTTTACCTTGTGTGTACTGTTCATTATTCCGTGTCGTTTGTTAGGCAGAGTGTTTTTATGTAATACGGTTAAAGTACATTTTTCCAAAACGCAGAATTTGAGGACCAGAGGTTGTGAATAATATTTGGGATGAACTTTTATTTTTCACTTGCAGGCGTTGGAATCAAGAAGGAACTTTCGTTCGATTTGGGGGGAAAATTTCAGGGAATTTTATCATCGATGATACGGACTGATCATCGGGGGTAAGGTTTCTTTTCATTTTGGACGTCAAAAATTGAGGGGAAATCAATGTTCATTTTCCCACATTCAGGTGTGTGAAATCAAAGATTTGTTTGTTCACTTTTGAGGATAAAAATAGAGGGACATTTTTATGTTTTTCACTACTTGGGGCGGGGGGATCCTAAGAATTCTCACTTTACTTTCACGGGTCATATGATAGTTTTAATTCTTTTTCATCAATCACAGAGGATGAATTCGAAAGTGAACTTTCACTTTGCTCTTTAATAAATCGAAATCGGAGGGGTCACATTTTCCCCCTTCTTTCAAGGCTTAAAATCGTCAAATTTGAGGATGGGATTTTATTTTTCTTTTAGGGGGTCAGAAAGTGAGTAAAATCTTTGTTTATAATATCAATCAGCAAATTGGTCGGGGTAAGGGTTATCTCCAGTGTAAAAAACGAGTTTTTCTCTCATTTTTAGGGGGCAAAATTAGTATGTCATTATTTTTTCCTTTTAGTGGTCAAAACCATGAAGGAGCGTTCATTTTCATTTCTAAATTTCAA
>OY735211.1:15592848-15635348 GCA_963457665.1 Thysanoteuthis rhombus
TACGGGGTGTCGCTATGCCACTACCTCCTATGTACATTATCAGGCAATATCTTTTTGCCGACTACAATTTCGCACATGATGTTTGGGAATTTGTATTGTGAGTTCTGTTGTCCAGTGGCTGCCTTGTTACATAGCCTGTATATTTTACTTTAGAGTTTTAGAAGTGAATTTTACATCATTTATTTTTCTCTATCCTGTATTTTTGTCTATCCGTGTAATGTTAAACATGATCCTTTCTTCTGCATATTGCGTGGTTCTTATTACTACAGGGTTTGAATCTCTTCGTTTACCCTATTTATTCGATTCGGTGGCGGAGTCAAATTGGCCCAAAAGTCCGATGATGAACTGGTAACTGATTATGAAGCTTTTGTGTACCAAGAACAAAAAGAAGTATGGAATATTTATATGAATGAATATTTGCCCCTAAACACCGTGGCCTATGTAGTCTAAACAGTTGTTGGTTCCTACATGAGTTTGTGTAAATAGACTGCAATTTTAAATATTTGTGTTATAGAGGTTTATTTATATTTGCGGTAGAAAACTCATATTCTGCCATTACCAGTACCATTGTAATTTTTGTAAACAATAGCAGTGGCATATTTGGAAGTGAAAATAAGTACATTTGTGTAAGTTATGCGGAAATTAACGTAACTCCATACAACACGGAGGATTCTGTAGCCTTTTTTACAGGTTGTTCCTACATGAAGTACGACACTCCTTTCTGAAGTGAGTTTGATTCCGAATTCCATCAGAAGCGTCATTAGAACGATTAATGCACGGTTATTAACGTTTTATCCTTTAGGGATCTACAAGGAAGATTGGGTACATCTATAATTCATTAGTTTTCAGGGTCTATCGTTGGATATTGGCTCTCTTGAGGTAGGCATTAAACATGTGGGCTGATGGGCCCAACCAAACCACGCACATTCATAATGAATGGGCAAGGTGGATGGACGGATGGTTATACTCCTCTACCTTTGCTAATCCCATTTCCTGTGCTGTTAACTGCGTGGCCACTCATACCTTTTAATATCTTGATTCTTTCCGCGTGCAAACATTTAGAAATAAGTATATATATGTATAAATATATACATATATTCATACATACACACATACATACACACACACACAGAATAATATATATATATATATATATATATATATATATATATATATATATATATTTGAAATAATATAACCCCCTCACAGGCACAATTATACACTGACATGTACACACACACACACACACACATGCACGCGCGCAAGTGCTTACACATACACTAATCGATCTGTTAATAGCTTTGATTTGACTGCTCAACTCGTACATGAATGCAACTTCAGTTTGGATACAGCATTCAATCAAATTAACCAAAGTAAACAGTTCTAATTTTAGTCTCCTTTCATCTGTTCAGTTAACTGTCAATTTCCAACAGCGTGTCATTTGCGACGTTCATTCCCGAGCTTTTTGATAGATTTCCACATCATTTTTAGCCAACAACCAGAGGCGAGTGACAATTACGACGGTAAATATTCTTGCAATTTTTCAATTAAGCAGAATTTATGATATGATAACTAAGACAATAATTGATAAATGACATGCGTTTTCATTTTACCAAAACGCCGAGAGAAAATTATAAGCGATGTTTCATTAATTGAATATAGAAGTGGCTCTTTCACCCGCAAGTGAATCTATCTTGAGAAAGATTATTCGGGGAAAATGTCATAATGACTAAATATGTAGAAATTTTCATTGTCTTTCCTGTCACAGTTAAGCGTTTCAATCAACCATTATTTTACAATCAAGAAGATATCCTGCTTTTGTTTACCGTTGAAATCATTCAAATAGAATGAAAGACGAGAATCCGTAAGTTATGTTTTTTTGTTTCGTTACATATTTGAAAGATATTCAAGGAGAGTCTCAGTTATTGTTCTGCTCCTGGTTGCTATATATTTGTTTTCTACGGTCCCTATTCTTTGTGTTCAATCCTAGCTATAAACCAGTTTCAAACGCTGATTTTGAACATAGGCAGACAGTGCAATACGTTCTATTCTGCTATTTCTTTCTCAATTTGGTCTTTTACCAGATTCAGCCAAGTTTATCAATTACTATGAAAGAGAGCCAAAGATTCCTGTTCAGGGGAAGGGTAGTTGCATATCACTGGTGCATTGGTTGGTATTCTATCTCAATTGAAAGCCGGGGAATCGATTTTCAAGACAAACATGCTCTTCATTTTTGAAAGATTGTTGCAACACTTAGCTCATCTCTTTGTAATATCATATATCCATATGCAGAGATTTCAGAATTGGGTGTTACCTGACCGGAAGAATTGATACAATTCATAGTTTAAGTAGAAAATTAATGTAAACAAAAGTAACTGTTCAATAGTTGTCAGGCTATGTAATCATCGACTCCTTCCCTGATGAATCTCCGCAGTACAAATTGCGACAATTTTAACTCTTCATCTTGGCACACTGAACACCAATTGGCTTCAAAAAAAAAAAAAAAAAAAAAAATATATATATATATATATATATATATATATATTATGTGTCAGCACTCCTGGTCATACCGTCATGTACACTGACTCGGAAATCGGCATCATCACAACCTTTCTAAAAAATGTTTTTTTGTTCTTTAGAAATATATAGTTTTTTTTATACTTTCTTTCCCATTTCTAGATGTCCCCCTCATGGTGAAAGCTGGTGATGAAGTAAAAGAAATATATTCTGGCCATGGTTATTCATTGATAGATTTCTTCTACATGATCTCTGTTTGAAGCTGAAGATCAATTACTGGCAGTGATTGCAGATCATGTTCCTTTTCTTCTCTTTTGATAATTGTATTCTGTTATGAGAGCCCCAAAAGTATCTTTCATTTAATTCAATTTACTGAGTGTAGCTAGGATTTCAGGGATGGAACTCATATCATCGACAAGAGTCTATTCTGTGTAAGAAATTATGTGATTCAATAGTGAGTTCATTTAGCACTTAATTATCAATATAATCATCTAACAGTTAATTAACGATATTAACGCGGTCAGGATCAAAGATTGGTTTATTCCGAGGTGAAACATTTTGTCTCCGTAATGTTCAAGTTCACTGATGCTGCAAACTATTTTGCAACTAAAAAACAACGCTTGGTATTAAAAGATATAAGAAGATGTTTTGATTAAAACTCAGTATGTATAAGTCTTCCTTTCAAAACTTCTGGCTCTGCACAATGCCACTGAGATGGCTGTCATTTTATTGAAGGAAACTCCTCTCATTTGTCTCGGTATATTTGTCCTCATTACTTCTAGATGTCGATTCAGGTGAGCTGTGTACCAAGGTCGCTCCTCTTGAAACATTTTTTCAAGCCAGTCTCCCATCATAAATATATATGTATATCTTTGAACTATATATCCTTAAATCGACACCTTGTTCTCTAAATGATTTGATCTGGAATCAATGGTATAATTCTTAACAATCAAACTTCATGCATTGCATTTGCACACAAGTCACTGTTATTGTTGTACGGACTGTTTTTATTTTTTAATATTTTTTGTGTGTTATGTAGTTAGATGTATAAATCAAATCAAAGGGTAGAACTACAGCGGTACAGAATTGTAGATATTGAGGAACCAAGTTCATCCATTGAATAAGAATACGGAAAGTTCTCCAGACAGCATGTTATATGGTTTAACCTTTATGGAATTGTTCTCAAACATCGAATCTGATCAAGACCGACTTCCAGTATAGAAGACTGTCTACATATCTATGATACAGACGTTAGGTATAGATTGAGTTTGAGTTCATAACACATGATGCAATTACCACTTGCATTTGGCCAATGTATTGCAGCAGCTCTTAAACAAGCGTGCGACAGGGGTCTCGATTTTGAGCTGTATACCCTAGGAAAATGTATGCAACAACCTATTTTCTTCTATATTATGGGGGACAATGCAATGGCTATTTTTTTTTTTGAGCTATTAAACAGTAAATACATATGTATGTATGGAATTATCCATGTACATACACACACACACACACACACACACACACACACACACACACACACACACACACATATATATATACATATATATATATATATATATATATATATATATATTATATTTCTCAAGCGTCAAATAGAGAAATCAGTCATCTGGGGGAGAATTACATTTTTGTGACTTCATAAAAAGTTGACCTTAACCTATAACATAGATCATATTTCTGGTATGCGGAACGAATGATAAAGAAGAACAACAACAACAAAAAAAAACACCAGGTGTTGCTTATCTTGAAACATTATTCAATGATTTACAGTGTATAAATAAGCTTTCTTGCGTATGTGTGTCCATATGTGCTCATGTGTTATTGTGTGGTTTGGTTTGGTACAAATTCACCGCAATATGACACGCACAGGAGATCATTAAACCATCAAATCGGTCAACAAAACAGTCTGGCAAGCAGTAAAGGTCTGTTACTGGTTTGCCAACTAGAATATCAAAGAGAATTACAAATGTATTCATAACTCCCAGTTACTTGAATTGTGTCTCTTTCGTGTAGTTTGGCTCCTTAATACAAATATTTTTAGTGTTTTCATATATCTGCACTTCGAATATCTAAAACATTAGTAAACACTGGAATGCATGGAGTTTTCTTGTTTGGAATGATTTTATCAACCTTAAATCTATGCATTTACAGACCAAATTCTAATTCTAGGAAACTAAGTTCGAAGGATAGTGGCCATTATATTAAACGGGCAAACATTTTGAAAAGCGAGAGGTAATACTGATGCTCTGGTCCTACAATCAAAAATGTATCAATTTCCATGTTTTTAGCCCTAGGTGCAGATTTTTTGGTTCATCAGTTCCAATATATATACTTCATCTCATTATTAGCAACAATCGTGCTGTAACACCTTTTTATTCGGTTCTAGAAACGTCTCTGTATTAAGAATACCCTGTCACTCCACTACAGTACGTTGCAGAAATGTATAATTTCGGTCATCATTTGAGGCACTTGAAAATGGCACAATATTGCTCTGTGTTTTCATCGTTATAATAAAGATAGGAACAAGATCATCGAAGGTCTACTTTTGGGAACAATGTGTTCGATATATATATATATATATATATATATATATATATATATATATATATATATATATACTGTATATGTGGTACAAATCAGGCTACCAGTATAACATTATATAATAATATATCAATATACAAAGCCACTTCTGAAATTTAATGGATTTATTTCATAGGGTGCTCGTTACATACAACATTTTACTCATGGAGTTGAGTTGTTTTAGAGTAGAGCTGGAAATAAATAGTAGATAGTGGATTAGAAGAGGGCAGAAACATGAGCTAGTTCGTGTAACGAATCCACAATCTACTATATATATATATATATATATATATATATATATATATATATATATATATATATATATATATATATATACGTGTGTGTATGTGTGTGTGTGTGTGTGTGTGTTCATGTGTGTGTGAGAGAAACAGACAAGTTTTGGTGATATACACTGCATATATGAACGTACATTATTGATATCTATTAAGCAGGGAATGTGGTTAGAAATCCTGCAAGTAATTCGGTGAAAATAATCTTTATTATCATTATTCGACTTCCATAAATATTTTCCAACATTTTTCAACTAGTGTATAAAACTTGTTTTTGCCAGCCATTTCCTATCCGGTATTGATTAATTTTAAATCATTCCCACAAGAAAAATAGTTGTTCGTTTTGCAGTATTTATCAGTTTATATAATAACATTTGGCTATAAATATTTATATCATTTCAGATTTGTTTCCACTGTTATAAAAAAAGCAACATAAATTGGTAATAATTGCATTTGCTTTTGTTTTTACGTGAGGTTTTGGCTTTTTCAGAACAAATATTGATTGAAACGTTTCCTTTAAGAGAATTCGTTTCATAAAATAGTGGCTGTATAATTTATTGTCCATGATGTATGCGATATGACAATCGGAACAGTGAATCGTTTGGAAAGATAGAGTGATAATAAACCGGCGCTAATAGTGTAAACATTAAAGCGTCAGATCAGTAAGGTTTAGTGAGCACGAGTCTACAAGACACAAATAAATAAAAAAAAAATCACGAATGGAAGAGATTATTTTTTAATTTTATGAAAAATAGTGTTGGTTATCTTTTTTTTCCAGACTGCTCACCAGTCCGTAGGCGCAATAATTCTACGGAACGCAGCCTAGCATTTTACTGGTTTCAGAGTGCTATAGAAAAAAAAAACAGCTGTCTACACGAGCTTGGTATATTAGAAAATTGAAGCATAGCATTCATTCAATGAGCCAAGCTTGTTATCAAAATATGAATATGAAATATAGTTCTCATTCTTGTTTTATTCTGACATATTTTTGTCTTTTAAAACAGTGTGTTTTGATCTATACGGTTTCAGGCTAAAAATTATCATTGAAAGAAGCAGCATGTAACAAATCACGAACACGTATTCACCCTTATACTTGATGATAACATTCAAGTCTATCACTTCCTTTCACAATTATGAAACGAACAGGCAGTCGTTAATACATTATATACAGTAGAAGGGCGGTTACTAGCGATTTGATCATTCAGGATTAGATCAAATCAGACTTGAATGCTGATTAGATCTTTTTCTAATCTTATCAGCGATCAGTTCATGTGTAAAAAAAGCAAATTATCAGAGTTTTCGAATTGAGATTTATTTTACCCTATACATTGAGATACGATTCAAATGAGTAACACAGACGACTTATATATTTTTGTTGTCTGAATTCTTTTGATGGGACCTCGTCGCTATCGTATGAAAACATATCGATGGGACCCTCATTTTTTTTTGTTTTGATCACCATTTTTCGCCTGATGATATCTCTAAAACCTATCAGCAAAATGGTAGCATCTGGTAACCATAGGTCAAAATGACCTGATGTACTCTACACCTTTAACTTTTTTCGTTTACTTTCAGCAAATATACTGTAAGGACATTCTAAGTGTATCATAGATCGCTGATCGCAGCTGCTTTTGATATGGGAGTTATTCTGTTTCCAGTCTCTCTCTCTCTCTTGGGTATTTTTATAGAGTTTTTGTGTCAATACGAGCTGCTTCGCGTGTTACTCTGTGATGAACGTGTTCAATCATCTTGCTTTTGAAGAAGATCAAACGTTCACCGTGTTGTTCTAAAGCATTTTTGTGGTCTTCTTTCATCAAAGAGCTATAATGCCCATTTTTTTTTATCAAGGGTTTCTTGAGGCTTACCCGATGTGTTTTTTGGGGGCAATTTTCACATGCAATCAGGTATATGCCTGCTCTGGGTGTTGAGTTGTTCAATGATTTTTCTTTTAACTTTGTCACAGACGTTCATTTCATGTTTTATTACGATGTGTAGCTCTGGCGTTATTAGCTGTTCCCTGGGTTGTACTGTTCAGCTAGTCGAAATGATGATGTAACTATCTATATCGAGGTTACATAGTGTGATGTTTCCCGTTTTGATTTGGTGTTCATTGGAAAGGATGGATATAGCTTTCGAAATGTTGTGGCAAAGTTTGCTCTCGGAAAGTTTGTTTTCTGAGTCGTTGGTAATCCAATAGAATACGTTTTCTAGAAGATGAAACAAATATACAAAACAAACATTCAAAAACCCCAAATCTTACATTACCAACGCACATTCCCACACAGCCACATACCAATGAAGACACATTCGTTCTTCAAAGTGACAATATATATATATATATATATATATAAACAGAACTTACACACTTATGAAGTCTTAGAGACGCATACACAAACAAATATTAATGCAGGTACACTATTCTCAATATATATATATATATATATATATATATATATATATATATATATATATATATATATATATATATATATATACATATATATACGCGTGCATATATATATATATATATATATATATACATATATCAACGGAACTTACACACTTATGAAGTCTTAGACACGAATACGCAAACAAATATTGATGCAGGTACACTATTTTCCTCAATAACAACGCACAAATATAAACATTACTATATGTTTTTTTAAAATCACGCTGCCACTCCATCCATCTGCATAAAAACGCACACAATTTTCCTTATGCTACTACAATATATATCTCTTCCGAACTCTTACACAGACATGACAATCCATTCTTACCATTAGTATAAAAGAACTAAAAACGAATTCCACCTCGCATTTTTCACCCATCCCGTCCACCCAAAACCTGGTAAATTATTCTGCCTATTTTCTATTTTCTTTTTGACATTCAATAACTGGATATATAGCATGTATTGAGAATAAACGCTGTTTTCCTAATTTTGGAGTGTCCATATTGTTTTTTGAAATCACCATCATGCATGATAGTGTATATACACGCTGGCACCACATGATTTATGGATATGAATACACTTTCTTTAAAGCAATACTTTCCATTCATGAATTTTTTGGACATAAAACTGGAGTGCCTTTCATGCACTTTCCGATGATGTAGGTTTCAACGGAAATAATTCAAATAGAGTACTACATTTCCCTTTAAGTATCATTTTATTGACACCAGAATCAATCTGAAGAAACTGCTTGAAATCAACTTTCTGCTGATAATGAGTAGAAAAGAGTTACTTGGCATATTTTTCTCATTTTTAATCTACTTAGAATTAAGGTGATTAAAATCGAAAAAAAATCCAATTTCCCAATCTAAATTGATAATAAGTTAACGCAATTACGTACATTTAATTGGTCGGATATGGCTACAGCTCCTTAGGTCCAGGATCCAACGATTTCCGCTGCATTTATCATTGAGATCTAAAAAAAACCAACTAGCTATTATGGATAAGAGTATGTCAGGAAAGTTTAAATGAAATAATATGCGCGAATAAAACTGATAAGCAATAGCTGCTATCAATGTAAGGGATTATATAGACTTAAATATGGTTTTAAAAATCTTTGACTGCCATGAATATCCCATAAAGCAATTTTGAGTCATGGAACAGGTGGTCCACTAAATTTACAATCTATTTTTCACTTTGAAAATTGTTTTTTACCAACATCGTCATTCATTTGTCGATAAAGATTGGAAATACGTTAGTAATGATATTACTCTATTTTGTTGTATTGGTGCCTCAGTTTGACAATGAATCATCCTGAATAGCAACAAGTTTGAGTGAAATTCTAATTTAATCAGGAAAAATATTTTTGGGGACTTCTAATGCTGAACTGCTCCTATGAAGAAGGCTCTGGTGTCGTACGTAATTCAAGACTGGAACCAACGTTACAAATCGGGGAAAACCCTAACCAAAGACTATTTATTTCTATACAGATGCTTGTCACATTCTGAAATATGTTGGAATCGTTGCTTGGCTATCAATAAAGTTTCTGAAAAAGGTAAGGATAAATAAACGCCATTGACACATGATTTTAAAGGATCCATTGGTGGTGTATCGTGTTGCTGCAAAACGTGTGTTTATTTTTTGGCAGATGAATGGAATAACTAGCGAGACACAAGATTAGTCGCCTCCCTATGCCGTCTTACACTCAAGAATCGACCCACTTTCAGCGTTCCCAATGCTTAAATCCATCTGCAACGAGTAATCGTTTTCAGACAGTAGCAAAAATAAAATACATTGCCAACGAGACCAGCATACTATTACTCAAACGACTTCCAGAAAAAATTGATGATTGGAAAAAATACGGTCGAAAAAAATTATCATCACCAAGCAATCTATCATGTTTGGTACTATAGAACGATTCATCAAATCTATTTTTCTATCTTACCAATAATCTTGCCCTCCTTTTCCCTCGGTGTTTCCGTACGTAAACGCATCAGAATTTCGCCAGGAACAATTTCTGACACAATTTCAATTCATATATGCAAATACAGTTTTTTCAAAACTTTTTGAATACTTATTCAGGAAGTAAATGAAATAAAACCATGCATTCAGTCGCGTAACATTGTCTCATCGTCTATGACATATCACTTCATTTAATATAGAAGAACCGGAAATTCGCAGGTTGATATTGCTCTACTCAGTTCAATGTGGAGAAGCAAGTTATTTATTTGTATTTTGAAATTGCTTTCACTCGATTTACAGCTTCCTTTGCGTGTTACGTGTTATTTACATTGAATCATACTGATGCCCTCCCAATGACTGCGTCTATATATTTCTACCGATTAATGTTGAACGAATGTGAGGAAAAATTAAAAGTAAATAGTGTACGAGACTGACAGGAATGACATCGATAAAGTATATATATATATATATATATATATATATATATATATATATATATATATATATATATATATATATATATGTATATATATATGTATATATATATATATATATATATATATATACACATATATACACACATATATATATATATATATATATATATATATATATATATATATATATATATATATATACATATATATATACATATATATACATATATAGAGAGTGAAGACAATGTCTTGTACAAATGAAATTTCTTGGATTTATTGCAACATTCTGATACTATATCCTGGCCTTTTCAAAAAAGTTTGTGTGTATGTGTGTATGTGTGTGTGTGGGTGTGATGTGAGGGTCGGTGAAAATAACATTTGGAAAGGAGGAATTTGAGAGAAGGGGCGATATTACATCACGGAAGATTTCTTTAAAGATCCAAAATATACTGACACAGTGTTGGAACAAATTTGATTAGTTTCATTCATATAAAACATAGTCAAATGAAATTCAACTCTGATATTGTCGGATAAGACCAAGCTTACATCAATACACTGATCATATATAAAGAGATAGAATTTAAAACATTACAAATAAAGTTCAGTAGCAGTGAGAACTCGAAACAAGTTCAAATTTCTTAAATGATCAGGATATTTATGTTTTAAAATGAATATATATATATATATATATATATATATATATATATATATATATATATATATATATATATATATATATATATTGAAGTATAGATGCTGTGGACTATACAACTTAGTAAGCCATCAGAATGTTGCTTTTAAACCATTGCAAGCTCAAGTCTCGTTGACAATAAGTTTTAACCCCATCTGAATAGATCATATTGATCAGAAACTATTATTTCTTTGTAGATGATTCAGTACTTATCTCTTCACATCCGAAGTAATTGTTTAAATTTTGAAAGGTTATTTTCCTTCCTTGAAAGATTTTTACATTGTTTTTTTTAATCTTTTTTTCAAACCTCCAGCGATTAAAAAATTCCAAAACAATAATGTTCAAGTATTTTAAGTTTTCGGTTCTGTTATTTATCTGCCAAACTACCTTTGAGCACAATTTTTAATTACTTTTCATGTTTATGTCTAAGTTCTAACTGTCTTCGCATAGTTATATACTAGCTGAGCTTAGTCCAGCACAAGGCCTCAGTGTTTGGGGCATCCAGCTAGGGATTACACACAATAATAACATCATAGTCTATAGGACAAGTTTATCTTCAACGTAAAATCAGCCGTTTGTAGTGTTTATTAGGCGTTAAATCAAAATTAAAGTTAGAATCCTTAAAGCAATAAAACTAACGAGCTTTCCTTGCTAAATGCAGTTGGAACTCTTCGATCCAATGTAACTCCCCACCCCAATTCCTCCTTTCATATCTTTCTCTTTCAGTCCTGAGTTTGTTTGTATTTTTTGCTGGCCATGGATTATTTCCTCCTTTCAGTGTTCATTGCTCGTATAAAGTGAACTTAGCTCAGGTTGGCACAAGGCCACAAGTGTATGACACTAAATGAGGATGGAAGCCATTGTGCAGTTAGAATGTACTAAGAGACTAGCTCACTAATCATTACACAATGGCGAGCCGACCTTTTCACATATCTGATAAATATGACACAACTTTCCAATGGAAAACCTATTTTTACTCATAATTTAGTGGGGGGTTTTGTTGGTTCCTTTTTTCAATTACTTTTCCGAGTAGCATTCAATTTTGATTTAATTTATTTTGCCATTCACGTGCATTACAATTTGCTCTCGCTCACAATTCCTCTCTTCACTTTCATCTTCGTCTTTTTCTCCATCCCTCTATACTTTTATTTCGATTAATAATAACTTGCATTCTTTGTTTATTTCCAACGTCACCACATTGTTTGCACATATAGTTGCTTTCCGTATTTATTTGCAATAGAATAATTTCCGTCTTTACTTGTGTTGATTACATTTTTAAAAAAAATTCAATTCGGACTTCATTATTTTTTTATATAAAAATTCTAACGTATTTTGCGTTCTTTTTTTTTCCCCTTTTGGTTCTGCAGAAGTTTTTCAATTGAAATACATAAACGTTTTGATTTGTTTCGTTCGGTAATCTTTGCCGATTCAAAATTTTAATATTGTGTTGTTGTGAGTGAATCGATGGTATGAATTATGCATAATTTTTCAACCGGGAAAAGAACGTGAATATTTTGATGGGAATAAAATTAAACATTAAGAAGAATAAGACCAAAGAAATATGGTAAAACCATATGGACCACATATAATAAAGAATAGACAAGTACGAAAATTGCAGCAAATGAATGAGGAAATTTCCCAAACACATGTGCAAACAATGATAGAACACCCTTTTCCTCTTTTCCTTCTTTTCTCCCTCCTTGCCCTCCTTCTACTACTACTAATAATAATGACTCCCCATCACAGTTAATAATTGAATAACTGTAGAGTCCAAATTTGAAATCATGAAAACAGAATTCCATCGAGGATAAAAATATGGTCTGAATAAATTCTATTTATGACATCATTGGCTCTTTCAACTTGGAAACATTTACAATAGAGAAATAAAAACAAAAAACACAAAACAGGTAGTATCATCTAGATTTTCCAGAATGCACATGTTATTGATAAGTCCGTCATGACGAAGGGCAAAAAAGTGTAAAGTATCTATTTTTTTTCCAAAAATCAAAGTAATTTTCTTGAAAGGTCTGGTAGATTTTTTATGCAAATTTTCAAATCGGCAGAAAAAATGGTATGGCCAGGAGTCCTGGAGCGAAAATTGATAAAAAAAAACCCTCACACACACACACACCCAAACAATCAAATCTTCATACAATAATGGATTGAAGCTTCTGCCACTCTAGATGGCTACGGTTGTTCAACAGCGAGTTGCTGGTAATAGCAACCAAGATCAATTGTTGAAGGATAAATTATATCAAAGGGGAGATAGGCATGAGACTGACACACAATGAATATTGACGACAAAGAGATACAAATTAGTGTGATATGCACCCAGTCGTTCATCGATGTAAATGCTAGTATTCTATTTGCTGATCATTGAATCAAACGGTGTCTTTTAAACTTGAAAGATTGACTCATTTCTAGCCCATTCTAATCTCACTCAACACGTTTCATACGGAGGTTGGCCTTTTGGAAAATACCTCCATGCACGAGGATCACCACATAAGCGCACATATGAACATGTTTGAACAAGAAGGCACTCAAAATGATCACGGACTTTATCGGCAAGAGTTCTGGCTTTATATCCTGCTTCTGGTTGGCAAGCTGGTTCAATGAATTGTTCATGTATTCGTTCGCAAACAAACCTTTCCTTTCAAGACGTGCCAGTGACTGGACCCTAGTAAAGAAAACAGCACCGGGACATACAGCAAAGATAATCCTATCCATGCTTTCCAAAGTATATAAGGGCAAATGTAAAACTACCAGCCCTCACTCGTAGTTGACTGATGCATTATATCGTACATATGAACATACAGACATATGTACATACATAAGCACACACACACACACACACACACACAGAGATACACACACACACACACACACACACACACACATATATATATATATATATATATATATATATATATATATATATCAATCATTGTGTCATCCTCAAAAGGCTGTTTCGTTGTATTACAACTCTTCAGTGTGGCTGTAGACAATCCATAATCCCATCCAGTACCACGGGGCAGGATTGAAACCCTCGGTTCAGACCCAGAGGCCGGTATCCTACCACTGGGACATGGAATTCAGTAAGGCTGAATTTAAGCGATATATTTATTTTAGTTAAAATTCCCCATTCATCAGAGTCCTCTAATCCCATGGAAGATCTTCGCATAAGCTTACAATGAACGAGTTACCTCACTAAAAGAGTGCTCAACCCTGAATAGAGGAGCAATTATTATATATATATATATATATATATATATATATATATATATATATATATATAGAGAGAGAGAGAGAGAGAGAGAGAGAGAGAGAGAGAGAGAGATAGATAGATCGATGGATAGATGGATAGATTTTGAGAGGCAGAGTCAATTTTTTCGTTTCTTGAAATTCCAGACCCTGCCAAAGAAATAGAGTTTCAGTAGAACGATTTATTCAACACTTTTTTTTTTTATTATACTGAATTGGTTAAATATTGTACAGGCTTCTGTTTTTGGAAAGTCAGACTTTAGTGATCCAAAAAGAGGAGAAAGATTCATTGACCATCAATTTTTTCTAATTCTTCAATTAAACATCCCCAACTCGACATGCTGCTGAGAACTGTTGTTGGTTTCTATTGAACGACTTCCCGAAATGAATAAAAAGGACTGCAGAAAAGCAAAAACAATAAAATAGAATCACAATTGAGAAATACTTCCATGCATGCATGGAAGCCTTCTCTACATTCACAGGAACATTTTTTTTTCGCGCTTACAATGTCCTGATGTGCATCATTGTACTTTGAATACCTCGAAATATTTTTTTAAACATTTATTCCACATTCACACCACAGGGCGTAATTTCGGCGATGAAATAATGAAAAGTGTAATATAACAAAACATGTTCGACGAAAAATTTAAAAAAAAAAGAGGAAATAACAAACGTTCTGACTGCAAAACGCACGCGGAAAGGAGTTTTCAATAAACAAACAAACAGAAAAATAATTTCTGAATAAAAATGCCTCACATATGGCAAATTCAAAATAAAATATGTCCTCTGCAATCTGAAATCTTCTTGCCTTCATTCGAAATGATTATATTAAAAATAACCAAAACTTATAAACGCGACCTGCATCCGCATTGTTCTATTTGCAGATGCTAGAATAATCACGTATCTGAAATTATGTCTCAATCAAGTTGCTGGCCACGTGTCCGATGTTTGCAAAGCACTTTGTTCACTGAGAAGGAAAGTCATAATTTCTTTGTGCACATACACGAATCTACAACTACATTCAAACAAGCGGATAATAAACAAATATTTCAATCGATAATTTAAAAAAAAAACAGATAAGATATGATAACTATTCAAAAGATAATTAAGTAATTGGTCAGTATGACAAAAATGGGAAAAAATGAATCCTTCGTCTAAAGTTTTGATGTTGTAGTTTTGTCATATAATAAAACTGTCAATCAGAACTGTCAGAATAATTTTTTTTGCGTTTTTGAGTGATTCTGACTGGCTAATCATGGTTTACAACGATAAAGCAAGACAGCTGAAAATTTGAACTTTCAATCCTCGAAATTTCTTGAAGAAAACATTTTAAAACAGCCACACCCAATAAATTCGGGATGAAGGGGGTGCATGTACAATATAAGTTTATCCCAAATCAGTCTCTTATTTTGTGTCGTACAGCATTGACGCTTGATTTTTTTAGAATCGTACTTTTTAAGGATTATGCAAAAATCTAGAGAAATAACTTATTCATTGATCAACCGTAACTTACTGCCAAAAGAAGTGATATGACGGTTTACATTTTGTGACTAGCTAGATCTTGAATTATTATTTTTATAACATTTAATGTAAAAAGAATATAACTCATTCCAAAACTCCCCCAAAATAGTTCTCTAATCAGTACGTATCCAAAAAGTAAAATGAACGGGGGACATTTGAAAAACTACCTATGAAATCGATCTACTTTGGCTTCAGGCCAACACATTTTCTAAAATCTTCTGTAGGTATTCATAAGGCCGTATATGTGTGGGCTGAATGAGGATTGAACTCACCTCAGGAGGAAAACCCAGAAACTTGCCCGGTAACCATGCATTCTTTCTAGACATCTTGTATATCAATAATAAGTCATATCTCCTATCGTAACACATATTTACTAATTTGACCTCGGTTCAGAATGATAACAGCCTATGCAAAACACAAGTGCGGTGATTCTGTGCCAAACTTTCACAAGACAGAATCTGCACGCTATAAGAATGGACATTAGAAATTGTAGCTTCTATTTGGGCATAAACATTAACACTGTTTGCAGTAGATATTTGCTATATTCACTTACCAAAAAAGCCTCGAATAGCAGAAATTCAGATAAGAACACGATAGACATCGTAAACCGTACACTAGAGGAAGACAAATAAATGCATAAGTCGAAACATTGTGTGAGTGATAAATATAAAGACAATGGCCTTAATGATGAATAGAAATCAGCTCCCAACTGCTGTATTACCAGTGCCTAAACTTGAAATATTCGAGGTCAGAATCACGTTGATGGAACACTGAACAAGATTTGAATTCAATATACTAGTAATAATTTGCTGTAATCTATTGCACTATGCAATATTAAGATGCAATAAAGACAAACTTCCGATGGTTCAGAGTGAGTTCATTGTTCTCCTTTTTTACTGCAAATTTTCACTAGACGAGAGTTATTTATTCAGTGCCAATCAATAATTATGTTGACGTGACCTAAATTATCTGAATGCTATTTCCCGGAAATTACTTAAGCAAAAAATCACTATAAAAAGATTCAAATCAAATTTCAAATTTACTTTAATGTAATAATGATTCCTTATTAGTGAAGACAAAAAAAGTCTCAGAACTTTGAAGAGTTGGAGAGTCGTGCCAAACCATGACGATCCCGTGCTCAATACAGCATAGAGAACAAAACAGTAGAAGTGCCCCCATCAAGTAATGAGTTTTTATTTCCTTACTTTTTTCGCTAGAGGGCACTCAGCAAATTAAGTAGGTGGAAACAAAAATATGAAAATGACTTCTTTTGTGCTCACGGCGAAATACTTTTGAGAATGGACCCATTGATTTTTAATATAAAGTGAGTGTAACAGAATTCCGGGTGCCGCTTAATGAAATTTTATTCATAAATTTTCAATAATTCAATCAAGAGCCATATATGAACTGCCACCCGTATCTTTGTTACAACCCGTTGTATTTATTTCCCTGCTTCACCTAATTAGGTTCACTTTTTTTCCAATGAAGAAATAGTGATAACGTATATCTTTCTTTATTCTCTCGCTGTATTCGATATATTTCATCTTGGCTTAGATAATTTGATTCGTTCACTTCCTCTGCTTTATTTTCATTAAATTTCTGTCTCTTCCGTTTCTTATATCTCTCATTATAGTTTAGTTTCTTTTTAGAACCGGATGAACTGTTGCTTTAGTTTTCAAACAACGACATCGAAGACGATGACTACGACCGCGTTATGTGTCGAGAATGTTAAAAACAATAGATGACAGTGCAGAAAGGAAATTGACCGACTGAGCATAAATTCGAATTTCCGAAGCAGTTTGTGTTCTTGGGAAGCACATGAATAAACCCTCTTAATAACTCATGTGAAATAATTCACGCTGCTGCTGGTATGGTTTGGTTCCAAATAACCTGTTGCAACTTAGTATCTACAGTTATGCAATGAGTGGTGTTTAGGTTGTGTGCAAAGACACAAACATTGAATCTAACTCTCAACCAATTATCTGTGAAACTTATGTGATGGTTATTATGCAAAGACAGAACATCACACGCTAAACACACACACACACACACACACACACACACACTTACACACTCAATGTCCTAAGTAGGGATCCGAATAAATCGAATCATGAGCCTGAAGAAGCTCAGAGAGATAGGATCATAAACGTGGTTGTGTTGCAAATCAATTACTTATCTATTCACACACACACACACACACACACACATATATATATACATACACACACACACACACACACACACATATATATATATATATATGTATATATATATATATATATATATATATATATATATATATATCAAAGTACCGTCAGGTGATAGTTAGCTAGTCCATCAGATCACTATGTACCGACATCGATTTTCGCCTGATGCTCATGGCCTTTTGCCCAATTTCTCTATTTTTAGTTAATATGTTCTGCTTGCAATCCTCTTGTGTTAGAAATGAGTTCAGCATACTATGCAAGTAGAAATACTGCTACAGGCACCTATCACAGTACGATGATCAGAAAGACAAGCTGTGTGTAATGTCATACGCAAGAAAGGGTTGTAGAAATAGTTCATAAAATGAAGGAATGAAACATTCCCGGTTCTACTAACCCCTTACCTAGCTTCTAACAATTGTGTTGCTTCTTCAATTGTATTTTTCTCTCAATTATTCTCCCAAGGTTTCCTATCATTTATCCTTTACGAAAACACTCACTTCTTCAGTTGGGATTTTTTTCTCCTGCTTGGAAATTCATCCATTCTTTTTTTAACATCCTTTTGTATTTATAGATCCTCTTTTCTCGCCTCCCTTCGCTAGTTTATTTACGCTAATTCCCTATCCCTTTTGCAACACGCATCCCGTGCTAATAACTGTCATTAAGAAGACTAACATGAAACCTTGTATGATGCATTGTCCTCAGCGTTTCTAACTGATCCGCTACACTTACTAATCTAATTCCTTCTTCCCGATACCGACAAAACCAATACACGACTTGCCATTAACTCCTACCTGGCTACCTCATTGATTTTGCGTATAAATAGTTTTTCTTGATGAAGCTAACGCACTTAACGGGGTTGGGTAGCTTACTCTTGGGGCAAGACCCATTATCGATTGTGCGTGATTGCCTGTTTGACGAGGAGATGCAAGGGCTGAGTTAACTCTTATTTTTGAGCGTCATTAACGGTCATTCTATACATAGTGTGCTAAGTCTTTTGTCAGTGTATTCTTTAGTTTTTCTGGATTTGTATATTCCAGGGAGAGGAGCTTATTTTTTTTTAATGGTATCCTTTTTTTGTGCCAAAGTGTTTCTTCTATTTTAGTTTTTCAGTTTATTAACCAGAAATCTACAGAAGGTTCGAACAACTAGACATTTTCTCTTTGTATACAAATAATCTGCGTTCGAATACGTAAATGGCAGTACACATGCACGTATATATATATATATATATATATATATATATATATATATATATATATATATATATATATATATATATATATATATATATATATATGATTATAAACTGTGTTATATAATATAGGAACTTATTTGTGCTGATCTTACAGCGTTATGCAGTACTCCTATCACTCACTATAAATAACGTAACTAGAAAAAAACATTTAGAAAAAAATGGGGCAACGGGGGAATTCGAACCTGCCACTGATAGGGTTGCCGATTCAACGTAGCGAGATTCATATCACTGAGCCAAAGGCCAAAATATATATGTTTATTCTCAGTCTCTCCACTTCTTTCAACGCGATAGTTGTGTTTGAATGAATAGATACAAGTGATCCGATAAAATGATTATGAATTGTGTTATACAAAAAAAAAAAAAATGAATAAATAAATAAAATAAAATAATTTAGAATGATCTACTGTTATTACACAGTTAATTCATCACTAAGCATAGACTACAGAAAATGAAATAAACAATTAAAGAAAATGGATTGCTACAGGATTCGAACCCGATAGGGTAGCCACTTCAAAATAGTGATGCTCTTAGTTCAATGAAAATTGATATGAAAAGACATTGTCTGTTCTTGAAAATATTCAATTCTATTCAATTTTTCTTGAAAAAATGGACGATTATTGATATTGATTGATTTTTGGAATGTACATTTTTTATTTTTTATTCACTTAATTTTTCTATTAAAAAATCGAATAAAGATATTTTGTACATGAAAAAACATAGGTGGTACTGCTTGTAACACTTGGAGACTAATTTGTACTCCTTTAACTAATCCAAAAGAAAAATATACTTAATTTGTATTTATTTATTTAGTGAAATATATCACTTTATAAACGTATACATAATTTTACGATGTTTGTGTCTATATCATATAAAGGTTTGTTCATTTTGGGCTGGTTTGTTCCTTTTAATTAGTATATATGCCTGGGACACATGAGACTGCCATTTTTTTTGTTCTTTTTAACCAAATCAAACTTCACAGGCTCGGATACATATATGCAATCAAAACTTTCCACTTGATTTTTACACAATTTACTTTTGTAGCTCATTCCCAATTCAAATGGTTTCTCTGTACAAACGACTGATCGATTGTCAAATACTTTTCAATTTGAGCGTTTGGGAATGTATTGTCTGTGGCCGAAATCGTTCAAAATAGTAATTCGAAGTCTCCGAGACTCCTAGCATGACATCAAGTCTCTATCATCAACTCATTCCACTGGAGTAAGGCAGCTATTACAAAACATTACTCTATGAAGCAACACAATTACACCTTCACCATCCCCCCCCAATTGTTCTTCTTAGTACAAAAGCAATATTTTGAAATCATTAATGTATTTGAATGCAACAAACGTTTTCTCTTTTGTACAAAGCTATGATGTATCAAGAGATTTTTGTCCCAACCGAAAGGGATGATTATGCATTTCTGAAGACTATTCAGTTTTTAAATCTCATACAGCCAATACGTCGTTCCTCGGTTAATAAACATTATATTTTCATCTCAAATGATAAGTTTTAAAATACAATCAATTCAATATAGTGAACATGATTAAAAGAGCATCCTTATACCATATTTTTGTTTTTACTCTGACAAATTAAGATAATTAAACTCATTTTGCGTTATTTGCTCGCAGCAAAGATTTACCATCGCCCCAGTCACTCCATTCGCGATCTTACTGAGATTAGCGGCAGGAATTCTTTGATTATTTCCATTACAGTCTCCTTATCTTTGCCACTGCATGGTGGTCTAGGCCTATCAGGGCCTCGTTCCCTTTCAAACCAGAATATCCAATCACTGTTTTTTAAAAAAAAATTTCTCATGCCATTTTTTTTCAAGGACTATAAATTATTTTTGCAGCTTCTGCTCTGTCAAAGCCGTGCCTCATCTGTTCCACCAAAAGCATTGCCTAAAGGATTCAAATACTAAATAAGACAATTGTGTATCCTCTGAATTTGTGACAACCTAGTGTATGCAATAGAAGCGGTATTTTATTACTACAAAATATTTGGGAAAATGTCATCGCTTCAAAAGAGTTGTTATTTCATTAGACATTTTCATTTTTCAGTTGTTTACATTGTGCTTTATCTCACAATAGGAAAACATGTGTTCTATTCCTAAAAACCTAACAGCAACTAATTTAACAGTCTTTACGTATTAATTGCTGAGCAAAAAAAAGACCACTTGTTACACATCTAAATCAGTAAAAATAATTATGAAACTCTAGTCTGGGCGGTTATACTTTAGTATTTGTGAATGTGTGCGGCTCTAAATGATTTTTTATATAATTCTACATCAATCTTTCAACATTTGCCATTGGAGAATGACATGCTGTATGATATGCAGCTTACTTAATAATGTAAGATAATGATCAAATCCTAAAAGAATGATTGATGGATTCAGCCCCGGAATGATAGCAGAAATAGTTTCCATAGAAAGACAGATCCTGACGTGTATTTAGCATCTACGTCATTCATAAGCTTTGACGTCACAAAATTCCTTGGACCACTCGAAAACATGTCAACGTGGAATGCATTCTTCTTGGACACTGAATAGATTCAGTATTATTTCTGTTGAATATTTGTTGAATTTCCCCCCAAAATTCAAAATTTCTCATCAATGAGTTGCTTGATATTGATACAACCAATCCTCTGACACACCAAAAACCATATCTAACTCAAACAATGAATAACAGTCAACTGAAGATGAGAATCCATCGCAACTTCAAGGATTGCTAATGCAAAACCCAAATCCGTTATTTAATAGCCACACATCGTATTTCCTGCCCAATAAATTCAAATCTTACACTACATTTGATACGTGTATCCTGTCGATAAGTCACTGACTTTCATCTTTCATGTTGTGTTTAGAGTGTTGGGTGAAATTCAGGACGTGCTGATACGAAACAAATCTTATTTAAAAATGTGACTAGCAAATATGGTATTTAACCAAATGAGAATAATCTTATGATTTCTGTTCCCCAATTATGTTTGAGGGTACACCACTTCTAACGTGTTCCTGTACTGTTTGTTTTCAAGCCTCGATCAAAAGTCAGGGGATATAATTATGACTTTGATAGGAGACACACCATCCACTCACGGAAAATCACTGCCACACCATCTGACTGCTTCCCATATCCCTTTACCTGACCTGGTGTTGGAATTAGCCACCAAATGATTATGGTTGAGGTATATCAACGCCTTAACATTTCCTGATCTGTAAACAAAAACTGTTCTTCACATTCACAAGCTCTGGGGTATCCAATCCAAGTTGAACTACCGTAGCCACTAACATTAGTGAGAGATCCTTTTTATATTAGTTTATCCGTACATCTGTCTTTTTCTGTTCCCTAAGCCATGCTGTTATGTCTACAGACTTGTCAGCAGTACACCAATGTACCCCCCCCCAGAATATGTATTTTGTGATCATTGAAACAATTTTTTTTCTTTTTACCGTTCGATCTTATTTTGATGGTAATGATTTATAAATTACATCTAGATTACATAGGGGATATGTTTAACTGGATTTTAGAATCGTGTCAATGGAGAACCCAAGTGAGCATCAAAATTGAATTTGTTCGGACAATATCTATTTTCGATAATATCTCTTCTACATGACTTCAAATTTTGACACAACTGTTGTTCAATTTTTGACTTTGATTACAAATTTACTTTCATTTCCCTATCTAAGAAATATAATTAAAACAAACCGCTTGATTAAGTAGGGAAGCAGCATATCTCCAGATAGTGTGGTTGACAAAACTGAGGAAAAGCCGGAATATCAAGAACTGAATTTGTATACGGGCATTTGGAAGGTTGGTAATACACATTCGTCCTACCTTAATTTCACACCCCACCACTTGATTTATACTAAGTTAAGCAGTTGAGTGGCTTAAATGTAAATCAACAGTACAATAAAAAATAATTGACTATCACGATTGCTTAGCAAGGGTAAATTCAGGACAACGCTTCATTACCTCTTTCTATCAAGGTGTGAAATTCAAAATTCAATTCTTCTTTTTTTCCTTTATCAAACTGTTATGGAACTAATCTAATGGAATATGTTGGCCGTGTTAAATCGTTTATGGTGCATTCAATGTTGACTTAAAATTTTTTTCTTTCCTCTTTTAACTGTGATCAATTTTTTCTATTTCACGCATGGTTGAAACATGGAATAAAATTGTGGATATCAATTTCCTATAACGGAAATATATCATAAATTAAATACAACAAAAAGGTGAACATTAAAGATTAAAATATATGCCCGTTGAGCATAAAATTACGTATGACTTTTAAATACAAGAATTTATGTATATATATATATATATATATATATATATATATATATATATATATATGTGTGTGTGTGTGTGTTTGTGTGTGTGTGTTTGTGTGTGTGCGTGTATTATTGTATATTTGTATATATATATAAAAGTATGCACATATAAATATGCAAATATAAATGTATGTACGAGTTTATCCACGCACACCCAAATAAATGTGTGTGTGTGGATAAACTCGTACTTATATTTGTGTATATATCTGGGTGCCCATACATGCTTACATTTGAAAGGAAAAGGCTGATATTTTGGGCCACTGACAAGAAAGAAAAGCACAATATTGAAGCGACCAGATTGAAAAAAATAAATAAAAAGATGTAAAGAAGATAGAATAAAATACACAACAGCAGTCATCGATCTCTCTACCGAAAGGATAGGGATTGCAAAGCTATCATTTCTTGAAGGCTGCAGATAATTTGTGTGCTCGAAGAAAATGGAGACTTAACAACGAGCAGGGTCCAATTTGTCGATTGAATTCAAGGATTTCACTAAACCTCCAAACAAGCAACGCAAAACCACGAATAATATATAAAAGTCACGTCGCGTCACTTGGAGAACAATAGAATTAGAAAGACCAGCTAAAATTTGAGGAAGCTCAAATTTGCTGATGACATCGCCCTTTTTACTTAGAGCTTTTATGATCTCCAAGTGAAGCTAGACAAACTGAATGAAGGAAGCGAGATAGTGAGCTTTCACATGACCTTCAATAAAACAAATGTCATGAACAGCAATCACGTATAGGACAAAGACACAACGGTAAAAATCGAACATGAAAACCTGAAGGAAATTGACCTCACATCTACTTAGGGCAACTATTCTCCACGAAATCCTCAATTGAATAAGAAATCAAGCGTAGAATCTCACTTTGTTGGCAAGCTTTTCATCCTGAAAAGAAAGGTATACAACTAATGTATCTCTCTGATTGTCACGTATGGATCAGAAACATGGAACCTTACCGGAGGATTGCCAGTCAAGCTGAAAACCATGCAACGTTCCCAAGAGAGTATCACATTGACAGAGCAAAAAGCTGTTCAAAGAGGGAGACACTAGTCAAATATAACATGGAAACTATTACAAAAAACGATATGGCAATGGACAGACCATGTTGCAAGAATGCCAGACAATTGCTGGACACCCCGACTCACAAAATGGATCCCAAAACATTATATGCGAAAACGTGACCGGTGTAATGTACATTGTGAAAAACAACACAAGTTCCGAAAATGTCCAAGAATCAATCCTGAAAGGCTGATATATATATATATATATATATATATATATATATATATATATATATATATATATATATATATATGTGTGTGTGTGTGTGTATATGTATATATATATATATATATATATATATCTATATATGTATATATATATATATATATATATATATATATATATATATATATATATATATATATATATATAATGATTTGAAGTGATATACAGTAATAAATACAAACACATATGTATACGTAATAGCATAAAGTTATACTTGTAACTGTGTTTGACTATATACTTCCATATAAAAGATTGCAGGTGTAGCATATAAAGTTTCCTTCAAAGTATTTTTTTATTAAAAAGCCAAACGATTCAAATTTTATTGGTATCTTCTCTTATTGAAAATTCCTAGAGCAAGGCATGAATAAATTATTACCTTCATAATGTCAGTCATTCATGTTTTGTTCTTCTTTTTACAGAAAATCTCACACTGATTGAGTACTTCTTGGCTGTGATAATCGCTGGTTGAAAATGTTGGCGGCAATATTCGTTGTTTGAGACCATGAAACAACCACACTTCATTGGCAGGCCTTGGAATAATAATGCAACAATATCCTCACACTCAAATATACCGTATTTGGCTTTGTGCTGGACTTGTTCTGGCTAATATCAGCAAATAGACAATGATACGAAAGATCTGCTAAGCATTACACTCTCTGCCTATGCGCAACCTCCCATGACAAGCAATTCACCAGACTATGACAATGATTACTGGAGTCCGAGCAGAACCAAGTCACATCTATACTTTTTTTCAAATTCTATCCTGATATAATTCTGGTTGATTTGGGTAAAATTTCAAAGTGGGGAATGCCCAGAATGAGGCTTTCAATAGAAACATTTATGTATAAGAAGACTAAATAGATTGTTGTGATTCTTGACTGAGTGAACTATTTGTAGCTATTCCAATGGCTCTATGTTACAGATGACGATGAGCGTAATAGACATCATCTAGTATTGTCTTGGGAATTGAGAAAGTTATGGGACACAAGTACACCGGAATGGTATCTTAGTCTTCCACCAGCCATCGAGGTAAGGCAATGACGCCAAGATATCCGGTGACTGGACAAGAACACAGGGGTAAATTGATTTATGTTATTCCCGGGGACATAAATGAAATTTGATAACAGACCAATTCGGAAGTGCAATATTAGCACATGATGTTTCTGTGATGAACACACACGCACAAACACGCACACACACACACACACACACACAAACACACATACGCACACACACACACACATATATATATATATGTGTGTATATATATATATATATATATATATATATATATATATATATAAGTTACTCTAAGAAAGTTTAAAGATTTTGAAGAGATCGATCAATCTCTTATGTTTCCTGGTATCTGCCACACTATACATCTGCACCTATATGTTACTTATTAGGTCAGATGGGAACACATATTATCATATTTTGTTCTATATTTATTAACTATTGTGCATTTGCAAATACGAATTTTGAGTACTAATCATTAATCTCCATTTGAATAAGTTCCTTGTTTGTTTTTGACAGCATTAGCTGCAATCAACGAATCATGTAAATTTTATATGTCAACGTGCATCTTCATGACCACGATCAAAAAATTCAACTTTTAATAGATTTTGATAAACATATATTCCAAATAGAATAAGGTGTGTGTCATTGATGAAGCTGTTTTGTTCCTGAAGGAAATACTGTTACCCATGCTCATCATCATGGACATTTTTGATGCGGTCCCTGAATCTGCAGGGACTTTTCGTAAATCTTGATTGCGAATTCGTTTTGCGCAGGGACAGATCGGATTATTATCCTATTATATGGAATGGATATCTAAAGTTTGATGGAAAACCGGAGTCTCCCTTAGGAAAGCAAGACATCATTTGTAAAGTTTGAGCAGTGTTGATTCAGAGGCTATGAGTCATGTGAAAGGTCATGAACACGTTTGACAGAAAGAGAAACAGAGACGAATAAAGAATCAAAAAGTGGCAACGGTACATAAGATGAAGCAGTGCTGATAAGTAGCTACAACTAGATTAATAGTTATGAACAGTTCTGAGCGATTGGAAGATAGATTGATTTTGTTCCAAAGATACACACTGGGATAAACAGATATAAATAATCTTAGTTGGAAAGGAACATACAAAGATACATTTAAATAATGGAGAATAAAATTACATAAACTGATATCTGAATATCTTTTGGGATGTACAAGTTTTAATAGATAGATATAAACCTATTAGTTGCATTTATAGGTATAGATGAAAATCGTGAATGATGCGAGGATATTGATAAATTAGCTTATAGTCTTGTTGATGTCGGTAGTTGGAGTAAACATTGGAAACTAGTAATGGCATCTCCGCTTGGCTGTGTTGGGTTAATAGTTTTGTTGCTTGAAGTAGAGGCAATTGTTTAGCAGTTTTGTTGTCGGTGAGTGGTTGAAAATTAGAATTGAGCCGCATCGTATGTAGAAGTCGGCTAACCACAGACACTCTTTTGGGGGATTTTCCATAATCGCCGCTGGTTTGATCATCATTATGTAAGAAATATGATCAGGCGAGTAGTGTTAGGTGTAGGATGTGAGTAAGGTTGTTAATCTTGGGGACCATTATCATTATTTGTCTCCATCACTCACGTTGGCTGTTGCATCTCCTCGACTCCCGGCACGCCTTTGTATTTATGACCAAAAGGGGATCAGATATGATTCAGACAGATTCTTACTAAATGGTCTTCAGCAGTGTTTTGATTGAACGGCAATTATTCATGATGTTATGCTGTCGGCTTTTATCGCCAGCTTGAACAGGCTATTTTGATACTCTGTCTCTGTAGAAAACTACTATCATTTGAGTACCGGTCATTGAAAAGTGGAGAAAGTCGCTGGAATTGTTTTAGTTAGCTTGCTAGATTCAAACCATAATCCATATGTGAAATAAATGGACGAATATATATAAAGAATATATACGTATATATATATATATATATATATATATATATATATATATATATATATATATATATAAAGAATATATACGTATATATATATATATATACGTATATATATATATATATATATATATATATATATATATATATATATATATATATATATATATATATATATATATATATATATATATATATAAGCATTTCTAGATGCCAACCAAGTAAAACACTTATCTATTGACATGTACTGGTTTTGACACGACTAGATATATAAATACTCTGAGACACACCAGGGATAATAGGAAGACTGAGATATATTCAAACAATCTAAAACGAATAGATATACATAGATGGACTGATGGATAGAAATAATATGATTGTGGAAAAATAATGATTGCTCAAAGTATCTTATTTATCTGCTACATCCGTATACATGAGATCTAATATATCTTTAATAAATAAGACAATTTATAGTTTAATAGATTTCTTGATTGTTTCAATGCTGGACGAATCTGTATTGATATAAAATACGTATTTGCGTACGGAAGTACAATAATACAAAAAGCTGCACAAGAACACACACGTAATCAGTGTTTGGGGCAGGGGGTGGGGACAAAGACGAAGGAAATTCACCATCGATACAAATAGTCATCTTGAAATAGAATTCCCCAAAACGCAATCATGCTCCTGTTTTATCGCAAAGACCTGTCTCAGTTTTATGCAATTCCTGGAAAGAAAGTTTGCAATATATAACGAGAGTAAGGTGTTTACACAGAAGGTCACAGCATTTACATCTAAGGTTAATTAAGTACTTTAACGATTCCGAGCTGATACTTTTAGACGGAGCGGGTGTAAATCAATAATGTTGTCGATCGGAGAGTTCTAAAGTAAGGAGGACAAAATTAATTAGAAATATGATTGCAGCCAATCGATATTTTCGTGGACAAAAATATTCGTTTGCGTTTGTTCCATCCTTTGATAAATCTATGTGAATAATGTGAATAAATATCGAAATACCAACAAAACATACATCAGCCCAGTATCTAAAGAGCAGTGAACTTTGCCTAGGATCAAAATGTCGCTCCCTAACTCTCTGCCTATGATCAGAGTGTTTTATCTGTGTGCTCATTTATTCAAATTTTATATATATATATATATATATATATATATATATATATATATATATATATATATATATATATATGTATATATATATATATATGTATATATATATATATATGTATATATATATACATATATGTATATATATATGTATAAATGTATATATATATATACACATATGTATATATATATATGTATATATATATATATGTATAAATGTATATATATATATATGTATAAATGTATGTATATATATATATATATATATATATAGATAGATAGATAGATAGATATATTATCAAACTACGTGGATGGTATAAATTATAAAATGAGAAAGGGGGAGTATTGTTTAATCTACACATCAAGGGTACCACGATAATATCACCTGTTGTTTTAGAAATCCTCGAAAGGGTTACATGGTAAACAACTGATGATCTGAACAAAAAGCAATTGTATCATAATAACAAAATATAGGTAAACAAATACTGAAGAAAATTACATATATTGCATCGACATATATCGGAAAATAAACGATATAAAATATATATATATATATATTGAAGAGCTTTTTTTTAACTTCCCGTGTTTAAAGCTGTAACGCTTTCTAGAGAATCTATAAGTATGAATATGCACACACAAATACACGTCTCATTCCATGTATGTAGATAGTCGAATATTGATTGTCTACGAGTGTTTTTTCTTCATTCCATTTGGACACTCTATTTATATTTATAGCCTAAATAAAGTAAATAAATTTTCTTTAAAAACCAGTTCATAGACGGACGAATATCAATAATATAAAGATGTGATATACAAATATTTGTCTGCTGGTGTATCGTGGCATAGATATCCTGCTCTAAATATAGTTTACCTTAAACAAATTGTTTTGTAGAAACAACACTGGTCAAATCAGCAAATCGTAATGACGTATTCAGAATTCGATCTGTTAATGTATATCTGTCCGTCTGTATGTATTTATAAGTCTGTTCTACTTTCCCCTCGATACTTCATCTCATTTTACAAGGTATGTAGTTGGAACATCTACCTCGTATACACGTAATCAGTTTTCAGGTCTAGACTGTCCTCACTTAGAATGATGTTTGGAAACGAAAATTACTTTCCTACCTGCTGTCAGAACATATTCGTATTTGCAGAGTTTATCAACAATATATTTGCATTCTACAAAGAATATGATATGTATAGCTACAGTTCAACGTATCATGTTTAAATGGGAGTGCAAGAATACAAATCACCTCACTCAGTAGACTTACTCAAAACTCTGAGGTGATCTTTGTATGAATTTAGAAGGAAAGTGTTCATTATATTTTGAAAAAAATAGGTTATATCTTCGAATTATTCATGTTAATTCAATTATGAGCAGTCATCTCTTTTTTACCTTCTGCTCTTCTACAAATACACCATTGTATTTATATCGTGTGTACATTTTGTTAGGTATACTTTTACAATTTTTTTCATCCTCTATTGACCCGTATAAAAATATGTCATCTTCCTCTTCATGTTTTTCTTATTTCTTTTTCATCCTGGCATTTTTGATGCAGATCTCTTTTTGTCTGCCCTCAAAAAACAGCAGCATCGTTTTTTCCTTCTTTTTTCCTTATATTTTTTCCGTTATTTATAAAATACATCACATATTCAAATATAAAACAAAGTTATAGTCAAATTATTCCCAGAGAATAACTTACAATAAAAATATATGTCTGATGAAAATCAGTCTTTCAAGATTTAAAACAAATTTGTAAGAATGAAGGTAAATATGACAAAAGGAAGAAAATGTGGAAATTAGAGAGTCCAGGGGAGGAAAAAAAGGAAGTGGTGAGAAAGAAAACCAAGGAAAAGAGCAGGAAAAACGAAAAAAACCCAAGATCAGGAAGAAATATGGGAGAAAGGATGCCTTGAAAGAAAGTAAAAAGATCTGAGAGGGAAAGAGAATGAGGAAATAATGAGAAAAAGAGGACACTGATGAATGGCACAAAAAAGTGAGACAGTGGGAAGGAAAATGATAAATGAAGAAAGAAAAAACGAAGAAGCAGGGGGAAAGAAAGGTGTGAAATATTTGGGGGGTTTTAAAATGAAAGGGAAGTTTGTAAGCAAATAATAAAAAAAAGGGAAATAATACATCGAGAAAGAAAGAAAAATGGGTAAATATATGAAAACATAAGTGGCAGAAAGGAAAAGATAACAGTGAAGTGAGGAATTAAAAGAAAAAAGTGACATTACTAAAAATTAATTGAGTGTTACGAAAAAATGAGTATCGTTGAATGATATTTGTTTATTCATCTATTCAACAAGTGGACATATTTGGTGCTGAAACATATTTACAATCATAGCAGCTCCTTCATCAGGCTGCATAAAGACTGGGAGCCTTTTCCAATCATAAAAAGAGATGATACAAGATAATACCAGCTCTCCCAAACTCTTCATAGCCTGCCTCAAGATGATCTTCAACAGACTGGAATGGAAAAGTGCAGAATAGACGGTGAATATCAGAGCACCACCGATCAGCAGACGATGTTGGTCTTTTGCAGATAATCTACACGAACTCAAATATAGTAGATGAACTAAATGGAAAGAGCAAAAAAGTTGGCCTATACATGACCTTCATCGAGAAAAAGATTATGTGCAACAACCTCATCGGAGATAAAACACTCATATCAAAATTGAAGACACGGAACTGGAGAAAATAGATCACTACATCTACGTAAAGCAACGAATCTCCATGAGACCCGCAAAAGAAAAAGAAAAAAATTAAGTGAAGAATGACCCAAGGATGCCAAACCTTTGGCTGAGCAATCTCAACCTTCAAAAACAAGAAAATCCCATTTGCCCTAAAAAGAAGGGAATGCGACCAATGCATTCTTCAAATAGTCACTTATGAAGCTGAAACATTGAACTTAAACAACGGACTGACCAGAAAATACATACATACGTACACACATACACATATGCGCAAAATACCCCCCCCCGAAAAACTGAAAAAAGAGCCTGAAACTTTGAAGTTGTGTCAGAATTGAGTTTCTTTCTGGTTCTGAACCGAATAACGTGTTAAGTATAGATCCAACTGTTCTTTAGATGGATCTTCCTTGTGATTTCAATGCTCTGGCAGTTATCTCCCCAGTTTGTTTTGTCTTTGCTTCTTTTTTTTCCTCATGAATTGCTCCTTTTTATTTTATCTTGGTCCCCGTTACCACTACCCTATGAAATATTTACCTCTCGACTTTTGCTACTTTTCTCTCATTCTTTTTTTCCCTTTTTTCAACTTGTTTCTTTCTTTCTTCCTTTTCCTTCCCCTTCCTAACCATCCTTCTATCCTCTCTTCCCCCCTTCCTCATTCAACCTATGTTACCCCTTCCCCCTTTCTGTTTCTTTCCCCCCACTTTCTTCTCTCGTTGTTTCCATGCCTCAACCTCCTTCTTTTCCTCTCTTCGCACTCAACCCCTCCTCTTCTTCTTTGAGTATTGCACTCATCTCTTCATACTTTATATCATTCAAAGTCTCCTCTTTTTCTTGATTCTGCTATTTTTCCTCTTTTCTTCTTTTTTTTTGTGTAATGACTTCATGAACTTTCAGATGCATGTGCTCAGCTTCCTTGTTCTATGAAGGGTTTCCTAAGGCACATGTTGCATTCAGTAGTTCTTGGATGTCGTCCAGTTCCAGTATTTTATGAATCCCACCAGATTTTCAATACTCTGGCACCATAAACATCCAGCATGATACACAGCACCTTTATTGTGCTGCACAAGTGATACTTGAGTTGTTTGAACAATATCAGTGACAGCCAATTCATCGCCAAATATCGTACTCTTAGCACCGTTCATTCTATACAAGGAACATGTTTTGCTGTTCATAGCAGTGACCAATCTCAGAAAAAAATTACAGATACACGCATGATCTGATACATGGTCGGGGGAGGATGGGTGCCTGCATAGCATCCCTCATTGCAATCTAAGTTGTTTAGTGATGCTTATTCCTTCCTGAGCGACAAGTGACAATGTAATACTGGGTTATGTGATACTGGCAGCAATGAGTGATTCCTCACCAGAACTATCCAGAGGAGAGAAACCAATCTGCTTTACGGGCTGATGTTTGGAATCAGAGTGGTCCGTTTGACGAGGAAAGTAAGGCTCAGAGGAAGAGCAAATCATTGCTATGTATCTACAGCTTGTGTTTAATATCGGATCCATGCCTCTCCTGTGTACAAACCTCAGCCGGAATCTGATCATAGTTCACTGATTCTATTTTTCTGTACTATACTGTTAGGTCATCTGCACACTTACTTGAACGTAGAAATACAAAAAAACAAACATATGTGATTCCCATTTTTTCGATGATTAATACCAGTAGGGTTGGAGCTGCAATAAATAATCTAAATCGAGGATATTATTTTACATAAACTGAACACAGTTTGTTGCACGTAAAGATTGTGCGGTATTCAACTGGGATAATAGTACTTCCTATATTTAGATATTCTCTCTCAATTTTGTTTTCGTCAAATGAGAAAAAAAGTCGGAAGAATTGAGCTTGGACATTTCCCTGGAAATTGAGAACGTTAAAATAGATCATGCCCACAAAAGAATTCAACAATTCTATGTATGTATATTTATGTGTGCGTGTGTGTGTTTTTTTATCTTATAATAAGGGTATGTGTTAGTTTTTATGATGAATGTTTTCAATATCTTTAATAAAATCATTACTTATAATTTCACAACCATGGAATAAACTTCAGTGTGTATTTTTTGAATAATATGTATGTTTATATTTATATATATTCACACACAATCACTTTTTGGTGGATTGGGAATTAAGCACAAGTAAATATATTGCTTAAATCGGTCCAACTGACCGTCTAGTTCTGTATAGGGCAGGGTAGAGTATCAGCCTTTCGTCTCTACCTAGCGATATTGGAAAGGATACTGGATTGTCTATAACATTAAACAGTTGTTATACAACGTAATAGCTGTCTGTGGATGACATTATATATATATATATATATATATATATATATATATATATATATATATATATATATATATATGTATATATGTTTGTGTGTGTGTGTGTGTGTGTGTGTGTTTGTCTGTCTGTTCGTGCCTCTCAAAATATGAGAATACATTGTAATATCTGTTCCGAACGAGAGACAGGAAAACCATGAAGGGGAAGTGAAAAAATAGTGATGTTTACGAGAGAAAACAGGGGCAAATAAAAAAGATGTCAAGAAAAAGTGTTTACAGAAGTATCATTGGCAGAATCGAGCTGGAGAAACATAAAAAGAAACCGGTTAAAAAAAAAAAGACAACAGAAAAGAAATCGCAGTTTTAGAAAAAGATGAAGAAAACTAAGAGAGAATCAAAATAAAAAACAAACAAAAAAGAAAAAAACAGTTGAAAACGGCCATCAGATGAAATAAACAAATATGGAAAATGGAATATTAATGGTAGAAAGAACGAAGGAAGGAAGAGCAGAGGGGACATAAATGGATAGATATCGGTTAATTGGGTCACTGGTTTATCGATTATCATAACCTGTTTATTGAATAAAATCTCAAAAATCAAAACGATTAACAATTTTCTTCACTTATTTGAATAGCAAAGCCTTCAATTTGATTGAATTCAATTTATTTTTGATTGATAGTTGCTGGTTGATTCAGCTTTTAATTAGTTTCTGTCTAGGAATATTTGCAGCGTATCACTTGTGAGAAACTTTTTAGTATATAGATACATTTACATGTGTCACTTAATTCATGCAATATTCGAATTTTCTAAGACCAAGAAGCCATGTAAAGCTTGGTCAATTCCTGCGAAAGGTTTTCTTCGAGAAAATGGCATTATGTCGGATGTCCGTACAACGGAAGAGATTACTTTAACAATTCCACGTCTAAAACAGCATTTGTACCGACTCTAACATGAACATAAACCAGGTACAGAATCTAAAGGAAAGGCAAGAAGGCATGAACCTATGCAAAGAAGAAACTGAAATTAACAGATCTTTTTTTTTTTCAGGAGGAAGAAGTTATTAAAGGCAGTTTGTTACGTTCATTGGTTAACTGCTCTCGTTCTGCTTTTATACGCGTATTTGTGATTGTGCAGCTGGTTGCATGTGAGAAATTCAGGAAATATCAAAAAGTATTGAATGATGTACTAGTGTAGGTCAGTTGGATGTATCAATTATGCAATCAAAAGTTTTTGTCTCAAAATTCACTGGATTGATCGACACTGCATGGGATCAGAATGTGGTACCTATGAACTTGTTGAAAAGTGTTTCACACACAATATGCGTGTAATGTTTCTCAGACAAATTGTTCCGAGGAAGAGCCCGTTATAAAAAAAAACAAACTGATAGTTCTCATTAAAAAGTCAAAGTTATTGCATTAAATCCAAATTTGAATAACAGAAATAAAATCAAATTCTGAACCAATACACGGGAAATTCTGGATACGATACAATACAAAGCACTTGAAAATAACAGACAAATGGCGTAAAATTGTAAATCCTTTGGACTTAATACATTTTTAAGAGATAAATTTACTTTCAGCTTTATTACCTGACTCAACAGTATAAAAGTGCAAAGTTCTGGAGACCCCCTCTCTCTCTCTCTTTTCTTCTATTTGTGTACCAGCCTCTCTTTTTTAATTATATATGTATAAAGAGAGGGGGAGGGAGAGAGAGAGAGAGAGAGAGAGAGAAATGCGTTTTATTAACGTATATATATATATATATGCATTTATATGATTGTATTCATAGTGATATATATACAAATATATATATATATCTATCTATATATATATATATATATATATATATATATATATATATATATATATACCTTTTTTATCAATTGAATTATTTTATGCAATCCAGCAGATATAGATATTGACCTTCATATCAATTTTTGCTAAATTCGGAGTTTCAGCCATACTTTCAATCTGAAAGCGACCATTTTGTCGATACGAGTTTTCAGAAGAAATCACTCTCAAACACGTCAGATGATGAAGTCAGCTCGATATTCTTGTAGACAACGTGTTTCCTGAATCCTATGAACCGATCAGTGACATTTCAAATTATGATGAAGCTATTGCTACTCTAAAGAGTCCGATCGTGCATGAAGCAGCCTATATGCCAGACACTTCCTGGCGACCAGAACTCACTAGGCCGGAGAAACTTTGTTTCCGTATCTACAAGCATTGCACGTAGCAGCGAACGACTGTGACTTTAAACCAATAGCTGCTCCGATGTACAAAGACGGAGCGATTAGAGACTCTTTAATCTCAGGGATAGCTACGCCTATTATTTGACAGAGACTGACAGAGAGTGATCATTTGACATACGCCGTAAATCAAGCAGGAAGTATGGAGATGGTTATTCTGAACCCTGATGGTTACACTGCTTTATCCAAAAGAAAGCGGTTGTGATATTTTCGAGACTTTGGCAGACAGATTATCCCTTTGACAAAGAAAAAAAAAACAAAAAAAGAGAAAAAGGAGGCCCTTTTGATCTCGCTAGCGACTAAGTTCCTTTGGGTGAAATGCTTTATCAAGACAGGCAAAAGACACTCTACAAAAGAGTACGTAAGGCGAGAAGCTTAATGCCGTAATTGCAAGATGAGTTAATTCAGAAAATAAATGTAGATATGAATTGAATCTTTGAATTTTGGTTGCCTTGCTCCCATTATTTATTATGAGGACAAAAGCAGACGAAAAGTTTGAAAACCTACTGTGAAGTGCTGCGTGAACTCATCGCTGCGGTTGATATTTTGAGTAGTCATATTTTGGTCAACTTCTGATAAACAAAAGCAATAAAACTGGCATTAAGCCAACTAAAACAGCCATTGCCATGACTTTATTCAACCATGTATAGAAAAAAGTTGAAGACTGTGTAGTGGATCACATCGAATATAAACGAAACTTCTGATGGACAATGTATGTCCTGAGTTGTTCTCTGGTTGAGACTTTAAAGAACTGCACGAAAAGGCAGATATTTAGTATGCTGTTGAAAGACCACTCATAAAAATGTACAAACTGACTGGAAGGAAATTTGTAACACTTCGCCTTTCCTAGAACTTGACTGTACTTCAATAACCATGACATCGAAGAAGAAGAAGGAGAAGAAGGAAGAGGGGGGGAAGAAGAAGAAGAAGAAGGGGAGGAGGAGGAGGAAGAAGACAAGGAGGAAGAGGAGGAGGAGGAGGAGGAGAATATGTAAAATGACACAATCGAAACTAACATAATTATAAACCAACTTACCTCCAAAGATGCTTCTTCTATACAAAATATTTCTACGATGGTCTCAGAGATAGCTCTAAACCATATACAATGAAAATGTACTTGAAACTCGACCCGAATAGTGCATATCACCAAGCCCCCTCCGAGGAGCCGACCATTCTTAAACAGCATTCAAAGACAGCAGAAATATCCTATGAAATCACGATAATGTCCCCCAGAATCACAAATAAAATGTCTAGATTCGAGAGGATCTTTGATGAATTGTAAAACATTTGTAATGAGTATATTACGTGGCCATGTACAGAAATGAGAAGTAACATGGCTTAAACAGGGCTAGAGTATAAGAAAATAACTATCAAGTAGGGAATTACCTCTGACTTGAGCGAATGTGTTCAGCCAGTAAAATCAATCTTCTAGGCTATGAAGCGAGCGAAAGTTCCATTAGATAAGACCCTGATAATCTCAATGCTCAGGAGAAGGTTGTGAGAATGTGTACAGCCGTTGGATCAGCAACTACCCGCTAAAGATTCGTGCACTAAACAATGACAGTGTTCCCTTTGCCGGTTGGAATAAATTAGTCCTTTGGGAAATTGAACAAAAGCTCCAAATGAGCAGTGGTAAACACTTTAGGTGATGATAACACTTGAATTAGCGCCAAATGATAGTTATGAGATTTTGGCTGTGTGTTGAACCGGAATGGCAGACCTGTTGCCTTCTGGTCTAGGGAATTAAACCCCTCGGCAATAAGTAATCTTCCAGCAAAGAAAGAAGTAAATGCTATCATCAAAGTGATCCGAGGGTTGAGGCATTGATTGGAACGCAAATAATTCCTTTTTAGTAAACGACCAAGAAACCCTATCTTTGATTGCCAATAGGCATACAGCTTCAAAGACTAAAGGTGGAAGAAAATACATTGATTGCATAGGGAGATCTCTACTAACCATTACTAAACATTGAAATGATGACAAGAACGTCAGTCTTAATACATGAACGACGGTACAGTCTGGAGAAATCGCGCAATGATATTTGTCAGCTGGGAGTATGTAGAATGATTCTTTTTGTCCCTGTCGAAAAACCTGCCAGAAGAAAATGACCGGAAAGTGCAATGTGTGCACCGTAGTGAAGTTCAGAATCGCAAGAGGAGTGAACACATCTTTTTGAAGAAAGTGGACCCTTCGATAACAGAACAGATTTCAAAGGGGATAGTTCCATCTGATCAATGAAGAACCTAATGCTGGCCATTATCAAAAAGTCACGTCGGTACCCTACCAACTTTCCATGTAGGGACAATAACTCTACAGCTGTCTTCGTGGCTTCATGTCCACACACGTGCACTAAGATAGTGGAGCTATATCCATATCTGAAGAATTGGAAAGGGACGGTTACACGTTGGACCACGCCATATAACACTCGGGGAAACGGCCCAGCGAGGGGGTTAAACAGAACCGTGAAGAACAATGAACTTTGTGTTTACATCAATATCTACCCGTACATCAGGGAGGAGGATGTACTGTCGAACCCTCACGATTCAAACTGCCTCTTTCTCTGTACAGCTACTAATTAAACACCTCATGAACGGATATCCTCTTACCAAAGATAATGCACTCTTGGAAAGTCTATTTTCATCTGGCTTACGGGACCTGGGAAGATACGAGAGGTGTTTGGGGGACAGCAAGTGCGAGCGTGTTATTCAGGAAGTCGAACCATTAAGCAGCTAAACCGGCCTGAACTCAAAAGAGAGGGGAAAATGTCATATGCAAATTACTTGTAAGGACGTATATATGTAAATAAGGCGGAGGATATGAAAAAGAGAAACATTATTTCCGTGAACTTTTCACCGTTTTGCATTAGCATTCTGGTTGTTTTGCTTTTGTTCAAAGTTTGAATTATTTATTTACTTTTATCTTCCTTAAGTGTCAATACTTCTAAACATATTGAGATTCTAACTCTTTCCAACATAAGATATAAAAGCAGAAAAAAAGAAAAAAAGAAAAGGAATTAAATGAAATAGAAAGAATTGAAATTTCCTTTGATAATGTTATTTTACCTTGGCAACGTCCATTGCAGGAATGAATGTGTTTATTTCCAAATGACGTTTTGTTCAAAACAAAATCATTATTTCGAACATAACTGCAACATGCCTTGCAAAACATATAAAGAGTTCGAACTATGTAAAAATAGCATCCGACCTGGTTGAAATGTTCTTAGATTTGTTCAAACGATTAAAATGCCCACAGGATATGTAAACAGAGGATGTAGAAAATGCAATGGTTGCAAACTGTGGAGGGGAAACAAACACAGCAAAAATGAGGATGAGTGTTGAAGATGATGGATGGAAAGATCATGAATGACTTTAGAAATGGGTAGCTGCACATGACAAGTTCCCAATGCACCACGAATAGCAAAAAAAAATCATTTTGTTGGATAACATTATTTCAATCTTTATCATTCATGGTAAAAATCGAGTCATTAATTAAACATCATAATCATCATGCAGAGAGTTTGGAACATCACCCTGCCATAATTCCGAAAAAATTTAATCTGCAAAAACCAAAAAAATCAATTTTTCAAAAAAGGTTTGTTGAGCACTTATCATGCACCACCCTTCGAATGAGTGAACGGAACAGATGAAATTTGTTAGGGCAAGAAATACAACATGAAAAAAAGGCAATCATACTATTACTGTTGTAATATGTTTGATCACAGTTTTCGAGATAGGCACCAAATCAAGATAGCCTGAGGATACATTGAAAAGTTGGAAACTGCCGATGAGTCAAATGTCTGGAATAGGTTGACTCAATCGTTTACCGCCAAGCTAATTTAGTATGACGTGCTGAAATTGTTATTGCCAAAGGGACGAGCGTGTCTGCGCAGTTTTCCTTTGTATTGTGGGCGGTAGTAGATTTGCACTGCCTCGTGAAATTATCCTTCGAGGCGTCGAGTTTGGCTCGTGTTCTTATTCTTTTTACCACACTTGTAACTTTGTGCCTTAGATCAATCAGATTTCGTTGAAAAGAAGCAAGTAGGCGTGAGAAAAAGAAACACGATATCTTGGGGAGTATCACTGATTCTCTCGCTATACGAAAAGAGAATGTGGCCATGAATGACTTTCGTTAGACAAAATGGTGTAGAGCCAACAAACAGTTCCCTCATGCTGGTTATGACTTCAATCGTCACTTCAATATATAACAATTTCCTCTGTTTCAACACCAATGCATATAGAGGAATAGACTTGAAGGCGACAAGCACCGAAATTTGCGTCACTAACTTGGCTGTGCGCCAACTTCTGTGATATTTAAGGGGAGAAAGATTTATGTCTTTCCCAAGAGCTTTGGGAAAGCCCATTCTCTAAGTCCTTAACCGCCTGGCTAACCCACATCCCCTGAACGAAACGGAAAAAAAGAGGAAAATGCTTGCTGCTTGGAAGATACATCAATAAGGCGTCCATCCTCGGCCCTACATTCTTTAAAGCGGCGACTCTTCAGTAAAAAGGGCTACGGAAGAGTTCTTTATGATAGCAATATATCATTTGGAGCGGGTTGATGAGCGATCATGGAAAGAGCAAACTGGAAGCCAAAAATGACTTTGTGCTCTCTCTCAGGATCTTGAGATTTCACGTCCATTAAGATTAAGCACAATTGGCCTTTTTTTTTCTTAACCGATTGGTTGCCCCTTTTTTCTTATTCTAACGAGACAAAATCCTGATACCCAACTTGTAAGATTCTTGTGCGTGAGTAGCGAGCTTTGATTTATGTTTTTGCTATGTTTTCATCTACATTGGTCGGAATGTCGACACACAGAGAGAAAGACACTCACACACACGCACACATATATATCTGTGGGACTGCTGGAATCGGAACTGAGGACATTTGGTTAGCCGTTTCAACGTAGTGTTGCTATTACCATTGGGCTAAAAAGCTGCCGGTAATGCAAAGGCCCAAGTAACTGTTTTCACTCTGAATTCTCTTCCCGTTCATCCTTGGTCAAAATATACTTTATTGATTCCTTTCAACACGGCAGTTATGTATTAAATCATGGTTATATGATCCGATAGAATGATTAAAATTCCGATATATTATATAAAAATATTTGAAATGATCTCCCATCATCACACAGTCGATATACCAGCTGACCGATCCTAAAGAATAAGCGATTGAAGACAATTGGGATAATGCAATGAAAGATGAAGTTATGATTATCTAAGTTCATGAAACTATACTCGACATGAATATACAATTATTAGAGAACATAAGGGTAAATACACTTTAAATAACAGTAATGACATTTTCATGATAATGGCCAACTCTTTTACATTCGTGTTGAGGAAATTAAGTAAATTGTTTGATATTTTGTCAGATATTTCTTATAAAGTGTATTTGAATATATACATATATGTGTGTATATGTGTGTGTGTGTGTTTGTGGGTATGAGTGTATGTAAATATGTAAGTGTTTGTGTCATCAAATCTAACGATTGAGTATTAAAGTATAATAACATTTAGAAAAAATATTTGACATGTTCTGCGTATTTAGTAGTATTTGGAAGGATATTGTGCAGTAACCACCAGTGCAACCAACAACGAAAAAACAATGAAACGGTTACCAGACCTAAATAACATCTGCCTTGTCCATGACGGGAGTACTTAAGCTGAACTCTTTTTTTGTGTGTCCTTCAAAATTATTCTCGATGATGCCACATAGCCACATAGGCGAAACGATACGTAAATCTTCCCAAATGGCGTAATACATACATACATACATGCATACATACATACATATATATATATATATATATATATATATATATATATATATATATATATATATATATATACATATATACATATATATATATGTGTGTGTATGTTTGTGTGTGTCTGTGTGTGTCTGTGTGTGCAAGCACACGCACGAGACATTAATATGCTCATACCCTAATGATAACAAAAGCCTTTCTTTACGGAACAAATATTTATTTTTTCAGCATACTCTTCTCCCTTGTCAATGTATTTAATTCAGTAGTAAATATTTATCAGTTGGATCGGCATTCTCTCCTTCCCATGTTATTGATGCTCTTTTTCCGGGTCTTTTCTGCATTTTCTTCGAACTTTTCTCTTCCTGCTCAGTCTAATCTTTTGTTCGTTTGTAATGACAGGTCATGTTCTCTTGTTCTTGCCGCACATCTTTGATATATGTGCATTTACATTGACTTAAAACAACCGGTAACAAAAATAAGAACGTAGACAAATAGGAGCATGCCCGAACACATACACACAGAAGTATTTGAAGAACTGAACCAATATTGGCCTATCAAAATAGCTATATATCTATGTACTGCATGTCATCTAATCATTGACTCCAATATCCCCTCTATGTCACTAGATAGATGAATATATCTGA
>OY735211.1:15640348-15670348 GCA_963457665.1 Thysanoteuthis rhombus
GAGCCTGCATATTGTCAGAAAGGTAGACTAGAGAAAGGAGCTTTATTTAGGTTTTTAGGTTGATAGTTGCTGTAAACAACAACTTCCAATTTAGCTATACGTTTATTGCTTCGAAGTAGATTACTCTGAGGCGAACGCATGGAAAGTGCAGGTTCATTAAATCATGTCTCAAGCAGACTGCTATTATGAATGGCAAACTATAATTACCCACTTGAATCGATTTAAATCAAACTCTTCCATCGTTTTTCATCCGGTACTCGAGTTATTTTGAGCTCCGTAAATTCATAATCGTATGGAGTCATAAATTCCGTTGTGGACGGGAATATTTCTCAGAGATTCTATTGGAAATGTGGCTGGAAAATATTTTATATAATTAAATAAGAAAAAGACTGATAATTTATGAGTATGTCTATTTGTATTTATGGTTGTACTAGTAAAAGTGCTAGAAAATGTCAAGCATTTCTTATACGGTTATAAAATATTCTTTCTTTCGTCTTGCTTATAGTATTTTTAAAGCAGTATATTCATGGCATAGTCCCCAAAAGGAAATAACGACTTACAGTGGGTTTGATGTGAGAAATTCCTCTCTATACAACGCTTAAGACTATAAATGGGCTACATCAAATTCATCATCATCGTTACCATCGTCATTCTTTTAATGTCCACGGTGTACATTGACGTTCTCCAAGTCTCACCACATCTCCCTATCACTAACGTTGTAGAGTCAATGCCATCTTGACCTCTTTAAATCGTCTCGCCATCCTAATTTTGCCTGACACGAATTTGCATGTGATCTCACTGGATCCATATTATGAGTTGTGTTGTTCAGCACTTAGCTGGTTTTCTTGCAACAAGGTTAATTGTGTTTTCTAATGGACTCCAAGAAATATAAGCTCATGGTCAGTGAACTTGTTCAAGCGATTTACTTCCTTTCAGAATGTCGTAATACATTCGACAGTGACTATCGCGTTGAACATATTTTTTTTTGTTTCGACCAAAAAAGAATAGAGATACATTTTCAATACTTGACAGATGTTCTCTTCTGGCAGCTCAGGTAGAACCAATTTTTCATAGTTTCGGGATAATTTCAGAATGGTTGAACCCATCAATGATATCAAGCTAACATATTTTTTTTTATATTACATTATGTCTCTGTGAAAAACATTTTTCTTTACTTCGGTTATTTTCATTTTTATGATTTCCTCAGTATGCTGTATATGGTCTCAACAATTTGGCTACTACTTATGCCTCATTTTCTTTTCCCCTTGCCTTTTCTTGCCTCAACTAGACCAGAACCGTTCAGTAGAATCTCAAATTTAACTGCTATTTTCTTTTGCCAGAAATATAAACAACAAAACTGGGGGATAATGGTTATTGAGTGAATTCTAACGACTGATCAAATCATACAGGATTCATATTATGCATCAATCAACAACAAAAACACTTTCTTTGAACATGACTTTCCTATTCTGAAATTTACTCGTAACTATATATATATATATATATATATATATATATATATGTATATATATATATATATTTATGGGGGGTTGAGAGAGAGAGGAAGTGAGAGAGTGTGTGTGCGTGTGTGTGTGTGTGTGTGTGTGTGTATATGTGTAAACACGTGAAAACATGCATATGTTTGGCTGAGTGTCAAAATGATTATCCAGGATTTTAAAATTTTCAGAATCGCCATGATTGTAATCTCGCTGAAAATGAATAAATTTTCTCTGCAATATAGTTTATCAAATCATTATTTCAAGTAATAGAAATTGTTGCCCACGGCCTTAAATTTCTCCGATTTCCCTATTTAACGGAATATTTCTGTGCCACAATTGATTTATTCTATTGCTTCCATTCATCATTTCCATTTTATTAACGATTCTATTATTCTCTTTGGTGATATTTTTCTTTTAATTCAGTACTTTCTGACAAAAGCATACTAATTCATAGTCAATTTAGGGGAAAATCATCCTCCCAATTAAAAAAATGTATAATTTTGCATAAATCATAGAGGTGATTTTCATTTTGTTTTAATACGTTGTATTATGCTTTTGTATCTTCTTAATACTTGCACTTTACTCGTAAATAATAATCAATAAATGAAATATTGATTTTATGACGGGGGAATCATTTAAAGGACGAATGTTCAAATTTGCCTTCCATCTGAATTATATGCCAAAACAGCCAGTGTAGGAAGTTCAATGCTCTAGTTTGCGTTACTTAATATTTCGTTTGTTTGCTGATGGCCTAAAAAATGGAATCAGTAATCTCAAACTGAGGCCGAGAGAGTTTTCAGTAATGTCGAACGATTGCCCTTAAAAGAGTTATGGAACCATTTATTCGCACACCAATATCTAGCAGGGCACGTAGGGCTCTTAAGCCTCCTTTAGCAACGAGTTTAAGGAATGAATAAACTTTACAAACTGGAAAAATACGATACCGAATTCTATGTTGTGAGAGGTGGTCAATGCAGAAGGTATTTTAAGGTGTAAAACTGTCTTAAGTTTTTCTCTCAACCTTCCAAATGTCATTTTAACACACACACATATATGTGTGTGTGTGCTTGCGTAAAGGTGACAATCATATATATACATACATATATATATATATATATATATATATATGAATATATACACATAAATTTGCTGGCAATATGAGACTTGGATACAATTATGTAGAGTTCACATCCGTACCCTAAATTGTATTTTGAAAAAAAGTCACGTTTTGACATTTAGATTCTTTGAAAAAATGTGTTCAGGAAAGTAAATATAATACATGTTTCATCCATTAGCGAAGTTGTTTATCCAGCGATATATGTCAGTAGTTAATTTAAAATATGTTGCTTCGGAATTATTAACATACGAATGAACACGCAGCTGTATTCTTGCCGCTTCTGAAAAACGATTGATATTTCATTTCCGCAAGGATATTCTTACATTGAAGGAAGAAAAAAAAACATTCCTATCTTGAAATATGTAATATATTGAATCCGTCAGAAGTAAGCTAAAGATTAATCGGAGTAGAAGGAAATATATTTTATAAAGGTTATTTTTATTTGGATAAGATTCTAGTCCATTAAACCGCTATTTATTCTGTTCCAATAACCACGGTCTTATTACATTCCTTTGAAATTCATCATTTGATGAAGTTTTGTAACATTTTTAATAATTTTGACTAGCTTTCACCTTCATCCCAACTTCCAAATGCTTCCGATTGCAACTTTGAACTGAGCACCGACAATTAAACATTGCAATCAGAAAATAAAGAGCAAGCCAACAGTTAGGATCGAACTCCTACCCTTTAGCCAGAGGAAGTCCAATGTACAACTTGCCTGTACTGATAGAGCCCAATTATCCAATACTTCATCTCAAAGTATATTTGGGAAAAAATCAGACGACTAAGTATCAGAAATCTGCGGATTTTTTTATTGTAAACATCAACGGGCGTGGGATATCGTTTGTAAGGAGCTAAATTTAAGGTTTAAAATCAGCTCCCACTTGACTACAGAGTCCCGATGGCTGAATAGATAAAACAGTCGGGCTCTAACCTGGTTCCACTTGGGCTCTGGACTTACTCATGTTGTGTTTGGGAACTATGGGGATTGCAGTATTATAAGTTAACAGACCGAACTGGTGCAAAAGCAATTTGTTCAACATCTGTCTTACATCTCACTCATCACTCCAGTATTTACTTTGCCTTTGGCCCAAGTTTGTTTATTTTATCTTCTCTTTCATGTTTCTCTTTGTGCAGCAATAGGGAAGTTGTTCTTGTTAGATGTTGATGAAAATACAAATCGACAACCAAAACTGTAAACATTGATTTTTCCCAGGATTCAAGCTGGTCCGACTGCCTGGCTAGCTCTGTATGTGTTACGCGCACAGGCTGTGCCAATGGAGCAAGAGGCCTGAAAATTTAAACATTTGTTTATCATTTCTAAAGAAAACTGTTCAATTGTTGATTTTTTTTTCAAAATCGCTCCCCTTGAATATTTTTTGTGGTGAGGGTAGCAATGCAAGTTTATGCTAAACTGATGCTCTTATTGTAACTTATCCACTGATCAGCTTCTTTTTCAATTTCTTCTGAATTGATCAACCCCAACAGAACTTGTAACCAAAATTTTTCAGTTGGTTTACCGTTTTCATTGGGTGAATAATTTGATCGGTTTTCATTTCGTTAAAGTCACTTGAACGTGGACAAGTCAGCGCCAATACCTCATAGCAGTGCAAGTTACAGTATTAGTTTGAAATCAAGAGGCCAGTTACCTTGATTTTTTTTTTTTTTACTAGCATTCATTTAATTTTAATTTTACTTAGTTATCATTGTAACTAAGCAAACAGCCAAACAACAGCTATCAGTAAACAGTTCGGAATGAATATATAAGATGAGATCAAGGCGATATTCGAACTTGCATGTCATTTACCTGAAAATGTGTTACATAGTGTTTCTTTGGACCAACTTGAAAATACTTTTTTGACAAAAGAGATCTGTTGACGTAAATTACTTTGTTCCAGAGTAAATATCGAAATCAAAACGATTAATAATAATTTGAAATAAACTAATAACGTTACGTGTAACAAATTTGATTTTTTTCTTCACTACGTAACATCTTTTCAGTGTGGGTAGTTCTCTGAGTAACTATGGTATACAGTGTGCCCTCTCTTGATTGTTTGTACCGCAGTAGTTATCACACTTCTATCAATTTTGTGAAATCCCTAACACTATCAGCTTACAATTCCACTCATTAATATCTTTTAGGTAATGTACGGGTGTTAGTTAAAATTACAGGAGCAGGTTCATATGAATGCGAACATAAATGCATTTATTTGTACAAAAATGTTAATTTTCCGACGATATCAATGCAAATGTGAGTCAAACAGATATAACTATACATGGATATGTAGACACACATATGTATATCATATGTCTCTCTCTCTATCTCTCCTGTACACATGCACTCACATGCATGCACACGTGCACACACACACACACACACACACACACACACACACACACACATATAGATATATAAGACTGATAGACGGACATGAAAGTATACAACATACGTGCAGTTTATTTTTTCCCGTTTCTTTACAGATTGCATCTTCTGTTTCCATCAAGAAGATTTTCAAATGAACATCAGAGTAATGTTCTGACCCATGGCATTCTGTTATAGGCCAGTCTAGCCTAGCTACCCTGGAAAATGATGATATCAGATTTAGAATGGTGTGTTGGGGTGTTAATAAACTAATATATATATATATATATATATATATATATATATATATATATATATATATATATATATATAATGAACGAGTTACCTCACTTAAAGAGTGCTCAACCCTGAATGGGGGAGTATATATATATATATATATATATATATATATATATATATATATATATATATATGAGGTCATGTAGATTTTCAGCGAAAAGGATGGTGTCATATGCAAATCTAAGGTTGCTCGGATATTTGCCATCTATTTAATTTCTAATCCATGCTTTTGAAGATCATGTGATGGAAGGCTGTAAAGAGTTTGGGTGAGCTGGTATCACCATGCCTTACTGCCTTACTCACTCTGTAGCCAGATGAAAGAGTTACTATAATTGTATATATGTTACAGTACTTTGACATATACTGGGTGTACAACTTGTAGGATGATGGCCTTCACGGGAATTCATATAGAGTCAAATGCCTTCTTGAATATTTTCAATTTATTAACGCATAATTTCTCAATCCAACAGAGTGCTCTATTCCTACGGAAGGGCATTGCATAAGCTTGCAATGGATGTTATCTCTCTCACACACACACACACACACATACACACACACACACACACACACACATATATATATATATATATATATATATATATATATATATATATATATACTGTGTGTGTGTGTATGCACTCATATGTATATATATATATGCGTGCGTGTGTGTGCATTATACGCTGATGATGAAGATACTGGTATTTGATTTTTGCGTGAATGTAATTTCTAATCAAAGTTATTCATCTCAATTAAATAGGTTACCAAAAAAGTGCCCATGAGTGTCGTGACTATTTAAGCTAAAAACTATTACTTCTCCTTAAGCAAAATATCATGCACATCTTCATTCACTCATACTGAAGCAGTAAGCAAGTTAAGGATTACGTAATAGATAACATTCAAATAATCAAGTTTCGAATTATTCTATTTCACTGATTTTTCAAACATCAAGAAAAGTCGATTAATGACCACAAAAGTTGAATGAATTTGATTTATCCTGGGAAAATAACAAATGAACAAAAGAAAATACTAAGGTGTATTCAGTTATGGACATACTCTGTTTTATTAGTTTGTGGTTGCAGTATTTTGGATGAACAATGTTGAGAATGTTTGACATGCCAGCAGAAATGAAAGGGTTTTTTTTTTTGACGTTAGGTTTTATTAATTCATTTCATTTCCTCTTCTGTTTTTGGCAAAGAGTTAAAAAAAAAATAAAGAAGATAATTACATCGAAGCAACAGCCGACATTGAAGATAATTACATCGAAGTAAGAGTCGGCATAGCGATGTATAGAAGAAAGTGTTTTTCTACTGGGTTAAATGGAATGAAAAAAAAAAGCTTTTAAGCTACTTAAAGATGTTTGTAAGACATTTTTCAATTTTGCTACTCATTAACTCAATTTTTATTCTGTTACATTTGTTGATTTAGATTTTTGTTTAGTATATTCTGCAATGAGTTTTTTTTTCCAAAAGCTCTCATAACAAAATTCAATTTTAGGTCATCAAAACGAATTTGAAAATAAATCTTGCTTCAAAAACAGAGAGAATTACTGAGGTTTCTGTTCTAAAGTCTAAACTCGTAGCTGCGCCAGTGTAAGTCTTTTGAGATGAAAAAAAAATCTCTCTTGCTATTTTGACCAATAGATTAGAGGGGTACGTGCGTGTGTGAATTCATGCTTCTATAAAGGGAACTAGTTTAAAGTCAATATACACAGCCTCGACAAGATTTTGAAGTCAGCTTCGTCATTTTTCATTGTCAACACCGTCAATTGCTTCGCCGATTGCACCCCAACGATGGGATGATACGTGGATGAAGGCGGACACGGGTTCATAGTAACTTGTTTTGAATCCGTCTTGAATTTTACAAATGATTTGGTTGTTTTTCCCTCTTGAAATTTGTTTTCACAATCTCTATTTTTTACCCGACCTTAGAACACCAAAGATATTGGGAAACGTACGTCTCTTTAACTTTATTAGCTGGCTACATTTTTTCATTCTTCATTTGAAATGCATAGATTTCTCTTATTTTGTAAACGTGACAATGTCATCCTTAATATACCCCGGGGTGGTTTCATAGTTTCACCTGCTTGTCTAGTTGTTTTGGCTTGAATGTTGATAAATGATGCTACCCGAATGTTAAGGGATTTGAACGAATAGCAAGGGTACAAACAAGCAAATGCACTCACATGAATGAAACTGGGTAATAGCTTGGATAAATATTTCATCTACCCTAGTCGTGAGTTTCATATCGTTTTCAAACTTGAAATTTGGTACCTAATATCATGAAAAATTCTGAAAAACAGACTTCTGAACAAAATGGGTCGCTTCAGTACGTTTGAACTTCATTTGGTGCTACATTATTGTAGCCTTGAGCCAGACTAAAAACGTTTCAGTAAATATACTAAATACATAACTCATCTGTTCTGTTTCCTTTGATTCTTCATCCGATAAAGTATTGTAAATCATCATTAGTTTTAAATAATCAATGATTTAGTTTTAATTTTATTACTTGCTTTTCATCACAACTTTTGTCAAAGTCGATTACTGTTCGGTTAATAGTGTTTCTTTCGAAAATGAAGAATAAGATTTTAGTAGCATTTGAACCAATGCACCGCAATGGAAACTCCATTTCACACTGCTTGCTTTGCCTATTAAGCTATCAAAACTTAAACTGCACACCCCTTTTCAATACCACCTTCAATTCAATCTTACGAATACATTTCTTTCCATTAAAAAAATGTATATCCGATGAAGTATTGGAGTTCATCAGTATCTTTTACAATGATAACTAATTACCAGAATGTCATACGACAAAGTTTTGGCACGCTGGAAAAAAAATAATTAGGCAAAACGATCACTAATCCTGCTTTAAGTTGTTCAAGTTCATTTTGCATTCAGCATAACTAAACCTATCCCAGAGCGGTGTCACGACCAGATACTTAGAGAGAAAATGTTCACTTCCAATGTATTCTACTCTCTCGAGAAATGCCACGACAGGCCAAGCATGGCACCACAATGATCGACTGAGATCATACAGTGATTTGATTCATATTTGTCAGAAACAAGTCTCCAAATACTGTTCCCATGTGGAGATTTTATGATTCACCATGTAAGAGAACAGCAAAAATGCAACAGTGTGGATGAGTTTTTAATTCAAAATTAGCCAAATGAAAAGAGAAAGTTTATGGACTATTTTGCCAAGTTCACATTCGAATTCGAGTTCACCTTTAGGTGTGAGCTATTACATCCTAAATTCCACATTATGGGATCATCCAATAAGATATTTGCTCTGTTCAGCCTTCTTCCTCTAATCAGTGAATTCTAAAAACTTAAAAATGTCATATAATTCAATTGCTTATTCAGCTATATTTCATAAGCTGGTAAATATTTTGTCTTTTTTCAAGGAATCAGTTTTACTAAGATAATGCGTATAAATTCAAAAATGTTTTCCTCCCTCTCAACTTAATACAAGATTCAGTAAATAATATCCCTTCTATTTTCTGACTGGTCCCCGAGTAATTGATAGTATTTACTGATAAAGTACATCTTTATTTAGACCCTTGATATGTTTGTATCTCACAATATGCCCATATGCATTTCTTATTCTACCATTCCTGCTACTTTGTTTTCTAAATTCTTTTAAAATATAATCACAGTACGACTGGATAGAACTTGTGATTTAATAAGTAATTTATCCTATGTTTAGAAGAAAAAAATCTCACTTTTGGATTTTTTTTCTTTGAGATATTCATTTGCTTGAAAGCATTTGTTGAAATGTGGGTGTTGGAGAGAATTAAGGAGTTAGCAAGACAGACGAGCACAAGAGAAGGGAATGGAAAGAAAAAAAAAGATATAAAGATTTGTGTGATGAAATATTTATTTCTGAGAAGAAGCCCACCATGAAAAAAGTTTATTCATGCGAATTATTAATGGCAAATGTATCAAACCTTACTGCAGCAACAACAACAGCAGTAGTACCAACAAAAACAACAACAACAAAAAGAATAACAGCAGCACTACTACTACTACTACTACTACTACTACTACTACTAATAATAATAATAATAACAATAGCGAGAAAGAACAAAAAATGATATTAGAAATACGAACCATAGCACCGCTGTCATAGGTGAAGGAGAGATGAGAGGAGGGCTGAAGACCTGGGGAGATTCCCTATCACTCAGCCTTCAGCGATAACCACCGGGCAACCGATGTGAAACTGTAAACCACAGCACTGCTGTCGACTGTGAGAGTGTGAAGAGGAGGGCTGGAGACCTGAGGACACTTGCTGTCACTCAGCCTCCAGCTGTGACCACCAGGCAACCGGTGTGAAAATGATGGATAATAATAATAATAATACACTTAATTCCAATTTTCCTTAGAATGTTTTCCCCATTTTTCCGCATGCAGGGAGGATAAATTGGTTGTGATGAATCGCCCTGAAATTGTTGATAGAATCATTTCAATAGCTCACATTGTGGATTCCCAATAGAATGAAGGATAGAAATCATAGAATATAGAAGGGAAGGCAGAGCCTATAATCATCGTAGCATAGAGAGCTTCCTAAGGATGAAAAAAAAATGAACGGTGGAGGATGAATTGAAACTGTGTATGTTAAAATACTGATGGACATGTCGTAAATACAGGAATCGTATCGTAGATTTACAAAGATTGTAGTCATTTGGTTACTCGAAGACCGCAATACTTCCGTAGATTGACCGTGGAAGTTGTTGATATGTACATAGCCCCTCGAGCGGTTTATGTTGGAACCAGTGTTGATATCCTACAGAATCAACAGTCTTGCGAAATGACTAGTACAGCTGTCTTGCTATCCCGAGCAACTGGACTACGCACCAGATCTGAAGAGATAGCCACAATACAATACCAATTCTAAACAGTAGACTTGCACATTCCCCTCATGCTCTAAAACACGTACTTTTGGATAATCACTGCTGCATTCAATATTTCTGTACTTGCTATTGTACAACAAAAGCAATAATTTAACTATGTACCTCCTTTACTCACCGAGTGATTCAATACCATTCCAAGTGTAGTTCGAACGATGAAACATTGCCTTTATTTGGCTTATAGTCACTAAAAAGTATAGGTCGCTCGATCTTATGGCATTTTGAGATGCAGTGTTTTTTCAGTTGTCAACACAACACCAAATGATTAAAACGTTTACTGCTCAGCCCATTTTTTAAAACTTACATTGAAACCCAGATTATCTGAGCAGCTCATATGTTATTATCTTATGTCTCATTTATATCTATGTAGATATCAAGGAGAAAGCCGTACAGATGATAACGCAAAACGTTTCAGTTTCAACATAAACAGCAAAATCGATCAGTTCAACATTTGAAATAACTTTTATAATGATACTCCATTATACGCTTACAAATTCACCGCTGCAGATAAAGTTAGTTCAACTAGGATATACAGATTTTAAGGAGTCTGCCAATGGTTATTGACAAGCAAGTAAGTCTTAGTGACCATACGTGCACACGTTTTTATCTGATGGACTATTGGAAAAATTACTTATATGAGTACCGTTGCCGTCGTGTCTATTGGTTTCTCCAGGTCAAACAGTCACGCAGAACAAGATACATTTGAAAATTAACGATGAAGATCTGGTTTGATTCGAACACGGATTGCAGCGGCTGAATATACTTGTTTGCTGACCGTTACGCCAAGATAACACTTTCAGAACAAGTTTGCTATATGAAATGTTATTGCTAGATGAGATTAGTTTAATATCTGTTATTATTTAGATGAGCTATATTGATCACATTCTCACTCAAGAGATCGATTAAGGAAGATGATAAAAAATCAAAACCTGAGGAATTTTCAGGATTTATAGGAAATTCACCCCAGGCTTTGGGTTCTTTCTGTCTCTCTTCCAGAAATTAGCTGTACCATCAAAAATTATTTTGCTCCCGGATATTCAGTTTTTGCATTTATGTAAGTTCGTATTTACACTTAGATACTAAAAAGTTCCGTCAGGTTTTGAAAAATAGTTATAATCTGAGAAGTCTAAATCTTGTACAGGATTTATTCTGACAAGACAAAATAATCAATTTGATCGAAAATGTATCATTCAATAACTTCGTTGATTTAATGTTCCAGGGGTAAATAAACTGAGATAATTATTACATCCCAGGTTCATCATTTTTAATTAAATAATAATGAAAAAAACTTGACAGGATCCATAATCTAATATAAAAATATTACATAAGAGGGACAATTTTTCTTTTATGCATCTTGAAGAAAAATATTCATGGATAGGATTTTTTTACAAAAGCATTTCAACCAAAAACGAGACCATATTTTTTATCGTGGGAAAATAGCCGAGGGAAAATATTGATCTTTAATTTCTATACAATTTTTTTTTTCCATCGCCTTGATCAAAATATAATACTCCTGACCAGGAGCAAGAGTTAAGTTTTTTTTCTATAACACACACACACACACACACACACACACACACACACACACACACACACGCACATATATATATATATATATATATATATATGTGTGTGTGTGTGTGTGTGTGTGTGTGTAATGGAGTTGCTAACCACCTGTTAGGAGATTTGAACACAGTACACGATATATGTGTAGTACGGAGTTTGCTGCAACACATTATGAGATGTACACTTTGTAAACTAAAGATTGTACAGCAGGCAAGGGATCAATTCCGAGGAGAGAGAGGAAAGTGAGTCTTAACATAGGTATTCTTGCATATGCCCCAAACATTTTCATGGAGCATCAATATGGCCGAGCCTGATACTGTCATTAGTCAGACTTCGATTAAGAATTTCACTATATAATATTTTCATCTTTAGTCTAGTTGGCTTCGCCCTGGTTTCTGAATAAGTACATCGACTCATTTGAAAAGATGCAGTTAATCATCAGTTTGTCCTGGAATATTGATCTCATCCGTAATGATGCTTTCAAGCAACAAAGAAAACATCTGCAAAAGCATGTGACATGGATGAAAAAATATAAGACGGATAAAACTTAAATTCAAATATTATTGTCACAATTTGAAAATAATTCGCGTTACTGTATGACTTTAGGTAATAATGTAGAGATTTTTTTTATACCAACAACTCTTTTTTTTTTTTTTTTTTTACTCACGTTCATGTTTTTCAGAAAGCATTAATCCATAGGAACCTCCTCTCAGTGGGCCTTCAAACTCAATTAACCATCTCCAATTCCAGAGCTATTAAAAGCTTGGTGAATTGCATCTCGAGTGATATTTATTTACACAAGAAAAATTTTCACCTGCAATACATATATATGTCTACAATAGGAGTGTTTGTCGTTTACGCATTGTCGTGTAAAACATGTGTGTTTGTGCAGTTTAGCTTGGTATAAGATTGAGGCAACCCCCAATGAGCTTCAATGCTTCGTTACTACATGATCACTATGAGTCAGGTTACTTTTATAATCTAATTTTTAGCTTTCAGAATTTAGAAGTTCATCCGTCAATATGATGCTTTCGAACAACCACATTACAAATTTCAGGCACCTATATATATTCTCTAATATTGTGTGCTATCTTGTTATTTTTTAATGTGTTCCTGAGCATGATTCTATCTTGTGCATATTGCATGGTTAGTAGTTTATGAATCAATCTTTTGGTTCTGCAATTCCGTTCAATAAGTGACAATCAGGGGGAGATGTTGGTTATAGACCTTACTTTTTCAGATAAATGTTATTTTCTCACTTTTGAAGGTTGAGTTTGCTTTGCCGAAAGCTAGTTTTTGTATTGATTATCAACGTAATTTCATATCCTTCTGAGAATGTTATGAAGATCTGTTGTCTCATGTAGAAATTGTTGAGTCCTTTTTTTTTTAGTTGAGCTTTTTCGATTTCCTTCGATGTCTTGTCTTTGACAACTTTGTTATACATGACATTTGTTATTATGGAAATAATGTGAAGACCAACTTTTTTTTTTTAATCAGTTTGTCTGGAGATTTTAAGGCTCTCAGCAAAAGAGAACGATTTCGTCAGCAGATCTTAGGTCATTTAGGTATTCGCCGTCTATTCTGATTCTTTCTTTTTGCCCTGTATGGCTTTGGGAATATCATTTGAAGTAAGCAGTAATGATCTTGGGTGAGCTGATACCATCTTGAATCACCCTCATTTCGAGCTGAATGGGATTTTTCTATATGTAAGCCGGTAAAGCAATTGTTGTGTCGATATGTATGTTGCAAAAGACTTGCATAAGGGGGTCTACACTTTGCTGAATGACAGCAGCAATAACTTTTGGGATTCACTCTGAGCTAGAGGTATTCTTGGAGTCGTCAAATGTAACTCAGAAAGGCATATTCTGTTCTTTGTCCTTCAGCTGATAATTATTTGCTATTGTGGGTGGCTTGAGATTACTAGATTTTTATGAGATTCATGGCTTATTCTACTGATGATTTGTTTGCCCTTTAGTTTAACATGTAGGCGATTCCAATTAGGGAGTTTGTTATTTATCTGACAAGCTTGCTGATGTTGGCATTTTTGTTGTTCTCTTGGGGGGTCATTTTTCAGATCGAGCTTGAAGGGTCGTAGGCTTTTATGCACGCTTTGTTAACTGCGATTCGGTGCAAACATTTCCCTGGATTCTTTCCTAATTGGAATTTTACATCCCAATCATGCTGAGTTTGTTTCGTAAATTGACTTGATTTATAGCCAGGATATCCTTGATAGTGTTGCTTTTGTCTGTTAAAATGTTGTCGATGATTTCGATCTTCGTTTCGAGATTTGGGTTACCTCAAGACCATTTTCTTCCCAGAATAGACGTTCATGATTCTGAACTCGTTTGCAGCTGTGAAGTTAATGTTTTAGCCCCTTTTTTCCGCATTTTGCAGTCGTAATTACCGGTACATCAGTTGCCATCTTGCCCTACCTGAGTGTTGAAGTCCTCTGAAATGATGTTGACTTTCTGGTATCTTGCATTATCGAATATAAGTGGTGGTACAAGTTGTCTAACTAGAATTTAATTGACTGTGAACTGGGAGCAGGGTGTTTCGTTTCACTTTTGAGAGCTGTTTAGTTACGCTGACTGAAGGCACAACATTATCAAATAGTGTCATTGGTGACTTTTCAAAAGATAGCGCTGAAAACGCTACAATACTTAGTTAACTGGACAAACTATGATCATTGCCTATATATGATGCTTTTTGGAAGGAAAGATATAAGAAGATTAATAGAATAATTCTATATTTGATATGTGTGTTTTTATTACAAAACAACAAACCCTGGGTTTGTGCATATGTTTACAATTACACATCATCGAGGACACAATTAAAAAAATAGAAAAAACCTATCGCAGAAATGTCTCAAATGTTCTCCTCAGTGTGTGACCGGAGACCAGCTCTAGGTACTGGCTACATGAGCAGTTGCAAAGGATGCATATCATGTGTCTTAGACAGTAAGAATTCAAAAATATAAATGAAAAATAAGAAAATTAATAAAATAAACATAATGAAAAGAAAAGAAACAACAAAAAGAAATAAACACGGTGATGTGGAATAAGATTACTCAAAAATATCTGATAGTTAAATATGTATAAGGCATCGTATTAGCTGTCAAAAACACAAGAATAGCGGATGGGGACGCTGAAAGCATCATGCTTCAGATTGTTTCAGAATTTTTCATTCAGGCAACCTTCTTAGCTGGTGAAGTATGAAACAAAAGTTTAAACACATTTAAAACTTATTTCATATACTTAGAAGTGAGAATAACATTCATATATTCAAAGTAAACTTTGTTTATGGATTTCCATCCGTCGGTATACATAAACTATCTTAAAAAACAACTATACAATACAATACAATGGTGATTCCAGAAAATTCACTCCACGGGTGATGATAATATATCATACAGATGTCATGAACAGGGATCAAATACTGAGAATAAAAAGGTATCAGAGTGAAGAGAAACAGCGGAAGTTTAGTCCATAAAAGCAATCCAAACTCCTTTGGCACAACTTGTGTTACTCCCATGATTATTTCTCGTCACCGGGCATCGGTAAGAAGAGTAGAATCAACACAAGTATCACTCGTGTATCTCCCAAACCCCTGAAAAAAAAAAGATCGTGTTCTGCTTATATCATTTGTAAGGATACTGTTTTATTTCTGAAATTTGATGGAGAGATGATCCTTTATGATTATTAGGAACGCTAAGTACTGTTGTTAACGATGTATTTTCTGATTTTAATCTCTCCAAACACATCCTGTGATGTGGTACAACCCAATATATATATATATATATATATATATATATATATATATATATATATATATATATATATATATATATATATATATGTATGTATATATATATATATATATATATATGTATGTATATATATATGTATGTACATATATATATGTATGTATATATATATATATATATATGTATATATATATATATGTATATATATATATGTATATATATATATATATATATAGTGTATATTTTGTGTCTGTATGTATAAATATAATGAGAGCAAGGCAGAAGTGGCGAAAATGATAGAGGTAACAAGTATATCGTGTAAATTGAAGTGTTTCTAAATCGTCAGATGAAGAATAGACTAAGAAACCGAAAAATTCAATCATATGCGACCCATTCTAAGCAACTGCCTCTTCCACGACGATCTCCTTACATGAATTTTCATGAAGTATTCGAGGTTTATTGGTCACAGATTCAATAGAATCACCAATCATCATCATTATGGAACTTTTATTGGGGATATGAATTCAAGGTACTCGTAAAATAGATGAGCTGTTGGAAAATGTGGCCTAAAAATGAAAGTTCCCGCTAAATTTCATATCATAAATCTCTAAGCCGAAACAATCTGCTTAGAGATGTTCGGATTCGAACTGCTATTGGATCTTCTATTCACTTCATGTTGCACCCAACTTACAAAACCTTTTCTATCTACCCGCAGATGACGCAATATGGTCAGTGTTCGATTCCTCAACCCCATGAAGCATCTTCACCAGACGTTCTGATAACTCTTCATCATTCGAGCCTACCTGGAAGTTGATTAGTGGCATCCATATTCCTATACGTAAACATTGGTACGACGCTGAACAGTTCGCACTAGTGGTAGTATTCAATCAAAATGGTTCAGTGACTCAAGAACAGCTTGAGTAGCACACTGTCGCGATATGAAATCATGCTTGGAAATCAGTCAAACTGCTTCGGTAGACGCTTTTGCAGTTAAGGGCTCAGAATCATCCAATTATGACGAATTATATCACTATTTCCATTGCATCTGTAAAGAATGCAATTACATTAGTAAATCATTCACTTTTAGAAATATTCTCTATGATGTAAAAAAACATATTCCTTGTGTTGCAACCGAGTACATGTACGCGTGTGTCTGCATGTGTGTACGTGTGTCGGTAAAATTTGCCTTTTTCCCCCCAGAATTTCTTTTGAACTTTTCTTCCTCAAATATCTCTTTGTTCTCTCGACTTCTCATAGAGGCAGTCGTAACTTTGTTGACTTCCTAATTAAATCATTTGTTTCCATACTCTAATCAATAATTAATCAATAATTATTAATTGTCCAATCTATGTCAGAGTCGTCACGCTAATTACGAGTGCCTCAGTAGCACAATCAATACGACACCCAAATGCTGCACCACCCATTTTTTCTTCCCAGTTTCCACGTATTCCTCACATCCTTCCACCTTACCAATTCCTTCTTTGTTTTTGTCTCACTTTCCACGTTCAGATTTTGTTTCAATGATTCTTTTTTTTTCCAATAGAAAATATCGATTCGGCTTTCCCTTCCTTCGACTGGTAAGGATGCGCGCTATTCTTGGTGCATAAAATCTCCAAGAAGCTCCCAGGTGCAGGATTGTTGATGTTTCACTTTTGTTGGAAATGCAACGATACAATACATAGAAAATTTCCATCATTACCAAGTCAGAGAAGAATCGCCTTACATTACGCACTGAAAAAAAAAACAAAAGAAAAACAGAAAACAACGAATTAGGTTAGTCTAAATGAATATTTACACCGATTGCCTGTCTGAAAATCATTTGCAATTATTATGTAAAGAAGGCCAATATCTTTGGGTCAGAGAAAGACTTATATATATATATATATATATATATATATATATATAAAGAGAGAGAGAGGCAGAGAGAGAGAGAGAGAAAGAGAGAGAGAGGCAGAGAGAGAGAAAGAGAGAGAGAGAGAAAGTGAAAAAAGGAGGTGATATTGAATTAGGGGGGGAAACTTGAGGAAAATACATAGATTGCATTGATAGATATTATGGGAATAAATGACTTAAGTGATCAGAAAAAGTTTCTCAGTGTTGGCTGTTAAAAGGCATCAAGCATTCTGGACTATATATATATATATATATATATATATATATATATATATATATATATATGTATAAATATATATATATACATATATGTGTGTATATATATATATGTGTGTGTGTGTGTGTGTTTGTGTGTGTGTTCATGTGTATGTTTGGTTTTACATATATATATATATATATATTAGCAGTATAGTACTTATAGATGATCAAATGAGAATTGACAAAAGCGTATATCGATGATAAGTTACTTTAATCGCCTTTCATTAGATCATTAAAAAAAATGTCACTCAATAAAGGCACGAACGCTGCTGGGCACAAACTTTTTGACTAATTTAGCATAACATCACATTGCAATTTCAACCCCTTTTTCAAAACCTACATTTGTTCCAAACATGATAAGGAATAAATGTTTAGGCATCCAGCCTGTTAGCCCCATTGGGCAGCTGTCCGTGGGGTGAATACGTGGCCAACCAAAATCACATAAAACTGAAGAATCTGTTTCGACTATGTTGAGAGTTTTGGTTTATGGTCTCTAATATTTATTTATGCTACAAGTCCAAATAACTGAACTAGTCAGTCATTCTTGGAGCTAAACTAAAACCCGCCTAAAGCTAAATACTGTGGACTGAAGCCTGAAGGTAGAATCACCTTCATGTCTTTTACATGGGAAAAAATCGTGCAGCCGTCACTTTATAACGAACACACATCATACATTCGGTGAAAGTTGTGATACTTAACAAGATAGCTGCGGGTGAGCCGATAGTTTTAGGATGAAACTTTTTTCAGCAGATTCCAAGGCATATACCTCAAGGAAAATAGGATATAAACACACACCTAGAACTACAGATATACTACTGAAGAGAAGATATGTGTGTACGTTTCCCGTGCTTATAAATAAAAAAGGGAAAATAGATAAGCACAAAACGATGTAAATATTCCAACATATACACACTTCTTATTCTCCTTGGTTACTTATGAAGAAAAAGACTCTCTTATGTTTAGTACACGGAGAGAGATTTATTGTGTTTGTGTATGCAAATGTGTGTGTGTGTGTATATATATATATATATATATATATATATATATATATATATATATATATATATATATATATATATGAGTGTGTGTGAGTGTGTGTGTGTGTGTGTACGAAAAAGGATAAGCACACACACATGTGTATGTCGGGGAGAGTGGAAAAACTAGTGGAAAACTAGTAATTTCGTAAAACTTCTAAACATTTCAATAATTTAATGAGGCTCCCAGTGGTTATAGCTCAATCAACACTACGCACCCCATTACAGTGGCCTTGTGTCAAACCAAGCAGTCCATATGCTGTCGATGCCGAAAAACAATATAGATGGTATTTTTCAAGTTTAGCTTTGTTCAACTCAGTATCGAGTAGTAATGTTGTATTGAACTTTTATCCAAAAATGTTAAGCGAAAATATGCTTTATACTGTCTCGTTAAAAGTGGCTTAATTTCTATCTTCCATTGGGCCACACTCCCATAAAAAATCCCTTCTGGTGTCCAGGCTTCCAATCAAACAGGGATATAAAAAGGTATACTTAAATTTATTTATCAATATTTCAGTAAATTGCCCCTCCTAAGGGGCTACAGAGGCTACACGGCAGCTGTTGAGAATAGCTAATTCAGAAAATAGGTAAATAGAGTGAGATAAAGATTTTTCAATTTGTTGCTGACCAGCCATTCTGAACATGACGGTGAGTTCGAATCACCCCTAAAAAGCTCTTTATAGCGTCCCTTGTCCCTTGTTGAGCAGGCGTATTGATAAAAAGGAATCCATCTATTTCTATTTCTATAGGTCTTCATCCTGTAATGGTGGCCTAGTTGAAAAAAGCAGATTCAGAGTGTATTTAATTTCGATTAAGACAAAAAAAAAAAAAAAGATTCGTTGTCAAGAAGCTAATCTTATCCATTTCCACACGTTAGGGTATTTTCGAGTTCAAGTGCTCCTGTCAAATACGGATACAAACGGAAAGGAATTCACTCATTATCATTTCAATTCATGATCCCTTCAAATACGCCCCTATGGTCCCGTTCAGAATATTAGGTTCAGAGAATATGCAAGTAGAGAAAAAGACGAAAATATCAATTTTTGCCGGATATAATCGTGTTATGTGACGTCATTATATGTCTAAATATTCATTTATTATTCGATTCGATGATTACATCTATTGTAGTGATAGAAAATTAAAGTGGTCTGAAAGTAATTGGTTTGCCTGATTTCAAATCAATTACAAAAGTACTCACGCAAATAGCCACACACACGCACGCACATTATCTTGAATGGGTATATTAACTTCCATTTTCCCCCGAGATTCTATCATACAAGCATGGGTACACGGACATAATCATAATTAATTCGTTTTTCCTTCAAGACAGGAAACAGACAATATTTTGCATCCAAGTCCGATGTTATGATAAATCACAAACTCCCAAAGTATAACTAGTCTTGAGGGACGTACTTTTCGTCTTATGTTCAAAACTTCGCTGGGGCAACCCTAATTTTTTCTTTTTTCTGATCCATTGTTTTTATGTTTTTTCGGTGATACGATGCACACAATTACCTACAGTTTTAATACAAATGAGTTTTACCAAAAGTCTCGAACCAAATGAAGGCAAAAAAACAAAAAACAAAAAAAAACAAACCCAAAAACAAAACAAAACAAAACAAAACTTCCTTGTGTGTATCTCAATCAACCAGTGAGTTTGAATAGAAAGTTAACTTATTACAAACGGTAGAAACGATTTTAAGTCGTCAAAATATTTTCATAATCGTGTTTCCTCCATTCCTTTTCCGCCAAACCAACGAATCTTACTGAATGCTTAGTGTCACCAGATATTTTTGGTACGTATGCACATTTTTTCACTGCTAATTGAAAATATTCTGAAATTCTGTTTTTTCTAGTTTTTCAAAGAGCTTTCCCTAGTCCCACAATAATTGTTTGAACTGCAGTCTGTGCCTACCTCTTTGTCTTCTGTTTCTGTCTGCTCCACTCTGTTAGCTATCGACAACTGAGATGTATATTGAACCCTCTGCAACCAATATAAATGCCTATTTGCATGATCTTTACATCATCAAAAATAGCTCAGCCGAAAAAAATCGGATAAGAAAAAAATGAAAAAACGTTGTAAAATGAATTCGTGGAGGATGTGTATACGAACAAATGGAATAAATTAGTGGATCAAGATCCAGGAATAATTGAATCTAAAACAGTAAGCAATTACAAAGATGGGTATGACTATCACATAACTAACTGAAAAGCAACCATGAAATAGAAACTTTCCAAAAAAGACGAGGAAAGACAATAAACCTAAAACAAAAAGCGAGGTACAAAAATGAATAGGCACCAAGATATTCACTTGATATTTAAATCTATATATCTATATCTATATCTATCCATATCTATATATCTATATTTATCCATATCTATAAATCTATAACTATCCATATCCATATCTATCTATCTATCTATCTATCTATCTATATACATATATATATATATATATATATAAATATATATATATACTATCATTATTATCTCATCACAACGGCGCCATTACCTAATATTCCATGGCCCATCTATTGTATCGATGAATTGTGAAAGTTGCAAAAGAAAAAAACAAAAAAAAAGAATGATTCTCCTATATTTCACTCTGGTAATTTAAATTGCATGGAAAGTTCACTCAGGAATAAGTACCCCCGCCTTGAAAGATAACAATATGTGTAACGAGTTTAAATCACATAGGCGGCAGTTCATTCAAGTGCAGATTCATTTGCTCCATTTTCCGTCGATCAACATAGCATCTAGAGACAAGATATTCGTTCAAGATATCTGGCGATGGCATGAAAGGTGTGAATGCGGATTCATACATCTCTCACGTGTTTTATTGCAGGGTGAATATTTAGAGCCTGAGCAGCAATGGATAATCAGTTTGTCGATACCGTATAGTGACAACCATCACGGAGGCATACACGCCGCACTCCGATACAATACACACATAAACTCACAAATGTACCTATATATCATATACAAATGCATTTTTTACAATGACTGCTGCGCAACGATCTTTGAACATATGATTTTACACACTCAATAATCAATTGAACAACAATACCGTCAGAATTTGCAGTCATATGAAAAGAAAATTCTATCGGAGAAAAATGGTCAGAATAAATTTTATTTATGACATCACAGGGTGTTTTGAGTGGGGAAACATCTGAAATTCAGTAAAAAAAACGACGACAAAAAATGGTTAGGAACGTGTAGATTCTGTAGCATTTGTCGGAATAAAGTCCTAAAAAACTCAAAAACGCTATAGAAATCAATTAGTGTCTACAGTCCTTCAGTTTTTTGATTGAACAACTAAACTAATATCTTTTTATGTTACTTGCTTAAAGACATTCTCTGCTGGCAATTAAACTCAATGTCATTGTCATTTCCATTGTATCAAATTGATTACATAGAAATTTTCATATCTGTACTTTATCGTAGTCGCCTGTACCAATATGATAAATGTGTAGTTGATTTGTGCAAAATTTATACATCACAAAATGCACGATATCAGGGGAGCCTGTATCAAACTGTGTCTGTGACTGCAAGTTGATCTCTTGATGTCGACCTTAGTTTTCTGATGACATACAAATGTGCTACGTCTAAAAAGATAAAATAAATCAGGGTTTCAAGCATGTAAGAAGAAGGACATATCAAAGCAGGGAAAATTGTTAGACCAACAGCCAAACTGAGAAATGCAAAATGTAATTAATTAAAAATATTTCAGAGCCCTAGTTTCGTATGATTGAAAGAAAGAGCAAAGTTCAGCAGCATAGATAAATCGTAAACACATCCTCCGTCGAACATAGATCGCAGTTAGAAAGAAGTATTTCTCAATTAAATCAAGAGAATCAAGAGCAATACTTCAAAGCAAGAATTCTGTTTGATATATATGGCTATGTATCAATACATCTAAATAAATACGAGCTTATGTAAAAACACAAAGAACAAACTAACATCTGGGAGACAGGGTTGTCAGAACAAGATATTCAGAATACTTGTCTAATCTGAACAAAAAACATGCTCTGGTGATGATTCATGAATTAAAAAATGACGTTTCTTGATTATGGCATAGAATCTGGGCCTAGTTCTGCATTGCAATTCTTCACCAGATTTAACCCTCTAATAAGGTATGATGTAACAGATTTGTTTCATTGAAAAGATCATTCAGAGCATTAGTGGGTTGAAAGATCATGCCTCCTATGTGCTACTTTACCGTAACATACATAACCAGTCTATAAGAACAAATGCCGTTATTATAAAAGTGCCTGTTGTAACTCAAAGTAGGAAAATTTGAATTGATTTACTCAATGAATCGAAAGGGTTTAATTCATCCCTAGACACAAAGCAACACTGATGGTGAATACAGACGACATTCAATTTACTCGTACTTTATTTTCTAAAACTAGCTTGCTTACCGTCACTTGACGCCGACGGATCAAGACATTGAAAATTCCTTGCATAATGTGATACAAAGATGCAATGCAGAAATGCCTAGAAAGAATTTAAGTCACTACCAATATCTCCTTCCTTTCCATTATCCCGGGCTATTCTGAGTTATTTTTAGTGATTGTGCAAGCTTCCAGATATCACACCTTTACTTTTTATCTGGTATCATACATCGGCTGAATATATTACCTTTTAAGCTGATTGACAGTTTGCTTCCCAGTGAATATGTTTATATCAAATGCTTTCCAGCCAATTGTTATGTGCAGTCATATTCTATTTCCTAAGTCTATCACAAGGTGCAATGCATATAACTTTCGTACAGAATCTTCTCTGCTTTGTTGGGATGAATTCGTTCTCACCTTTTCGGTGCAGTACTATGCTACAAATTTCCAGGTCGAAAATTTGTTGATTATTTTTAATTTTTGACTTTTGTTTCCTCTCTCGTACTGCTAGCCATAAATCAATAATCATTGACAATGATTCATCGAAAAAATTCAAAAACTTATGCTGGTAACTTTATAAATGAAAATAAAAGATTATTGAAGCGATTCTTACGACAGAGAATTGGTGTTTAGGAGTTCTTGAAATGGCAAAGCTATAACTATGAAAACAAAATATCAAATGGAATTCTCTTGTATATTTAGAAATTTTGAGACCTTTTTTTCATTTTCTGCAGTCTGTACAGTTATCCATCTTAGCCTCAAAAGTATCATTCTGTTAGATGTTTGACAGAAAAAATGTGTTAATTGTATTTGAATTTATGTTATTCTCATATCAATACTTTGGAAAAGATACCAGGAATGCAAAAAGTATTGGGAAGTTTTGACCATTCTTTCAGCAATATTGTCATTATTACCATCAGCAATTTCATATCAGTTGCCTGGTGGCAACTGCGAGAAGTTGAGTGACAGCAAGCCCCCTTAAGTCCTCCTCTCTACACTCTTATAGTCAACAGCAGTACACTGGTTTACAGTTTCACGCCGGTTGCCCAAAGTTTTTGGCTGAAGGGTGAGTGACAGTAAGTGTCCTCAGATCTTCAGCCTTCCTCCTCTTATCTCTCCCTCACCTATCACAGCAGTGCTGTGGTTCGCACTTCTACTATCGTTTGGGTGTTCTTCTTTTCCCATCCTCTGTTTGGATACTGCTAACAGCTGGGGTCATAGATCTCATATTTCTAGCACTGTCTTAAGAATTAGTGCACTTCCTGGCAGTGCCGTGGTATGTACGGTCGCAATCCTTCCGTTTATCCCGTGTTCCTGGAACGTAGCCTTCAGTGCCTGTGTTACAGTTCCGAGTGTACTTATTATTAGTGGTACTACCCAGACTTTCCTATTCCATATCTTTTTCATTTCTCTTGCTAGATCCTGGTATTTTTCAGATTTTCACTCTCTTCCCTCTTTACTTTATGGTCAGCAGATACGGCTACGTATATTACTTGGCAGATATCCCTCTTCTCCTCTACGATTATTATGTCTGGTCTTCTAACTTGGATGGAATGGTCCGTTTGGATTTCAAAGTCCGAAACAACTTTGAGGTTTCCATTATCCAGAAGTGTATCTGTTTTGTGCTGGTACCATTTTTCTGCATAGTAAAATCCCATTCGTTTACTTAGTTCCCAGTGTATCACTGTTGCTACTCTAACTTGTCCGTGTTTATACTCCTTCTGGATTAGTTGACTACATACTACTGGTTATGTGGTTTACAGTTTCATCTCTTTCACCACACTGGCAGCACTCACTGTTTGTCTGTGTTCTGTTGATTTTTGTTCTGATACAGTATGTCTGATGATTTGTTTTGAGCTGCCATGATGAGCAATTTCGTATCCTCTCTTCGAGTTCCATTTTCGTAACTATTTCCATGATCTCTCATCTGCCACATTCCGCATCAATCTTTTAAGCTCTCCATATAATTTTTTGTTCCCATTTTCCTTTCCTTAATTGCTGTGCTGTTTCATTGTTTTCTCCATTTTGGTTCTTCGTCGCGCTGCCTCAGGCACTCTTTATGATGTCTCCACTGTTTGCACATACTTTTGTAGATCTGTGTTGACTCTCTGGACACAGGCTTCTATGCTGATGAGCCCCCTGCCGCCTTCTTTTCTCTTTATGTATAGTTTATCAATGTCATCTCTGGAGCGTAAGGCATTATGCATTGTAATAAGCTTCCGCGTTCGGTGGTCCATTGATTTGAATTCTCCTTTTGTCTATCCAAGGAACGGTCCTGTGTATCCCACTATTGATACAGCCCATGTTTCCTTGTATAAGATTCCTGCTGTTTAAGTCTCTCTGTAATATTTCCAATGTTCTCCTTAGGTATTTGCTTCTTACTCTCCTTTTTTTTCTTCCCATTATTCCGTGTCACATTTGAGAACTCCCAGGTATATGTATCGGTCTGGTGTTGCCGGTATTCTAATCTTCCCGTTGTCTTGAACTTCAATTCTTTCTGCCGTTGCAAGCCTTCCTTTGTGCATTACCATAATTGCATATTCCAAACTTCATCCAAATGCCATCATTGTATTCTTTCACCCTATTGAACAGCGTCTCGAGCTCTCCTCTGTTTTTTACAAATAGTTTTATATGATCCATGTACATTAGGTGTTTGGATTTTCCCTTTGTTTTCGGAGAAATGGTATTCTTTGCTGTTTTTTTTTCAGGATTCTCCTGTGTACTACCATAGAACAAATAGTAGTTGAGACACTGAGACTCCGTAGAGGATACTTATTTTTATACTACCTCTGCTAATATTCTCTTGTGGGTGTCAAGTCTACCATCTAGTTTTTAAGTGTGTTGGCAATTAGTCTCACAACTGATTTTGAACATTCTGTGGCATTCAAGTATTCAGCTGTGGAATCGTATCATAAGCTGTTTTTGTAGTCTAACCTTCCTATTGCAATGGTCTTCTTCCTTTCTATTACTTCTTTTAAGATCATTTGGTCGATGAAGAGCAATTCATTCCCCCCTTGATTCCCCTCCTGCATCCTTTCTGTTCTTCTGGTAATCGTCCCTTTCTTTCAATGGATATGTAAATTCTATCCGCTATTTGTCAGGTAAGGAATTTCCACATGAGTGGTAAGCACGTGATTGGCCTATAATTGCTTGCCACGTTCCCCTTCTCGCCATCTTTTGGGATGAGGGTGGTTCTGCCTCTGGTACCTTGCCTTCATTTGTGCAACATTATAGCTGATTTGTGAATCTGTCATCAAGTGTGGTGAATCTTGTAAACCAATATCCATGGATCCTGTCAGATCCTGGTGCTCTCCAGTTTGCGATTTTCCTGAGAGCGTATTTCAGTGTGGTTTCATCCAGTACTATTGGTTCGCCATTGTCTATTTCTTTAAGTTCTCTTTTCATGTTTCCTACCCATTTCAGAGTTACGTTGTGTCTTTTCAGATGTCCCTATATGCTTTTCCAGTAGTTCTCGGTCTCTATAGCATTCGGCTCCATGTTCTGTCTACTTTCTTCGTTCAAATCTTGGTAAAACTTTCTCTTGTTGTTTTGGAATGTTTAGTGTTGTGCCTATTTAGCAGCCATTTGCTTGTATCTCTTCAGCCTTACCTCCTTGGCTGATCTCTTCTGATATATCTCTTCCACTGCTGCAGGGATAATTTTTCGTGTTATCTTCTATTTGTCTCATAGTCTCACTCGTAATCTGTTCATATGTGGTGCATTTCTCAATAGTACTTCATCCCTCTGAAGTTGTGAGATCCGTCTTTTAAATTTTCTTTCCCATTTGGATTTTTGCTTCCTATTGATATTCAAGGTTCTCTCTTGTGTTGTGAATAGTTCTGTTAAAACTTCTGTTCCAGCCTAGGTAAGTCCGTTGAGCTCCAATAAATAAAGGTCTGTTGGTTTCAATATGCTGTAGGAGGCAGTTGACATGTCTGGTAATTTCTCCAAGTTTCTCCCTGTCCTAGTCTCTAAGAGTTGGGAGTATCGTTTTTTCTCCTTGCATGATTTCTCTCAAAGCTTTTTCTGAGTTTTCTCTTCCTCTTTAGGGATGCTGCTGTCTCTCTATACTGTGCGCTTTTCTTCAAGGACTTCGTTTTTGTTTGGGTTTCTTTCAGTTTTGTCATTCACTGTGTTAGTTGTGTCGAACGTTTTTTTTTTTATTGGTCACCTTCTTCCTCTTCTATTTTATTGCTGATCCCTTGTAGTTCAGTCTTGGAGAGTCATTTGTTTTCCAGTGTTTTTTTTTTCTTAATTGGTCAGCCAGGTGCTCGCTTGATACATCCATGGCAGATTTTTTGCTTTATATTTTGAACATGCGTTTTCTATAACACCACATCGAAGGTTTGCTTTTGAAGAAGCAATACATTACTAACAAGTTCTCTCATTACCATTTACTTCTCTTCTTCTGCATGTTGTTAGTTAGGTATGAGTTGGGGATTCGGACAATATTAGCTAGGTAACAACTGCATCCCCACCGAAGGCCTTTAAGGGTACAAGAGCCAGGCTTTTGGCCAGCAGTCACAGGTGCCTTCTAGTGGCTAACAAGGGTTATGAAACACGAATCTTGGATCTGTGCCCCATTTGTTGTGGTAATTTGATTTGGTTGTCCGCTTATGATTCAGTTTCTTTTGTTCATTAAGACAGTACCAAACCTTGGTGGGTTGGTTAGAATTGATGGGCTTCAGAAGTAACTTTAGCACCCAGGGTATGTTCTCTCCAAGGGATAGCTTTATGGATGTACCCAACATTGATGTGTGGAGAAGTGTTAGTCTTTCATCCCTACTTAATACCTAAATCATTAAGCTTGGCCTCATAGATCATTATGTGCAACTAGTTAGGTCATATCTCCCCGGTTTATCTTGACTTACTAAGAGTCCGAATTCTGGTTGGTAGTGAAGCCGGCCAACCATTGTTATTCCCATCCTGCTGCTATCTGACCCACACTGTAATTCGGAAGAGTCTGGTCAATTCATATATGAGGGAACCATCCGAATATTAACATGAACAAAAACCATTAATTTTGCTTTGAAGAACTTAATTTCGTCAGGAGGGGTAAAAGTATGAATATAATTCCTCTTACCCTCATAGAATGCTTACAGGTCAGGAGTAAATCTATAAATGGTATTTGGGCAGTGGTCATTTCAGAAGTCGAAAAATTCGAAAATTCAAAAAACGTCAAAATCGGAAATAAAACTATGTTAAGAGTAAAAAAATTCCGAAAGTAAAAGTCAGTAATCACATTGGAACATGAATAAAGAATCTAAATTATAAGAAATGATCCTTTGCCGAAAAGTCAGTACATATACCATTTCGTTAGGGCTACTTTTCTACACTTCCTCATTTCAGTTGGTAGTGTGGCCAGCCAGCAATTACCATTTCCAGCCTGCTACTACCTAACGAATGTTGGAATTTTTATTATAATAATAATAATAATAATAATAATAATAATAATAATAATAATAATAATAATAATAATAATAATAACAACAACAACAACAACAACGAACTGGAAACCAATGTGTTGGTATGCTTGAAAATCAAACTATAAAATTAATACCTAATGCCAACTATTAGGTACAGATGCAAAAGCTAGGAAACTTACTGCACCTTTTTGGACTCAACTCTGCATTACACAGAGAGCAATGGAAGGGGCAATGCTAGGAGTAACCTATACTGCAATAGATATAGATCTATGTGGATTCAAATGAAGATCAGGGTCAGCGATGTCACATAATTATCTGAGCAACAAAACTACAGAGGGGATTTGCACTTATTGCAAGACCAGACACAATATGGAGGGATGTGACAGAAAAGTTAGCCGGTAAGTGATTGCAGAGTTCGTCATGATCATAGTTGTTATACAAATAAATAAAAAGGCTGAAGGTGCTAATGAAGATGACATATTATAGATGTATGATTTATGTATGTAATTTTTCAATGTTCAATATTGTTCGGATAATTTTTTTTATATCTAAATTCTTGCTCTTCAATATTCGGTCCAAAAACCTGTTTTCAAAATGTTTTTTTTGAAATAGATGAAGTGCTAATTCACACTTACCGTGCAACTTATTTTTGTCAAAAATTCAGTCAGAAGAAGAAAAGGAAAAATTAGAGAAAAAATTGGTCTTCAATGTCACTCAATAGATAGTGTCACAAGACAAACACACTTAGTCGGCATGCTTGTGCTATCAATTGAAAAAAAGGTGATGAATTGATAAGTTTCTTTCATCACCTTTAAGGGTGGGGTTTGGGATTACTGGAAAAAAGTCCAGTTTGTAAGAAATGAAGCAGAAAAGCTACAGGACGAGCACAAAGGGACCAATTTAGCATAAACTTACAATGCAAATTGGAAACTATGCTAACATCGTACGTGGCTTAGATTTAAAAAAAAGATTCCTTCCCACCTAATAAGTAATGATTGTTTAATTTCAGCCTCCATTAATGCCGAATGTTCCAGCTCGAAAATTAAAATAACCTATGTTCACATCTATTGAGAGAGTTTTGCTGGACTTTTTCCAGCATCGTTATTTCTCTGCTTTTCCTGGATGTATGACACTCGTGCACACATTTCCCCAGTAATACTACATTTTTTGTTGTTATCTGTCAATTCAAAAATTATAGGAGTTCCCAGTCCTTCATAGATCTGTGTTTGGCAAATTGCAATGCATTCGTTGGGTTCAGAGCTCTTTATGCTAATGGGTGTGGTAAAGTATACTGGCATTTTCAGTATATCAAATATAGTAATGGTTCTTTTTATATATAATTTATTGAAGCTTTCCGATTCAAGTCATGGCTTTCAAGATGAAAAAAAATTAAAAAGTCAGGTGGGAATTTCAATGCACACATTAATTTTTCATGCATCCATTTTAAACGATTACACTCTACGTGCATATAAATATTTGAAA
>OY735211.1:15675348-15685348 GCA_963457665.1 Thysanoteuthis rhombus
AATAACCCATCAAATTGCATTCTTCAACTTAGTAATAACATATAGAAGCTTTCTTTACGAAATGGATATGACATTCATTCAAACGATGACACAGTGATAATAAGAAAAATAAATTCAATTGTGTCTTTCTGGATTCGGTCTTTCTAAACACTTGAAGCCCACTAGGTTTACATGTACCTTTATTAAATGAGAAAATGGAAGTTTTGCTACATAGCGTGTCACATTTACCAGGTAACTCAAACTGATAGATATAGATTTATGTCTGTTCCTGCTACTATGGTGACAACTTATATCTAATAATGAAACTAAAGTGTTCATTTCCGTCGAAATGACTATTTGATGCCAAACACTTTGGAAATACTTGTCAAACGAAAGTGAGTTAGAAGTTCTCACGATTAACAATTTACATATTTAATTGGTCCAGTGGCATAGATTATATATCATACCAGAGCCCAAGGCACACATGAATTATTTTATAGACCGGTATCTGCGACTATATCTTAATACTTTAATGAGAATTATTTAAGTTTGACTAAGTTTGGCAGACACTACCAATGTGAGACATGAAATGAGAATTGAACTCACTATTGTAGTAATATTATACATGTTGAGTTAACTGACCAATGATCTACGTTAATGCACCAGTTTCATATTAATATAACTATTTACTAAGCTTGACTTAGTACATTGCTACAACATCGTTGGGGGCACCAACTGAAAATCGAACTAATTACCGTAGTAATGGTTGATGAGACTACCATGCTAAACACTGCTCCACGATGGAGTTTCATCTTTTGTTGTAGATGATTACAGCTGCAAATATAGAGGCTCCCTTCAATAGTCAAAACCACTTAACGTATTCATCATTTTTTGTTTGCTGAATATGAATAATATGATTATAAAAGGATCTGACACCAACTAGCTTTTTTTCTGGAATCGCAGACTGACCCTTACCCTTAATCAAAACCCTTTTAATATCATATTGATAAGATAATAACAACCTTTATATGATGATAACAAATTGATGTCCTTAATCTATATCTGTCAGCACTGGATATTTAATTTTCGAAATGTTTTGCAATTAGATTTTTTTAAATTCATCGTTAAAGGCCTCATATCGAATAGAGCAAATAGGTAAAAGTGGTGTTCTGTGATCTTTAACATCTTGGAAACACATAAAAACCAATTGATTTCTTAAGTAGATTTTCACAATAGGTGTGGTGCAATATTTCCATGGGGCACATTAAATTAATTTTCTTTGACCATTACAGTTAACACTGTACATTGAAATTTGATTAACAACTCAATTTATATATTAATTGGTATACAGTTTGATGAAAGAAAAACAGTAGAGCAAGCAAATACACGTATATTCAAAAGAGTTTTTAATAAGTGCTACTTAAAGTACCGTAAGTGACGAAAAAATATACATGCAATTCTAAAGGGTTAATAGATTAAAATGGATTACCCAATCCAGGCAAGAAAACAAGATAACACTTTTGTAAACGAAGACATCCGTCAGAATAGTAGATTTTACTTTGCAAGAAGACCACAGTTAAATCAGAACAAAGTGAACAGCTGAAGGAATATCTTGAATTCCTAGGAGAACTGACAAAATCGTTGTTGGGGCACTTGGAAGGATCCAGAGGAACCAAGCCAGAAGATTAAGGAAAAATTAAAATCTGGGGAAAAGATTTTGACCATGCAGACAGCATCATTAAAAATAGATGAAACACTGAGGAGAATACTGGACTGGGGATAAATAAGGTGTCACTTGGTCTCCATTTTTTGTCACCAGTAACTTCCCGTGTGGACACTCAATGAGGAAAATTTATTTATGATAAAATTCAATTTAATTAATAAGTAATCATAATTTCGGTACAAGAAACTCAAGACAAAAATTTGCATTACTCTTGAAAAGAAAGGTATACGAAAGTTGCACCCAGCTGGAACAAGGACAATTGGCTTTAAAATGAAAATCTATTAGGAAACAGTAATAGAATTTGGCTGCTTATCTTGCAGTAATGTGACACAAATGCTGGGCATCAGGCTGCCAAAAAATGCTATAGCCAGGAGAAAGTAAAAATGGTGAGGAGAACTAGATGGGTTCAGAAAGTACTGCCTCCTCGACACCTACGCTTGGGAGGTCTGACAAATTTTGAGGAAGGTCTATTGTCCACGGAGGTATGCTCTAGGGCAGATTCTGGGGATAATTTTCCTAATATCAATAACAATGAAAAGGTTTATTATGTAATTCAGTGTCTGTAAATGTATTACTTCCTGATGAATCATTGATATGCCAAGCTTAGTTAGGAAATTGAACTTTGTTTTTTAGTAAAAGATTTTGTTAACACATTTTTTCGTTCGATCTACGCTAAAACATTCTTCAGGTGTATTATCCGTAAAGAAACAGTGGAATGATAGCAACTTCTTTTGAATGATGCCTATAGCACTTACGACTGCAAACAATATTTAAACATTGTGTATCATGGTGCAGCTGAAATCAGTACAAATAAAGAGAAGATGTTTCAAATATTGATAGTGTCAATTCCGACTGATTTCTAAAGGAACCGAGTAGGAAATGAATACTCTCAATAAATTTAAGAAGAATACATCAAAAGTATAAAAAAAAATCAAACCAAGATCGATAACTCCAATAAGCACAAATAATGAACCCAAAAGGTGACGGCTAATTAGGTATTTTATGATAATATTTCAATCGATATTGAACAAGTCGTCATGGTCTTGTTACTTTTTCATTGTTGATTTTTGCTGATAATGTTATTTTCTAAACGTCTTCCCTTAATTAGAAAACGTCAACCAAAACTGTCAACATGGGTTTTTCCAGTTTTCAATTTACGGGTTCTGACGCGTAAAAGACGTACCAACGGAGTGAGAGGGTCAAATACTTAAATATTTCCCTTTGATTATTTCTAGTAAAAACGTTTCTTTCAATTTCTTCTTAAATATGTTTTTGGGGAGGGATTTGCAATCTAGGTTCATGCTAAATCGATCCTTCATTTGTATCCGGCGACATTCACTGTTGTTTCTTGAAAATTCGGACTTTTACAGTGACCATCGCTGATGAAAAGTCACGATAAGTAACTTTTCACACTTGAAAAAAAAGATTCCTGCTGATCAACTGCAACACAGCGTGTTGGCAGAGGATGTTGTTCAAACAACGATTCCTATCGAGTGTCTAATCGGACTTGTTTTTGTTTTCTTCGTTTCTTCATTATATTTTCAAATTGCTTCTTTGATGATTTTGATAGACAATTTCCCATATTTTATGCATATTTTCTTTCACCCTTCTTTTTGAAACGACAGGAAAGGAACTACTGAACTATGATAGATGAGTTCATTGTTTCAAATGATGACGAAGATATATTTTTATTGACAGAATAGAAAAGTTAAAGTTGGAAAGTCAATTGTTACAGAGATAGATAGAAGGCAATGTATAATAAGCAACCATGATGTTATAAGGACAGTCCAGTCGACACATTTTACATCTTATAATTATATACGATTAGTTTTTAGAAACACTGAGTTATTGCAGGAGTAAAATGGAATTGATCCAATGTAAATAATTTTTTTAAAGATATACCGAGATATTAGTGCAATAAGTGCACTATCTGTTTGGTCTTGATGATGATAAACATTATATATAATAATAGTTGAATGATTTTAAGATTTTTCAAGTAACTTCTTATTTTCATTCAATGAGAATTCAGAAAGGATGACTGACAGTATATTCTCGATATTGAAACTGGACACTGTTAAAATTCTGGAAATCTGTGTATTATAATGTTCTCATTTGTCAAACACAGTGCTATGTTTTTTTTCCTGAACTAATTGTTAAATTCTCTTCAATTGAGTAAAGAATACATTCCCAGGAGTTTTATCACTGTGGTGATTATGTCGTACTCCTAGGTTATTCAATAAAATAGATAAACCAACGAGTCATGTTAAAGCTAGATAAATTGTGTTATCATTACCTGAGTTTATACGTTCAATTCTTCTTACACATCAGAAATGCATGAATCTGCTCAATTGATATTAATGCTCAATATATTATTATCTTCCAGATGAAATGATGTTTAATAAAATTGCACGATAAAGAATGATATGAATAAACAAATAAAGTAAATATTTTATCGAAATAGAACCCACTTGAAGCAATGATCGATTCCAATAGACGTATTATGTTAACGCCACATCTCTAGAGAAAAAAATCTTTATATTTGCGATCACAGGCTCTCTACGTGTAAAAAGTATGGCTTTCCTGTTATTGAACCTATTATTATGCATATGGAGTCCAAAATGAAAGGTTAATCATCAGGAAGATTATCAGATAGATATGGATGTTGCTGCAAGTTATTGCATACCAAATCTCGGAGTGAAAACACAGTCATCAGAAAAATCTGACACTGTTATGGAACATTTCATTTAGTCCAAATGGGATATATATATATATATATATATATATATATATATATATATATATATATATATATATATATATATATATGTGTGTGTGTGTGTGTGTGTGTATATATATATATCAATGCAAGATAATAAGAAGAAAAAATGTCCAAATAGATTTGTGTAGTTTCAACACGTAATCTTCCGAGATTACCTGTCTGCGTGTTGACCGTGTATAAGCAAAATATGCTGATTTTTTTTTTTAATGGACTGCTCTGTTTGTTTTCATAGTCACAGAAAACATGTTGCTTCGGACAATACGTTCGATCTCACGTGGTTCATGATTTTGGTTAAAGATACATACGTTTGTCATAATCAAATTACCATCAGACTAAATCGTATCACTGGACGAAACATAATATTCAACCCCCGTGAGTACAGCGCAGAATGCAGGGAATATTATAATTGAAATGAATGGGATGATGATGTTCACAGTTTAACAAGTAAACTAGGGACAATATTTGCTGAGCAAGGGACCATTTCTCTTAAAATCTCAAAGGTAAACAAAACCAAAAAAAAAATTATTCTCTCAACGATATTATTCCAAAACTATGTATCCCATTCAAACACCGTTCTTAGAAATTACAAAAAAAAACACACAAAATAAAAACGAAAAAAACAAAAAACAAAAAAAGACACTACTAGGAACAGAGTTGTATAATTAATCATCTTTATTTTAAATCTGTCAGTTTTCTTGTGCAGAAATAGATGTTGAAAAAAATATTTTGAAATTTGTTATTGTTTGTTCAATGAAATAAAATATCTTCAATTCTATTCATTTCAACTTATCGAAAAAAAATCACATTACCATTTTTTTTGTCTTTTGAGTTTTTCAGCAGTTTCTGTGCACATTATGTTTTTGTGTGTATGATTCATCGAGATTTAGTGAGGTGATATTGTTGCTCTACGAAACCTAACCAAACTATAGAAATATTCCTTTTGCGCTGAATGTATTATTATCCTTATTCAGTTAGTCATACTTGCATTAAGTCCTGGCCATTGAGAGCGACTTTTTAAAAAAAATAATTTCAATGTCTGGCATAAGAATTGGGTCCAAAAACTTGTGAAGACAAAATTCGAGTGAATATTTCTAAAATATCGACGTTCCATTAACAATTATTACCCAACTATGATGAATATTTTACTCGTTGATACTGAAATTGATAACAGCCTCGAATGTGTGATGGCCTACTAGTAAATTAGGTATGAAGCAATATGGAAAGCTGTCCTACGAATACGCTGTTGAGATACAATTTGTATTCATAAGTCTTTTACCTACCCCCGAAACACTTTGAAATGACTCTGTTTATTATCATTAGTAATTTTGACGTATTTTTTTTTCTGATAAGTACTACCTGTGATATTTCGACCTACATAAACAGGTAGTTCACACTGCAACAGTGAAGATATGAAGGTGTCATTTTCTTTGGACAGCAATCATTGCGTGGTGAAAATTCAGAATGATTTATGAGAAGGCCATGAAAGCAGGATGGTTGTATTTCACCAGAGATTATAGTGATCTCTTATGTGGTTTGAACACGTACGTTAGCGATAGGACTAATCCCCTTTTGATTGAATTTAAACAAGCCAAGTTACCAAGTAAGGTCATACATTACCGTTTTGTAAAACTCATGGCACATGAAAAATTGCTTTGTATTTCCAGGGATTTGATTATAATTCCCCACATCGGTCGCTGTCAACCAGGTCAAACAAATTCAGTAATTTCTTTGTCATCATCTGCAATCTTCGATGATTCAGTAAGTAACGAAATGACCTATTTTTAGTGTAGCAGTCATACCAATGTGTACGTTCCACGGTAGAGTCGATAACCCGATAAATATATTTCTGCAATGTACGTTTTTAAATCAGAGATATGAATTATCTCCCTTTTCTCCATCCATTGCATGATCCTACAAAGTTTGGATAATCCCAAACCGTACCCTGCAGCTCTTTTTAATTAAACGAAAAGCAGTTTATAGAAACCATAGATAATGCAGTTTTACGATTATAAGCAATCAAACAATTTCCTATATACGGGTTATAATTGGATTGCTAAGAGATGTTATATTTTTGAAAGAAATCTACTGATATTACTCCAGTAAAGGCACCCATAGTTTCAAAAGGTTGGTCGGATAAAAAATTAGAGAGACTAGTGTTGCAGAGGGGAAAAAAATAGAACTGCTCATTTTGCAAGTAAATAAATTGAAATATTTATAATAATTGAAACAGAATATCTCTCTCTGCCGGATAATTTATCATTATACACACTTCCTACTTTTATTTCCGTTTCGCATGATAAAGCCAAGGTCTATATATATATATATATATATATATATATATATATATATATTGTGTCATCCACAATCAGCTGTTTTAATGTATTACATCTCTTCAGTGCGGCTATAGACTTTCCATTATCCCATCCAGTACCACGAAGCAGGATTGAAACCTTTGGTTCAGACACGGGGGCCTCAAAGTTTCGGAACTGGACAGTCAGTAAGGCTGAATTTAAGCCATATATTTATTCAAGCATATATTTTTCATCCACCGGAGTGCTCTATTCCTATAGAAGAGCATTGCATAAACCTATAAGGGATGAGTTACCTCACATAAAGAGTGCATAACCCTGAATAGAGGAACATTAATTATTGTGACATCCACAGACAGCTATTTTGATGTATTACATCTCTTCAGTGTGGCTATCGACTTCCCACATATATATATATATATATAAATCCACCCATCTTCACACACACAAACACTCACAGTCATATTCATATAGACATTTAGGACTTATCATAGATTATTTATAAACTATTGTGTTTATAAATACTTACCACGATCGGATAAATGTTCGAAGACATACAAACACACTTAGAACTATTGAAAAAAAAAGAAAACATTCTCAATACGCGAATAAATAAAAACAGAAGAATGCAGCTGAATATAAAGTCCTACAATGAAGCTACATAAAGATTCTTACCCCTCCCGGTTAGAAAAAAGATACGAGAAAGTGATACCAATTCACCTAAACTCTCCACAACATGCCTCGAAACTTGGAAAATATTGGAATCAGAATAGACGGCGATTACCTTAGTAATCTCAGAATTACTTTTGACATCACCCTTCCTGATATCCAAATAATGCTAGACGAACGGAATTAAAAAAGCAGAAACAGAAAAAAATGAAGATCACCACTTGAACTTCGGTTAAACAAATGTCTTGTACAACAAACATGTTGAGGAAAAATGCACAAAAGTTTAACTTGAATACACATACCTGAAATAAGTAGACTATTTACTTAGGACAACAAATTTCCATGAAGTACTTGGACGAAAAAAAAATCAAGCAAAGAACCATTGTGTGATGACAAACTTTTGGTCGAACTAGCCCAAGTTTTAAGAACAGGAAAACTTCATTACTCTTTTAAAAAATTGGTCTTCAACTAATACATCCTCCTTTGGGGCAGAAACGTGGAACGGTGAATTTCAAAGCAAAAACCACACAACGTGGACATGAAAAAATCATGCTAGATATTATATGGAAAAAATCACAAAAAAGTACAATGTATGAGGGAAAAATAGTAGTCAGGGATATTTTTGAATCCATTTGAAAACTTGAATGGGGATGGGCTGGTCATGTTGGAAGAGTATCAGATAACCACTGGGCATCAGGACTCATAATGTTCAATCCAAGATATCATATTCAAAACTTTGACTGGCAAAATATGATGACTTGACAAACTGAACAAGTTAAGAACGTATTGGTCTCTTGGCGAATCTTGGGGAAGGTGTATGTCCAACGACTGACGCTAAAAGGCTGTCGCTACTTATCATGATGACTCCGAGCATATAACTAGAAAATATCTGCCCGTCCCATTCATGCATATTTTTGGTATATAGAAGTAACTTTTGCTTCCTTTTGTAAATTGCTAAGGTATCATCAATTGAACATATTTTCAATCTGCACAAGTTACATGGCGTGTCAGTATTTTTTTCATCAAGCCTATTTCCTTTTCTAAAAATATAGCAGAGATATAGACCCGAGTCTCATATACGAATTCTAGGTATAGAGTAGCTATTTTGGCTTTTTTGTATATCACTGCTGTCTCAGTTGCAATTTTTTCTGCTATTGCGTAGATGTGTTCCAGTAATATTAAATGTTTATATGTGTACAATTTATAAACATTTTTTCTCAATTTCACCGATTGAGATTGCAGGAAGGGTTGTTTTATATACTACTGGCTCATAAATCCCAGTAAATATGTTCAATATACATATTCAAACGAATAGAATAATGCTTCGTAAATTATACACGGAAATGCACACGCACAAACAAAATGAAGGTGCCTAACCCCGTGTGGATATTTTTGTTGCTGATGTATTTATGAATTCAGTAAATAATAATCGTGTGTAATGAATCGTTGCGTATAAGGTAGTGTCAAGAGAGAGAGAGAGAGAGAGAGAGAGAGAGAGAGAGAGCAGAAAAAAATCATGAGTAAGAGAAATGTGGAATGGAGGAATTGAAACAAAAACAAACCAACCAATAAATGAATTCTAGCTTGTCCGATGTCCTAAAGAAAGGATAGTAGTTTATATGTTGAGAAACCTATAACCTACGATTATAAGACGCATTCAATAAGTAAGCACGAAGAATCAAAATGCTAACTTAGGTGTATATAGATATCCCGAATTAAATTTTATTGATTGTAAATAATGCTCAAGGACTTTGTCAATCGTCAGTCTTCAATTATTTCTCGAATTCCATATTGATCGCTCCAAAATAGCGATCTATTTGTTTGGTTGAACTGGTTGACTTCTACATGAGACCATATAATTGTTGATGTGTCAACAACATCAATATGGACACACACACGCACACACATGCACACACACACACACACACACACACACACACACACACACGTGCACACACACACACACACACGTGCACACACACACACACACACACACACACACACACACACACGTGCACACACACACACACACACACACACACACACACACACACACACACCTACGTGCATACACGTTTTTGTTTAGTATTGCCATAGGTTTTTTTAAAAAAGCTAAAATATTCTGCAACTATTGTGCTTATAGCTTTTATGTAGAGAGTAAAATTATTATTGGATCGGATTTCCTTTACCTTTCTTCAAAAAACTTGTTGTTTACCGTGTGTTGCCTTAATGTCTTGTTACTGACTGCTTCTTAATGCCTTCTGAAGTAATTAAGTTCTTGTGACTGCTCAGGCAAAGATATACAAATACAGCTTTTAGTATATTTGTGTACTTTTATTGATATATATGGACCTTTCATTGTATCAGCTCACAAGTTGCATGGAATACGCACATATCATAATTCCACCTCCTTCAGACTTCAGAGTCTCAGACGTGCATTCTGGATTGAGGTTTCTGGGGTTCTTAGTTAGCATTTTGTATCATTAGTAGGCATCTTAAAGCCTGACTCATCACTCCAGAGAAAATGCTCAAACCACTGAA
>OY735211.1:15687848-16027848 GCA_963457665.1 Thysanoteuthis rhombus
ACACGGATAAGAATATCCATCTGAAAAAACAACAATATGTTTTTTTGTTGAATTCCACTCCTGATAGTTATTTGCATTATTAATCAACATCTGAGACATTTCCTCACACAAAAATCAGGAAACGGATACCTGAAGAACGAAGTCTGTATAGACATCTTTATTAAAGTTCAATTTGTTCAGCAACGATGTTCAGGGCGCATTGAAATTAAGAAAAAGATGTTCAATTTATGTCTACAAAAAGAAAATTAGCAATAAAAAATCAACAATATTATTATGGAAGAAAACCATTGAAAAAATTGGCAATTATCTCCCTCTAATATAAAAGAAAAATGTTTCATCAAGTTCATATATCATTCTATTGCATCAGCCTTTTCAGCTGCTATTATTATATTTAGTAGTAAAATATCTCCTCTGCTGACTGCAAAATCTGAGAGACAGTGAAAATGCACAATTATTAGACATCATTACCACAATTTTACAGAATGAAGAAAAAAAAAATATTCTAGACATTTTGTTCAGAGGGAACAGCATATAACCGCTGTGTAGGGAATCCACATTCTATTATATATATATATATATATATATATATATATATATATATATATATATATATATATATATATATATATATATGGCGCAAACAATCTTGGCCCATTTGCCAGTACCTATGTCAGTACTGGTGCCTCAGGCTCCGCTGAGGAACAGATACTACACTTTGATCCAACCTGAAAAAAGCCAGAAAAATCCAGTGCACTATTTATTCACTCTCATACGAAAGCAAAATGTAACACAAGGTCGGGACAACTTGGAAAAATGTCTCTTGCCGACACGACTTCAGTTTGCTAAGCGACTAAAGCAACCGCCGCTGCGAAAGCGCGAGGACAAGCAGAGTTTGTTCCGTTAAGTGCAAAAGAACATTGCTGCCCCGGGGAGCCGTATCCCCCGCAGCTGGGCCGAGTAATAGTAGGAGAGTCCAAAGATCTGAGCGTGTGTTGGTGAATGTGCGTGTGTTGGTGAATGTGTGTGTGTGTGTGTGTGTGTGTGTGTGTGTGTGTGTGTGTGTGTGTGTGTGTGTGTGTGTGTGTGTTTGAACGGTAATAAATGTACAAGTATGTGTTTTAACTGGTAGGCATATTGCATAGAACTGAATATTGAATTGTTTGGGAGGATAAAAGTCTGTTATTTTTGTATTGAGATTTCAATATACATCCCAACACACAGATTCTTAATCTCATATTATGTTCCAGGGTAGCCATACTGGACTGGCCAGTAACAGAACCCCATTACTCAAATGTTCATTTGAACATTTTTTGATTCGAAACAGAATGTTCGATCTGTTAGAAACCAGGGAAAAAATAATTTGCACGCATGTTGTATACTTTCCTGTCTATCTGTCGGTCTCATATATATATATATATATATATATATATATATATATATATATATAAATTGTTGCATCATACTCTTTTACAAAAGAAGATTGAGTTTTTTTACACGTGGTTACGATTTCATGTGCAACGGAATGACAGCTTGGGAGATAAACTCTCTCCTCATTCAAAAACAAGAACAAAATATAAACAAATTTAGTCCATTGATAACTGATAACATTACCTGGTTATCTAACGTCTTGCAAAAACTTGAAAAACTTCAAATCTCTTCATCATTTGGTTCATAAATAATCCTTTACACGGATTTACGTAATTTAATCTGTTCACGACAATGCAGAACAAAATTTCAAAGCTATTTCCCCAGTTATGTAATGAAAACCATTTCTATTATTGAATTGAACCAGCATTGTAACCAAGCAACTGAAGCAAACGATGTATTGTTGTCAGTGATCGCATTCTATCAACCCTATTTCATACGTTATGGTCTACAACCCCGAGAGCCAAATATAGCCTACTCTTAATGCTGATTGCTTAAGGTTTGGGAGCTTGTGGACTTTAAAAATCTAAATAAGATCAATTTACTCGTTACCAGTCAGCAGGTCTTCTTTGAAATGGGTATATGGATATTTATGTTTGTAATGATTTGAAGTGATCTATAATTACGTAGCCTAACAAATCTCCTTGACAAGAATCATTACAGGTTGACTTTTGGTCAGGGCAAGTTCAACCTTCACCGATAAGAAAATTCTGCTTGCTTTAAAAGAAGGGTATACAACCATTGCACCTTCCTGATAGTTACCTAATGAGCAGAAAGAGGGTACTTAACTAAAAGACTGACCTTTAAAGAATCATACAAGTGCATAGGAGAAAATCATGCTCAACATAGCATGGAGACAAGAAAAAATAGCACGATATGTTAGAGGAAAAACAGGAGTTTAAGATATCAAAGAATCCATAAAAAGAGATGGCAATTGACTGGTCATTTTTTGAGAATAGGAAACTGCAGCAGACTTGCAGATGGATTTCGCACAGAACGTAAAACGAGATAAGTTGAGAAAGTGTTGGACATGTGATACCCACGACAGAGGGGTTTTTTGTTGAATGATAGGTTGAAGATGAATGAACTGTTGCATTACAAAAACGGAGCCGGTGATCATATGCTGCCTTTTAATGATTTGGGGGGGGGGGCTATCGATAGTTCGTATGATCAAAAGAAAAAAAAATTGATATGTTTATCCTAATATCGGCGTAATTTGATAGTGCAAATATTGGCACATTTTTTTTCCATGAAAACGCTACTGAAATTGCACTTTTTATTTTAACGTACCAAAGCGAAGCTACTTATATCTGTTAAATCTCCAACTGAAATTGAGCTCTGAGAGAGAGGTATTGAAGTACAGCGTTATTGCTTCCGTATATAATCCTCCCTGAGGTATATTATGGGATTTTTCAAAGATATATTTGTATCATCGATTGTAGTAATTCATAGTTGCACTCCAGAATTTTCGCAATTATACGCGTTTTATTAGTTCTCTAAGTAATACATTCCAACCAAAAGTTTTTATCGCTAATCATGATGAAGAGAATTATCCGAAAGCAAGGGATGATACTTCAAGGTCGGTATAAACTATTACTATCAAACTGACATGCCGGGGTTAAAACCACCCCTACGAGAGAATTGAGATACCAGGTGTCTTTTAAACAGGATGTCTACAGCATTACCAATCAGAACGTGTTTACAGTTGAAGTTTATGTTCCAATGTATGATTTCATGGTTTTGGAGAAACATTTAAAATCCATATATCGTCACAAATCGAGTTAATGTCCACATTGCTCGTAAACTTTTGTTGCATGGTGTGTGTATGTACGCGTGCATTTTAAAATAGGCACTTTTTCATGACCACAAAAAACTAAAAGTTATTGTAATGAATTCAATGCCGCACTACATTTTCCTTCCGACAACAGCATTAAACATCGGCTAATATCTTTCACCTCAAAGGTATGTCTATTTACCTCTAAATGTAGCCATGGAAAAATAACGGAAACCTTTTTTGCTCATTGGCATGCACTTCCCCGGTAGACATTTTTTTTCTAATATCGAGAGGAATTTCGTTGGTTTTGCTCAAAGCCGAGAGCAAATTTAATATACCTTAACACGTTGTCTTTTTATTTTTTGTATTTATACCTAGGTATAATGAATTATTTTTCCGATCCATCCACACTGATTTGAAGATGTCGACTTCGTAATTCGTGGTGAAATCTCCAATCGACAAGGTATGCACTAGAAATCGCCAGCTTTCACTTTACCTTTTATATCAAGGAGGTTTTTTTTAAATTTTCTTTTTGGTATGTTTAATCAATCAACTCTGAAATTGCATTTCCTCTGGTGATAAAGCTTCACCTGTGGAATCTGTAGGAATGTTTCACTCCACATCAAATATTCTAAACCACAGGGAACCGTTTCACTGTAATTCTTTATTTTCTGTTACCAATTCTCCTATGATTTTTGTTTGATTTGTTTCTTAATCCGTGATTGGATCTCAGTGGTTTTTTTCCAGCAGTTTATACATTCGTACATCTGTTTACAACTAGAATTCGTTATTTTGGCTTTGAAATCATTTAATCAACATTCCATGAGAGAAAAAATGCAGATCCGATCGAATGAATCAAGTTTAGAAATACGGAATTGAAAAGATAAACGCTATTTTTTTTACATTTCTTTTTAACTGTGTAATCTATGTATCCATCATTTTTTTCATTTCAGTACAACCCTACATAATTGCAAGAATCATGTATATATATATTGTTTATATTTCATTTTATGAACAATTATGGTTATTACGTAACATTTCAATGGTCAGTTTCTTAGAAAAAAATAAATGTAATAAATCTCATAGAAAATTATTCAAAGACAGCCTTTTTTCAGGAGAAAAACCATTGAGAAACTTGCTAAGACTGGCTTGATCTGGCACAAAATCACATGTGTGGCAATAAGTGGAGATCAAAATTATTACAATAGTAATATTCTTTGATAGTAATACCTAAATACTCGGGAACAAGCTGAGAGTCTTCCGTGCATTTTTACACAAAAAAAATGTTTTCCATCGCCATGAATTATCAAAAATTACATATGTTATATTGTTTTTAGAATAGTACATACATACCTAAAGAAATAAAACAAAATGTCAATATGTATATTTTAGTTAAGTTCATATTTTACTTACCTGGATTTTATTTTGTTGAGCTCCAATGATATTTTTTTTGTTTTCTCTGAATGCCGCATACGGTTCGAGGAAAAGTTTAGAAACCCATCAGCTCTCGTAAAGGCAAGAATATACGGCTAGTAAATCTGAATTCGACTCGTGATGGTAAAGCATATTAAACTAAAGGTTATGCTAAAGGACTTTATAGGGGGGGGATTTGGTTGTGTTTTGATTTTTTTTTTTCATTTTCTAAATATAATTTCCTGTGAAATATTTTGAGATGAATCAATATGTACACAAAAAGAAAACAATATGTATTTATCCGTGTTTGTGAAAGTAAAATTTGGTTTGAAATGAGAGATGTTTGTTCCACTGATACGGCACCCCTGGTCTTCACTAAACAACCAAACAACACAGAAACATCTTCATTTCTTTCCTTGGTATCAAACATGTAAATTTTCTGTGAAACACTGCAAATATTCACTCAGAAAAAGGAAGCTTCACTTTCATCAACACACACACACACACACACACGCACACATACACACACGCACACACGCACACACACGCATATATATATATATATATTAATGAATGAGATGGACTCAGGAGTAAAAGACTTTACATGTCAATAATTTCATAAATGAATTGATTAATATTCTTTTCATATTTCGGTAGGGGTCCTTATCCTCTGTAGCATGTGTTTACTTTCCCGTGGCGAGAAAATTCCTGTGAAAGACTAATTTAGCATCAGTTCTTTCGCTTTGGAAGCAAAGATTGGAATCAAGAAAGAGGATTCCTTTCAGGTCATAATTGTGAGTATGGATTGTACTCAGTTAGTGGTGAAATCTGTGTGGAAATGCCTGGACATCAGTTTGGAGCATCAGTTGTCATGGATATGGAAGAGCTGGATAGTTTAGTATTAGACTGCGTTGATGCTTGGTAAGTTTGAGATTAAGCAATCTTTGGTATTAGTCCAGTTGATGGAGTAGAGGATTACTTGTTGTGAATGATCGAATATCTTCAAGTAAATGTACATTCTCTATCCTCCATGGTCATAATAGATGTTCTGAAAAGTCTGATTTCTTTCAGTTGTACAATTTACATACCATACAGAGGTCTCGGTAGTTAGGGGTCTATGTGAGTGAAGTTCCGAATATTGATTATACATTAAGGGAAATGTAGGGTTGTTATGAGTTAGAGGAGTTTAATGCTAAAGATCAGTGTTAGGTTAGGGCTGTTAAGTTCATTGTTAAGTCAATTAGAGAAGAGAGTTTCAAATCTGTTTACCCATATTCTATCATGTTTTTTTTTAAATTTAGTCGAGTTTGGAGGTGTTTCTTTCCATTTTCCCCCAAAGCTTGTGAATCTTGCATATCTACGAAATTATGACCGGGAGAAGAAATGTAGTTCAAGTGGGAGTAAGTTTGGATGATCGGGCGATTTTATATAGTTATTAAACCTAATTTTGAATTGACATTAAGACTTGCCTATGTTTTATAATTTTGCATTTATTACATTATAGGATGTAGATAATATTTTTGTTTCGACTCATGAGAATATGGCATTTGTAGAAGTTCATGTCAGTGGCAGATATAGTGCAAGTGTTGATATGCTTGAAATGCTTTTTTCTCTTCGTTTTTTTTGTATCTGCTAGTGAATATACTGATTCAGTAATATGTTATGGTGGTTTATGGTTGTGCTGGTCGAGTTCAGTATTTGAAGAACACATTCACCTAATTCTAAGAGCTTGTGAATTGATAGTTTTTTTTCAGGTATTTAAGTTTGGTTGATTTAGAGGGGAGGTGATTGTAGATTTAGTGCGTAGGTTGTCTGGGGGTCTCGATTATCATCTATGTATGTGCATATGTCTAGAAAGGCTATGGAGTCAGTATATTTATCTGATCAAAAGGAGATTGATACATATTTGAGATATTGCATTATAAACACCAACAAAATTATTTATATAGATACTTGTTTATATTTCAGGATCATGAAATTGCCTCAAAAATGTATCGATTTCCAATCTTTTCCTCTTTTGTTCTATATCTCTCTGTCTCTGTCTCAGTCTCTCTCTTTATATATATATATATATATATATATATACATACATATATATATATATATATATATATATATATATATATGTGTGTGTGTGTGTGTATATGTGTTTGTGTGTGTGTACATGCTGTTATGTTGATGTCTACTCAACCTCATATTTTGATGAGTGAATGTTGCATGCGTCAGCGTTGAAAGTCTTCGTAAATTTTATCATTTGTATCCAGTGAACAGTTCATTCATATTAAATAAAGTGATGAATCAATCCATTCCTTGGAAATTTTCCCTTATAGCCTTCTGCCTGTTTCTTCTTTGTACCCCCAAAGATTAATAAACAAGTTTCATAGATCATAACCGACATAGTGATTCAACAATATCAAGACATGTTTTACAATTGTGTTCCCCTTTTAGACTGATCTAGTCTGACTGATTGTTGCCGATCATAATGATTCACGAATATCTTTTCTTAATTGTCCACACGTATCAAGTAATGATTTCCCTTGGCATATATCAAACCGTTGTTGTTTTATAGACAGTCAGAACATTTGATCAATTCAATGTTGTAAACTGATGATATTCTACAACTCGATTAATCAAATGTCCTTTCCATTGTTTGAAACGAGATTTCTTGTCGATACTTGTTTCTTCTCTATAAGAGAAAGGTTGATAAATACGCAAAAAAAAATCAGAATTGCTTGCTGCTGGAAATATTCTATATAACGTTTCTTCTTTGTAAGAGAAAGGTTGATAAATATGCGAACGAATCTGGATAGCTTGCTGCTTGAAATATTCTATATTATGTTTCTTCTCTGTAAGAGAAAAGTTCATGAATATGCGAACAAATCTGAATTGTTTGCTGCTTGAAATATTCTATATAATGTTTCTTTTCTGTAAGAGAAAGGATGATAAATATGCAACGAATCTGAATTGCTTGCTGCTCGTAATATTCTATATAATCTTTCTTCTCTGTAAGAGAAAAGTTGATAAATATGCAAACAAATCTGAATTGCTTGCTGCCTGTAATATTCTATATAATGTTTCTCCTCAGTGAGAGAATGGTTGATAAATACGTGAAAAGATCAGAATTGCTTGCTGATTAAATATTCCATTTAATGTTTCTTCTCTGTAAGAGAAAGGATGATAAATACGCAAAAAAAATCAGAATTGCTCGCTGTTAGAAATATTCTATAGAATCTTTCTTCTCTGAAAGAAAAAGAGTTGATAAATACGCAGATAAATCAGAATTGGTTGCTGCTTGTAATATTTCATATAATGTTTCTTCTGTGTGAGAAAAAGGTTGATAAATACGCAGATAAATCAGAATTACTTGCTGCTTGTAATATTCTATATAATGTTTCTTTTCTGTAAGACAAAGGTTGATAAATACGAAAAAAAAAATCAGAATTGCTTGCTGCTAATATTATTCTACATAGTGTTTCCTCTCTGTAAGAGAAAGGTTGATAAATACGCAGAAAAATCAGAATTGCTTGCTGCTTGTATTATTCTATATAATGTTTCTCTTCAGTAAAAGAATGATTGATAAATATGCGAAAAAATCAGAATTGCTTGCTGCTTGAAATATTTTATATAATGTCTTCTTCTCTGTAAGAGAAAGGTTGATAAACATACGAAAAAATCTGAATTGCTTGATGCTTGTTATATATTATATAATGTTTCTGAAGAAGTACTCAGTAAATTGAAGAAAGGTAACAAAGAAAGATATCAATGGAAAGTGAATGAACATACCCACGACATATATTTTGGAGGGATATAGAATATTGCATGGTTTTCTAATAAAATAAGTTTACAAATATAACATCTATATTTACATGCCAAAATTCAGGTATACATAACTTTTTTCAACCTTATTCCTTCTGTCTGCTTGTTGCTTCCTATCACAACTCTTAAATTGTAAGCTGTGTCGATTGAAAATAAATGGTGAGCTTCTGGAGAGATCCGAATCTGGGGAAATTTCATTTGAAACGGCTGCATTAGATTTTGGGCCACGATTAGCAACTCACTAGAGAAGCCCAAATATAACCAGTGAGCTATCATTATCTATTTTCTCCCCAATGCCTGTAACACTGAAATTTTCATTTTATATACGATATTTGTTTGAGTAGAAACTTTATTCAAATTCATCAGATGAAATATCGTCAATTATTGTTCCGTTATTGACTCGTATATCTCCCATGTTATTTCTATTGCTTTTTATTGGAATTTTATAAAGTCAAATTATTGTCTTTAAATTAAGCAAAATATGTCTGCTGCTCGGAATTAGATGCCTAGAATTTCAATATAGAGTCCAAAATGACTCTAAGGGTCTAATTGTCACTACCCTAATTTTTCTCTAATGACTCATTCCCTTAATGGGGCTCAATATATATCCAGAGAACTGGTGTCATCGATTCGTGAAGAATCACGAGAGAGGACACTTGTGAACAGAACTTTGCGTCAAAAAAAAAAAGTACTAATTATGGACAAATATCAGGAAAAAGGCTTTTTTTTGTTAATACTGAAAGTTTTTGACCAATGACATTTGAGAGAGTATTTTTTCATTCGTTCATAGAAGTCTGATTTGGTACTTTTAATGAAGCTTGTTACTTTTATTTTGATCAATGCTGTACATGTTAAACCTGAAGTACTGACTTCCGTGCGGCAACATAGACTTTGGGCAAGCCTTTCACTTCACTGCACCCAATTTAATCAGTTTCTTTTGTGTACACAGAAAATCTTTGCACCCCCGGAGGGATATAATTATCTTGCTGCAAGCCCTAATAAGTTTCTACGCTAAAATTCCGAAAAATGGTAGGGCCCTTTGTTGCTGCTAAGCACGTTATCCGATCGTTTCAAAGTGCCTCACGGGGCCTTTCATTAGCGCTGATGAAGGCGTCAACATTCGGACAGCGATTTTGTCAGTGCCAAGAAAATCATTACTGATCTTGGCTTAGATGTACGATGGGCGGGTCGAGAATAAGACAGTGTCGAGGAAAGAAGTTCGTCCGGATTATCTCATTTTTGTTTTGATGGCTTGGGTTTTGAACAGCTGCCTGAAGTCACGCAATGTTCATTCAAACATACAGATCCTGTTGATGTAAGAAAGTAGTTTTTCTTGAGCCTCCCCATCCTACAATACAATGTTTAGCCAACTGAAAGTGATTCTACACAATCTTCCTTTTACTCCAGAGAAGACCAGAAATTTAATCGTGTGTGAGTACCTTGCGTGTGTTACATTTTGGCTAAATATTTAGCATTTGGATGTAAAGGTATAGAAAATCGACATAGTGAAGCAATCGCAAAAGTAAATTTCTCTCCTTTTCCAAATTCTTTCCAAAGTTTGATTGTAGATTGTCATTCGATAGAAACCGTCATGAAACCAATAGATTTTAGCAACATGCTGTGTAGACAAAGATCAGTTAGAAGATAGGAAAGAGGAGTGATCAACGAGTATATATATATATATATATATATATATATATATATATATATATATATATATATATATATATATATATATAGTCAGCCAAATAGCCAGCTGGACAAACCTGAAGACCAAAGGAACCAATTTGACGGTTCCAATGACAGTCTTAGTTGATGGGCTATCAGAATAGCTCAAGAGTATTCTTCTCATGTGGAAGCAATTAATATTCAGTTATGAGAAAACTGGAATGCAGGGTGAGCCACAGTCACAATTCAACTCAAATGAAAATTACCGAAGATCAGTTGTATACTGGAAAGATTCATCCTTTTGACAAATACATAGTGTTAAACATAACCCTACGTAATATTATCGTAGTGTTCCAAATCATATGTGAACATGTCCTGTATCTGACATTGTATGATCGCTGATCTTACAAGCATCCCATCAAGAAAAAAACATGTAAACTACAGCTGATCAATAGGGTTACATATTAACGAAGTATATAATTCATTGTCTCACTTTGGACAACTACTACATCCTTTGATGTAAGCAAGCTCGTCGACCAATTCGCCATTGAGGTAAATTACATTATCTGGAATACTCTTTGATAATGATCACACTATGGTATGCTTATTAAACAAAAATACAGGCGCTGAGTATATTGCAATGGTTAGGTAAGTAGTCAACATAAGCAATTCTTTATTGAAAAGAGTCGGATCATCACTGGACAAAATGTTTCTAGGGTGATATGCCAGCGTAAGGTAAAATCTTATCGGCACACAGTTTTATACAACAGTGAGAAAATTACTTTTGTCAATTATTGCCAGTGTAGTAAGATCTTGTATGAGTGTTGTTGTTTTTTAGAACTTTGTACCAGACTTATCGATGATCTCAAAAGTGGTCACCGTATCGAGTGACCTGTCATTTGCTCCTGTAGTTCCCAATCTTGCGTAAGATTGGCGGGATTTAATCTGCAAATACTTATCTTCTCAAATTTATTCCTTGCACAATACTGAGCTACGTTCAGCTTTCTTTATGCTGTCGTACAGCTTTGGATATTGTAGAGCAACCAGAACCCTAACAACTCCTTGTCTGGTTCATGCCAGCTCAATTTTTTTTATATATACTCGCTGATATCCGTAAAAGCAAGATTGACAGCAGGTTGCACACTCTTGTACAAAGTGATTATTTTTGCTCGACTCAAAACGTGTGATGTTTTGGGGTTTTATTAGAACAACTTGGAGAGTTGGACACTTCTGCAAGACATTATCAGATAAAATACACTTGAAAATTTAGAGCTTTTAGTAATGCCTCATCCCTATGGAAATTTTATCCTGTTATTGTATAACCGTATAGAGATTTCTGGAAACAGTACTTGTAATTGAATTCTCCTCAGTGATCTGAATAGAATCTCATAAGTAACAATCATACTATTGCTTATCATTTGGTTGCACAGAAATGAATGTTGATTTTCAGTTGCGAATGATAGTGAGGCCAAAAATCCTTACAGTAATGTGCAGTTTAATCAAACACATTTTTCAGAACGTTTGGTCCCACAGTCACATTAAAACAAATAGATGTGTTTGATTTGCCACTCTTTGGCAACATTGTTCTCTCATTGAAAATCGTTTTTCTTTTTCTGACCTTTATTTCTGTCATAAGCAAGTTGAAACTTTTGGAAAATGCTCTCCATTGCGAATTTGGCTTAAGTATACCTGGTTGGACCCTTGGTTGGTTATAAGTTCATGCATAATCAGCACTTTATCGAAGTTAAAAAATCATGAAATAAATTTGAACAAAAATTAATGTTTTCCCAGACTGAACCATTATAAATTCTTGAGTTTTAAATTGAATATACGTTTGTTTGTTTTTTCAATCTGGAAGGTCCAATATCAGCATGTCAATGTTCAGACCACAAATGTGATATTTGTCTTGCATGTATTACTTTGCATTAAAAAACAGTCAACAATAACTATTACTAACTCCCAACACAGGTCTCCCAAATTTTGAGTTGGCTATTTAAGTGTGCATCATATAGCCTACACTTATGGTGCTAGGAGGCTGAAAGTTTAAAAGTTCACTCCTTATATATAAAAAGACGATTTTATCATCAGAGAAAAAAAAAATCACACACACACACACACACGCCCTCTTGGTTTTCAGAATAAGGTTCATGCTAAAGTGATCACTATTTTTGTCCACTTATCTTTTAAGAATTAGGCATTCTGTTATGTTCATTGTCAAAAGAAAAGGTGAGATAAATAACTTATTCATTGATCATCTTTTTTCCATTTTTCTGTATCCATCTCTCCAAATACAATTCGTCACTTTGTAAGGTTGGTCATGTGTTTCTATTCTTCTTGAATGAAAATCAATTTTCCCCTTTCTCCTCCGCTGACTGTCTTCTTTCAACACACAAGTTAACAAAATCAAATCTTTTGAACATTACATACAATTCTAAGTATTGATTCAGTATTATGGACATATCATTAGGTCAAACAAGAGCCAAATTCTGGGCTGATATTTTTAGATTATTCAAATTTTTCAATTAAAGTATGATTTTTGTTGTTCAAACCACTACGCTATCGTTGATTTTAAAAATATCTCGCTGTACATAATGGTAGTTATTTTCTCACGTGAACTCAGGGTTATGTTTGAGACTTTGGTTGAATTTTAGAAGTTTTCCTGTCTAAATTTTCGAGGTGTTCTAACTTATACAAAGAGAAGTTGACCAGGTCATCACGTAAAATTGTGTGCCCATTGACTCAAACCATACCTATTCTTTCAACTAGGTATTTCTAGACTTTATGAAGGAAAGAGTCAATAGACATAAGATCATAGTGTCCATGCCGATTATGAAGAACATATGTTCTCTTTATCTGAATTAGAGTTAGCTGAAAAAGCAATTATACATTTTTCTTTCCTACATGTACACTTACTAAACAGACCTATTTTTTTTTCATCCAGTTTTACTGATTTTACATTTTTCCTGTGACTTAGCATGATTCGGTCACTGCCGACAAAATTAGATATTTCACGCACAAATTCTCAAGTCTGAATCTTTTAAATCAATATAAACCAATATCAACCACGCTTAAACGGAATCTATGGAATGATCATTCACCAGTAACTTGGAAGTATTAGCAAATGAAAACTATCACTAACGTCAAAAAATATTAATATTTTCAGTCGTCAGTGTGGAGGTTGTTGTTCGTATAGGTTATATATACTACATATATCCACTTCATCATTCAAAAGACGTGTTCAATAAACCTGTTGAAAAAGAGGTGAATACATGGATGTATTTCACAAACTTGCTTGTCAGTGTGGATGCATGTGTATGCATGTGAGGCTGGTGACGTTATCTAAAGGCCGTGGGTGGAGACTGAGTTATGAAATCGACTGGCAGCAATTTATATATCATTTTGAAAGGCTCAAAAACGAACCCAATTTGCTTGTTGGATGCTGGTTTCTGATTGGTCGAATATTCGAAGTATTTTTCTCAAAAGGATTTATTCATATTCACATGTAATTGATTACCAAGTCCAATAATCTGATTTCCCTCGTCTGTCTGACCAAAAATCCGTTCAAACCGTTTTATTCCACTGCTGGATTTAAGTTCATCTCATATATTTGATCGAATTATATGGAATTGAAAATAATGATAATTTTAATATCAATAACACGCTTTCGGTATCGTTTACCAATATTCAATCACAAAATGACAGTGGAAGGATAGGTTTATTCAATATATCATCATCACTGAGAGAGAGAGAGAGAGAGAGAGAGAGAGAGACAGACAGACAGACAGACAGACAGACAGACAGACAGACAGACAGACACAGAGAATATGTTGATGTATTTTGGAAGAATCATCAGTGAGTCTTTTGATACACGTACAAATTAAGTAACCAAACCTGATTTTCAACAGACTAAAGTTCTAGCAAAATATATTACTCGAGAGTAATATGTGTTTATCTGTCTATCAATCAACACTAGATAATAGACTTGACAGTTGTATAATAGATTAGTCAGAATGATTTTTTGGTTTTTTTAAAATTTATTGAACGCCTTTGCCTCTATTAATTGGATTATCCTTTATCCTTATTCTCTGCATGACTAAATTCCTATCTGGAAATGTTTCTACTCACTTCGATCAGTATGGTTAGAATTTCAGTAGTTAAAGACGATGTGACGGTCAAGTCAGTAATGATTGAGTAAACCAAAAGTTTTGATCAGATAACAACCAAAAAACCGAATATATGCAAACATCCAAAATGGAAATGACACTGGCTCATGCATTGATATTCTCTTGAAATTTAAGACTGATGAGTTATATCGAATTCAGAATAATGATAAAAATCACTGTTGATATTAACCTATGAAGTCGTTCATCTAGTCAGACACGTATACAATGCACGTTCAACAAGAAGATTTTAAACTTTTTATGCTTCCAATGGAATTATCAATGGTTATATAATAATACACTTGTCTGTCTGTTTAAGCAGAGTTTGAAAGCAATCTGCACATTCCATATCATCACACCACAAAGAGGTAGAAGAAAAATCATATATGAGAATATAAATCATATATCACCCTTGAAATGACTGATTTAGTCTCTGCCTATATGTACATGTGTGCATGCTTGCGTACGTAAGTGTATAATTGTATCAGTTTGTGGGGATTTTCTTTTGTCTGGCAGGGCTAGCTCAACCTTCAAAAATAAGAAGATCCCATTGATCCTGAGGAGAAAGGTGTATAACCAATGCATCTTCCCAATAGTCACTTATGGAGCTGAAACATGGAACCTAACCAAGAGACACACCCGTAAATTGAGAACCATGCAACGTGCACATGAAAGAACAATGCTGGGCCTCACGTGGAGAGACCACAAGACAGCACAGTACATCCTAGAAAAGACAAGAGTTAGGGACATCACAGAATCCATTAAAAATCTCAACTGGCAGTGGGCTGGCCATGTTGCAAGAATGGCAGACAATCGATGGACATCGTGACTCACAACATGGATCCCCCGAGACCACGTGCGCAACCGAGGCCGGCAAAATGTTAGATGGAGAGACGAGCTAGACAGGTTCAGGAAGTACTGGCTCCGTGACACCCATAATAGGGAAGTGTGGCAAATCCTAGGGAAGGTCTATGTCCAACGACGGACGTTAAAAGACTGATGAAGATGAAGGTGAAGATATGTTTGCGTACATATAAGTACTAACAAAGACTAGGTTAGGCTAGTGCAATATCACAATGATTGTAACCACTAAATATCGTTAGGATCCATGATGCTAATTTGCCAATCTCTACACATCTGCAAAGGAACACTATTCATAAGTCTCTAAACTTTAAAAAGATTTATAGTGGTGAATACAGATCATCTGTCAAATTTCCCTCTGACCAAAATTAGTATCTACTAAATTAAATTGTAAATCATCATTATTTCATAATGAGTGGCCAACTTCCGTCCATATATTCCACAGGCTGATATTCATTTATGTACGTACACAGGATACAGCGTGTATCTCTAGTGACCATAGAGTTGGGCTAAACTTTGCTAAGTCCCGAAGATATCAATATTTTTCTACGTAAGTTGATGGTGAGATGAAATAGACAAATTCAGGAAATATTGGCTATGTGACGCAAAAATCGTGGCAGAGCCTGGGGAATGTCTATACCCATCTACAGACCATAAAGGACTGACTATGATGATGTTGATGATGATAATGATGTGGATGATGAGATAATGTGTGTGTGGACGTGTGCTTGTGTGTTGGTCTCATTTGAATATGTATGGGCAAAGTGAACGATATTGGAATTGAATGAATGACTGTATGTATAAAGGCATCTCTATATATATGCCATCATTCAATCTGATTCGATTCAAATCTATTCCAGTAACAATTTACTTATTGATAACAGATTTACGTACATAAAATACTTGAAAGTACAGCCCAGAAAACCATAAGAAAAGCTAAATAGCAATTTTATAAGTATGTTGCTTGAGATAATAATTTGATTTTGATAAACCAAAATGTTTCCTGGGGCAGGGCACCCCTATGCAGTTTACTTGTAATAATGTAAAACCTGATGAGATTGGGAATAAATCGATTGCAATGTTTTTATTTTTAATAATTAGGGCAATAGGTTTGTTGCAATGTCATACAAGTTATACAATTCACATTTGGGGAAAAATTTGTGACAGAGGATGTAATATGTAGTATATTTTTACCTGAATTGTTAATTTATATAAACTTATAATCGCACCAAGACTGATATATTGCGATGATTATATAAGGAGTAATATTGATATGTAATGTATATACAAATATATCCATAATGCATTATGATATCATAATTTATTTGTACCTATACTTTTTGTCTTGTTTCCTACGTTATTTGGCGTCATAGTGTATATATGCACGCATATAAATTACACATATCAAAATTCCTCTAAATATAATCGTAACAATTGCTCCTATGTAGATATTGCAATGAATAAATTCATGAATAATATTCGTAAAAATCCACGTATCAAGTGTACATGATTAGCTCGTTGCAAAATTATACTTATGTACGAATTCTTATCAATATACATTTAATGCTTGTTATTAGTTGTGAATATACCTCCACCAAAGCTCATAATTTTATATACATATATATATATATATATATATATATATATATATATATATATATATATATATATATATATATATATATGTGTGTGTGTGTGTGTGTGTGTGTGTGTGTCTGCAATACTTACATAAATGTGAAGGAGAACGTAAGAAGTGAATAGAAATTAGCATAGTCAAGAGATATCATTCAAACGATTCGAGAACACTTTATTATGCAAAATAGAAAAAAAAGATACGACATTCCATTAGCAACAAACAACTTTTTCTGGCCTCAGTCCTTTGAGATCTGTTTGTAATATTAAACCTCTCAGGTGCAACACTGTGGTTCACATCTTGAATATACATAAGTGCAGACTTAAATATATATATATATATATACATATATATATATATATATATATATATATATATATATATATATATATATATATATATATATATATATTGAGTAACAAATGTCTGTGGTACATTGATAAGGGTCCATTTGCTTTATTTTTATTAAGATATTATTTAGTCTTAACAATCTATAAAAAAACCAAGTTAGTTCGAAGTCATTAAAGATATTGATGGTGAATACTGTGGATAATTTGGTTTTAGCTTCGTGATCTTCAAATACTTTTGTCAAATTCGTAGGTTGAATATGTTGGTTTATAATTTACTCGATGAAAATTTTTCGAATCGATGATATTGATATAAATGATATCAAAAGTTTGTATCCATGTTTAGATTAAATCCAACAAAATGAATTTTATATTCATTTGGGTAAACACGCAATAGAAATCACATGAAAGCACTAAGATTGTATCCGTTGTTTTACTTACTGATGCCCCATTGTGAAGTGTATCCGTTTTGGAGGTAACCCATGAAAGTAACCCACTTGTTTCACTGATGCTAATTATGAAATGATATTTAGGCAAAATGCATTATAATTGCCCTATATGAAATAACAAGCTATCTATCATGGTCCAAAAAATGATAATGCAAGTTAAATACAAAAATCATAGTGGGATGGGGGAGTATGATGAACACTACCGGGTAGCCATGCTAAAGTAACTATTTTGTTTTTCGATCGCCAGAATTGTCACATGGTATACAACTGATGATCTTCACGAATGAAATTTCACATACAATACCTTAATATCAAAAACTCGTGCAAACATAGAACAAAGTCCAACCAGCAATCAACAGATAGCCTCAAACACCCTCCACCCCAACAATGCATAACATGGACAACTCAACTTTTTAGATATTTCCCCTAACTTTTCTCATCACATTCATGTACAAAACGTCTGTGAACACTTATTCACCCATTTCTTGATGTCAATAGAAAAAAAAAAACACTATATATAAATATCAAACTGTAAGCACTCCTGTGTTATTTAACACTGATATACATGTAACATGCAAACTTCGACGCCTGCAGGAGGTCAGTTAAAATACTGATCTCAGATCCTATCGTAGATTAGTTCGAACTGCACAGACTGATTCACTTATGTTGCCCTACGCTACACTGAATGAAATTATGTTGACTTCTTATGAAAACCTGTACGTGGGCAATGGTCACTAAGCTAGTTTCGTACTGTGATACAACTGAGTTCGATTTTTGCTGCCGGCTTCAATATTTCGGCCTTTTCCCAGAGGATGCAAACTTTACAAATACATACATACATACATACATACATACATACATATATATATATATATATATATATATGTGTGTGTGTGTGTGTGTGTGTGTGTGTATATATATATATGCATGCGTCTGAATCAGTGAGGTTATTTGAGTGTCCATGTACATACATTGCATATACATTGTGTTGTTCAAGTGATACACTTTGCTTACTGTTCGGTCAACGATGATGTTTTTGAGTAGATAACGGTCCGAGTGTCGGTGTGTGTTTGTGTTTATGCCTGTGTTTATGTTTGTGTTCTTTTTTAGGCGCCTGAATTTGTATGTTCTCTTTCAAAGACTCTTATACAGTAGTTTTATTGAAGTATCCATAAAGAAATAGACATATTTCACTGTGTGGGTGCCAGCCAAGATGAACATGATACTTTGATGCTACATTTAGTCTTTTAGCAGCAACATTATAATGAACCAGATAAGACGAGAGGAGCTAAAGTGAATGATAATATTTATTATTGATAATAGCAACGTTGCTGTTGATGATACTGCTGCTTCTATCTGTGATGATGATGACGATGGTGGTGGTGATGGTTATGCAGACAAATGAAAGTTTGAAAAAATGAAGTCAACATCCACAAAACATACAAAAGATGAAGGGAAAAGCTAAACGAATCTGCGCCAGAATTATTTTTCAAAGAACCTGGGGAGACAGAATGTCTTCCCAGGAAGGAATATTTTGAAATCCCTACAAGCACCCTTGTCAATATAACAATGCCCCTGAGGAGATGAAAGGTCAGGTACATCACATTGATATATCTGGAAATAGTTTTATGTTACAATGTCTTGTTGGCTAGTGCAACATATGCTCTGGTATTCGCGTGTATGCATTGCTATACAACAATATATATATACATACACACACACACACACACATGCACAAACACAAACACACACACACACACACACACACACACACACATATATATATATATATGTCAAACTGGCACATATTCAATTCAAGTAAAACCTCACGGACCTTATTGAACATCCTGATCTAGACCTTCTGTGCATGTTTCTGTGAAGACAGGTTTGAAACCATGTATCAATACCACGCGTGAATACTTACCTTCACTCACGTAAGCAAACACAGAAACTAAAAAGCATTCGGGATTTTTGTTTATGCTTCGTTGTACTTGACCAATGATAATGCCCAATATGTTGAAATTACCTATACTCGTCAATCATATGACCAATTCGAGAAGTACAGTATGGATTAAACACGACACAACATCAAATTTCATTACGTTGATTTGCTCACGATAGCTCTTCAGGGATGGAATATCATTAGCGTAACCTTGTACCAGGGAAGACAGTTGAAAAAACAATGAGATCAGTTCTAAGCATTGGTTGAACAGAATATTTACAATCATTCCGTAGATGGTGGGAAAAAAGATAGAGCAGTGTATTTGTGAACGATGATTACAAAAAAACAAACAAAAATAAACGTACATGGACTGTGTGAGGTTTGATTCTTTTGGTGCGTTTTTCTGAAAGTGTACATTCAATGGGGAATGAACTTACAATTTTTTTCTTGCTTGCAAGAACCTCTCTATCCCTCCATCAGTCAGATCCAGTCTCTATCTCTATCTCAGCTCATGTTTCCACCTCTGCATGTCTCTCTTCCTCTCTCTTTCTCTGTGCTTCTCCCTTATGAGTATTCTGTAAGTGTTAAAATCTAGTGCTTGTTATACTTGAACAGTGTTACCATTTGGTCAGACTATGACCTAGCATTTAGATTTAAAAAAAAGATTTTTGTAAGTTCCTTTGATTCATTTCACCCCCAGAGCTGTGAAACTGCCAGCGGTTGATGTGTCAGCGGGCCCCATGCACCACCATTGACAAAAAGGACGTTTATAAGGAATATACGTTCTCCACATGAAACATGATCCTATTCTTAAGTGCATTTCTATGACTTGTTTGTAGATGAATTGAATTCCTCTGTATTGTAATGGAGGATAAGCTGTTTGTGTACAAATCGACTTTACTTTGCGAAGGTTTGTCTGTGAGTTCAACAATCTCCTTGTTCGATTAAATTTTAGGTGGAATTATCATAATCGACTTGAAGAATGAAATGATTGCACATGTAAAGGAGGGTTATGCACAACCATGATCTCTTCATTCAAAAGGTTCATTTCCATCTGAATGAAACATAATTTTCCTGTTTTCAAAAGAGGAAATGCTAGAGTCAGTGGTGCCAAAAAATGATCTAAGTTTATACGTCAATTCTATTATTGAGAATCGTGTGATTTTCTCCATATTTTTCGGGTAAATATATCCAGTTGTTAAGTAAAAATTACTGTGCTTCCCTAGAAAAAACTCGCATCTGATTTCAATAATAATTCTCCATAGAAGAATTCAGAGATATATATTTGCATTTTCATATACTCATGAATCCATGGGAATTTAGGAGTTCTTCCAATGTCTCTCACTTAATCTGATTATTAAATACTGCATTAATTCAAAATGTTCAACCGGGCAATTAAACATTTATTTGTTATCAATTTCAACTGAGTCTTAATTGAAATATTTACCTCATCTCGTTTGATTGAAAGTGTTCATTACATTCAGTGGAAAATAAGCGCTATTTATATCAGCGGAGTTTCACCTTCTACTCGAAGAAACAATTCTTTCTAGAAGAGCAAAACAAATATTACAGTATTCATTTACAGGTGAACGTGAGATAGCAACAAATAGTTGTAACTGGTTTATACAGAGTTGTTTTGTATAAACACGAGAGGGAACTTAAATGAGTGCATCAGGAGAGCACATCTAACGCTTGAAATTCGTAGATATCTTTTACCCGATAAATCAAGCTGATGCACGATTGACTAAGATTAAAAATCATGAATACATATATAGAAAATACATCCATACAAGCACGTGCATATATATATATATATATATATATATATATATATATATATATATATATATATATATATATATATATATATATATATATATGCGTGCATGAACAATTGTTTTTGTGTCGTGACCATTTCAAATTCCACTTATATCTCCATTCTAACTGCGAGGGGTGAAGGTAGGCAAATGGAATAAGCGATTGATCTCCAGCATGCCAACTTCTGTCTGACACACCATGATATTTCATGTCAAACGAAATCAAAGTAATAGGAGTGATAAGTTCGATGCTGATTCGGGAAATTTTCAACGGCAAACACGGCTATTTCTGCTCCATAGCGTTAGATGTACTCAAAACTTAGTTTAGTTCACGACAGTTTCTTAAGTACTGCTCGGGGGAGACGTCTACATCTTCAATCTGAGAAAATCATTATATTGCATTCATAGGTCTCACTATATATATATATATATATATATATATATATATATATATATATATATATATATATATATATACATGCGTGTATGTGTAATGTGTTTACAAATGTATGTAAATACATACATACATACATACATACATACATACATACTTACATACACACAACGATATACATGAATATAAGAATATGTTATTTGAAATGATATATCTGTTTAAAGATAAGTTTCATTTCCAGATGCATAGTAATGTTTGTACATATGTTTATGAGCTTATCTATAAGTATTTGGATCGATTTACATACATATTCCCTTTCATTTGAGCTGATAATATATATATATATATATATATATATATATATATATATATATATATATATATATATATATATATATACGGGTTTTCTCTTCTGAAGTATTGTTATATTATAAAAATCTCCCCGATACTTATGTATGTAAATGTTCAGAAAGAGTGAATGAATTCAAGCATGCATGAGAATACGCACTTATACGTAAGAAAAAACAAAACAGATGAATAACATTTCCATAAGTGTTGGTATCCATGTATATTCGTATATATATTTGTACACACGCATATATATATATTTATATATGTATTTATATACACACACATACACACACACACACACGCATATATATATATATATATATATATATATATATATATATATATATATATATATATATACATATATAAATTTGTGTTGATATGCGGGAGTAACGAGAAACAAAACACTGCAATTCCATTATATGTCTATATTTGCATATGAGTGTACATATATGAACTTTCCTTGAGGTGGTAGGCCATAGATATCTACGGATAACTATATTAATGTTCATTCTCACCATTTTCACATCTGCAGAAGAATATTCATGATTCTGTATTCAATAAAATACAGTCCTATCTCCATCATCATCATCATCATCATCATCATCATCATCATCATCATCATCATCATCACCAGCAGCAGCAGAAGCAGCAGAAGCAGAAGCAGCAACCATTGCCAGCTTTTCCCACGATGGCCGTGACAAGGATAACCATTAATATGTTCTACCCCAAAACCTTTCTTCCACATCTTTCTAGCTTCTGCCTGAACACCCACGTTGATTGCAATAGTTTTGGGAACATTTTACTTTATTTCGCCATCTGTTTATCTGTTAGTCTTTGCATTTGTCCTGCCACTTCTCTTTTTATCACTTGATTCCTTCCGATGTCTATTTTCTGATCAACGTTATTATTATTACGATGGCTTTTTCCCTTCCCTCTGTTTGACTAAGAACTTCGTATCAAGTAATTTTGTTAGTTTCTATGTCTCACACTCAAACATTATAGCTGCGGCCATCTTGGACCCCACGGAGGATTACATTTGAATTTGAATTGCAAACAACTTTCTAGAACGTTTCACCGGTGTCATATTGCTCTTATCCAATAGAATCAGCTTCTTAAAATCAATTTTGATGTTTCAACCCCATGCTCCTTCACTAAATATATGGTGTACACTGGCGCCATCGAATCTGTGGTATTGTCATGAATATTTCAAGTTGCTACACAAAGATCGAAAAAGGTCGCCTAAGTATGCTATTTTATACACCATTAAGTATCCTTGACGAAGATATTAGCCTAAATATCAGCTTAATTTTCCTTTGCTCCAGAAGTAAGCCACTTTTGATATGTGTCTATATTGACAGCAGTTTGGGATTTAGAAAGATCTTTTGAGATTCAACAGGTCGTGTATATGCGTGCGCGCGTGTGTATGTGTGTGGTGGGTCTACTGGACCTTAATTTTGGTCGTTTGATTTAAAAAAAAATTATTTTCAGGCGATAAATTTGAGGGAAAAACTCAAGAAGACGAGTAAAAAAAATCCATCTGGAAATCTGTCCAAGAAGGGGAGTACACTATCCTGATGAATGGTTATTACAGTTAGCTGCCCAGAGAAAATAATTCCTAAGACAAATCAACATTCAACAGAATTGGCAATGCAAAACTGTGATTGTGGACACTCATTGTCCCAGAAAAAAAAACCCCACTCAATTTTCTAAAGGGGTATGAGGATGGGTCTTGAAATTGTCGAGCCAAGAAATTAGTTTGAAATGTCCATAATAAAACACGGCGAATTTCCTTTATTGTCTTCGTAACAATTTGACGGAATGATCGTCCCAAGCGTTTTGAATGAATGGTAAATATCAATAATACAATAAAATATCGAGAATACATGACCATTCTACAAGAGGGAATTCTCAAAATAATCACTGACGTACATTCTGATGTGAACTGCATGTTTCATAGTCGGTGGAACTCCGTGCAGTCTGGCATAATAAACTCGAAAATAGCAAGTCCATAAATAGTATTATGCCATTTTCAATGCCAAGTCTCCTGACATGAATCACATTGAATATGCCCAGGCCATTCTAGATTATAGAACAGAAAAATGTCAAGAATATTTCTATTTTAAAGGTATTTCTGCTTTGTATTCTGCATGTAGCCCTGTCAAATATTCAATGACAGAAATTGTCAACTCTTGATGAGCAAAAAGCATGACACAGGAAATATACTTTGGCAAAAATAATCTTCCATTGTGTTGATTGTTAAACTGACATCTTCAATTGAAAACGAGAATTTTCATTCGGCATATCACTGTTCATATGTACACTAATGTTCGATTGCATGAGAGTATATATACACACACACACACACACACACACATATATATATATATATATATATATATGTGTGTGTGTGTGTGTGTGTGTGTGTGTGTGTGCGTATGTGTACTTATATACGGGAACTATGTATGTTTATATTCATTTAAAATGTGTAATGAATATATGAAATACACTTTATATACGCTCTGCTAATGCATTCTCATATGTGCAGAGGAAATTTTATACTTACGCACACACACGTACACACACACACATACATGTACACACACACGCACTCACACATACATATACATATATATATATATATATATAGAGAGAGAGAGAGAGGGGGGAGAGAGATAGATAGATAGATAGATAGATAGATAGATAGATAGATAGATAGATAGATAGATAATGGAATAAGTGTATTATTTACAAACACATTCATGTTTCTGCCCTGTTGGCTTTTTCTGGCAAACGAATCGATTTATTTTTGGATCCCTATTTAGGACGTTCTTTGAAGGGTGCGTCCATTGAAAAAACAACTTAAATACTGATATAAAAACAAGTTTTGATGGCTGTCCGGTTTCGTTTTGAATTCCATTTGTATTTCTACGTATATTATCTTCCCTTTTTTAACAGTATGGAGGATAAGGGATTTTATTAACCGATACACTGAATTATGAATGACACTTTGGTAACTAAATGTTTGCTCGGGCCGAAATATTTACGGTAGTGAGCAAAACAAAAGTGATGTTTGCGAAATAGGGAGTAGATATGAAGGTTCATTTATTTTTCCTTTTTTTCTCCAATAATTGCTGTATTATAAAAAATGTATTTGAATGAATTCTATTCAGAAAATGGAATTTATATTGACGGTCTTGAACTGATGAATCCTTTTTTCTTAAAAAAAAAAGCGCATTTTGATATTCATTTATAAAAGATAAAACCAAAGCCATAAAATTAATAATTATCTATTAATAAAATTATCACTTTTGCCTCGATTTCTTTGGTTTGAAATTATTTACCAATATTTTTCTGTGAAATATATTACAAAATAACTTGATGAAATTTATCATATTCTCCGAACAAACCATTTCTAGGTCAAAAGAAGTCCAGAAAATAGACAAAAAATGGCACCGTGTAATGTAATGAATGTCGTAAACCTTTCACATATATGTAATTCGTTTTACAAAATAAAATTCAATTTTACATCTCACATTCCTTTATTTTGAACTGTTTTTCGCATTTTATGTATTAGTTATTCAAAAACGTAAAATTGTTCTGTTTCATGCTTTTTGTGTTATGATATGTTATTAGAGGAAAGCAATAGGGAGAAAAGAGGTAGAGAGAGAGAGAGAGAGAGAGAGAGAGTAGAAAGTATTACCACCTTGACAGTGAGAATAAATGTGTCTCTCTTTGCGTCCGTTAAAGATCCTTTTCATGCATTTTAGACAAAGGGTAGGAATATATGTGGAAGGAGGATAATTCTCAGGTTGAATTTGTAGGTTTCTTTTTAAACGGTAGTCTTTGAAGCTGACGGAAGGTAGTTGCTCATCTGCCTTGGAGAGACAATGAGAAATGAATAGAGAAAGAAATACGAACTTCATTTAAATAGTTAGTTGCTACAATTTCCACGATAATCATCACCAACTGGATCACTGAAACACTTGATGGTAATCAACTTCGGGAACAGTTAGGATTTAAAAGAATCTACTCGACCAAGGACCATCTTTATCCAATAAATCAGCTGGAAGGGAAAGCAGCAGAATACAAATGCTACTCACTGTAGCATTCAGAGACTTCAAGAAGGCTTTTGACTCTGTGGGAATTCCCATTGTCATGAAGGCTATCACTCTATAAGGTGTAAACCCTGTATACATCTGAGTACTGAAGCATATATACAGTTACAACAACTGCTTTTGCAGGCTCTGAACCCTTTCAACTCCCAAAAAGAGTATAACAAAGTAATACCAGTGCATCAAAACCTGCCTCAAGATGATCTTCCGAAACCTGGACTGGAAGAATTGGAGGAATCAAAATAGATGGCAAATATCTGAAGGACTTCAGACTTGCAAGCACGATCTCAAACTAATGTTAGATGACCTAAACAAAAAAAGCATTAAAGTCAATAGAACAAAAGTCATGCACAATAATCACTTCGAAGTCGAAGATGTAAAACTGGGGAAAGTAGACCACTTCATCTACCTTGGAGAATGAATCTCTATATACCTGTAAAAGAAGAAGATATCAAACGAAGAATATCCTTAGCGTAGCAACCTTCAAAAGCAAGATGTTTATTTTTAAAATGATTTATAAAAGCATACAACCAAAGCGTTCTCACAATAGTTCTGTTAGGGAGATAAAACCAGGAACTTAACCAAGAGACAGACCTTCAAATTGAGAATCATGCAACGCACGCATGAGAATATCATGCTCATCCTTACATGGAGAAATCACAAGACAGCATAGTATATCAGGAAATAAACGGGAGTCCAAGTCATCATAGAATCTATTAGAAAGCTAAAAAGGCAATGGGCAGGCAATGCTGCAAAAACGACGAAAAACTAATGGACATCACAACTCGCAACATGGATCACCAGAGTTCACATGTGAAATCAGGGGCCAACAGGATACAAAATCGAAAGATAGACTAGACAAACTCAGAAAATACTGGCTCTGAGACGCCCATGATAGAGATATGTGGCAGATCTTTGGGAAGGTCCATGTCCAACAACATCCAAAAGACTGTTTATGATGATTATAATTGGTAGGGGTTGTTTTTTTCTCTATCTAAGATATGATGGTTAACTAACGCACAAATGATAGTCCTACCTTTTCGTTTGCAGTTAATTGAAAAAGAAAGTCATATGAATGTTTTCATTTAAAGAAAAGAGGCAACACCTGGTATTTTTGCTTCTCTCTCTCTCTCTCTCGATCAATATATATATATATATATATATATATATATATATATATATATATATATATATATATATATATATATATATATACGTGTGTGTGTGTGTGCAATCTTAAATATAACCTAAATTATTGATGGAAAATATTCATTTCCATCCAATGAGAATGAAGCCAAGGGATTTTCAATCCACCAGTTATCCCGTATTCACGTTTTTTCTCACCTTTTTTGCTGGTCAGTTCCATCACAAATGGCCAAATATTTTCCCCGTATGAATACATCAATAGCATTTGACCGAACAATAATGACTATCCTTTTTTTCAACATGGAAGACGATAGTTTCATATACTTTTCAAATCTTGGTCAGATTTTCTTTCACGTTGGCATGACACAATGTGAACATCAAGGCAACATACAAAATATAGCATTCCAAAACATCAGAGCAGTCATAAAGAGAGAGAAGAATGAAGGATTCGAGAGTAAAACCGTTTCTTTTAGCATCAAGAGTCAAATGTGTTCCACCTTTCTTATTTATGGTTAATTAACCTAGTTTAACACACTGGTATGAGCGGATAATCTATTGTCACACTTCTTGTGTCGGTCTCCTAACTCGGCGTCGAATTCCCAAGCCTTCTCATTCCAGACCCATTTTTAGTTATTTACCATTTTTCTGTCCACCCTTACTCATCTGTTCAGCCCCCCTCAGTTCCACCCAAATTCTCGTGATCCGTTTCCTCTTTCTTTCTGTACTTCTTCATTCTCTATGCGACAAAGCAATCTTGATTTCACTGAACAGCCCTAATGTTATTTTAACGAGCATCTATCAATTTAAAAACGCTGCAAGTGTTCCATGCACGAAACCAAGCTATCTTTCGTGATGATGAAATCGTCTGAATGTTGTAGCAGTCCAATCTTGCCTGCCACAGTTTCATTCTTATCAATGATCTCTTTGCCTGCACACACATACATATACAAAAAAACTTGAACGCACTTAACATTTATACGTATCACACACAGGGGCAATATTTCAGACAGTCGATTTTTTTGAAATTGTATGCTCAATCCAAAATTTTTCTTTCTCATTGTTAATTCATTTTCTAATATATATATATATATATATATATATATATATATATATATATATATATATATATATATATATATATATATATATATATATATTAATCAAACAAAACAATTTTTTGAAAATTGATACTCCTTCCAGCTCAAGAGAGGAGTAACACATGGGGATACTAGCTCGCTGATACTCTTCAGAGCCTACTTTGATCTTCCAATACTTTGATTGGAAGAAAGTTTTAGAATTGACAGCCAATACTTCAGTAACCGCAATTGTGCAGACGAAATCTTCTTTTTTGAAGAAAAAACATCTACAATGTCTAAGTAATACAGGATGAACGTAAAGGAGAGAGCAAAAAGTGTTTTTTTTACATGGATTTCAGTAAAACAAACGGTATGTACAACAAATATATTGAGGTCCAAGACACAAAAGACCAAATCTAAAACGTACACATGAAAAAAGTGAAACATTACATCTGCTTGAGACAACTAATCACTATAGGTTTTCGGAAGAAGAAATCAAGCGAAGGGATGCTCTGGGATGGCAAGCTTTCCGTAGAACTCAAACTTTAAGAACAAAAAAATACAATTAGAGTAAAGAAAATGGGTTACGATTTATTTATTCTTTCCAAAATCACTTTTCGAGTTAAAACATGGAAAATGACCAAAAGATTGACCCATAAACTGAAAAGCCATGCCACGCGACCATAAGAGAACGTTGGATCGGCAAAGATCACATGCCAAACTGTGGCTGGTGACAAACTAGCCACCAATGATAGAGATGTCTGGCAAAACCTGTGAAAGGTCGATATCCAATGACGGAAGCTAAAAAGCTGCTGCTGCTACTGTTGTAACTGATGATGATGAGTTAACTAGAATTTTTCAATTAGTTTTTTCCGTGGTGTGCATCTTTTAGAACTGACAAACATCTTCAGTTTTTCGTTTTATCTCATTTCATTTGTACTACAAGCAAGCACCGACGATCATGAATTAGGATGAAGAGAAAGAAAGAGAGAGAGAGGGATACAGAGAGACAGACGGACAGACAAACAGAGACAGAGAGAGACAGTGAGAGAGAGAGAGAGAGAGAGAGAGAGAGAGAGAGAAGGGAAAATGCTGCCAAATATTAATAGCATTGCTTCTTCGGGTGGCAATAAATATCGAAAAAAATTGAAAATTTCAAGAGTGCTAAAAACATTATTGCCGATCTGTGCTTTCTCTGACAGTACGCAGGTTGATGTACCATCAAATATATTTGGTTGAATACAAACATTAATATTTGGATTTAGATAAAGAGATTTAGGGTGTTTTTGGTTAATCCTTGCCACACTAAATAATTTTAGCTACACAGTTCACCTTATTTGTTTGCCAAATGAATATGAATAAATAATATTGAGGGTATCGTGAAAATCCGGCCTGTAAAATCCTATCGAGATAATTATCTAACTTTAGTGTCTAGGTTAGGGCTAAGTCACTCAGTCAATCAATCCTTTCAAAAGTTAGTTTGAATCAGTTTCTTTTTCAATTTGTTTCACAAGCATCTTTTCAGTAAAAGTACGGCAAGCTGTAATTGCTATAATTATTTCTTTTTATGGGGACTAGCGACAAAGACCCAAGATTTTGACTGAAAAGATATTTTCCATGTAATATATCAATAGCTGATAAAATTTACTATTATTGAGTTATCAAGGAAAACCTAGGCAAATTATTCGCATTTAATTCAAATACGTGGAAAGGTTTAAGTGGTCCATGCTATTCGTTGATAAGGATGTTTATGTAGACAATGTTGATATCTTATATCAGCTGTCTGACAGTAATGCTTGTTCAATTTGATTCAATTACTGTATTTTCAGTTTGGCATGTGTGCACTTAGATAAATAGACTGAGAAAGTCATTTTCATCCATAATAATTTAGGGATAAAGGAAGGACGATCAAAAATCAACAAAACAGGTCGGGTTAGTTACCCAGAAGAAAAATCGTCTTTTGGCGGCACGCCGTGCCCGGAGTGATCAATTAGAAAAATGGAGGGAGATGTGAATAATGAATCACTTAATTCTCTCGTATTTTGCTGGAACGCTAAAAAGTCTGGATTTTCAATTGCAGAAAAAGCAAAGATGAAGCTGGGTATGAACGAGGAACCATTTTAGCATTACTTCATTTTGTAAATCGACGCCTCCTAAAAACCTATCCAAATGTGGGATTTTGAGAAACTTAGCATTCATTGTTGACATAGCATGTGGTAAATGTTTAAATTTCCAACTTAATAGCTCACTTACTGCATATTGTATTTGTGATACATACATAAACAGTTACACACACACACACACACACACACACACACACACACACACACACACACACACATATATATATATATATATATATATATATAGTCAGATACATGGACAGATAGTCCGACCGAAAGACAGCCAGACCAACTAAAAAACTGCAAAAACGATTTTGAAAGTTTGGGTGACAGATTTTATTGACAGTTGTCAATTGTTTTTCTGAATAAAGATTTGCTCTTATTTTTATTTTTTTAATTATTTCTATATATATATGTATACATATATACAGGTAAAAAATAATTGCAACACCTTTGAATTGAATTGTTGTGTGTATTTGCGGTCACAGGAATAAAGAAAATATAAATATGTCAGGTTTACATAAATAAAAATCAATTCAGTGTTGTGAAATTTCTTTCAGCCTGCATTCCATTGAAGCTAGAAGGAGTCAATTTAGAACTGATTCATCAAAACCAATTCACTTACGTGTGTTTCAATAGATGATAAAAGAATATCATGCTATTGTTCATAGAGAGATAATGTTGCCAAGTGGATTTCATTGTTCAACGTTAATGTGCCTTGCATAGAACAATTGAAATGAGTCATTTTACTTTTTGCAATTTTAATTTTTTTGGCTATCATTTTATGTGAAATGTTAGCTCGATTGTCTTTAACAAAAAAGGATTCATACCAGTTGAATGTCAGTGGGTACAATCATCAGATATTCTGACGAAAGGACACACTCAGATTTACCCCAACATTTCAACTTGGTTGGTTTATATCAAGAACAAGAAACATAAACTTACAATGCTTTAGAGGATTAAAAATCACTTTTGCACAGACGCATACGTATATGCACACACACACACACGCACACACACAAACACACATATATATGTATATATATATATATATGTAAATATATGTACACACACACACACACACACATATACATATATATATATATATACTGTATGCATACGTGCACATATACATTATGAGTTTTATTGCACAATATCGGACTTTCAATTTATGAAAAAGTCCAATTCCCTGGAATATCTTATAACTCTCGAGTTTTCTAACTTTCAAAATGAATTTTCTTCAAAATATCGGTGTGTTTCTAGCAAACAAGATTCCTTGCATCCGTATTCACAATATATTATTTTTCAAATATGGCTTTGTATGTATTACGTTGTTGCATATAAAGAGCTGTTTTTTTTATTGTGAGATGAACGATGATATATACAACAGTCGACGTAAGAATACGAACGGAGTATGCCGTAACCAAAATAATTACACATGTAAAAAAAACGAACAAACCCTGAAATTAAATACTCAGAATCAATGCTCTGTTACCGTGTCAGAATAGCGTTTATCAGTCAAGTTCTGGTTGAACATCCAGTGAAGGTTGAACCCCCTACCCCAGGAGTTCAGTTGGAAAAACAATGTAGGGTAGGGACCCAATAATTGAACTGAATTGTCATATATTTCTATAATTTAAGTATGACTTAGAGTTTTTATATTTTCAAGTCTCCCCGTAAATCCATTAGTATCAAAAGCACTGGAACAACGATGCTAGCGGGGAAAACTTCTCATTATGCTATCTTGGTTAGAAGAAGCCGTGTGCCATCTATGAAAATAGCTGAGTGTGAGAAATACTGAATAAAATACCTATTTCTAATGTTGAAAAAAATTCATTGCCAAATAAAGCATATTTAGTCTAGATCTCGCTGATATTTTCCCTAATTAATCTGATAAGAAATTTACAATAGCAAAAAGGAAAGAAAAGGACAAAACAACGGAACGTTTTAAAACAGAACAAAATAATCAATTCGTAAGGTAGGTGAAAATTAAGGTTTTATTATCATCAGTCAATTATTGTGGAGTCTCAGTTAGTTTATTTGATAATATGTAAAACATTTCTAACGATAAAGTCAGTTTGAAATTGAAACCCAATTTTTAGCCATTTTTTTAGTCATCACAATGAAACAATCTGTTGTGAAATGCCCTTTCTTGAAAATTGTCCCTGCACCAACTTGCTTTCGGTGCCCCTGATTCGAAAATCTTAAGAAATAAACCGATCCAAACCGAGATCGTCATATCATTGAAATCAACCGCAATATTCATGAGATATAAATTCCAACAGCAACCAGGAACGCCTTGGATATCACTTACTCAGCACATAAGAATCGGAAATTGATGTGATATGCAATAACTTTCATGGATAGGAGAGTGCTTAAAAGTAGTAATAGAATAATAAGCATATATACAATATTTAAGGCGGAGGGTTTAGTGATTCATTCCTGGGAAAATCACTCATAGGTACTTAACAAAATTGAAATACAGCAGTTCTCATTTATCTATGCGTCTATGCATCAATCGTAAGTTTCATGCGACCCCCTTACGCCAAATGTATGGTTTATTGAACAATGGGTAAAAGCTTTTATTTTCTCAAATACACCGAGGCAGTAAAGACTTTATGGGAAACAAAGGATCCCAAAATGGCCTTAGTATATTCAGCATGTGTACAACTATAATGATTACGATTGTTACAGAAGGCAGATCTTTGAATTCTATATGTCTTATACTAAAAAGGCGTATGTATTATTAAGTTTAGAGGCGCAACTGAAGAGAACAGAAAGGAAATTTGAGCGCCTCCAAAAGTATTTATTCTGGATCACATCTGGTGGTGACCGGTGCCCTTTGATGTAAGATTATGAAGATCGTTGAATGACTGAAAAACCCATTGCATTGATAATGCTAAAAAATGGATTTTAATGAATTATCCGTTAAATTTTGCAATTTTGACTTGAAAGCTTTTAGCAAATTTGATTTCTGAATCTGCATGTTGTGAGTCGAAAATCAGATGGATAACGATTATTTTTTGTTAGGAATCAATGCAAGTGTTACTGATGGAATAGAGCTTACACACACACACACACACACACACACACACACACACACACACACACACACTCACACACACACACACACACACTTATACACATATATATATGTATGTATATATATATATACATATATATATATATATGAATAAAATATATATATATATACATATATATATTTCTTTATTTATATATATATATAAGGTGGCATCAACAATTGTATTAGACAGTTTAGAATATTACAATACAGCTGATCTAAGAATTAATTTCAATCCTGGAAACTTTTGAATTAATGCTTAAAAGAAACCAACCATAACTGCCACATGTATTTTCAGGTAAATGTAGATTTTAATTTCAGTAGAAATCAGTTGAAAATGCTTTCTCCAATATGCTGCGTTGAAACCTTTGGTTAACGCAGTGAAACTATCAACATTTGCTCGGGAATATTGACAAATTCTAAAGGCCTTTCACCTAATAAAAAAAAAGTTTTAATGTATGAGAAATGAAGTGAAATAACAAGCAAAGAAAATTCATTTTTTTTTTAAAGATGAGTTGCTTTTGTAACGTTTCCTGCTCTGTTTTGTCAATTTTTGGATCAGCTGTAAATGTCATATATATATATATATATATATATATATATATATATATATATATATATATATATATATATATATATATATATATATATATATAAATATTTATATCATTCCTGTGTTTGGCTGGTTGCGTCTTATAATAAATTCATGTACATAGATGTATGAAAAGCCCAACCAGAAAAATATGCCTTCACTTAGGAAAGTACATTAGAATTTAAGATATTGCTCAATTCCCAAGATCAGACCTTTTGCTTCTTAGATAAAAATAAGTCTAATTACTTATATAGCAACTAAGATATATTGAAGTTATTTTGAAATATAGAATATCATATAATTTAAAATTTACCATGCCTGTAGAATATGTTTATATGAAGAATTTTTCAATTTTGATACAATCTATCGTTAGTCAGTAAATTAATTTATGGGGAAAAGGTTTAGAATCATTTCTCTGTTTTTAATGTCGAAGAAAGAATACAAAAACACATATAAAACAGTATATATTTAAAAGAATTAGCAAGAGAAGAAAAAAAGACGAGGCTGAGTTTAGATTAAAAGTTAGAAGACACTGTATTTATAATTTGAAATCACTTAAAATCGGTGTTTTAGTTTAATGTTTCTTTGAAGATTTCTCGGAGAGAAGGTCCCGATTTTTTAGGAAAATTATAATGAAGCACTTTGGGTTGACATCATTATCGAATCCATGCAGAAAGGTGTTTATATATCATATTGAGGTAGCTTGACCAAAGATAAAAAAAGCACTATTTTTCATCATGAGGAAGGCTCATTCGGGTATTTTGTATAAAAGCCTTTGAGGAACGGAAGTCCGTTGACGTCCGCATTTTAGCGTCTGATTCACAGTTTGTTTTCAACGTAAGTCAGGAAATCTAATCTGCTTGTTATATCTTTCGTTGCTGCTGATGAAGAGAGAGATTCGGTTGTCTTCTTCCTCTATGATCATCATTTCCTGGTGCGTATTATAAAAGAAACATTGGGTTCCTTTGAATGGTCATTTAGAATTCAGAATTTTAGTATTAAGAGTATATATCTAACTATGCATTCAACACTTGTAAAACCTGCAAATAAATTTGCATGAATTATACAATGGCTTCATTTTGATTGTTTAACATTTGGACATTTAGCAATTCTGTTCATTGTTTTGATGCTTGAGAAATTTTGTTTCATCCTAATTTTATTTTCTTGTGTAAGGTACTTTACTGGTAGTACATGAAATATTTGATTCAAGTTTTGTTGCTTCTTTTGATTCACTCCGACCCGGAAGAAAACATGCTTGCTTTGAATACTTTCAGAATTGATACTATTCATGATATAGGAGTTTGGTATTGACCGCTGGTAACTTACACTGTCAGTCTTTGCGGAGAGAAGTAAGAAAATCAATTTTCTTCAGGCCATATTGTTGGAATGGAAGGAACAGAATTGTGAATGTCACATTTGAAATCGAAACATGCAGTACCGTTTTCGACCCTCCCCTCAAAAAAGGAAGAGGGACTGAAGATTTCTGTTGCCATTTCTTTGCAGTGTAGATCTTTGCATTGGTTACAGGTCATCCAATATCATTTTTCTTGATGTTCATTCCTGAAGGCCATACAAATCAGCTAAGTCTCTTTGTTATGTCTTGGGCTGCGATGAAATGATTTTCTTTTATTACATTTGAAGCAGTGAAATCTCATGTCAGGCCTGGCTAGAAGTACTTTTATCAGAACATCTAGTGACTACAAACCAGTGTACGATGGGTGCGAATCATATTTTTACACAACGACGATAGAATTATGTGTATGCATTTTTACATATACACTTACAATAAACACACATATAGCGAACTAGTAGGATCAACATGATTTGAAATGAGTCAATATAATGTGGCACCAAGTGACAATTGATACCTCTGTACTCGTGAATACGTTTGCCAACCATTGCATCACACACGCACACACACACACACACACATGCGCGCATGCACACACTTTGCCATGCATGCACACTTTAGCGCTTAGTTTCAACCGCTTTCTTGAAAGAGATCTCCAAAGTTTGCTGTTCGTCTAGTATTAAATGTAAAATCCCATATTGCAATTGGATCGTACGCTAATTTCAATTCACTCAATATTCGATGAGCATTTAATGCACACGTGCGTGCACACACACTTGTACACAGGTATATATATATATATATATATATATATATATATATATATATATATATATATATATATATATATATATATGAAAGAAACAAACAAATTAATAATACATATCTATATATTCTATATATTTATGTATACTTCAGGGTATCGATAAATCGTCCGATTAATAGCTGAAGCTGTTTATATCAGATAGATTTGGAGAATGCATCAATATACTTTTCCTTGCATATTATCAATATTTACACGAATCTTTAGGTTGCTTGCATGACGCAGAATTGGGAAAAAAATGAGATGTGTGTCCTTGATCAGGTCCCCGTCCAAGAACAGCCATGGATGCCCCAAAAGAAGGAAGTAAAATGTGGTTGCGAACTTTCACTTGACCCAATCTGATGACTGATTCCTATACGAATATTGTGATCGGTATATATAAAGATATATATATCTGTGTACCTAAGTTTATGCAAAATCAAATATTAATTTGAAATTCATCCCTAGGTCTATTTATTTCTTTTCTTCTTCCACATTAGGACTTCTTCTGATTCTGTATGTAATTTTTTTCCTACATTGTGCTTTCAGTGAATCGTACATTGGGTTCAAAATCCTACTTTCAAACTACGGATACATCGCTATTCCTGGCAAACATGATGCATTTACTAACAACACCGAGACTGAGAGAATGTATAGAAAATAACCCTACAATTATATTTAGATTCTCACTGGGGAAAGAAAGCGTGTGACTCTTCCGACGAAATGACATCCATTAGTATCAAATATTTCTTTTTTGAACTTCAGTGATCCACACTTTTAAATCATTTCTTACTTATACATTTCTTTACCAGCATCCACGGCACCCTTTTTCCGAGACTCCATTTGCAAGACTAATTTTGGCAGTAAAAGCTGACCCAAAATTTTGCTACTGAATCGAATTCACCGTAATATTCTTTTTTTTCCCCAACAAAATACAACAAAATTCCCAATGTAAGTACCAAGGCAAGCATCTTAATATAAATACTTTCATTGAGTAGAACATATGATTGTAATAGCTTCTAGAACGTTTCACTAAGTTTTGAATTTAATGAAACTAGATAGCAATGCATATATACATTCTAGAAACTATTAAGATGTTTGACTGGGGTGTCTTGCCTTACAGTAAGTGATCAGTCTTACAGACCATTGTTATTTAGATGAGTTCGGTCCTAACTAGGAATCTTATGAGCAAAATCGAATTGGTATCAGTTGTTACATATCTGTGGGGACAATGTAGAATTTCAAATACAGGAAATTTTTCTTACTAAGGCCAGCTACCATGTCTTAGATGTTGACTGCATGGTTTTTTGATGTTTGTATTTGATACTTGCACCAACACTTTCGATGAAATATTCCAGGAAGCCCGTTGTAATTTCAGATTCGGTTGCTTGAAAACACGATGACAAATCTGCGGAAAAGAAAAATTGATTCAGATTACGAAAATAATCCATGTTTTATTTATCATCTCCCTGTCGATGGTGAAACCCCTCTGGGCGCATGAAACATCACTAAAATATCCCTGCATTTAAAATTTTCCATTTTCTATATTGCATTCTCCGAAAACGACATAAGAAAATCTGAAGAACGCAAACACTCCTGCTGAATTTGAAAGGCAGAGGTTAACTGGTCCCCCCACAACATGCTACTCTTATATCTGTCCAAATCTCTCTCTGAATGCATACTATACCCTATTCTTTCCTTGAAACTCGTGTGTTGATATTTGCACATATATCCTTCCATATATATCTACTATACGGACACATACACATAAGTTCGTACACTTTATCTGGTCTCTTATCAACCCTGTCAATACTAATCTCTAAACCTTCCTTTCACTGGCCAGCTATCATTGGAAAGGTGTCAGTTGCTTCTGACCCCTTGCTTCTCCTATCTCTTTGGAAAGGTATATGAACAGAACAACACGCAATACCATTGTATCATTGATGCGCTCACACACATATTTTGATGCACAATATCACTCCTAAATTGTTAATCTCGTGTCTCGTATTACGTAACACAGTAAATTCAAATATTGGTCGATGTATTAGTAATACTCGCTTGGTGTCATGTAAAGACATGATTTTATGTGTGATATTTTAAAGAAGATCATTCTGTCTTAGCTTTTTCCTCACATTTTGTTGATAAAAAATATATACGGCAATCCCTTGCATTGCATGCTGCACATATTGATGTTGTGCGTTAACAGTATTGCAGAAAAGTACATTACATTATGATGTAAACTTCAACAGTGCGGTTTGAAAGAGTACAATCAATTATAGAAAGAATTACCTGCTCTAATCCCGGTATACCTGTTACTTAGAATGTCAATTCTTTTTTGAGTATTTCGATTGCATTCATCTTTACCCAGTGATTCGCTGGAATAGCCTTATAGAGATTTGGCATGACTTCTTTTTGTTGTTGAAAAGTCTCGTATTTTCATTAAGATAGAGTGGTTAATTTAGATTTCAAAGATTCAGCGAATGTTATCCCTTATCTCTTCCGTGGAAACCTCTGATACAATTTTTGATGATACCAATTGTTTACATTATCGAACAAAATTCATTTGCACGATTGTATTCCATCCCTGCTGCACTGTTTCCAACTAGTGATTTCTGAAAAAAAAACAAAAACGTGAGCCCCTCTATTGATGTAAGTAGTCGTACTGTACATTCAGGACTAGAATGATAATTATTGATGCTTTTCGTCTCAGGTGACCTCTTCGCAAACACGACCAATGACACTTCTTCTTCTTCTTATCATTATTGTTAATAATAATAATAATAATAATAATAATAATAATAATAATAATAATAATAATAATAATAATAATAATAATAATTGCACACTAATTACCTGAGGGTCAACACTGGAGACTCTGTGAAAGCAAGTCTCCTGTCCTCTCAGCATTTTCATAGTGTGCGGTAGTGCTGTGGTTCACTGCCTCTGCCTGGTGGTCATTCCTGAAGCTGAATGAAAGTTTACGTCGTGTATCACCCTCACATTTTCAAATTAGTGCTGTGGTTTGTACCATAAGCACCATGCCTTTCTTCCTTGATGCTAGGCAGTTGCTGAAAAAAGAGGGTTGTAGATACCATATCTCCAGTACTCTCCTCCGTATTTGTGCACCCTCTGTAGTGTCCTAGTCTACGCGGTATCAATCGTTCCTCTTTACCCAAGAGCCTCCAATCTCCAAGTGCAAATGCTCTCAATGTTATTAACCGAATTTTCATGTGCTACACCTTCTTTTGCCTGGTACAGGCATTCCCATAGAGGTTATTTTTCGGGTCCGGTATTCATGTGTTTATGGTGTTGACAGATCTGATGTCAAAGTCTAAAAATAATCTGTGGCTTCTAATCTCCTGGATTGTCCCCAGTTTTTGATGATACAATTTGTCTGCATGTTCAAATCCCAGTCATTTTCTTGGTACCTAGTGAATCATTGTTGCTAACCCGTCGGTAGTGTCCTTAAACCCTTTCCAGGTCAGTCCATTTCATCCACTGGTTATGAGGATTATAGTTTCGTCACATTCTCCACATAAGCAGCATTTACTGTTTGGTTTCTGTCGATTTTTGCATTGACATTATTTGTCATGATGCATTCGTTTTGAACTGTTATGATCTGCTATTCCATTTCTCTCCTCAGATTTTTCTGTGTATCTATACCCATGATCTCTCATCTGTGATATTTTATATTCATCTTTTAAATTCCTTGTTTAGATTTTTTTTTGTCAGTTTTCATATCCTCGTTTGCTGTGCTGCTCCTTCGTGGCTACTTTTTGTCATTGGTTGCACAATGTCTCCTCTACTAGCTTGTACAAAATTTTCTATGCTGAAGAGTCCTCTGTCGCCTTCAATCCTCTTCAATCACAGACTATCTGTATCACCTCTGGGGTTTGGAGCCTTATGCATTGTTATGAGCCTCCTCACTCACCGGTAAATTGATTGGAGCTTTTCCTCTCTCCAACCCCTAAATGGAATTCTTTATTTTACTACCGATACCGCCCTTATGTCAATTCCTTTTATCAAATTTTTATTTAACTTCGTCACAAATTTTTCCTATCTTCGTGATGTATTTTCTAGAAATATTCTCGTTCCGTCTTATGTGGCCAATGCTCTGATCAATCTGTTCTCCAACAACGCAACCCCTTCTACTACTCTGAGCTTTTACCTGTGTATTACAATTAATGCAATTTTTCTATCAAAATGTCGTTGCTATATTTTTTCATTTTGTTGTACAGCGCTTCGAGCTCTTCCTTGTCCTCTGCAAATATGAATATGAATAAGAAGAGGTTTTTTCTTCTGTCTTGGGCGATTGGTATCTTTTGCAGTTCTTCAATAATCCTCTGAGTAATATCATGATTAGTAAAAATAGGACTGACGACAGAAAATCCCTCCTGAAAACTAACCTTTCTATACTTACCTCTGCTAGTTTTTTCTTTTCCTGTAGCTGACAAGTAAACATTCCAGTTTTTCAAAAACTCAGCTATGAATCTCGCCTGGTTTTTGGGTCTTGTATTTTCTTGAACCTTTTGAGTATCCGGCTATGTGGGGTAATATCGAATACTTTTTTTTTAGTTGATCCATCCCATTGCAAATCTTCTTACTTAATTGTTTCAGGATCACCTGGTCAGTGTTGAGCAAATCATTCATCCCTATCATTCCTTTCCTTTTCTGATCATCCAGTAATATATCTGTTTTTTCCATGGAAATAAGTATTCTCTATGCTATAAATGCAATACGATTTTCCACATTCTTTGTAGGCGCGTGATTGGTCTATATTTGCCTGCCTAGATCCTTTTCTCGATGTCCTTTTATACAACACACGTTCTATCTTTTGTCACTCAGTATTGTTATTATTATCATTATTATTATTAACAGTCGTATTACTACGAGTAGTATGTATTTTCATAGTTACGATCGTTATTCGTTATTTATTTATAAATAAACTACATTTTCTTTATTTACAACTTCATTATAGCTATACTGTTGTTATATTGAATATTGATCTCGAAAAGCTCTCTTACCACGAAGAAAACGAACAAAAAACAATTTTAAACTAACAACACTAGAAAAAAGAAGAATAGGAGGAGAAATGATGCAAACATTTGAAATGTTAATAGGCTTCGACAACATCCTAGCCGGAAGATTCTTCAAAAGGAAAACATACATGAAGAACATTGTAGAGAGAATTCAAGGTGGTGATTCATCTCACAAAGAGCTGTCAACAACTAGAACGAATTGATGAATCAAGTCCAAGGAATGATACACGCTGAAATAGTTAAGAGCTTTCAGAAATGACTATTATACCATCAAAATAAATATTTAAAAAAACAAATTACAAAAATATCAAACAGAATACGAATAAACGTACAAATGTGTGCAAATATTTACTTGCAATACGCCGTATATTCTGATCTTAATTGAAAAAAAAATATTGTCAAGGGGAAAAATCACACTTTTCATCACATAAAGACATAGCATTATTCCTAAGTGTTGAAATATAATTAAGATTTGTGAATCTTTTGTATATATATTTTTTCAATTTTGAGAATGATATTTCCTGGAATTTTGTGTGACGAAGAGTATTGATTTTGTTTTTATCTTAACTTGATACTTGATATTTGAGATTTAAAAAAAGTCTCCGATACATTTAAGCAACTATTTTTGATTCATTTTGTTTCGATATTTTGTTATGATGGCAAATCGTGTTCATTCGCATTCAGCTTGAGGAAATCCCTTGGAATCTTTCAATGAAAAGTGCCCATCTGAATAATTAATGTTTCCGGTACTCAACGGAAGATATTTTTCGTGTGGCATTTTTACTAGCAGATTATGAACGGAATTTGAATAGAAAGAGAGAAAACAGAGAGGAATATAATTGTGACCCACGGGCTAGTTATGGATAAAATTAGTCCTGTCTTGAGGACTCATCAATTATTCCCGATTAAGAAGTATGATAATTAAAATTGATTGATGGCCTCCCGAACACAAGGTAATGGGGAAAAAAAAGATGCTTGCGGTGGAAAAAATCAGGATCTTCTCGCCAACATAAATGCCACTGATAACACACTAAATTAGAAATTATGAGGGCAAATGTTATTTCTCTACCTTAAACAACAGATTATTTGGTCAAGAGATGGGTGTTTCAGTGTCAATTAAGCACTTATAATTTTCATTGTATTCCTCTTCAGATTCCATTTCTTTTGACATTAGATGATTAATTAATTGCTTTTTGCGTCTACGTATGGGGGGGACTCATTTGTTCCCCAAGTTGGTTGACTAACTTATTGATACTTCTCCGTGTGTCATTACCCGTGTACTCAGGATTTCTTGAAGCAACTCCCAAGTCTGATCCAACGTCCCTACCATCCTAGATATCTGTCCAATATTGCAAATTCCCAATGGTGTCGTTAGACACGAAAATGCGTGCATTACTAACGCAACTGATTACGTAAGTGATTGAATATCTTAGAGCACCATGAAAACATGCAGGCACTCGAGATGTAATATATATATATATTTACATATATACACACACACACACACACACACACACACACACACACACACACACACACACACATATATATATATATATATATATATATATATATATATATATATATATATATAAAGTGCGTTATATCATATTGGAACTCAATTTGAAATGATCTCCCGTTATTACATTGTGAATGTATTAACTGGCCAAGACAATATAAAAATAAATGAACGCTTGGAGAAAATGAGTCTACAGCAGGAATTGTACCTGCGATCAATAGGGTAGCCGCTCAACGTAGCGTTGCTCTCAGTGATTCAACTCAAAATTCTCATCTTATTTATTGCAGCCTGAATCCTCTTTCTTTATCCCTTCAAACGTCTTATTTTCGTTAATTGTTAAAAATGTGTAGAGAAAATGATACATTCGATATATAACAATGGTATATCATTTCGAGTATAGTTTAAGTATAATATATTTCAATTTTTAATCAGTTTGTTGGATCTTATGATCATCAGCCTTTTATTGTCTGTCGTTGGACATATACCTTACCCAGGATTCACCACATTTCCCTATCGTTGGCGTTTCAGAGCCAGTATTTTCTGAATTCGTCAATTTTGTCTGTCCATCTTGTATGCTGCCGGCTCCAGTTTCAAATGTGATTCCTTGGATTCCATATTGTCTTGTTTTCTGATAGATTCTACAACGTCTCGAACTCCTGTTTCTTCCCCAATATACTCTGCTGTCTTGTGATCTCTCCATGTGAGATTGAGCATAATTCTCTCATGCGAGCATTGCATGCTTTTCAGTCCGCAGGTCTGTATCATGATTATGTTGGATCATACATCAATTTTTTTAATAACATAAGTGTCCGTGTTCCAACAAACAAATAGAGTGAATAAAAACTGTGGATAAACAAAATACTTATTTTGATTTTTACGCCACGTTGAAGCAGTTACCCTATCGGTTGTAAGTTTGATTCCTCTAGAAGACCCATTTCCTTAATCCTTCATTCCATTTACGTTGTCTAGGTTGAATAATACATCCACCACGTAATAATGGATGCTTTTAAAAAAAAAATTCCGATATGATATAATCCAATTTATAATCATTCTATTGGATCATACATTCATTTGTTATATATATATATATATATATATATATATATATATATATATATATATATATATATATATATATATATATATATATGTATACATATATATATTTATATATATATATATATATATGTATATATATGTGTATGTATATATATATGTATATATATATATGTATATATATATATGTATATATATATATGTATATATATGTATATATATGTATATGTATATGTATATGTATATATATATATATATATGTATATGTATATATATATATATATATATATATATATGTGTGTTTGTGTGTGTGTGTGTGTGTTTGTGTGTGGATTAGCTTACATCGATGCTTTTATTATATGATATTCAATTTTATATTGTAACGTTACAATTTTCGTTCAAAATAAGATATGTTTCCTCACATGACTTTTCCATACCGTCCAATATTAGTCGTAATTATTCTCATATACCATTTATCACGTGTAATCACCCTAAAAAAGTTTAGGTCGAGTTTACACTATGAGAAAAAAACCCAACATTTATAACCTTTTCATTATTATTGGATAAATGACGTGAATTTCATGCTTCACGCACATTTCAGCGACTGGCAATAAGTTGTTTTTTCTATTTATTTTGTTGAATATGAAGTACTGAGATTGAATATCATTCATAACTGAAAGCATTTTCTATTTTTACAAATTGGAAAATATATGTATATAATACTCATTTTGTATTAAAAATACCCTTTCTACCCAGGTACAGATACTGTATTATGCGCATTTTGTTTCATTATCAGATATATTGGTGTCACATTATAGTTATCGATGAGAGAGAAAAAATGATCATTGATTGCCTAATCAGACCATTCTTGCGTACCTACCTTACTTAAAGGGAATAATTTACTTATACTATGATAATCTTCAAATTATGTGTGAGCCTGCTTCACTTGGAAACTAATGATACATCTCAGCATATGAAAACAACAACATAATTTATTTGCTTTGATAGGGGTTAATTCATTTTAATTTTCATATGAATGAATTCATCAATTTCGATTCAATTCGATCGTAATTCTATATTCTCGTATAATTCAATATCCTGAATATGCCAAATACAAATCTTTTAAAAAGAAGTTGATATATCCGACAAAAGTAGTGCATGGACTAAGATCAAGCGGGCTACAAATATATAACTCATTGTCTCTCTCCCCCTCACACACACACACACACACACACACGAACATATATATTTATATACTTATTTATATATTTATATACGTGTGTGTGTGTATATATCTATTTATATATATGTGTGTGTGTCCTTATGTGTGCGAGTGCGTGTGTGTGTATGCGTGTGTTGTGTATGTTTATATATTCATGTATAACTTGATGAAAATAGAAGTATGTCATTTCTCCCTGAACATGATCAATACCTGGAGTCATGAACATGGATTATTCTTCGCTTTATAACGGTCAGTTTCTACAGTTCAAATCACTGGAACTTTGGAATAGACCGTCGAAGTTGCTATTTTGAATACCTTTGTCTGCGTACATAATCCAGGGCAGTTCAGGAACAAATTAGAATTCACCCACTTGAGAAACAAGATTTTGTCAGCGTGAGAAAAACGACTTGGTAAAATGCTCAAATTCTGCCATTTTAGATACAAGTATCCCGTAAATTAGACCTCTGATCCTATTGACAAGGGGGAACTACGTAACATCATCAAGGAATCATGTATGAAGCAAGTACCAAGGGAAAATCGAAGAACACATCAGCCGATGATAATGATTTCAATAATTCCCACGGAAAATATCCGATTCCAAATAGACTTATTACATGTTAGTCTCGATTCCATTATAACATATTGAGATATATAAAATCAAATAAATCGTGAAAACTTCTTAATTCTTCACCTGGGTGGTCTGATACTCCACAATAAAATGTGGATAACTTCTGATCAACAAGCGTCTATACATTCCTGATTAATTATACATTATTCATTATTGCTGTCGGTGATGGAATGACAACATACCTTGCAGTCAATATCGACAAGTCAGGAATATTAAATGAGAGCGTTGTATATTAACTAGCGCAGAATTATTGATGCAGGCATGTGATTTGATATTGAAAGGAGTTGTTGGTGTTCCTAACAGTGTTATCAAATCGGTTTCGGCCATGCATATATCTCAGATTTGATTAAATTTTAAAATTAGTATTTAAAGCACGTATTAATCAAATTAGTTGTTGTGCAAGTATATGCAAATATAGATAATTGAAGTTGCCAATATGTTTAAACCCAGAGAGCACACAAATCATCGGTAAATTCTCAGAAGAAACCAAAAATATCTAGGGAAAACGCAAAAATCTCACGAGAAAAGAGAGAAGGAACTGACTTAACAAAACCAGCCGGAAGAAACGAAAAGAATATGGAAGCAGATACAGCAATTATTTCAAAATCTCGAAAAAGGTGATGGTTTCGAAACTATCAAAAAACAGTTTAAGAAGAATACAAGTATTAATGTCTTAGAAGGAAATAGTTTAACAGCGGATAAGGACCGAATCCATTCCTTCCAAGAAGGGAGAGACACGTAACAATTTCCCAGAAGTTTTTCTGTAAAACGTAAGGGAACCCTTAAAAAGGAAAATGGTATACATACGAGATAATATCAACATCGAACCATAGAAAACTATCGATATAAAACTTGATCATTGATTCAACATATGCCTGAGGCAGAGTCAAGTCCAACTGAAACACTGAAGATGTTCTAATATGGAAAAAGGAAACCCTAACAATAACTGGCTAATAAGTCAAGTCACCTACATCAAAAATATGTTTTTTTCGAAGCCACCACTAACAGGAAAACCACACTGAGAACGGACTGACTTCAGAAGGAACTATTCGACCGTTGGCCATTCTCTTTCGGTTAATCAACTAAGCAAAAGCAGCTTAATATGAGATATCACCCTCTGATACATCCGTCAACTTTTCTACCCAGTGGATATTCCCAGCTGAATGTATGATGCTACCATGCAACAAGACGTACACCTCATATATGTCATTCTTGCAATATATCTACCGGCACAACGATTCCTTTATCAGGCTACATGTGGACTCAGAGCCCCGTCAGCTAAAAGGGGAGTAAAACAAAAAGTCATCAGTTCTTGCAAACTCTCTACGGCTTGCCTCGAGATGTTTTAGCGAAATCAACGCTGGGCAAATAAAGGGATCAAAAAAGAATAAAATGCCAATCTCCACGTGGGCATCAGTAAAAAGAAAGATCATGTACATAGAACATTCAACAATGTTGGCATAACAATAAAAAGAGAAAAATGCCAAACCAAACAAAGAAGATTATGTCTAGCTGAGGCGAAATGGTATACTAGCATATACATTCAAGAATGCAAAAAAAAAAGAATAGATTATCTGTTGTTGATGATATTTAATCTCAGTGCTCAATATTTAAGGAAGTAAGTGAAAAAAAACCCAACATTTTGCTGTGTGCAATAGAGGCGAAATATGTACTAGCAATACCCATTGAATGACTGGGTAACCTATATCAATTCTTACCGTCTCAACTCAACTCAAGCTGTTTTAAATGGTGACCCGACTAATTTTGGCAAAATGAGCAATCATCTCTGGAGTCGTGCAGTGTTAACAGTTTCTATCAAATCCCCAGAAGTACAAGAGATCGAACACTACCTCCTAGGCTGGCTCAATATTCAAACACAAACAGTCAAAAACAAAATGGGTGTATAACCAATGTAACATCTCGATAGTCACCTGTAGGACTTGAACATGGGACTTATGTAATGACACTCAGAACTGAGAACCAATGAAAGCGCATGGGAGAGAATCGTGCGTTATATCTTCTGGATAAAACAGTCGACAGCATTTTGTATCAGTTAAAAAGTGGAATCTGTAGTTTAAACCGTTATTTAGGCATTAGCCAAGACCGGCGGCCGTTTAACTCAATAGCAAGTACAACGTTTCTTCGAAACGGCTACTGTATCGGCTGCCGGTTCAATTACTGCAGTAGCCGTATTGTCTCTGGTTGTTTATTCTATTTTCGCCGTTTAATCGTTCCATCGGATTTTATACACACATTATTTATATATGATGGTGGCTGGTTGGGTCCTATTTGCACTTGAAGCAGAAAAATATTTGGATCTTTTTGAAAGATGCTATGATATTTGAGACTCTTTCAATAGGCTCATAAAGTTTTTAAAAAGAATACAATACATTTAAAGTGGATTATAACTTCAAAATATCGAATTTGAATAATTTCCATGCAACTAGCATACGTGATCAAACATCATCATCATCATCATCAGTCTTTTAGCGTCCGTCGTTGGACATAGACCTTCCCCAGGATTTGCGGCACTTCCCTATCATGGGCGTCACTTGTCTAGCTCGTCTCTCCATTTTGCCGGCCGCAGTTGCACATGTGGTCTCGGGGGTCCATGTTGTGAGTCACGATGTCCATGGATTGTCTGCAATTCTTGCAACATGGCCAGCCCACCACAATTTGAGATTTCTAATGGATTCAATGATGTCCCTCACTCTTGTCTTTTCTCGGATGTATTGTGCTGTCTTGTGGTCTCTCTAAGTGAGGCCCAGCATTATTCTTTCATGTGCACGTTGCGTGGTTCTCAATTTACGGGTCTGTCTCTTGGTTAGGTTCCATGTTTCAGCTCCATAAGTGACTATGGGGGGATGCATTGGTTATACACCCTTCTCTTTAGGATCAATGGGATCTTGTTATTTTTGAAGGTTGAGCTAGCTCTGCCAAAGGCTTGCCATCCTAGTGTGATTCTTCGCTTGATTTCTTCTTCTTTTGAGGGTCTCATGGAGATTCGTTGTCCTAGGTAGATGTAGTGGTCTACTTCTTCCAGTTGTGTATCCTCAATTTCGATCTTAGTATTTTTATCCCCGATGTGGTCGTTGCACATGATCTTCATTTTGTTGAAGTTCATGTGTACACCGACTTTCTTGCTCTCCTCATTTAGTTCATCTATCATTAGTTGGAGGTCGTGTAGGTTCTCTGCGAAAAGGGCTATGTCGTCTGCAAATCTAAGGTTGTTCAGATTATCGCCGTCTATCTTAATTCCTTTGCTCTCCCAGTCTAGCCTTCTGAAGATCATCTCAAGGCAGGCTGTGAAGAGTTTAGGTGAGCTGGTATCACCCTGTCTTACTCCTTTCTGGAGCTGAAAGGGGTCCGAGTCTTTATGTAGCCTGATAAAGGAGCTGCTGTGATTGTATATATGTTTCAACACTTCAACATATACTGGATCTACACCTTGGCGACTGATGGCCTCCATGACCTTAGGGATTTCTACTGAGTCGAACGCCTTTTTGAAGTCGATAAATACTACGGCAAGTGGTAGTTTATACTCAGCAGCTTTTTCTTTCAGCTGATTTATCAAGTGAAGGTGGTCCATGGTCGAATAGCTTCTTCTAAACCCAGCTTGTTCACGTGGCTGGTTTTCATCGAGTATTTTTGTGATTCGGTTGGTGATGATCTTTGTGAAAAGTTTGTATACACAGTTGAGTAGGCTTATAGGCCTATAGTTGTTGAGGTCTTCCGGGTTTCCTTTTTTGTATAGAAGCATTATGATAGCAGTGTTTCAATCGTCCGGGACTTTACTGTGTTTTAGACACAAGTTGAAGAGGACAGCCAGTTTCCTAGTGATGATTTTACCCGCTTTTTGGAGTAGGTCGATGGTGATGCTGTCTGGTCCAGGGGCAGTTCCTTTCTTCGTCTGTTTAATGGCTTCTTTCACCTCCCACGGGGTTACTTTTGGGAAGTCCTCGAGTTGATTGCTCATGTCTTGCGTATCTCGCACATTGTTTTGTAGTCCTTGTTTGGACGAATAAAGTTTTTGGTAGAATTCTTTGAAACGTTCGACAATCCCGTCTCTGTCTGTTGATAGGTTTCCATTTTCCTCGACTATGCCAGTTATTTGCCTTCGTCCCGAGTTGAGGAGTTTGTTTATAGCTTTGAAGCCCCGACCTTTTTCAAGAGTCGATTCGATGACTGTCGTCGTGTATTTCCTTCTGTCTTCCCTTCGTTTTTTCTTGATCAATTTGTTTAGTTCAGCCTCTTCAATTTTCTCTCTCGTTGTTGTCGGTGGCTTGAGGTTTCTGCGTTTTTCCATGAGATTTCTAATTTCATCTGAGATTTTGCTAATGGGTTGTTTTCTCATTGGCTTGAAAGTAGAGGCTACTTCAATTACTGATGCCGTCATTTTGTTGCTTATTTCGTTGATGTTGGTGCTGTCTTGTTCAGTAAGAATTCTGAATCTGTTTTTCAATTCGAGCTTGAAAGATTGAACGTGCTCTTTTGGTATGTTAAGAGGCTGCAGTTTTGTATGGAACATTTTTCAGCGTTCTTTATTGGTGTTTATTTGTACTTTACTTCGTAGCATCCCGTGGTTGCTGCCTACATTGACTTGATTTAGGACTTGGATGTCTTTGACGATATCATTTTTGTCCATTAGGATGTAGTCTATTTCGTTCTATGTTTCGTGATTGGGGCTCTTCCAAGTCCATTTCCCATTGGGTCCCTTCTTGAAGAAGGTATTCATGATTTTGAATCCATTAGCTGTTGCAAAGTTAACGAGATCTTCTCCTCTCTCGTTGCGTACTTTGTATCTAAATTTGCCGATGCAATTTTCATTTTCTTGTCCTACCTGTGCGTTGAAGTCTCCCTCGTTGACATTGAAGTGTTTTCTGGTGTCTTGGAGTAGCGAGTTCAAGTCATCATAGAAGTTGTCTTTTTCCTTTTGGGTTGATTGCGAAGTGGGAGCATAGACTTGGAATATATTGAGTTTGTATCGTTTTGAAAGTTGTATTGTGACGCTAGCTACTCGGCCAGGATATTTGCATTGATTTGACACAGAATAACTTTGAAAATAATGTTAAAAGGGTATAGAACACCCTGTTACAAGTATACTTATACTTATAATCAACATCATGAAATACAGCATATTCGATAAATGGCACAGATGCAATCAAAAAAACAAGTTCCAAATTGTGTCATGTCAAAATGAATAACTTGCCAAAACAGACATGTGTAATTTGAGGGAAGAACAAAAACGTGTCTCCCAGACCATTCCTGCGATATCAAGTTTAATCACAGTATGACTAGCTGATACCATTCATTTGCTCTGAAACCTGATCCAAACAAATGTTCATCAGGTTTACCTTAGCAATCAAAATCGGCTTTTGCAACCGTTGCATCACTCTGCAAAACGTAGGCTTCATATTTCAGGTGCAAAGCAGCAGTTGACATGCAACTAAAATACCAATAAGCTTCGAATAAAAGTATACATACATACACAAATATATATATATATGTATATATATATATATATATATATATATATATATATATATATATATATATGTATGTGTGTGTGTGTATACTTGTGTATGTGTGAGTGTGTTTATGTGTGTGCATGTGTGTATGTAGTGCTTAGTGTGCATGTATATTTTTATGTCCACGTATCTATAATGAGTTGAATATAACTGGTGAGTTGAAATGTTAATTCACAGGTAACAAATTCAGGGGAATGTGATTTTATGTTACTAAACTCTATTTTTTGATCAGGCATTTTAATATAGAAAATTCTGTGTGCTCCAGGAAGTTTGTGCCAGCTCAAGTTTTATCGAGATTCTGTGCTATCCAATAGACGATATGCAGTGTAATGTCAACTTGAACAGGAATATATATATATATATATATATATATATATACACACACACACACACACACATATATATATATATATACATATATATATATATATATATATATATATATATACATATATATATTCACACTTAAAACACACACATACAGACTTAAAACACACACATATATGCTTATACACATACATACATACATACATACATACATACATACATACATACATACATATATATATATATATATATATATATATATATATATATATATATATATATATATATATATATATATAGATCTGACCGGAAGGCAATGTTATAAAATATGCTAAGCGAATAAACCTCTAAATATCTAATGGATGCAAAGATGACTGGTAACTGTTGAGATATGACACATAAAAAATTTTTTTTCTGAAAAACCTTTGGGACAAGATTCGATATGTTGTAGCTCAGACTTAGACTCTTCCAAAAATATAGCATGATAAAATTATTGCAGGTGAATATCAGATAAATATCAAGCTATGCATAGATAATCAAATGAATGTTCGTAATCAAACATTGCTTCACACTTAAAGTACAGTTTAGATATTTATGTTAGGGTTACAACCTAATACAATACCAGCTGTGAAAGAAACATACCAAATTTATATTCCTATAGTGAAATTTAGCATTAGCGTTTATCCTTGCTTTTAATAATTTTTCAGCGATGTATTACTTTTGTGTTTTTGTTTTGCTGTCCTTATAACTGGTGACATACTAGTTCTTTTTTAAGTAACCATAATCTTCAATTGGAGATGAAGTTGGATCCAAATGTGTATATATCACTTTTGCTTCGAGATGCACAAGGTTCACTCTCGTTGCAAGTCCTTTCAAACGTGATTTTGGACACTAACTCTTCCCGATGGCAAATAAAGGAACATCAATCGCTAATGAACAGATGGGACACATTGAAATTACTTTTAAAGCTCATTCTTCTGAGATACCACATAAAAACAAATTGCCAATTCTTTATCAATTTAAAGCAATGTGACTCATCTATTTTATTACTGGAACATTGTATTGGCTGAGCTCTTGTGTTCTTGAAAGCATAACAACAGCCATAAGATTTCATTTATTTTGTTTCATTCTTCAATGTATCTTCCTTGTTTAAAATTGACTTTTTCTTCTTCATACGACTGGATCAGCTGTTTCATTGTCGACACCTTTATGGACCTTAAGCATTTATCGGTTATGTCTTGCATGCAAAGCAGGTGAGAATTTGTTGGTATCTATTTACATTCCTGTAAGAAATATTCCAAATTCAAATAAGGCCCAAAAAACATAGGAAAGTGTTGATACAATCGATTTTTAAATTCTTTGGAGTTTATTTGACACCCTACGGACATCAGGCTACGTCATGACTCTGCTTCTCTTAGTGCAATGGGGAGGCGTGGATTTTGGCTTCGACCCCCTTGAGTAATGAATATTTTTATTTTACCGGTCTGAAGTAATTCGAACTAAAACATAATAATGCCACACTAAAATAAAAAAAAAAGAAAATGTGTTTTCCTACATTAGTGACGTCGTTAGGACAGGCTTCTATTATATGTTTTTGCCTAAGTTGTTTCTGTGTTTTTAAATTCTGACTTGATTCGCCCCGTTCAGAGTTATACATATAGTATGCAATTCAAAACATCAGCTTTAAGATTGTTATGTTCTAATTCTGATATCAGATTGTTTTTGTCGTTTGCTCTGTCTCCATTTGTTTGTTTTTCGTACAATGAATCATGAGTAATTGATTTTCATCATTCACATGGTCACCCCATTTTGCGGGTGAGGACTTGTAATTTCCTGGTCATTGAAAATATTTTCAACTTTTTTTTCAATGCAAGGCATACCAAATTGACAACCTTTAAACGGTCAAGCAAGCTCTTCAATGTCCAGTTATCAATAATTCATCCAGTACACTCCGAGAATATTTAGTCTGTAAGGGGAGAAAATTACAACAATAATGTTGGGATTTTTTGATAGTTATAAGATTAAAGAGCACCGAGAAAGAAATGCCAAATATTGCATCAGTTTTTGTAATCATATGCAAATAAAATAATAAGAGATATATACTTTAGAAAAAAAGGCTGAGGAAAAAGGTTAGGAAAAGAAAGATTGAAACATAGGAAACAGTGAAATATTTTGAATTCTAAAGTGAAATTAGAGTACAGGATTAGCCTGCAATACGAGATACCTTTTGTGATCCAAAATGACGTAAAGCGAAGAACAAATTAACAAAAATTCAATTGGCAAATTTTTTAAACGTTCTCGAATACAAAACCTGGAAATGAAGGTGTGTTAAACGAAATCAGAGGAGAATAATATAATGTGAATGACACACGGATGTAAGATTTAGGGAGTTGATGCCTCTATAACGGCTCAGTGCAAGACATATGTATAATGATATTTTTGTTTCTCTTGGCAAAATTTGAAAAAAAGTGACGTAGGCAAACTTTTGAAATGCAAGGGATACTTTTAATAAAAATGAGGATATTATTTGACCCAAACATTTAAATGTAGTTCCTGCCCATTTTTCAACAGTGACCAATTTCCTTCAGATCTGGAACTGTCTATGTCACATTCTCTGATGGTTTGCCTCGGGCTAGTATTTGTGGTGCTGTTTAATCGGATCAAGTACGAGCACTATCCAACGCTTAGGACTCCGTCAGATTAGGATTACTAAAACTCAGCTTACCTAAACCAACCAAACTGTATGAAGGACTGTAGTGTATTTCATAGCCTTGGGATTTGGTGATAGAATCAATAGGATGACTTAAAACTCAGAGAGAGATCCAAAATGGATGCAACTGAAATATCAGGAAACGTGATATATATTTTTTTACTGGAAATAAACTTTGCTTCTGCTTTCTCTGTAATGATTCAAATTTATATTCAGTTGATATAAACACGCGTTTATTAATCGAAAACCTATAGTTTTAATAATGTGTCTAAAATTGACAAAAAATACTTGTTTAATAATTCTAAAACTGAGACGACATTGGGAATTGGAGATATGTAGTTGTCAGAATGACTGCATGATTATGCTGTGCTCAATCATGGAATCTTACGTGACCGATGTAGTTAATAAACTATGCCTGGAAGGCATACATCCGAGGTGTGAAATATACGTTAAAATCTTTTAAGGTTCCTTACTTAGCTGTTGCTCTGAAGTGTGTATCGTCTAAGTGTGTTGTGATGAATAGCAGCAACAACAGAATATCCAACAGAATAGAGGAAAAGTAGTAGTAAAATTATTATACATAAAAAAACTTCAATTAGAAATTTCACAGACAATTTCCTATATCTTGCTGTTTAGTGCGGGCCCAATAGACATTACATTGGAATTAAAATAACGAGCATGAAACATGAAAGTTTTTTCAAGGATTTATGAAGTATTGCAGTTATTTCACAGATTATCATAATTCAAAACCTCATTTTCAGTGGTTTTTGTTTTTGGATACAGCTTTTGCTGTTTCGATGAATAGCTATTCTAATGTTTCAGAAATTCAGAGACGCATCCAGTATTATTCCACGTGTTCGTATGTATGCCGTTACACTTCTCTTCCTATGATTAGAGTGTATTATCTGATTCTGATTTGGATTCAATTATGCTTTGTGACCAAAAACTCACTTAACAACATCAAGCTGGAAGATATCGGGAGAATGAAGAGAGGGAGGGAGACAGGGTAGAGTTTGGATCGTGGAGGGAAAAAGAGGAGGTAAGAAATGTATAGAGCAAGAATATAAGTCAAACGGTAGATTTCGATCAGTAGTAGTAGTAAGGTGGCAGTAGTACTAGTCAGTGTATACTACTACTACTAATACTACTACTACTACTACTAATACTACTAATACTAATACTAATACTGATACTAGTTGTAGTAAAAGTAAGGTAGTAGCAGTATTAGTTGCAGTAAGGTAGTAGTAGTAGTATTGCAGTATTATCATTATTATTATTATCATTTGTAGTAGTGGTAGTAGTAGTAGTAGTAGTAGTAGTAGTACGGAGAGGAAGAGGGGAAGAGAAATAGTAGGGATAGGGAGAGGGGGTTGCTCAATCTGTCAGTCTGGACCAAGATTCATATCAACCCAACGTGATGCAGCTGTTAAAATTAATAATAAGCATTACCAGGTGTAGTAAGAGTAAAAAAAAGAGAAGGGGATGAAGGGTGGAGAAAAGGGAGAAGAGATTGAGGATGGTTTTACCTAAAGTCAAGATCAAGTCTCATATTCATCCAATTTGATACGGTCGAAGGGAAAAAAACTGTGGTGGCAGTGGTAGCTGTTGGAGGAGGAAGGAAGAAGTGTAGGAGGAAGATTGGGACGGTTCAAAGGTAAATTGATATTTAATAGATGACACACATACACACACACGCACACACATATATATACATGCATATATATATATATATATATATATATATATATATATATATATACATATATATATATATATATATATATATATATATATATATATATGTATATTGTCGAAAATCAACTGTCACATATTTCTTGGTTCTACAATTTATCAAGAGTGGATTATTTAAATGTTGATCTATTTTTTTAAAAGTAAAGGACAAAAAACAATATTTGAGATTGACTGACATCTAGTTAAACTACTCAGATTATTTCTGACAACTGGTTGAACCAAGAAATACGCATCAGATGATTTCCTAAATGTGTAGTATATACTGCTCCATATAATCTAATTGATGAATTGGGCAATTTCAATTTAATGAAATATAATTGAATTCAAAAAATGATCCGATCTATATTTCCATCATTTTTCTTTTTCTTAAAATCAAAACGATTCATAATCATATGAAAAGAAGAGAGGGGTAAGCATAAAAGAAACACATTGGCAGTTCTGATGGACAGACATAAAGAGACAATGGAGAAAAGAATTAATATTTGGTCAAGATTGGAAGGTGTCAAGATTACAGTGCATTAGAATTTTTTATGGTGAGATAGTGTAGAAGGAAGATGAAATAGAATTCGCAGTATCAATGTTTGCGTATTCTTCTTATTTTTCCCACACATAAAACCATGTTTGTCCAAAATTACCGTAAAACATGGGCTGGCAATAAAGATTGGACGTACGATGTGTAAGAATGAGACGATATATGCAAAGAATGAGCTAAGTGAAAAGGCTTGGTATTATCAATCAACTTAGTTGCCATCACCATGGAATTCCCACGGCTCCAGCTAGCTACTATGATCCTACAAACAATTCGGACTAGTATGTCTATCAATTATGCATTGATCACTCTACTTCAGGTGTTATAGTAAACTTCTCATCTTAACAAATTCGAACTGGCATCGCGACGGTCATAATTTCGATTACATTTCTAAAATTATGTTCTTGGTTCTTCTAAGTGCCATCTGAAATCCTGGAATGAAGATATGCAAATGTTATCCTAAAAAATGTCCTTTCAATGCAATTTCAATTACAATAGAATAAGAAAAACTAGCTTTTGCATATAATGTGTGGTGTATGACAATATAGCTGAGAAAAATCGACAACTAAAAGGACTGAACATTTTCACAAAGACAATATGGATAATATATTAGCGGGAATAATTTATGATATCAAAAACATACTTGGTCTCAGAATGTCAAGCAATAAGTGGATTAGTTAGATGGGGTCTGATATTTGCTTATTCTTTTAGGAAACTACCAGAAACCTAGCTTTATATTCATTTCCTGATATCTTCCTCCATTTATTTCTCTCTATTAACAAATCTCTTATCAAGGCTTGGTAGAGATCGATTATTCTAAAAAAAATCATGAAGCCGTATGAGAGAGTATTCAACTTCTGACAGAATGTCAATCATATTTATTTGTTTACTTAAGTATGTGAGTCTGATATAAATAAAAGAATAATAAGAAGATACAAGCTCTTGAAATGAAGACAGAAATATGTTATGCATGGACGATGGAACAGTGTCTTGACATCTAAATACGGTTCCACATACTACAGTAACCAGTGCAATACAATGTGTCCAATCCTGACCAAATAGACTCATCACTTCGGTTTTTATGTGCCACACCGATTTAAACTTTAAAAATAGCCATATTTGCTGCTGAATGGCAGAAAAAAACAACTTTAGAATAACTATTGTGCTCAGTAAGAAAAAAACAACATTTGTTTGTAAACAATTCAAAGAAACTTCCTCTTGGGAATTCTTTTTGACAATTCCGGAATTTGAAACGTGATAAAATGAAAAACAGCCCAAAACAATTGGTGTCATGAAAGATTCTTCATCGAGATACGAATAACAAAAATATCACCCAAGAAATGGGAAGCAGCACAAACATATAGGCATATGTTTATACAAGAGCACAGAGGCACACATACACACACACGAGCACGTGAGTTCACAAACACACACACACACACACACACATACACACACACACACACTTATATATATATATATATATATATATATATATATATATATATATTGTAGACATATATATTGTAGATATATTCTCGTTTTATCGCAGAATCATCCAACAACAATTTTTTCGTGAGTTCGGATTCCTTATCATGAACATATATATATATATATATATATATATATATATATATATATATATATATATATATATATATATATATATATATATATATATATATATATATATAAGTAAAAAGTATAAAACAAAAAAGGAAGAAAATTGAAGAGAGAAAAGGAAAAATTCACCGTCGTATAGAATCTTCTTCTGTTTCTGATTTTCATCTACACAATATATATACACATATACATATATATATATATATATATATATATATATATGTATATATATATATATATATATATATATATACATATTTATATATACATATATATATACACACAAACACACACACATACATATATATATATATATATATATATATATATATATATATATATATATATATATATATATATATATATATATATATATATATATATATTGGGGTAATGAGGAGAGAGAGAAAGACCTTCTTAATAGAATCGAGCACATACAAAAATATCTGAAAAGGTTATTGTAGCCGTTATGGTCAAAATATTCTAATATCCAACATTAAGATCAGATTTTTATCCCAGAAAGAGAGTTTGGATGAAACAGTCATAAAAAGACCCGAAATGGACTCATATGCTGTACATTTTCAACGGCTTTAACTTTAATAATTTCACACTCACCAAGATAACGATAGTCCTTGCTTCAGCTACTTGAGATATATTGCCTTTTTTTTTAATTCTTATAAACCGCTGGAAAAGCTAAACTGAACAACTTCCTAAGACACTGAAATTCCGGAGACAGCTGGATTCAATTCGGCCATAAAAAATTCCCTTATACAGCATCATCTGCAATAACCACATAAACTTACAATTACCCTCACCAGTTCCAATACCAAAACCACCGTTGATGTTTATCATACTTTGAACAGCAAAATTGACGAAGTCATGTATCTATTGTATACAATGATAAAACAAAAGATAGGTAAATCTGAATGAAATTTTGATATCAGACATATTATCATTTAATCTTGGCAATTTACTTCCGGGCCATAACATCAACGTTAAGTGCACGATTATTAAAGAGATAAAGAGAAACATAAAAATAATTCTCGAAGTACATGAGATTATGTGGATGATTTGCTTTGAAACAAGGATTGAACAGTGAATTAAGTAACCTGAACTTCACATAACTCTCACGGTAAGCATCCTGAAAACAATCCTTAATAACATTATTCAAACATGCTGCGTACCTAAACGTAAATAATGATGAAAATAAATGAACAATGGAAAACACATATAAAACATGATGGTACACACACAGGAACATTCAAGTGATACATAACCGCTTTAATTTATAGAAAATGTATATGTCTGTGCTTCATCATTCTACGATTGAAGTTGTATACTTCATACCATCTGATTACCGCTGAAGATGGAAACTAACTCCGAAATATTTTTGGAAATTACTATATAAATACATATTTCACAAACATTGAATAGTACTGTTCTGTCTTGATTTGAAAACTACACACACACATACTCACACACACACACACACACACACAATGATCTATCTACCCCCCCCTCTCTCTCTCTCTCTCTCTCTCTCTCTCTCTCTCTCTTTATATATATCCATATATGATGAAATCACAGATTTCTTACACAAACACATTTTTGAGTCTGCTCTGTGTGGAATTCTTCAGCAGGAAAAGATACTTCCCGAGAGTAAACATACTACACACAGCCGATGGATTTACAACCTAATGATAGAGAAATTGTTTGAAATAACCCAAATGATGTGTTAAAACTATCCAGGAATCCACTTTCCATATGGAAAATAAAATACAAACAGAGATCAACAATTGAACAAAGGAAACAAAATTTTAAAAAAAGAAAAGAAATATAAATAGAATGTCAAATGTTTTCCACACGGTAAAGTAGATATCCCCAGAATAAAATATGTCCAAAATAGGGATAAATATGAATCGAATTGCTGGCCTGAAGGAGCCGAAACATAGCAAATACATAATTGTGTTTTTGCATCAAATCCATTATTTCGTTATTTCTTAATGTCGAATGTATTGAGCACTTGGAATAAAACCCATCACACACCGATTATTGGATTACTGATTCGTACCTTGGAATAAAGCTCCTAGCTAAATATAATGGTTGTGAGTTGTTAAGGATATTATTTCTGTAAGCAACATCAATGGAAGAATTGAACATGAATACTCCTTCAAGGACATTCCCATCTTTACCAATAAACACCACCAAAATACGATTATTAGAAAAAAAACTGAAAAAAAAACTTACGTGAAAAACCATCTTCTCTACCAAAAGAACAGACAATCAAACTGAGGAAAAGTATTTTTCGGTTCCAAAGCACAAAAAAGCCGACCAGAGAGTAAGTTACATAAACCTTCGAGCAGTAACTACTAAAAAATATCAAAGTAGATCTAAAAAGCACCTAAAAGAGAAAATGGAAGAAAAAAATAAAGCAAATTGACTAATCTAACAACGTAATCGTGATAACGATATATATATAAAACAAACTACCAAAATGAACTAATAACATCACACAAAATTACGGAATATTAAACACCAAAAGCGACATCTACGGAGCAACTTCGAGTAAGGCGATAAAAAACAATACTGAGAGATTATATGACTGGAAAAAATTCCAATATACTCATGAAAGACCACAATGGACACAATTCAAACAGCCCCACCACTAGACTACTTAACTTCATAAAACCCACAAAAAGGAAATAGCATTATTATACAACGAAACATAAACCATAGGATCAAACAACAAATATAGCTAAATCAATTGATAAATATGGATGATTCAATTACCTGGTTGGATAAGATGGAGCAAAAAAAAAAACCAAAAACAACCCGCCCAAAAAACACCTAAGCATTAGTACACTTCGATATAATGGACATCTACCCTTATCATCCAGAGGAATATTCGGATAGGCCAAGGAATTTGTTAGAAATCTACACCATCATCAACGAAAATGAAATCGAAATAATCAAACATGGTAGCCATCGGTACTATTCAATAGCCAATAACAATACGGATAATAAAGAGAAAAGAAATATGAATAAAATAAGTAGGAGGTTTTCCAACCGGAAATAGATTTCTTGAATAGGGATTGATATACATCGAATGATTACCCTGAAGAAGCCCAAAGATGACAGTAACATAAACGTATACTGTGTATCGAATCAATCATTTCATCATATTCAAAGCCCTGCTTACACTTAAATTTACGTTGAACGTACCGAGCACTTCATGAAATAAACCAATCAAATATCGGATATTGAACAACCGATATATATATATATATATATATATATATATACACATATATATATATGATAATCTGTCATAGTGTTCAAGATTCAACTAAGTAAATAGACTTATCATTATATTAAAAAGAATCATTGTGATATGTATCCAGTGAACATCAGCATCTCGTGCCTATCGTCTTATCAGCAACTGGCACCATGTTTTGTTCTAAGAATGAGTTCGATTGACGCGATATGTTTACATTCAAATGGTATATCCTACTGATTATTTTATACATATACATGGTCTAATCGAAAATTTAGGTCCCTTGATTGTTTTGCCCCCACCTTCTTTTTGATCTTCGAAATATCTATTGCATGATTCTGCCTGTAAGCATGGTGGAATAATGTTCTTGAGAGCTCATCATTATTATTATATTACATGGAAAAAGAATTTAAACGTGTATATCAAAATATAGGAACATCCACAAATTTTGGAGTAAATAGCAGACAAATGAAAATATTTCTTCGATACAATTCTGAATCAGGAAATTCGGAAAAAAGGCGGCTAATATTGGAATAGTACCACTCTCCAAGTCTATTCTGGAAAACAGCAAAAGAAAAAGTGAGCAATGGAAAAAAAGAAATGTAAAGCCAAAACATGTTTCAAAATTTCAAAAAGTTACACTATCTGTTGAGTTTGTTGTGAAGGAATCGACCATTATTCATATTGAAAGAGCAGTAGCAGCTCAATAATATCATCAACAAACTGATGTACTGCTAAAAATTAGCCTTGGACCATCCAAGTATTAGCCCATTAGCCAGGAGATATCAAGTAAAAGACCCATTTGTTTCACGAAAATGCCAGATCACTCATCGCCAATCAGCCCTAAACAAAGTTACAGCAACTCAATCATGAAGTCTTAGATCATTGGCCAAGATAACCAGACATATCACCGACAAATTATCACCTATTCCAACACCTTCAGCTTTTTTGTGGTAAAGACAGCATTTGAACATGTTTTAGCTTCTGGAGACACTAATTTCTCCAAAGAGGTAATCTTCAGACTTGAATATGATGGAAAACGTTATATATATATATATATATATATATATATATATATATATATATATATATATATAATTTGGTGTGAGATAGACTCAGGAGAGAAAGTGTATTGAAGTTAGGTCTATTTATCAGTAAATGTTTTCATTTATGGTCCAGATATGTTTCGGGAGGTATTCACATCTTCAGTAGTGTGTGTTGTATGTGTGTATCTTTTAGCTTTGTTTACCGTGGAATATAAGTCCACCATCAGGAGCTTTGCTTTATGAGCTAAAAGTTATATCCAATATGTGAGACTAATTCCAGACTGTGATGAAGTCTGTAGTCTTAGCAACAGTTGTGGATCTTGGAGAGAACATTAGGTGTCAAGGTAGGAGGGGATTGCTTTGGTGTTAGATTGTGTGAATAGGTTAGGGATAGCATAAATGGAGGTCTGATGAGGTTTAGGAAATTCATAGATGTTAACCTTACAAGTCATCAAAAATATTGTCAGTGGGGAGATTGCGATATCGAGATCTGTGTTATTAAAGTTGTTAAGTATGGTGTTAAGTCCATTAGAGGAGAGAGTTTTGAGTTGTCAATCCATATATATTCACGTCTTTCTAGAATTTTATTTATGTCAGTGGGAGTATTTTCTCAATTTTTTCAATAGTAGTAAAGCTAGCTTCTGTGGTAAAATTGTGACCAGGTGTGCAAAAGTTTAGTTCTACGGGAAGTGGGCTTGGGTTGTTTTGTGATTTAATTGTGTTTATATTTGTTTAGTCTATTATTATATTGCCACTCAGACTTACCTATGTACTGTAAATTGCTACGGCAGTAAGTGCAATGGTATCTGCAGCAACTTTCTTTTGTAGTAGAGCTAATGAAAGTGTTGGTGTACTTAAGGTGGTTGTGACATAGACTGTTTGTTTTATCACATGGTTTATAGAATTTGTTGGTTTTAAGGATATGGTTGTGTGAGACTTTATCATTTATCATATTATTGCTGCTAATCATGTGTTTGATGTATTGGGTGTACAGTAAGCGATGACACAGGGATCAGTGCATATTTCTCTGAGATCTGTTTTAAGGTTTAGGATGTTCCATCTCATATTAATAATGTGAGCTAAATGATAGAGTGTGTTATTGAAGGTGGTTATAAGTGGTATGCAGTCAGGTTTATTATTGTTGTAGTGGGTAACGGTTTCATCCCTGGGTATTATAGTTGCCTTTTTTATTTGGCTTTTTGTATCAACTAATGAATATCCTCGTTGAGTGGATTGTTGTAGCAGCTCATGGTTGTGTCTGTTGAGTTCACAATCTCTAGAGTATATCCTTCTAATTCTAAGGGCTTGTGAAAATGGTAGGGTTCTTTTGAAGTGTTGTAGGTGAACTGACTTGTAGTAGGGGTAATTGTGGGTGTCTGTGAGTTTAGTGCAGAGGAGTGTTTGGAGGTTTCTGTTACTATCTATGTATAAGCAGGTGTCTAATAAGGCTACCGTAAGTGGATGTCTCAGCATCAGACCTAATTGAATCGTGTGCTCAGTTTAAATGTGTAACTATGTTCTCTAATTCGGTTTTATCTCCTGTGTATTAAAAAACTTCATCTATACATCTACCATATATATATATATATATATATATATATATATATATATATATGTATATATATATATACTGACATCCATATATGAGATTTATGAAGCTCAACATCATTCAAAGACGGATAGAAATAATCTTAACAAATTATAATAGGAAGATTGTGTCATGTGAGTTTCCCATATTGAATCTCGAAAGTCAACTTCCAGGATCTTGCCTTCGACATGGGTTCGAACACCATCTCTGAAGGTACCAAAACTCCAGGTGAAATATACCACAATTCTTGCCATATGAAATCAAAATACATCTGCATCGACTGACGGGCATATATATATACACTATGTGTTTACATAAGTGTATGTTTGTATGTGTGAATACCAAGATAAAATGTTTTTTTGCTATTAATTTTGTTACTCTCATATTATGTTAAAAACCTAATTTTCAATTTCAATCAAGCAGAATATCTTTCAGAATCAACGATGAGAAAACAAACAGTGGTAAAATAACTTTTGTTAGATACAGAACAATTCTTCAGAATTCCTCCCATCTGAAAGAAAATATGAATTAAGTATTCATCTATGCATTCCCAAACCATAATTAGTGTCACAATTAAATTAGACACGGAGTCAACAAAACACAATAACATTATTATTAATGCTAAGATCAAGTTTACTGCGCACATGTTTGTGAACCGTCAACTAAAACTGTCACAAGAACTCTTTAAATAGGTTTCTTCAGTTTTAAAATTGGTCCAGGGGACCGTGTACCACGCATACGGGCCGCATCAAGGGAGCGAGTTGGATGAAATTTCCAACATTTACAATGCAAAGAAAAGATGTTTCCTTCTTTTTATGAATTTTTCCAGAGGGTTTTTGGTGGGTGTTCAATTTGCTATGTCAATGTTTGTGTCCATTAATCATTGTTTTCTTAAAAAATGAGACCATCTTTTCTGTAATAAATGACCAACGAAAGGCAAAAGAAGTAACAAAAGGTAGGATCACCTTTTTTCTCAATATTTTTATTGATTGCCCCAAACACACCATCCTAACAAAAGATGTTGATCAATAATGGTTTTTAGCGGTTGACTAACCAGACTTGTTTGTTTTGCATTGCTTACTCTCTTTATAATATTCTTGTGGCACGGTATAAAATATAAAGCACTTATTACCTTGTAGACACATATGTGACAGAATATACTAACAAGCAATTAGACAAATAATTTGTTTTTCTATCATAAGTATCTTTTTAAAATTATTTGGGACAATAGTTGCTGGGTTGAAATGCGTAAATTGTAAACAAAATTATTCTCCAACAGATTCTAAAACGAATAGTGCAAAAAAAAATATATCTCTTCACACTTCCCAAAGAATAATGGACGAAAGCACAGAGTAAAATATGAAAGAAAAGAAGAAATGAGGGAAAAACAAAGGATAAAAAGAAGATGGGTACTAACGTAGGGGACTATGAAGTCTCCTGAAAAACATACATATATTTTCAATATTCTGAGAACGAGTTGAACATCTTCGATATAACTTTGCTATCATGGAGGATCATACTGCGATTTTGTGAACAGACTCTCTCCCTTAAGATTATTCAGTCAGAGTTTGGACACTATTGAGTGAACTTGTGTTCTGTGTAACCGTCTCATTCTCAATTAGAAGCTAGTATATAATCTACGTCAAAGCACCATTCAAGGTTCGTAAGCCTTTACTAAAGTCCAGAATCGGCCCCATTTGAATTCTAGCTTCTTTCTAAAGCGGCAATCGACAGTGGGAAAGATTATTGAGAAAGAAAGGAGGCAGATGTTGATCCTGAAAGGGTTACGTTGCAGACGGCTTTGTCGAGGGGGCACAGGGATAATTCGGTGTTCTTTTTAATAGCTGAATATTTTCCTGACATACCTCAAACATAAAAGACTATTCACAAAAGTAATGGGAAAATTGACACAAAATTATCACTGGGTGGGAGGAATATAAAATGTTCACGAAGCTCTTCGGTTAACTTCAAACAGGCCCAGTTGACGGGGCGTTAATGGATATCGGTGAATAAAGTGTTTACGTCAAATTGAAGCAATCTTTCTACAGATAGTATTTTTCAGAGGATTAATTTTACCAAAGTGGTGTCTTCAATGTCGGTCTTATTACTTGGTGTCTTTGTCGGAGTCGACACCGACGAGTTTTGGCAGAAAAAAATAGCTGGTGATCTGCATGAACAAAAAGATTTGGACTGCTTCAGTAGAGTTTGATAATTTCCACAAAAGATTTAAATCATAAATTATTTTGAATTATTTAGCAAAGATTTCGTACACTAATTTTCGAGGCAGACTAATCAGCAAGCATTAACACTTCATTTGGTGTCTTTTTGCAATACAATCTTTTCACTGTATTTGATCTCGTATGGAGCTAAGCCGGATTGATAAATGAGCAGATATTGATTATCCGTCGTTGACCAATGTTTTATTACTTGGTTTGTGATAACAATGTTAACTAAATAATCTCTGAGCCCACAAATAATTTACAGTTCGATAACACATATATGACATTGTACTACACAAAGCAAAGATAAGGGAATAATATCGGCTCCTCTTGAGTTAATTGCCTTTTCTTCTTGACGCACTGACGGTCATTGATCAAATCTGGGTTAAAGCTAACATTTTGAAAGCAAACATTCAGATATGTTTCTGCCTTTTTTTTTCTCCCCATACGCATTTATTGAACATTGGTTAATCTTAAGCATGGCCAAGCATGTCGAAAAACTAGCAGAAATCGAAAACAACGCTCGATTGTCTAGATTTATTAGCTCATAAATGTTGTGTGACGGGTGATTGAAAATCTAGAAATAGGAAATGCAAAGCAGGTAAAAGTATAGCGATTTCAAGAAAAGCATTTTCCAGCAAGAAATAAAATGGAATATGAACAGCTGTAGTTAAAACGCTAAAAGGATGCCTCTCACTGGACGATGATCAAAACACTTGTCACTCGAATTTAGTGATTCTTGATGCTTCATTTTGACTGAATGAAAACTGACAAATAAGAAATAGAATCATGAGTGAGGTGAGATCTACGACAAGGAACAGTGGTTAGCAGATTTATCTCACAGACCATTCACACATTTAGTAAATTCAATAATCACTGCTTGATTCACATTGGTTACCAGTGTACTACTGACATAAAATGATTTGAACAGAAGCCAAGTCAAATGGACTTCGGGGTATTAGCAAACTAGTTACACCAGATTATTACGACTGTGCAGTAAGTAAGATCCCAACTCAGTTCCTCTCAATCGTGTCCTTGTGTCAGACTGAGCCTAGTTTAGTAAATACGTATGTAGACCTAAAATAAATCCTTAGTCTAATGAAGAGAAAAGTATTTATTTCACACAGCGGAACTGAAATGAAAAAAAAAAAAAACAACAACAAAGTTTGTAACAATAAACTTATTTTCTCTTTAGCATAATTTACAAACAAAGAATAAGTTTCGGCTCATCAGGCCATTATCAATGTCTGGTCGACAACTGCGTTCTGATTTTATAAATCGGTTTATAATCATTTCTAAAACACGATGACGATATGTGCTAATCTTGGAGTGACCGAAGTCGTTGAGATTGAGAACTTCAGCACTCAGAATCCCATAACATCTGGTGATACCATTGAAGTGATATTGATAGCTGAATCCAGCTAAACATTCTAGTGGTTTTAACGCAAGCATATATCCTGGGAATAGTATCCTTCCAAGAACGTGACCTTGAATGCTTTGTTGAACTTTAAATTTCCCAAGTGGCTGTTTTGTTTGGACTGTCACAGGAATTGATAGATCAATTCATATCCTGTTTTCAGTTCTGACAGTGTTTGTTCTTACTACCACTGAAAAGCCATGACAGTTTTTTCACGCAAAAATATTTCTTTTCTGACACAATCTACATCATTGTCAATACACATCTCCATTGATCATATAGATTAAATGATGAATAGTGAAAAGTTCATAATAAGATTCAACGGATAACTGTGTCAGTTATGGACTTAGATGTTTATACCAAAGATTATGTAACTAAACAATATTTGAGTCGGTTTTTATTATAATTTTAACGCCGGAGTGCCTCGAGCTGATTAGTAGTAGACACTTCAATGTTTCTGACCATAACTACAATAGTTAGTCCAATCGATACATCACTCTTGTGTCAGACAATGATGAACATCGATATATACCTGTATCAGCTAATGGTAAGCAAACTGCCTTATGGATATATATTAAATTGTTACAAATTCAAACCAAATCTGATGACTTGAACTTAAATAAATAAGAACTCAGTCCCGACTTGATGATGAAAACTCATTTATTTATAACACAACTCTTACCTTTTCAATGTAAATGATGAACAATAACAACGCTAAATAGAGAAGTGTGGCAAATTCTTGGGAAAGTCTTTGTCCAACAACGGACTTTCAAAGACTGATGATGATGATGATGATGATGATGATTAATATTGGCTGATGCGATATTATCATTGGTGTATGAGAGCTATGTGGTTAAGGTGATAGGGGGTTCGACTTGCCCAGAGGTTTACCTAAGATACACTGATTTACCTGAAACCTGACGCTTTAATTTGGCGGCCGGATATTTTCCCCCGATGCCTCAGTGGTTCGTACGCCTATGAATATGATCCGATGAAAATCTCAGATTAAAAGCAAAGATAATACTTACATCAACATCGTAAATTCCACAACGCAGATATTTTGGCTTGATTTCGTATCTGACCAATCTCTGTCATATTTCTTAAAATACAATGTTTATTTATTTTCTGATTAATGTATGTATCAAAGCCGCAGTGTCATAAACGTGTAAGTATGAATGTACATAGTTTAGTGCGTAGCAATTTTCTATGTTGAGCTTTTCATATCGACATTTGATGCATGGAAACCAAAGATGCGTACATCTTCATTTAGTTTTATCTACGTGTATATAAGATAAAAGAGAAATGAGGGAAAAGAAAAAAAAAAAGATGAAGGGAAAGTTCCAGACCACTGTAAAATCATCGAATATGAAAAGATAGGGAGATGTTGGAGAAATAGCAAAATTGGACATAAAATTCAATAAGGCAAATATAAAATCAAAATGAAAGAATCAAAGGAAAACCATAAAAAAAGACCTTTACGAGCTGGTCTCCAGCCTTGTTCTACCGGCTGAAAGAAACAAAATCATCTTTTACGCCCACAATTTATAACTGGAGACGATTTTTTATTGGCCAAAAATGGCTCCGGGTAATAATTTTCTTGTTTAAAAGCTTTTTTAAATTTTGGTTTATTCTCATTCTCTTCTTATTTATATTGCAATAGAATGGACATAATTTTGATTGCTGATATATAGGCGAATGACTTTAATTGCAACATTTTGGAAAACGTTGTTGTGTTTCAGATTTTCCCTGAAGTTTTATTATCATAGTTATTTATTAGGCAAAGTTTGGTTGGTGCACAAAACTACAATTATGAGACACCCAGTAGATATCCAAATCGTTCTGTTTCATGAGTACAGCTTGCTAACCAATACTCTACGTTGAAACTTCTAATGCTTTTATAACAAAAAATTATTATTACAGTTGGTTTGCATTATACACTATCGACTCCATCTCAAGCTAGTTTTATAGACTTTGGTAACGAGTTCAATCCTCGCCGGCTATTGTATTTTACAAAGGTAAGTTTAGTAGAAAAATGGTGCCTCAGATTTAAGTAGTAGTTTGTGAGATTTTCTCAAACACCATGATTATTTTACTGATTCCAATCCCTCGGTGGCTAACCCTAATGGCTGTGGAACTCACTAAACGTTGTTTATTATAAAATGACGCCTTCTCTTAGAATAGTAGTTTGTAAGATCGTCACGTTTTGGAGACCATTGATATTATAGTGTTTGATTCTCATTTGGCAACTGACTGTTGTAGTCCAGATAGAGCAAGGCCTCATATTAAATGGTGATTTGCTGTGGAAAAGTAATTTGAGAAGATTATCACGCAAACCATTATCAAGTAAGTGTGTTCAACCCTCATTGGGTATCCCTGCAGAGTAAAATCCATTGTAGTGACAGTAAACTCGACGGGTGCATGCTCGTATGTACCAAACCTTCAATGCAGTCGTTATAGAAATGAATTGATGTCTAGTTGAGCATACAACTAGATACGCGCTCGACGATCATATACATATATATATATATATATATATATATAGCATCAGTGACAGTCATACCGGTATATCATAGCATCATAAGCACACACACACACACAAACACACACACACATGCACACACACACACACACACACACACACACACATATATATATATATATATGAATATGTATATGTATATCTTTAAATTTGCACTTAATCGACCTATGTAGAAAATGGAGCTAATTAAGCGAATACAAACTGAAATCAAAAGTTGGGTGATAATACAGTAATTCAGTCAGTTGACGATCGTAATTAGAGTTAATTAAAAGAGTAGCAACCATCATCGATCATGTGATGTGTAATGATGGACGATTTTGAAATTCCCTACATTAAGACAGAAAACAGAAAATCTAAATGTACGTAAGTATCCTAACGTACGCTCAATAAGATCATTACAAAAGATTACAAACAAGAGTGGCTTATGCTGGATATTTATTCATTACTTTTTCCTATTGAGATTTCGGTAGTTGCGTACACATACTTTTTAACTGATAGAGAGAAAAAAAAAAGTAACATCGAGAAATAGATTCCGATAACATCATTTATCACTATCACAATTGTCTATCATCATCATCATCATCATCATCATCATTGGCATTTTAGCGTCCGGTGTTAGACATAAAACTTCCTCAGATCCCTCTCTCATAGGAATCGTGGAGCCAGTACTTTGTGAATTCATCAATTTCGACAGGCCATCTCATTTTTTGTCGGCATCATTTTTGCACGTGATCTGTGGGCGTCGTGAATAGTTATGTGTAGCCCTTGTATGAGTTTTTTAGCGGATTAATGCTGGGCCTCACATGGAGAGACCACAAAACAGCACAACACATCCGGGAAAAGACAAGAGTTAGAGACATCATAGAATCCATAAAAAATCTCAAATGGCGGTGGGCTGGCCATGTTGCAATAATGGCTGACAATCGATGGACATCACGACTCACAACATGGATTCCCCGAGACCATATGCGCAACCGAGGCCGGCAAAATACTAGATGGAGAGATGAACTAGATAAGTTCAGGAAGTACTGGCTCCGTGACGCCCATGATAGAGAAGTGTGGCAAATCCTGGGGAAGGTCTATGTCCAACGACGGACGCTAAAAGACTGATGATGATGATGATGATGATGATGATGATGATCGTATTACTGATACTTACTTTTCTCGAATACATTGTGCTCTTTTGTGACCTCATCGTGTGATATTGATCACGTTCCTCTCTTGTGTGCGTGGCATGGTTCTCAGCTTTAGGGGTATTTGTTTTTCAGTTAGGTTCCATGTTTATAGTTAACAAAATAATCCAGATACCCACGAATAGAGCTTTCGAAATTTGTACAATGTAATCATAATCATCACCTTTGGTCTTTTATCGCTCGTTGTGGGGCATAAACTTTGCACAAGAATCGCATATACTCTGCTGTGGGCGTCACGTAGCCAATATTTCCTGAATCTACCAAAGTCTGTCACTCAATGTCATATTCTGCCAGCTTCTTTTCACATATAATCTTTCGGTATCCATCTTGTGACTAATGATATCCATTGGTTGTCTGCCATTTATATAGCATGACCAGCTCATCGCCATTTGAGTTTCGTAATAGATCCTATGATGTCTCAATCTCCCATTCCCTTATACATTGTGCTGTCTTGTGATCTCTCCATTCGAGATAGAGCATGATTCTTTCATGTGCAGGTGTCTTGCTTTTCAGTTTGAGGATCAGTCTCTCAGTCAGGTTTCATGCTTCAGCTTGATAAGTGACTATCAAAAAGATATATTGGTTCTATAATGTTCTTTTTAAGAACTCCTTACAATTGAAATTTGAGCTTGATTACCCAAAAAATTGCAAACTTAGGATAATTATTGTCTTAATTTCTTCTTCGTTTGGAAATTACAAGCAGATTTGTTGTCTCACTTAGATGTTAAGGAATGTTTTCTTGTGTTCTGCGTTTTCAATTTTGATCGTTGCATCTTTGTCCCCAACATATTTGTTGTACATATTCTGATTTCTTTATTTTCCAAGTCTACGTTTTAGAAGATCATCACGTGGTGAGCTTTGGATTTTTGTTCCTGTTAAATAAAAAATACCAGTTGACATTCGAGAAAAATACCTTGTAGTCAATGTCTCGTCGAGGGAGGCTGAAACCCAGGGTTAATACAACAGAGACCTCGATACTTTTTTTAAAGAATTTCGTGGAAGAATAAATGAATGGCTTCTTGAAAGAGGCATTATATACAATTTTTTGAGAAAATAGGGAAAATATGAATCCTGAATGATGAATTCTTCAACAAAAAGCAATTTTATTTCGATCCATGGGGAGGTTTGAAATGTGTTTTGCGGGAGAGGCAATAAATAGATTACCTTATAAAGATGTATCTAAATAGTCTCACTTAATTTTTTCAAATTTGAGATACAGGAGAGGGGTTATGGCACATTTTACATATAATCTGTTGCAGAAAATACATATCACTACAAAAAAAAAATTCTTAAATCTTTCAGATGCTTGATAAAACTTTATTTGCATGTACACCACTTGTACAATACAAAAATTCACTACTTCCAGTTTGTTTCCAGACAAGATTCTGAAATATGAATTTCACTTCTGACCTTATCCTGGTCAGTGCAATGAAGGGGGAGGGGATTTGAGGTGATCCTAATTCTGATAGTAACCCATGGAGCTAAAGCATAGAGCTTAACCAGGATTCTGATGCGCAAACTGGGAAGCTTCTAATATATATATGTGATAATTATGGTCAGCATCAGATGGAGAGACCACAAGAGCGCACAATATGTTAGGGAGAAAACAGGGGACATCATAGACACCATTGGGAAAACAAAATGCGATGGAATTGTCATGATGACGGAATGACAGACGACCGATGGACATTCCAACTTACAACATGGATCCAGGGCAGAAACTGGCAGAATATAAGATGACAAAATGAACTGGACAAGTTTGCAAAATATCGGCTCCTCAACACCGATGAGAGGTGTAGCAAATCCAAGGGAAGTTTTATGTCAAACAACGGACGATGAAAGACTGACAATAAACAATGGTCTCCGTATAGAACTGTAACAACAAACTAGCATACTCAATGAAAATGGAGACGTGACAACAGAGAGAGTCAAAATTGTCAAACGCACCCAAGCATTCTCCCAAGAATTCTACACATGAGGACTTATGCAACTAAGCAACGGCAAGGATATGCAAGATGCTCACAATCAGATCAAGGATTTCCTGGGAGTTTAACCATTGGAGGCAAAACAAGCAACCAAACAAACAGAAAGAGGAAAGGTACCTGGGCCAGATTATATCACCATCGGACTACTCGAAAATGCTGGTAAAATCGTCTACAAAAACCTAGCTAATCAGTTCAACCTGTGTCTAAGACGGAGGAGAGTCCCAGAAGAGTGGAACACGGCCATCATTATGCTCGAACTTAAAATAGGAAAACCCCAAAACTTCAACAGCTACAGGCCTATAAACCTACTCAACAGGATTTATAAACTTCATAAAAATCATCAACCGGATCACTAAAACACTGCATGAAAACCAACCACGGGAACCGGATGTATTTTGAAGAAGCTACTCGACCATGAACGATCTCCATTCAATAAACCAGCTGAAGGAGAGAACAGCAGCAGAACAAAATGCCTCCTGCTGAAGCATTTAAAGACTTCAAAAAGGCATTCACCTCCGTAGAAATTCCCATGGTCATGAAGGTTATCACAAGGTGTAGACCCTATATAAGTCAGATTACTGCAATATATATAAAATCACAGCAACCAGTTTATCAGACTACATAATGACTTTGGACCCTTCAAACACCAAAAAAGAGTTAGACTAGGCGATACTAGCTCACCCAATCACTTCACAGCCAGCCTCGAGATGATCTTCCGTAACCTGGACTAGGAAACTAGAGGAATAAAAAATGGACTGCGAATATCAAAGCAACCGAAGATTTGCGGACGACATCGTCCTTTTTGCAGAAAAACTCTACAACTTTCAACTGATGCATATAGCAAGAAAGTTGGCCTTCACATGAACTTAAGTAAAACAAAAGTCATGTACTACAACCATATCAAGAATAAGGATAAAACTGTCAAAGATGCAAAACTAGGGAAGGTAGACAACTATATTTACTTGAACGGTGAATCATTTTGAAATCCACACAAAAAGAAGAAATCAAGCAGACAATGGAAAGCTTTCGGCAAAGCAAGTTCAACTTTCAAAAACAAAGTGATCCTAATAATCCTAAAAAGAAGAGTACACAACTAATGAATCCTTCTGATAGTCATTTATGGAGCTGAAACATGAAACCGAATCAAGAGACAAACACGCAAACTGAGAAGCATGCAATGTGTGCATGAGAGAATCATGCTCAACCTCAAATGGAGAGATTACAAGACAGCACAGTATATAAGGTAGAAAACGGGAGTCAGAGACACCATAGAACCCAATACTGAAAACTGAAATGGCAATGGGCAGCTCATGATGTGAGAAAGAAAGACAACCGATGGACATCAATAGTCCCAAAATGGATCCCCAGAAACTACATGTGAAGCCGAGGCTGACAAAATACAAGATTGAGAGATGAACTAGACGAATTCAGAAAATACTGTCAACGCAACGCCCATAATAGAGAAATGTGGCAGATCCTGGGGGAGATCTATGTCCAATGACCGACGTTAAAAGACTGATGATGATGATGATGAATGATGAATATGTCTAAAGGCGGATATTTAATTTGAATACTATTATAAATTAAGTCTGATGGATTGGCCAGGGATCTTGCTAATCTAGGAATCGTATCGATCAAATCAAACTTTTGTTCCAATTTAGTGTTCCAACTTTATTTGAGATATTGTAATGAAAAAATACGGTCTGGCCAAGGGATAATATTTCTTCTCAAATCAAATAACGCACTTAATCTGTACGATACCTCCACTTCTATTGTCATTCTACTTCTGCTTGTTCCACTGACAATCGTGGCTTACTTATCACTCATAGAGGAATCTGTTTACGCTATGCAATCGCAAATATATATGTTTATATATGTGGAATATATATATATATATATATATATATATATATATATATATATATATATATATATTAGGTGCCGAGGCATGCTTATGTTCCTGCTGTTCAGGCGTCTCCAGGCAAATCTGAACCTGGTTTGCATGAAATAGCCCGAAAAGCAGATATGCAATCGTGCCAGAGTTCCAAATCTAATATTTCATCATAGTTGAAACTTTTTGAATCGATTTCTTCCATAAAATTAACCAATTAAACATCATACACTGAATATCTGGCAAGTGTATACATTTGTGTGTATGTGTGTGTGTGTGTATGTGTACGTTAGGGATTCAAGTTTTTGCGGTGTATCTGAGTTTCAAGTTAGTACTACCTATATATAGGGAGTTTGAGGTCATGGGAGGGTGGGAACTAATTTGGAAATTTAGAACGTTGATGCAGACGGTATTCCAAGCGGGGATCTTCGTTTTTGTCTGTTTTCGTTTTGTTTTCAAATAAAAGAAGTTTTTTGTTTATTTTAGATTTAGGGCAAGTGACAGCTTCTTTACCTTTAATAGGCTCTTGATTGTTGAATTATATTCCAGGACTATGACGGTGTTTTATACATATTTGGGTCGGAGTTGTTTATCGTTATTTGCATTTTCGAACCAGTCAACTGTGGAATTATGTCGTATTTTTTTCATATTTATCAATCAAATTGCAACGTTGTTTTCCCTTTTCCTTACTCCTTCTAAGATAATTTGGTCGATATTGAGCAAGACTTTCACCCCTTTGTTTTTCTTTCCAGGATCTCATCCGTATATATATATATATATATATATATATATATATATGTGTGTGTGTGTGTGTGTGTATTCTCAACTTTGTCTATCCGGTCAAGATTTTCCAGTGGATAGGATGGCATGCAATTGGTCTATAAATGCTTCTCTGATTCCCCTTTTCAGTATTTCCTGAATGAGGATGGTTCTGCTACTAGTCATTGATTCAGGGACCATGCCTTCATGTAAGCAACTTTGAAGTTAATGAATGAGCTTGTGTATTGTTGCAATTTCTCCTGAACTGACATCCATGGATCATATCAGATTCCGTTGCCTTCCAGATGACCACTTCTTGAAAGTGTGTTTCAATGTGATTCCATTCAATAATATTGGTTATTCATCGTTTATGTGCTGGATTTTTCTTCATACTATGTAACTGTGCCAGGGATTGGTTATGTTTTTCAGATGTCCCAATATAACGTTCTAGAGGTTCTTTGCCTCTGTGGCATCCGTTTTTATGTTTTCTTTTCTTCCTCCGTTTAGATACTGGTAAAACTTCCTCTTGTTGTTTTTTGGAATGTGCCCTGCTGGGTTTCAACCAGAGATCTGAGCCTAGCAACCTTTTACGTTTTGCCAGTCTGGGCTTTATGGAAAGGGAAAAAAGGAGCAGGGTTTTATACAGATAATACAAAACCTTTCAAAACACACTTTTATACATGAATAAGCTTATGTATGCTGGGTAAAGCACATAGATTTTCATTGACAATTTTTTTTCATAATGTCGGCAATAGCTATTTTCCGGATATCATATTTGTTTGGCTTTTTCAGGAATACTTTTTTGCAAATTCAATGTCCCCGTTTTGAGTAAACAAAGTGATCCAACAAAAATATGATATATTGGACCTGAAGTGCCATATTTTTCTGATTTGTATTACAAGGTCTTTGTACACTGATGTTTTATAGTATTTCTTGCGAGCAATGCTTTTATCCACTGGGACATTCATATTTACTACGAAACTTTTTTTTTCTCTGAAGTCTTCAACAATGCTATGTAACCGATTTGTGTTCATAGTTATATCAATCTGCACAGTGAAGTCCAATAATAAAGTCATAATCCCTTGCTCCTGTGACTGTAGCTTGCCGCTGTTTCTACCACTAGTCAGCATTTGGGATGTTTTATCTTTTGCAGATGTCCCCGTGTAAATGTGGCCAAATTCTGTCATGTCTCATCTCATGTTAATTTGCTGCGAGGATTGGGTACCCTGTTACCATGTTGTGTGTTGCTCTGGCCTTATTCTCACATTGTCTCCATTCAGGATCAGTACCAATTGTTAGTATGTAGTGTAATTTATGTTTTTAGGCTCTGGTCCTGGATTGGAAGAAGAAAGCCCTCGGTTCCAGCCTTTAATCCTACACTTAGCAACAACTGTTCTGTTTTATTTTGATCCACTTGAGATCCTAAGGGACAATGGGGTTATTAGTCATGGAGTGATTTCTTTTTCTGGTGATCGTGTTGTACGTTCATTCCTTCGTATTTAGCCTCGTCTAACTCTTGCTGCTTCATTTGATGAATCAGCCGCTTGATTGTTTTCATCTTTGAAGTTGAGGTTTTTCCTCTACTTATTTGTTTCTTATGTAATGGAGCGCAACTTTTGCTATTCTTGTGTGTTTCACTTGTTTTATTATCCAGTTGTTGATCGTTTCTAGTTCGTATGTAGGTCTGAAGGTTGATGGTGGTTGTCGTATATGATAGCTCTAGTTGAATGAGGGCCCCGCCAATTTTTTTTTGTTGCAGGTGAGGTCTATCCTGGTTTTTGTGTCCCTTATTTCGATTTCTAATACGTTTGTGTTGATAATTTCAAAATATGACAATTGGAACAACTAATGACTTCATGTCAAGTATTCAATTTACGAACTCAATTCTGTTTTCATTATTAGTCTTATTTTTCTACGGTATTTCTTTCTTTCATGCTATTGTGGTGTAATAATAATAATAATAATAATAATAATAATAATAATAATAATAATAATAATAATAATAATAATAATGATAATAATAATAATAACTATTATTAATGTTGTTATTATTATTATAATTATTATTATTATTATTACTATTATCAGTAGTAATAGTTGTGGTGCTATCATCATTCTTATTGAAGAGAGACGTTTTTTAGTCAGGTGGTTTTTAATCTTTAGAGTCATAGTGTGACTTTAAATATAGTAGAAAAGATTTCTTTTTATGTTTACATTTTGATACGCGCTCCGACCTTTCATCAAACAGTTTGTGTTGTTGTTGGAAGGTAATTCTGGCTATTTTTCTTCTTAGCAGAGTGTACAGAGTTTTGAAGTGTGACTGTAGGCTGGTTCTATTTTTCTCATTTCCATGTTATTTTTGGTGTACTTGGGTTTCTTTCTTTGGGAATCCATGAGTATTTTTATAGTGTAGTGCCGTGTGCACATCCTTTGTAGTAGAAATATGTTATATGCATAGTTCCCTGATTCCCAAGGATTTTCGGTCACCTCAATGTATATTTTATCTGGTTTACCTTCGGATTTTACGGTGACTTGATGTACGACGTTATTTTGAATGCCCATTAAACGGTAACTGCTTACAAAACAACATCGTATATCATGCAATCGTATAATCTAAAAGTAAACCAAATGAAATATACATTGGAGTGACCCTAGGCTCTCAGAAGCGAAGGGACTATGCACATAACACATAATTTAATAACAAGGAATATGCACACAGCAGAACACTATCAAAATACATGCAGGGCATTATTATTATTATTATTATTATTATTATTATTATTATTATTATTATTATTATTATTATTATTATTATTGTTATTATTATTATTATTATTATTATTATTTTGGAATCTCACATCAGCTGCCTGGAGTTTGAGTGACAGCAAGTCTCCTCAAGTCTCCAGCCCTCCTCTCCTAGTACTCATAGGTCGCAGTAATTCTACGATTTACAGTTTCACACCGGTTGCCCAGTGGTTATCGCTGAGGGCTGAGTGACAATAAGTCTCCTCAGGTCTTCAGCTAACGTCTCCTCTCTCTTTCGCATATCATGACAGAGCTACACGTTGCGGTACGTATATCTCTAGCACCTTTCTCAGTATCCGTGCTGTTCCCAGTAGTGCTGTGTCAGTACGGTCTCCTTCCCCTAATCCTGATCTCCTCCAGTTCCTAATGCGCCCACTATGACCGGTACTACCCTGGTTTTCATGTTCCACATCTTCTTTAACTCTCTTGCTAGGTCCTGGTATTTTTCCCGTTTTTCACTCTCCTTCTTTTTTACTCTATGGTCTGCAGGTAGGGCCGTCTACTATTACCAGGTCTAGTCTTCTTGCCTTGATGAGGTGGTCAGTTTGGATGTCAAAGCCCCAGAGAAGTTTGTGGTTGGCATTCCCCAAAACTGCCTCTTGCTTGTGCTGATACCACTTTTCAACATAGTTGTGTCCCATTTGTTTGCTTAGTTCCCAGTGTATCATCGTTGCTACTCTATCGTGTCTATGCTTATACTCCTTCTGGGTGAGTTGACTACATTCACTAGTTATGTGGTTTACCGTCGCATCTCTTTCACCGCACATGCGGCATTCGCTGTTTGTCTGTGTTCTGTCGATTTTTGTTTTTACGTAATTTGACCTTATGTTTTTGTTTTGGGTGCCATGATGAGTGATTCCGTTTCTCTCGTCAGGTTTCCTTTTCATTGCCACGTCCATGATTTCTCGTCTGTAACATCTTTTATCTGCCTTTTAAACTCGCCGTACAATTTTTTCTCTTCCCATCTTTCTTTACTTCTTTTCTCTTAACGTATCTGCATCACCTCTAGGGTGTAATGCTTTATGCATTGTCATAAGTTTCGTTGGTTGCTTATCCATTGATTATTATTATTATTATTATTATTATTATTATTATTATTATTATTATTATTATTATTATTATTATTTGAGATTTGATACGAGTTGCCCCTGTGGTTACTACTCTATGTTGAGTAAGAGCAAGTTTCTTCAAGTCTCCAGCCTTTCTCTCTCATAGCATTAGTTTGGTTCACAGTTTCACACCAGTTGGCTTGCGGTCATTGTGGAAGGTTGAGTTCTCAGGTCTTCAGTCCACATCTCATCACACCCTCACCTATCAAATCAGTGCTGTAGTTCACCTTCCCACTAGCATTTGGATGTGTTTTTTTACCCTCTTCTCTCCTCTATTAGGCCACTGCTAACATTAGGGTCGTACATCTTTTATTTGTAGTACTTTCTCCACTATCCATGCAGTTCTTAGCAGTGTTGTGGTCTGTATAGTCCAAATCCTTTTTTTTTATCCTGAGTTTCTCCAAACTCACTCCCAGTGTCTTTACGACAGTTCTTAGTGCGCCTACTGTCACTTGTACTACCCAAACTTTCATGTCCCACATCTTCTTCACTTCTCTTGCAAGGTCCTTGTTTTTTCCAACTTTTTCACTCTCTTTCCAATTTATTCTAAGGTCCACAAGAATTGGCAACATTCCCTCTCCTTGTCAATAATTTTTAGATCTGGTCTTCTAACTTGGATTGGGTGGTCAGTTTGGATATCAAGGTCCCAAAGTAATTAGTGGTTTCCACTCTCCGGGGCTGTCTCCGGTCTGTGACGGTTTTCCTTTTCTAGATGGTTAAATCCAATTCGTTCACTCATATCCCTGTGGCTATTCTATTGTGTCTGTGTTTATACGCCTTCTGGGATACTTAACCACATTCACAAGTCACATGAATTATGGTCCAACCACTTACATAGGCGGCACTTGCTATTTGTCCGTGTCATTTTGGTTTTGATATAGTTTGTTCTGATGCATTAGCTATGGGCTGCCATAATGAGCGATTTATCTTCTCTCCAAGTTTCCTTTTCAAAACCATGATTTCTCATCTGTCACATCCCGTATCTTTTTTAAAAATTATTTCTATGATTCCTTCAATTTCCATTTTTCTGTCCTTGTTTGCTGTGCTACTCAGTGGTTTCCTACTTTTTTACAGTTTGCTGCGCTTCTCCGGGCACTCTTCATGATGTACTCACTGTTTGCTTACACGTACATTTTTAAACCTGCTTTGGCCCCTTAGACAGAGTCTTTTATACTGATGAATCCTCTGCTGCCTTCTTTCCTCTTTACATAGAGTTGATTCGTGTCATCTTATGGGTGTGAAGCTTTATGCATGGTCTTAAGATTCCTTTTTGCCCGGTCCATTGACTGGAGTTCTTCTTTTGTCCATCCAAGGTATAGTCCCGTATATCTAACTACCATGTGTTCATTCCCGTTATAGATTTCCTGCTGTTTATTTTGGTCTATAATATTTCTTTCATCCTCGTAAGGTGTTTTCTTTTGTTTTCTCCTCCATTTCTTCTCGTCTTATCGTGTAACACTTAAGAACTCCCAGTTTTGTATGGTCAATGCTTTAATCTTTTTGTGGTACAGGGGTTTGATTCTTTCCGTCTCTGCGATACTTCTTTTGTGCATTACAATTAATGCACATTTCTTTAAAATTTAAAACTCCATCCCAATGTCATCACTGTATCTTTTCACTTTGTCGAAGAGCGTGTTGAGCTTCCCCCTCTGCTCTGCAAATAATTCTATGCTGTGCATGTACATCAGATGGTTAACTTTTGCTTTTGCTTTGGGGAATAGCAACTTTTTGCTGTTTTCAGGATTCTATTGAGTGGTATCATAGTTAGAAAACATAGTAGTGGAGACTTCAATTCCCCCTGGAAGATTTCCCTTTTTATACTTACCTCTACTAAATTATTTCCTGTGGCTGTCAAGTCTTTTTCCCAGTTCTTCATTGAGTTTGGGAAGGATCTAACAACAAATTCACTGAATATGAGCATTCGGAGGCATCAAAGTATCTTTCTGTGTGGATTCATGTCGTATGCCTCCTGAGAGTCTATCCATCTCATTGAATTTTTCTTCCTTCTTCATACTTCTTTCAAAGTCATCTGGCCAGTGTAGAGTCCTTCGCTCCCTTGTTTCCTCCCCTTCATCTTTTCTGTTCTGGTAATAGTGTCCCTCTATATATATATATATATATATATATATATATCAATATTCTCCTTTTCTAGTGTCCTTTTGAATTATTGTTGTTCTGCCTGTGGTCATCCATTCTGGTACGTCTCCCTCATTTAGACAATTTTGGACTTGGTGGATGAGCATGCCGTGTAGTGTGGTGAATTTCTCCAACCTATATATATGGATCCAATTATCGATTGTGATGCTCCCTCGTCGGCTATTTTCTTCAGAGCGTATCCAAATGTGGTTTTGTTCAATTGTCTATGTCCTTGAGCGCTCTTGTCATGTTCATTCCGGGGCATCGTTGTGCCTATTCGGGTGTCTCCATATGTTGTTCTTTGAGGCATCCAGCTTTATATTTTGTCTTCTCTCTCCGTTCAGATCATGGTAAGACTCTACTTAGTTGTTCTTGGATGCGCAGTTCTGTGTTTATCGGGCAGTCCTTTGCCTGTGTCTCTTTGATCTTACTTTTCTGGCTAGTTTCTTCTGGTGTATCCCTTTCCACTTCGATTGGGATACCTTGTGTGGTGCATTTCTCAGTTGTACTTAATCCCTCTGGAGTAATGTGATTTTCCTCCTCCTATTATTATCATTATTTGGAGTTCTTTTTTGTGTTATGAAGAGTCCCGTTACTATTTTTGCTCAGTCATAGATTAAGTTGTTGAGCTCTGATAGGCTGTTCGTTTTAGTACACTGTTGGAGGCAGTTGACATGTTCCGTCATTACTTCTAGCTTCTCTCTGTCTTCCTCTCTAAGAGCTGGGAATGTCGTTTTTTTCTTCCTGCATAATTTCCTTTTAAGTTAGTATCTGAGCTCACTCTTTCTCCGTCAGAGTGTCATGGCCTCTTTCTGGTGTACACCTTCCTGCAGTTTTATTTTGCTCGGGCTTCTTTGCATTTTGTCATTCTATATTTTGGTTGTGCTGACGGATTTTTCTCTAGGTAAGATACTTTTTTCTCTTTCAGTTTATTTACTGATCACTCATTTTTTTTTTCAGGCTTCGTATTTCTTGATCAACCAGGCACTGGCTTGATACCTCCACAGCTGTTTATTCCCTCCATATTTCGAGCATATGATCCCTATAACACCGCAAAGATGCTTTGTTATTGAAGTAGCAATACATTACTAAACAATTCTCCTCTTTTGATGATTATCTCTTCTTGTTCTGGCTATCTGCCACTCAGTTACAGCTGTGCCCCTCCTGGTTATCATTGATAGAGCTTGAGCCGGGGTTCTGGTCAGCAGTCATTGGATGACGACCGGGTCCCTGCTGGTGGCTAACAAGGGAGCACCTGTCGGTTATGACACGCAAATTTTGAAATTCTTGCTGTTATTCGATTTGGTTGAACCGTCAAGAATGTTACTCAGATGTTTTGAGAACTGAGAAATATCAGGCCCACCGGCTCCTAGCTCCCAGGGTATATCCTCAACAGGAGAAGCATATGGGTGTGTACAACATCTAACAGTTTAGAAGACTGTTCGTCCATCACCACCAATGTTAAAAACCCAAGCAGCAAGTATACCTAGTATGTTCATAGCACCCCTTTTTTCTTTTAAGTCTTTTAAATAAGAGTCGACTTCCTATTCGGGACTGAAGACAGCTACCTATTTTCCTAAAACTAGGTAACCACCCGGATATTCACATGAAAAGTCCCATCGTTTAGACATTAATTTAGCATAGAAGAACTTAATTTTGTCAGATTGGGGATACAAACCTAATTTTACAAAGAATGACCTTGCACTTACCCTCACTGATGGGCTCCAGAACAGCTCTGAGGTAAAACAACAAATGAGGTTTTGAATTGACAGTGATCATTTCAGAAGTCGATAAATAAGATTATACAATTAAATGAAATTTAATTTGAATAAAACTAAACTTAAATAAAACATAAATCAGATTTAAACGATATTTTGCCGGGAAGCCAGTGCTTATACCATTCCATTAAAATAGCTTTTCTTAACAGCAATATGTACATATCTATTCTTCCACTCTCTACTTGAGACTGAAGCTGGCTTCCCATTCTCCTTTTCACTACGCTGGAATTCAAAAAAAGCCCAGCCAATTTATACACTAGGGTACCATCAAGATATTCGCTTAAAAAAGCGCCTTCTATTATTATCATCATTATTATTATTATTATTTTGGAATCTCACACCAACACATAATTTAATAACAAGGAATATGCACACAGCAGAACACTATCAAAATACATGCAAGGCATTATTATAGTTATTATTATTATTATTTGGAATCTCACACCAGTTGCCTGGTGGTAACCGCTGGAGTTTGAGTGACAGCAAGTCTCCTCAAGTCTCCAGCCCTCCTCTCCTAGTACTCATAGGTCGCAATAGTTCTGCGATTTACAGTTTCACACCGGTTGCCCAGTGGTTATCGCTGAAGGCTGAGTGACAATAAGTCTCCTCAGGTCTTCAGCTAACGTCTCCTCTCTCTTTCGCATATCATGACAGAGCTACGATTCGTTGCAGTCCTTATATCTCTAGCACCTTCCTCAGTATCCGTGCAGTTCCCAGCAGTGCTGTGGTCTGTACGGTCTCTATCCTCCCCCTAATCCCGATCTCTCCCTCAGCGTTTTGGGGACAGTTCCTAGTGCTCCCACTATGACCGGTACTACCCTGGTTTTCATGTTCCACATTTTCTTTAACTCCCACGCTAGGTCCTGGTATTTTTCCCTTTTTTCAGCCTCCTTCTTTTTTACTCTATGGTCTGCAGGTACAGCAACGTCTAGTATTTGGCAGGCCTTCCTTTTTTTGTCTACTATTACTAAGTCCGGCCTTCTTGCCTGGATGAGGTGGTCAGATTGGATGTCAAAGTCCCAGAGTAGTTTGTGGTTGTCATTCTCCAAAACTGCCTCTGGCTTGTGCTGATACCACTTTTCCCCATGGTTGAATCCCATTTGTTTGCTTAGTTCCCAGTGTATCATCGTCGCTACTCTATCGTGTCTATGCTTATACTCCTTCTGGGCGAGTTGGCTACATTCACTAGTTATGTGGTTTACTGTCTCATCTCTTTCACCGCACATGCGGCATTTGCTGTTTGTCTGTGTTCTGTCGATTTTTGTTTTTATGTAGTTTGTCCTTATGCTTTTGTTTTGGGCTGCCATGATGAGCGATTCAGTTTCTCTCTTAAGGTTTCCCTTTCGTAACCACGTACATGATTTCTCGTCTGCTATATCTTTTATCTGTCTTTCAAACTCGCCGTACAATTTTTTCCCTTCCCACTTTTCTTTTCTAGTTTGCTGTACTGTTCCATTGTTTTCTACTTTATTGTTTGTTGCACTATCCCTCGCGCTCTTTATGATTTCTTCACTATTTGTTTGCACATATCTATTTAGGACTACTTTAGCTCTCTGGACACAATCTTCTATGCTGATGAGCCCCCTACCACCTTCTTTTCTCTTAACGTATAGCCTATCTGTATCATCCCTAGGGTGTAATGCTTTATGCATCGTCATAAGTTTCCTTGTTCGCCTATCCATTGATTGGAGCTCTTCCTTTGTCCATCCTAGGAATGGTCCTGTATACTTAACTACTGACACAGCCCAGGTGTTCATTCCTTTTATTAGATTTCTGCTATTTAATTTGGTTTCTAATATTTTCCTTATCCTTCTGAGGTATTCTCTCTTAATTTTCTCCTTCATCTCTTCCCGTTTTATCGTGTCACATTCAAGGACACCTAGGTACTTGTATCGGTCTTGTGCAGTCGATGCCCTAATCTTGTTGTTGTCCGGAAGTTCAATTCCCTTAGTCATTGAAAGCCGTTCTTTATTATTATTATTATTATTATTATTATTATTATTATTATTATTATTATTATTATTATTATTATTGTTGTTGTTGTTGTTGTTGTTGTTGTTGTTGTTGCTGTCGTCGTTTTTGTTGTTACTGCTGTTGTTTTTGCCATTATTATCATTATTATTATCATCATTATTATTATTATCATCATTATTATCATTATTTATTACAAAATGATCGATAACGGTTTGTTTGTTGATATTATAAAAAAGCAAAAAAACTTTTTGATTGGAAATGTTAATGGAGCATTCTGCAAAGAAGAATTGACAAAAATTTGAACGTTACATGCCAAATTCCAATGAGGTGCCGCCATTTTTTAGAATGCTGTAAAAGAATAGAAAAAAAGGTGAAATGTTTGTTCCGTCAGGGAAAACGAAATACAACCTGAAAGTCACACATTAATGTTACAAAAACGTGTTATGTTTTGAAATCTTTGATGAACAATTGCCGAACAGTTTATGTGAATACGAACCATTTTGCTAAAATTTTCCTTTAAACCATCAGGCTCGTGAGTTCTTTGTTTCAACTTCGATTTACTCTCGTGATAAGTTAGAGCGTCAAGTTCTCTCTCCAATTTTTGTAGAACATGTTCCTGCAAGTCTTGTTTTTACTGATATGATTACACAACTCTGTTGCTAACACTTAACTTACCACATTGCTGCGATGCTTGTTGGAACAAACGTTGAAAATGGTGAATGTAAATCCCTTATAAAACAGTTCATATTTTGCACATTCCACCGCATAAAAAATATGTCAGATTGACATAAGCATCCCGGGATTTTGCATGTATTACCAATATCTAACATTTTTAATGCTCCCATTGATGTATATGCTCACACGATTCGAACACTTGTCATGATGGGTCGATGCTGACAATATATATATATATATATATATATATATATATATATATATATATATATATATATATATATATATATATATATTTACATACACACACAAACACATCATGAATTGGGAATACGGGAATACACTGTAATAGGATATTGTATGTGTGATGGGTCTATTTAATAAAGTGCCCAATAACTTCAGCATGAAACATTGAGATGATTTACAGTAAATCTTAAGATATAATCGAGTAAGGATTTGCTGCAGAAACAAGTTCATGTTTCTACTTTGTTTTGGCTTTTCCAGCGAAGAAGAAGCCCAAACAGGACAGAAACATAAACGAGATAATGTGACGAATCCTCACTCTATTATATTGTTTCAACTTAACAATGCAATGTTTCGAGTCGTGGATAGGAGATATTTTAACAGCATTAGTGTTACCTTTCGGGAGAAAAGTACATTGTTTACGACAGAGAAACGGGGAAAATCAGTTAGTTATTTATGAGTAGATTCTCAAACAAAGGAAATTATAATAATATCAAATTTTGTAATTTTATTTTGACACAAAGAGAACCGAATCTATAACCTATAGTTATTGCTATATTCTGCACTCATCCGGCTACTTGGAACGGTTTATTGTGAACGTACAGTGTAGAACGCATCATCAGCCTCAGACAGTTTAATCTATTTGTGGCCATTGCATATAGATACTTATTTAATTATTCTATTTGAGAATAAGCTGGCTGACAAAAGCCCAATTGATTTCCCGTGTCGTTGATTTCACTCATGTCCGAGCAAAAAATCATTGCTCTAAATTAAATACTTTTTACGGACAACTTAGAGGAAGGAAAAAATAAGCCGAAAAACTTGGAAAACAGAGAACTGCATTAGATAATAATAATAGTTTAGAAAAGCGAATTGATGGAATTTTTAGCGGCTTTATTTTCTCGAAAATCTTTAAATCATGAATCATTCCCATGGAAATCAATAGGACTTTTTCAACGGACGAGGTGACTTGCTTCAGAGGAAATGTAGTTGAAAATAATTTGAATATAGATTAATGACAAGGCAACAAGCTAACATTCTACAATATGACACTAAGGCCCTTTAGTCACAGAAGGTTATCATACAATCGGGGTATATACCCATACTAATTAAGGGTAAGCAGCTCGAAATTTTGTCAAAATTCTTGAACTGATAATATCGATCTCATTTGCTGCTAACATGTAAAAGGGTCGTATTTTGTACTAGTTAAAGCTGGTTAAAGAGGGTGGATTATATTTGCCTGTTTCTTTTTTTAAGTAACGGAATTACAAGTTACAAACCTGGGTAAAGACTTGAAGAGCAACCACAGTAACTTTTTAATCAAAATGTACCACTCTTTCTTCTGCAACAAATTGAGTGAATCAAAAAATCACTTACGTTTTAACATGAATTCATCGATCTGACTGGCGTTTGTGATGGACTTGTTGAGATTTTCTCTTTTGTCATCCAAACGTTTCTGTTCAATGATATCTGTTATATTCATAGGAGCAGAAATGAACTTTGAATCAATGCCATAGGTAGTTTGAATTGTATGTTATTTAAAAACAATTATTCAAAATCAATGTATTACATTTATGATTTAGTTATTAAAGATGATTTGACTTTGAATCTTTTACGAGAGTTTGACTCATTTTTTTATATAGTCCATCTAGTTGGGGTGCCAGGATGTCCATATTTTGGACGTTGTGGACCAAGCCACGTGCTTGAACAGTGGCGTATGGACGTGTGGTCTTTTAGTTTAAATTTAGGGGCCCCACTTACAGCGTTCCAAATCTTCATGTTTTGACGATTTTACCAGGTTTCATGTATTCACCTCTCTTAAGATTTCAAGTATTTCTGTATAAATCTAATACAGAAATGATATTCTAATTTTTCTGACGAAAAATAAATGGTAATGATGAATATTGACATACTATGGTTTTTAAATATGCAGATTAATATTTTGTTGTGATCACTGCCTTCTCTTACTCTCTCACTCAATCAACTTATGCTTTTTTTAAAAATGAAACTAACAGATAAATCCTAGAACAAAAACTATTTTGAATCAATTTAGTTGCAAAACACTCCCTATCTAAAGAAAAACAAAATAATGCTGGTATCAACGAATAAAACTTTCGAAATTATGCATCATCATCATCAGCATCATTCTCTTATCAACTGTTGAGGGACATAGATTTTCCCCAAGATTCACCTATCCTCTGCCGTGGGCCTTGCAGGGCTTATACTTTCTGGACCTGTCTAGTTTGTCTCTCCATCTTATTTTCACCAGACTCGGTTACGCATGTGATATCTGAGAATCCATGTTTTGAATCCTGATGTTCATCGGTTGTCTGACATTCAAACATCATGACCAGCTCATTTCCAGTTTGTGTTCTTAATGGATTCTTTGATGTTCCATGCTCCTGTTTTTCCCCCTGATATATTGCGCTGTTTTGTGATCTTTCCATGCGAGATTGAGCACGATTCTTTCATGTGCATGTTATATGCTTTTCAATTTTAGGATGATTGATCACCTTTTGTGTGTTTTTCTGATAATCATTAAACATGTGTGTGTGTGCTTGTGTGTGTGTGTGTGTGTGCACGTGTGTAAGTATCTTGTATCTTATACACACTCACACACACACACACACACACACATATATGTATATATCAAAGTACCTATCAGTCATAAGGTATCCGATGTAACGAGGGTTTTTCACATTACTCGATACATCAATCATAAGGATGAGTTAGAATCCTTTTTTAAAGGATGATTTACGGTTGGTTAATCTTGATTTAAATTATGGTCTCTTCATTACTATATGATATTACGCTTCTAAGTGTTTCTTTCGGGATAATATTTCAGCTTGATGTACAATATTTAGTTTTGGACATTTGTTTTGCTGCCGTTTTTACGAATGCAATCCGGTTTATTTTTATTTTCTCTGCTCGTATTATTTTGATTACTATTTTTATGAATATTTGGGAATTATCCCTACAATTATCACTAATTTTTAGTTTGTTCTTATTTCATATTCCATATCGTCAGTTACTCTGCGTGGAGTGTTTTTTCTTCTATTAGTTCGAGGTACATTTTTCCTCTGATGGTTTTTCTACTACACATTTCTTTACTGTTGTGTTTCAGTCAATAGTTTCCTTACATGCAAGATGGTGAACTACAAATAGGAATATACGTGTTGACAAACAGACCGACTTTAAATGTAATGTAGTAAGGATAGATATCAGTAGACTTATGAATGTTTTGGAAGACTTTTCCACTGATAACAGTCGGTGTCCGATAGTATGGCACCAAGTGCGAATCGACCTCAGAATACAAATGAGATTTGAGCAAGTTAATGATCATACAATAGCAAGCAACAAAGAGGTGTAAACTTTCGAAGACGTGTTTGGTACCAATTAAGTATCGTATCAGGCTAATTAATGTTAAGATGAACGCAGTATTTACTTTCTACGTATTTCCATTTCGATATCATCGTTGACACCAGCTTAATCAATGCCACGAAACCGTATTTAAGGTAGCACAAATGATTAGATTTTATAGAATAATAATAATATTAATAATAATAATAATAATGATATCATTATTATCATTGTTATTATTATTATCATTATTATTATCATTATTATTATTATTATCATTATTATTATCATCATTATTACATCAATAAAAGCAGCAAGTTCAATTATGATAATTCTTGTAATAATAATAAAAAGATAAAGCAGGGACAACAAGTAGAAAAAGAAGTATTAACAGCACAAGAAAACGCAGAGAATAATTAAACACAACTGAATCAAGAACCAGCACAAGACGAAATCGATTAGAGAAGTTTTCTATTTAATTAACCCAAGTGGATATACGCTAAAGAGAATTAGCGCAGACATTTCCGATAAGTGGATTTCTTTTATAATAACGTCTGCTTAAGAATTCTCGAAGTTCAACAAAAGAGGAAATATATATTTGCGTACATTCAAAAGAGATAAAGACACGTAGGAAAAAGAATCGATTCAATTTTCATGTGACCTAAGTCGTAATTTCCCCCGTGGAATTGTCTGAGTGGGTTTCACATCAGACGACGAAGGATGATTTATATGGCTTGATAAAAAATGAATCTGAATTTATTTTCAAGAAAAGAAGAATTATTGAAAAAGATCAGTTTCGACATTTTATTTACTTATCTATTTAAAGTTTTATATCGGGAAACCGTCAACCAAAACTGTCAAAAAAAATGTCTACATAGATTTTTTTCTAATCATTTCTTCTGTTGGTTCCGTTTGGGTGGCTGTCCTGTTGGTTGGTTGGCTATGTATGTGCATACGTATGTATCATCCATACAAGTTGCACCAATGGAGCTAGAGGGCTGACATTTCAAACATTTATTCCCTATTATGTCCTTTTTAAAAATATTTTTAAATATACCTTCGGGATGGATTTTTAGTTGGGGTTAAATTTGCATAACAAGTTTATGCGAAAGTTTATCTCATTTCATACCCTGTTGTATTTTTTTTTTTTTTTGAAGAGTCAGGTTTTTAACCAACCCAATAAGAGGCAAAAGAAGTAAGTAATTTATTGATTCTCCCTTACCATGGTATGCTGCAAAAAGACGATGGTCCTATGACGGTCCCCGTTGCATAACAAACCAGACCTGTGTATCCCTGTACGTTTATTAGTTATTTTCCCCTCTCAGTTGAGGTGTTTGAAACACCACTTCAAAATTGGAATCTTTTTTCAAATTTCAAGCGCATTTGTATGACTATATTACTTTGGAAAAAAAATCCTTGTTATCAATGCTCAGAGCATATTCAATTATTGTGCATGATTTGAACATTTCCGATTGTTCTACACGAGTGGATTTAAAAAAAACAAAAAAAGTTTGCTTAGAAGTTAAAGTGATGGTGTTGTTCAGCTATAAGTTGGTTATTGGTTTTCAGTCGCGGGTGGAATGCAGGATCTGAATACTCTTTTCTAATGAAAAATGTGTCCTTATTAAATCGGTTGGCATGCTGTTTCTTTACCATGAATCTACACCCAGTATATATAAGCATTGAATGTTACTTTGACGGAATTATTCAGTTTTCGTTGCATATGATTCGAAGACCCGTTCAAATTTTGAGGTGGGGGAATCAGAATGAACGTTCTATTTTCGGAACTCTTCAAAATAACAAAGTAAGTTCGCCTTTTCAAATTCATTAATGGATTTTGTACAAGATTTCAGAAGGTCACTCATTTTTTCCTTATTTACTTTTCATGTTTTGTTATGATAATTGCGATAAAATTCTTTTTTCTTTTTGCAAAACTTCCCAGTTTTAACCCACGAAACCATACGATCAGAAGCAGATTTTTCGTTCAAATACTCGGGACAAATAATATGTATATATATATATATATATATATATATATATATATATATGTAAAGAAAAATATATGGTCATAAATGATGATCTCTATAAAAATTAACACACACACACACACACACACACATATATGGACGGCTGAGCTGATGACTATTATAAGACTTCATTGGTTGCTGACTTTTTTTTTTAGGACCGATTAGGTGTCCCTATTCTCGAAAGTTCAACATGTATGAATGGAAATTGATTCTTGAATAATCAAACAATACAATAATCAAACATTAAGTAGACGTGCAATCGAATTTGAGCTTTTTAAGTAGTCAGGCAGATATTTTCTGACAAGAATTTTAATATGGCCTAACATAGTCAACTGCACATCTCAAGCGTTGCTCAGCTAGTTTATACGATATTCTCCACCATCTGCAGCATTTGATCGAACTGTCGTATTGAGTGGATCGAAGCCATGACTGTCGGGTTCGTGTTTTGACATGTATTTCATGGAATAGCCGGGGACTTGTTCATACTCTAATTCAATTATATTTTTTCGAGGTAAAACTTGAGTAGTTGCTCGGATCTCAACAGCACGAGAAACTTTTTTAAAATACAATAAACTGACATATTTCAGTATATCTCCACAATCAATCAAATATCATTAATTGTGGAAATATAATCAAGATCTAAATAAGAGGAGGACAAGCGTGTCTCAATACGATTCTTAACTTCGTCCCTTCACCTGAAACTATTCCTGGAAATATCTGACACGTAACAACGACTTAATATACTGTCACAAAAATCAAAATGAATGAACATCATTTGCAAATTGCAGAGAATGTCACAAAATGAATATTAGAGCATTTTTTTTCGATTTTCAGGGAGCAAACAGCAGAAAAAACTTAGTATCCATGAATCAATAGATCAATGTTGCTTTTTGACCACAGGTCATGAGGATAGTACTCATCAAATCCATGATTGCATATTCTATATTTGACTGGATTGAAGACTGCTCAAGTCTCTACACAAGATAAAGTTGTTTTGACATAGAACTCCAAATGAAAAGGAACCAACTGAACCTTTGCAGAGCTAAGCAGTTGACGAATTTTCACGTTGCTAAGCCTCTGCTAATGACTCAACACGGGTATGAAGTTGTTGTATCACCTGACGAGAAACATATATTTATAGACAAAAAATATTATAACATCATACAGGAAAAAGTGATAGAGGAACTGTAACAGCTAAGGAAGGATACCCTTTTTCAGAGTAATAGGGTAATCAGGGCCATTCTAAAACAACTATAGGGACTAGCAGACAGGATGCTAAAATAAAGTAGTTTTAGCCCAGCCAGATCAACCACAGACATGATTTTCTCACTACGATGAAAAAGTTCTATGAATAGCAAAAGCTTCCTATATTGCAATTGTTGACCTGACCCAGACTCTCGATACAGTCAGTAGACAAGGACTGTATCAAGTATAACACGCTTTTGGCTACCCTTAATCTTTTTTGGTCTTATGAAATCCTTCTACGATGGAAAACATTCCCAAGCCTGTACGACGGATCGGAAGAGGTGTATTGTTCGCATTCTGTTTAGAATTTACGTTGCTGTCTTGCTCCATATGGTTACTTGGAGCTCTCCAGGTGACATGTTCCTCCCCTGGAGAACAGACAGCTCACTCTTCAACTTGGTCTACTTGTGAACCATACAATGAATACGTGATTTGTTGTTTCCCTCGCTTGTTGGTCAACCAAAATGTCTTTTCAAGAGATTCTACACAACCTGAACAGCACTTGGATTGCATTTTCGTTCGTCATCAACGTGAAAAAGACCAGGGTCCTTAATCAAGGATTGTCAATTCAAACATGACAACGGACTCCTTGATGCTGTCCACAGAACTTGTTACTTGGAATCGACCCTTACGTCGATCGAGAAATCAACTACGGGATAGGTTCATTTTCAACGTTTTGGTAAATTAATGGAGAGAGCCTGGAACAACGAGTACCTTACCAGCAAAACAAAAACCAAGATATCCGAAAAATGAGTGTTAAACACATTAACATATGGTTCCAACACGTGGACAACATACGGGTTACAAAAGAAAAATCTCAACATTATCCGAATATGTTGCCTTCGAATGATACTTAACATTAAATGGCAAAGTAAAATTTTGATCGCAAAAGCCTTTGAACAGGTGCAGCTCAACAACACTGCAGTAATCCTGGAGAGCTCGCTAATGCAACAAGATCGAGAGGTAAACAAGAAATCAGGTATAGAGATATGTGCAAAGACATCTTGCAGTTTTCTTTGGTCAACCATTAGTCCAGGGTTCGAATTGACTCTGCCCGGGTATGTTGCAGTCGCTATCACGGAAAAAATAGAGATGATGGTGTGGATAGAGGCAGTTGCAAGAGTTTGTCGAGAGGATTAGTGCAAAACATTTCGATATTCACTATAAGTCATGGCTACAGCGGATAATAATGTCTAATCCCAATTCTGCTTTTTGTGCATTGATTTTTTTGAATTCGTTGAGTTTGTTTGATGGTTTTGCTATTGGATGGAAGAGGGCTGCTGTTTTACAGATGTTCGATATATTTTCTCTTTTGTACATCCATAGTTAATGATTAAACGTTATGATAAACAGATCGAAAGTAATCAAGTCGAGTTATAAATTTCTTAAAAAATAGCATTTAATTCATAGAAAGATGGTTCATGCAAAGTTGGTTCGTAGAAAATTAGTTATGTCAATATCTAATTTACTGGAGATGAGTGAAAAAAATACCTTCAAACAATAATACGTGAAATGTATTGTATGTCCTTGAACAGAAAAAAAATCAAATTAAAAAAAAAAATAGTCTCATCGACTTTTGGTCATACATCACTGATATGCATATCATCTCTCATTCTGGTGTTTAAGTTTCCTACTCATGAGTGAGACATGAAAATGTTAATAAAAATATCTTCAAAAGGTCATGAAACTTGCTAACATATATATATATATATATATATATATATATATATATATATATATGTATTGAAAAGTAAGAAATGTACAAGTATTCAAAGTGAATGATAAAGTACGAAAATCTCACCCAAAATATCATATATTTTTCCTGATTCAGTCTCCAGTATTCCAATTGATATCCAGGGAGATCCGTATATTATATCCATATATTTTTCTGTCGATAATATTCTACAATGTTTTTGCTTATATGGGATTCAATTTGAACGTAGCCTATGACCTTTGTGTGGTTGTGTTATATCTGCATAAAAGTATCAGCCTTGATTAAGTATAGACTTTGATCAATACCAATGCTTACTTGCTTTGCTTCTCTTGCTCGGATAAATTGCTTCACTGATTGATGTATATAAACAAGTGAAAAAGGCCAGTCTTGAAACAAAATCTGGAATTTTATATTGAGAAACCTAATAGAGAACAGCACAGGGTATTACTAGTCACATTGGGAATTGTTGCAGATATTGGCCGTTACCAACTGTTGATAGTAAAAATCCATGATGCTGTAAAGATGTATTGTTCATATAATATCTTGTCCAAGCTTACAAATATTACACCACATACGAACTGATTGTTACATTTATTTTTCAATTGAGGTTAATGTTTCTCTCATTGGTAGTTCTTTAATTGAGCACATAACTGAATAAAGCAGCATCAGATATATATATATATATATATATATATATATATATATATATATATATATATATATATATATATGTGTGTGTGTGTGTTTGTGTGTGTGTTTGTGTGTGTGTTTGTGTGTGTGTATATATATATACATTCATTTATTTATTTATTTATTAAAAACTGATATACTGGCAAATAAGCGAGGCTTCCAACCCTTTGTCCAGTTGCTTTTAATAAACCTGCTATAAAAGTGAATAATACATACGTCATAGACACATACATAGAGAAAGTAGACGGACCCTGCTGAGAAGGAGGGAAGAATTGAAAAGATAATCGTTGATCTAATATAGAATAAAACGTCACTTGGCGTCAACTGATACCAATGACTCGGTTAATATAATGGTATGGGGAAGAATTGGAAGTCTTCATGGATAAGATACTAATTTAAGGTAGCAACAATTGTATTTCGGGAGATTTATGTTTCAGTAAATTGTTTATTGTGATAGCCTGTGTTTAGTAAATTGATGAAAAACATGAGCACTTTTCTCTACAAGAACCAAATTTGGCATTCATATAAATTTGACAATAATGAAACTTTCACTTCACAGAAGCACTTTAGTGCCCCCTTCTTGCAGTAAGTGGCGCCACCTACATGTCAACACTACAGCAGCGCACAAAAATTTGTTCTATTTTATGTTATTATTCTGTTTGCAGATTAAATCCTCCTGAGAATATTCTGTGAATATGATTTAATGGCACTGAATTGACTTGACTAATATTTCTGGAGAATTTCCAAACAGTACGAATTTGCATGGAAAAAGCATAAAAAATCATGAATTGTTTTATTCCCTTACGTACACGAGTTAAAAATATATCAATATCACATGTTCCTGGAAACATTCATTTTCTAACAAAAATTCTATAGCTTTCAGATTAACATCGGTTATTCAGTAATAATTTAGTTGCACACATGCACAATCAGAGGCTGACATACATTGCATCTTGACCTCGAACAACTTCAAAGCATTCTACGCCCTTCTGATAACTACAGTAGTTGCCTGCAACATTTACGTGTTTCTGGAAGGAAGGTTCAGAATGACATTGAGGTGTCATCTTCTCTTGCTCATTCCAAATCAGATGGAGGTATGTGGGGGTATAGTACCGCAATCTGTGCCAAGATATCACCTCCCCAGTAGCGTGCACGATTGATATGCTCAGCTAAGGCTTCATTGTTCGGGTGAAGTGATTTCATGGAGGCCATTCCTTTTCATGTAAATGGGTCTTTCCTAAAAACATTGATGTCAGATGCAGTACTTGTTCTGCCATATGGAAGGATAAAACAACTCTCCAGCAGAGAATGTGTCCCTGCAGAAATACCTCTACATGTTGCTGATATCACTCTGAATGCCATCCCTTCGGGGAGACTTTCCAAACTTTCCAGCAATTTCTTTAAAATGATGATACTGTGTCACAGCCTACTAACTTATGAACACCCGGTAGAGATCATGGTTTAACAGCACCCATGGTTACAAGAAATACCATTGACGGAGATATCCAAGTGCAAGGTCCACGCTAAAAGCAACCAATATATCAGTGATCTAAAGATGACTAAACTATGCCACAGCAAGCGCAACATAATCAGTATCAATGTTTGTTTTTTTGTTTTTTTGATGTCCCTGTCAACCTTACACACCGCATTAGCAGCTGCTGATAATTTCGTGTCTGCTCTTCCAAGCTGACAGGTTGACAGTTAATCCACATGCAGTTGCTGGGAACCAAAACCCACTCTTTCCATCAGTGACATACGCCACTATCACTATCAAAAGCCTACAACTCAAACTTAAAAAGGCAAACAAACTTTCTTCGTTATTGCTGTTTACCGTGAATTGAGATCAGCATTGCAGATCTATTTCTTCCCGACGTCCGATGCCAAATCCTGGCTTCCAAAGTGTATATGGTTCTGAACTGTCTGTAAAGAAAATATCCCAAACTAAATCATCACTCCGAAGTTGATGTATGGCACAAAGTAGCATAGTCTTTGAAAGTCTCGCAATCTCCAGGCAGTAAAAAGTGAACTATTGCAAGCCCATCAAGTATGAGTGCCCAATGCTGGTGAGTCTGGAGAAGGACATGCGTGACTCTGAAAACAGTAGTAGATCTGACGTATTGCTAAATCTCAGGTCACCAGGATCAGACAAACATGTCGGGTATGAATGATTCCCAGGGACGAATAATCCATCAAGGTTAATGGATTTGGATCGGAAGGAGACGCACTTACGAGCCCATACATCACAATCAGCTTGAATCACAGGCAACTGTAGTTTGATTAAAAATTTTCTCTTAGGCGAGTAAATAGTATAATGTTGTTCTGATATATTACATGTCACCGCCCCTGATCAGTGTATGGACTGGTATCCCTTCGGACTATAAATTTCTACGTCTTTCATTGTGGTGACTCATTGACTCTTTACAATCTCTCTGGATTGTAACCCAAATAAATGCTTTCTCAAAATGAATCACCAATATCTCTGGTAGTGGCCTCATAAGATGAGATCTGGTGATGGAATGTCCTGTGTACAGAATGAGTTTGTTCGTGATGACGTACTTTTTTTATATGATCGATCATCTTCAGAACTTTCAAACTTTTCCACGGAGAAAAACAAAAAACAGTACAAACCAGTCAATGCCTGATTTACAGTCCCCTTTCCTACTGATGACTCAATTAATTCTCCCCAGAAGTCGTATATTCAAAACTTGACTTTGATCCATAGTAATTCCTAATGACACATCTCTACTTTTATGAATAATAGAAAATATGTTTCGAAATTTAATTTCAACATCCCGTAGTTGTTATTTAAGGGCAACCTATGCCACAAACATGTACATTAAACCACCGAGCATAATACTGTTGATCCATAACAAGACCTCATGGAATAATATTGCACATAGACCTAATACACAGACCAATGAATACGATGCGCTGTGCTCTCACGCTGATAAAAGATAATCAGTTGCAGTTCAAGATTGAAGTTCCAATATTTGAAATGTTAACAAGTTTTCTTTTTCACATGTAGGTATCAATTCCTCTCCTCGCAGGATCTTCATGTGGCTATTGAAGCTCTCCTTCTTTTGAAATGACATGACTGCAGTCGTGACCTGTATGATCTTGGTTAAGTGACTCCTTTAGGGAAGGGTTTACTGTGCTTACTGGTATTCTAGTCTGAATTAAATCTTCGGCCTTCCCCCTATCTTCCAGTCATTAACCATCTCGTAGTGCTGTCCTTTCAATATGGAGCCACTGGACCTGTTTAGCAATTGTAAGTCATCAGAGGTACTTGCCAAAGATCATATTTTGTCTTGATAAGTCACCATTTCCACGCTAGGAAAATTTTCTGGGAAAGCAATAGAATGCAACTAAAGTTAAGGGGTCTTCATTCATTAATTTGATGCATGAATATGATTAAAATGAGTAGAAAAAAATGAAAGCAATTCCACCGGTATATATATATATATATATATATATATATATATATATATATATATATATATATATATATATATATATATATATATATATATATATACTCAGTGGAAGGTTATATGCATGAGTGAGAGGTAAAAAAAATGTCATTATACTTTGATATTTGAAAAACTCCCTTCCATTAGCTGGGTGAGATCATTATGGTTACATTAAAAACGTAGTATCTTTCTTATACATGGTTTTTGGCATTAGTTTAGGTTGGGTTATTTGATGAGAAAAATATCGATTATAGCTTACTAATTGTAAAAAGTCGAAAAAATTGGAACTTTTTCCGGAATCAAGTATACTGAACGTTTGGCACAGATACACACAGACGCACCCGTGCACATGCCCACACACGCACACATACACACATACATACATATACACATACAAATACACGCAAAAAATGATACTGATGTATTGTTACCTTCGGGGGCACAACTAAACAAGTTCCTAAAGTTAGCTATAATATGACAAACGAGTCTTTAACTCAACTCGGAAAGATGGAATATTGCAAATACATTTGAATAATCAAACAATGAAAAATATAGCTATGCATTCTACTTACAGTTTCTTCTATAAGTACACATTAAATTCATGTAAGTATATAAACTATGTACATGTATACGTATGTGAGTTTCCCCACTCTCTCTATTTTTTTTCTATAGAATCACACACACGTAAACTGCATATATTCAACCTTATATGATTTACATATATGCTTATATGAAATAATGTTCATGCGGAAAGGAGTGTCTATGTAATAAAATTACATTCATTAATTTGTAGGTAATACACTCAAAAATACAATAAGGCACATGCCAGGGGAGATACATCGATAAAACATCATCTTTGGTAGGCCTTTTTCTGTAATGCTCAATGAATTTACTGCTTGGTCGAGCCTAATGCGTTTTTCTGAGGTCGAATTGTCATTGGTAAATGGTTGAACAAATAGAAGAGGGCATCAGGGAAGGGACTCGTAAGTTTTTGCGATGTGAAGATAAGAATGGGTTGCTCGATATTTGCTAGCTTAAAGGAAGCGTAGAAAATGAGGGAAGGCAGAATCAAAGAATTAGAGAAAAAAATCAAAGGTAGATGAAGAAAATAAAAGTAAAAAAAAATCTTTGCAATAAATAGGAAATATTTTCTCTATTTGAAAATGAATTGAAGAAAATTGGTTTTCCATACGAGAATTTCTTTTTTGGAATAAGACGGGAATTATACATATATATATATATATATATATATATATATATATATATATATATATATATATATGAAATACGGAAAAAAATCAAAAACAAAAACAAGAAAAAATATGGAAGGTCAGATGGGCAAAATCCGAGTAAAAATGAAAGAGAATGGAAGAATATAACGTGAAAAAACGGAATAGAAAATACGGGGCAGAAATATTTTTTTGGGTGTGAACAATTGGAACACAATTTCTGAAATCAAAAAGCCAGGTAAGGAAGAACTATTGATAACAACAACAATAACAAATATAATAATATCATCAATAATACGATGATACAGCAACAACTACTACTACCACTACTACTACGACTATTAGTAATAATAATAATAATAATAATAATGATAATAATAATAATAATAATAATAATAATATTTCCTTAAAACATAGTTTTTAAGTAATCAAATGAATACATTAGAATGAAACAAATCTGATTACTTCTTTTTACATTTATCAAAATATCAACGTAAGTTTCGGATTTAAAAATGATCTGTGAAATGGTTTAATGTTCATTTTTTACAAATCTGAATTTAAACTCGGTTTACAAAAAAAAAAAAAAAAAAAAAAGGAAATGGCAGATTTTTATAATCTCCTAACGTAGGGAATCTTTATATTTTCAATACACAGATTATTCATACATTATCATCTTTCAAATTTTCAATACGCTGTTAAAAAAGTTAGACGTTACTTAAGCATCTATAAACATCTTCTGACAGAAGTGTGTTGTGTTTTACAATATGTGAATGGAATGTATATACTTCTCGGTCTATTGAGATATCTTTAAAATAATAGTAGTTGTATATATATATATATATATATATATATATATATATATATATATATATATATATATATATATATATATATATATATATATATCGTTTATGTAAGTAAATATATTGCTTAATTCGGTTCAGCTGATCGTCCAGCTCAGTGTACGGCAGGGGTAAAATGTCAGCCTCTAGATCTGAAGTCGAAGTTTTGATCCAAACTCGTACTGGAAGTGATATGGGATAGTCTATAGCTGCACTTATGATTAGTGCATGACACAATCAATAAGTATATATATATATATATATATATACATATATATATATATATATATATATATATATATATATATATATATATATATCACATGGAGTAGACGACAGAATAAATATTTAAAAAGAACGGGCTGTTCCAGCAATTGAACCTCCGACAGATAGGGTTGGCACTCTAATATAATGTTGCTCCAACCATTGGTAATGCAAAGTCCATAATAAGTGTTACAACTTCTAATTTCAATCGTTTCTCTCAACCTGACAGTTATCTATTATAGAATGGAGAGGTGGTCTGATTATAAATTGTGTTGTATTATATCAAAATATTGATATATTTGTTAAGCTCAATGGTACCAGCAACGCTACTTTGAAGCAGTTGCCTTATGCATTGAACTTATAATGACAGGAGTTTATTCCATATAAACGTCTGAATACAATAAAACGACATTCATTATCACTCCGTCAGATCCTGATTTACATATAAATATATACATATATATATATATATATATGATGCGAAACGTAGGAGACAAAATGGATCCCTTTACCAATGGATTGTTAAAAATTATCTTTTATCGACCGACTTTTTTGTCTTATGAAAGTTTGTGTTTGGATATATTTCTTGACTTATTATAAATGGAGTACAAATGAAAGAAAATGATAGAATTGATGAAATAAAAACTGAAGCAAATCGAAAAAATCATATTGTTATTGCTTTGAATCAATTACATTTATAATACCTCACTTCACCCGTGCGCCATTTGTTACATCGAGCTGACGAGTGTGCAAGACTCTACAATTAGTTAAATCAGTTAGTTCATCAATATGAAATTGAAAAAACTTGACAAGATACCCGGTCAGATTCAATCGCTGTAAAGAAAAAAAAAATGAAGTTGTAGAATAGACGGATAGAAATCAGTCTGTGTTTACTGTTTGATTTAATTTGTTTTCAAACGAGTGAAATTTGTGACTCTAAGATTTTTTGAGATCTCTGAAGTTGTTAGGATAAAGAATACTGAAAAGATATAGATGTACCCCAAAAATGAATCAAAATAATTGCTTTGTACCGAGATAAATAATCCAATTTCAAATCAAAGAAGTAACAAATTAACACTGTAAAGATGAACATTTGTAGTCATGTTGGTAAAGTTGCTAAAATCGAATAAAAGCTGCCGTTTTAAAGTTGACCAGTAGAAAGAAGATACTGAAATCAAAATAATTATACATAAGTGAGTGTGTGTGTGTGTGTGTGTGTGTGTGTGAGGTGTGTATGTATGTGTGCTCCCACTTGTGTGGATGTGTACAAGCCATGGATTTAATGAAGGTCTCGTTATCGTAAAGAAGAAACATAGCAAAAAATATTGTTGTTAGCAAGGTATATCTGTCTTACTCTCAATCTCTCTATTTAGCAACACTACCATACCGCCTCGCCATGGTAAAGTCAATTGGTGGACAGCAGGTAGGCTGATTTAAGGGACATTTTAGTATCGACAAAAGCAGGATTCTACATTAAAAACTCACTAAAACGGGCTCTCAGGTCACATGCCGAAAATATAACACAAATATGTTGACCTGTTGTACGGTCGGCAGTCATATACGGATGGATGGGTGGACACTTGGCGAATCATAATACGATAAACAAGAAGTAAATAAATCAAACTATTTGGTGATAAGATATACAAAAGATAACTTGATCTGATCAGAAAAAAAATTGTGAGTTCACGCAAATAATCTACAGGATAAATACATGTAAAAAATTGTCCAAGTCACTCGATTAAAACTTGCTAATTTACGCTATTTATCTTTTGGAATACCTTTTTTCACGGCAATTTACAACCACACATTAGTGAGGGGATTTTTTTCTGCCGGTAATGATATTTAAAAAAAATTGAAGTCAGAAATGGTGGAGCAGGAAATGGAAAAAAAAAAGATTTGGACTATGCAAACCACAGCGATACTTGGGTTTGCTAGAGAATCAAGAAATATACTGCAAATGTGGAACTACTCAACTTAAGTTATCTGCAATTGGATAACAGCTATTCTGAACATGGCATGTGCAATAAAAACATACAAAAATTTTTTGACAGTACAAACCACAGCGCTGCGGTGATATGCGAGGACGCTGAGAAAAGGGCTTGGACCTGAAACGGCGTACAATCATTAAACCACCAGTCAGAATCACCAGTGAGAACATGCAGATCATTGAATATCATCAAACAAACTTTCTGTTGTTTTTGATTATATATATATATATATATATATATATATATATATATATATATATATAAGTGTGTGAATGTAAAGCATTTCCTTTTAATCCTGGCGTATGTATCAGAATGCGAGTGTGCATGTAGTTTTTTGTTCTCTTTCTACATTGGGTATTTTTGCGATTTGGGGCGAATTTACATTCTATCAGGGGACAACAACTGCAACTCAAAGATAAAGAAAGAACATAATGGAATCCATTTATATTTGCAAATACATTTGTTCCTGCAATGTGCATTTTATGCACGAGTGAAAATTAACAAAAAGACGGGGCTATTAGTTAAATGCATTAGTCTGTGCAAAAATACATTTGAACGCACGAACACCATCTTTATATATATATATATATATATATATATATATATATATATATATATATATATATATATATACATATATATATATATATATTTACTTTTTTGCTTGCGTATTTTTCACATTATTTTCCCATAAAGATATACGTTCCTAGTGTGTCTCCGAGAATGAAATATGATTATGAAGCTGTATTTGAATTCATGTTGGTTTTTCTTCTTCAGTTAAGTCGTCAATTCTCATCGGGGTATTTGGATTTCCGCATGAGTTGTTGAGTGGCCTATAAGTTTCCTGAAAACTTTTGTTGCGTGGTTAGCGGATGCCAGGCGAACATGAAAATTAGGCAAATGAATAAAGTATCGGTTGCTTCTGAGAATCTTTTTTTTGGGAGGTATCAGAATTAGTTAATGTCCAAAGGTTGACTTTAGATATACCATTCCTAAAGACACAGTGCATTCTCCAGAACATCACCTAAAAAACTTATCAGCCGTTTTTCGCCATAAAATGAGTGATATATTCTTTCTTTCAGACACATCAAGTTGGAATGCAGCAGGAATCTATATTACTCGTGAATTTTAACTAACTGAAGAGAAGAAAAACACTGCAGTGCACAATCGAAAGCTTTGTAACATTAACTGAATTGATGAGAATAGTAGACCGACCAATTCATGGAATATAAACGAAATATAGCTGAATAAACAATACTTGGGATTATTGTTATCACAATACTGAATCTTTGGGAGTTTTTGTTTAATTTTCTTCTATTCCCACAATATTATTCTTTAACTCAACTATGAGACTGCTCCATATTTTCACCATCATTTTTGGAATGTATTATCATAAAGTGCATATTAATCTTGGATAGAAAGTTATATTTGTTGTATTGATACTTCAACAAGCAATTAGAACGGACACTTGGCCTCTTAGCAAATTTATTAACAATTTTATGTATTTGTTCAAATGTTTACGCTGGATTATAGTTTCATCATTTTTCAGAAAACTTATCAAGGCTTGTGCTTATAATAATGAAAATTAGACGTACCCCTGATTTTGAAGCTAGCAATGGCGGATCAACACCGAAGTGTTTTCTAATGAGATTCTCGTTAATTTCAGCGTGAGTTTCAATGCAGTCACACAATTATATAAATTTTTGATCCTGGAATATGTTTTTGCGGTTGTAAGACACCAGAAAAAGAGAGATTAGTGAGTTGAATTGCATTGATTAAAAAATTAACAGAGAGGTTTCTTTGACTAAAGCTGGCAACTGCCTTGATCAAGAGAATCAGGGATAGAGTTGGGGAATTTTTGGCTATGAACTCATGATTACTCCATTATTCTTTTTGCTAGGATGTCAGCTTTCAAATATGTAAGAGCATTAAATTAGGTGATTTGAGAGATCAACAGAGGTCAACAGGTCACAGGAAGTCGGTCATGCGATATATTAAGGGTTTTAATCAAACATATTCTAGATATGCAACTTTGAAAGTGGTATTCTCGAAAATATCTTATTCAGATATGCGTACACAATTGAACAGATCTCTAAGAATCGTTTATGATTTTGCAAAAGAACAAATGTTCTTGCTCGAATTTGATTGAAATATCAATACGTCCTGAATTTTCTAGATGCAGTCTCTTTTTTTATGAGTTTGGTTATGCATTAAACTATTCGTGAATTCTTGCTTGCATTCGATGACTTTGTACAACAGACTAAAGCTAATTGCCTCTTGATTAAGGGGTTTATTTTTAGTTTGTCTTTTCTTGTTTGTTTGTTGTTGTTTTTGTTGACTTTTATATAAGTAATAAAAATTGTTTTCTACATGTAATATATCTTCTTTTCTGTACCTTCCTCTTCACCTTATTCACTATGTGTCTTTTCTCTTTTCTATTCAATCTTGCACTCAGCTCCTTACATTTTTTATTATAACTCTCTATCAATATATCTTTCGCATATTTCACAAACACACACACATACACACACACATATATATATGTATGTATGTATGTATGTAGGTATGTAGGTACGTATGTATGTATCGATGTCAAATTGTTTAATTGATCTTATTTGTTACTTGTATACGGTATTACTTATTCTTTTATCTCAACCACTAATCCCTTCCTATCTAATTTAGCCATGCGTTTTCAAATAATAAGTCCTTCATTTTGCATCAATTTTAATCAATTGTTTCCGTCTGATTAATTATTTCTTTTCTCATTTTTCTTAGATGTCTACGAAATTAATCCGGCAGAAAACGTTTATATTTATTCATACACTTTGGAGAATACTGTGAATGAAATTAAAAAATTCCACAGAATTATTGACGGCAGTTGACACTTAATCAAAAGCTGACTACCTATATGCATACTCCACAGATATATATCTACCATGACTTTTCGTGGCAGAGTCTTCCTAAAAGTTTATTTGATGAAGTTTTTAACAAGTTCAGTGACCCAGATCGTGTCAACAAAATTGTATGAATTAGTACAGACAGCTGTGAGAAAAGACATATCCCTGCAATGTAATGATCAAACCACAAAATGAAGCAAAACATTAGCTTACTACAGGAATATGCAGAACCCACTTGAAATATATATATATTGATTTTCACCGTGCTTTGTTAAAATCTATTTGTGAGATTGCATCCGGCTCAAGCAGCAAGAAAACGGTCAGTACAAATGGCGACGTCCCCTGAACTGATTTGCAAATCCCCAGCCTGAGGAAATCAACATTCTACAATATTGTCATCCCTCTGTTTCTGTCAGTAAAGGCAAAATTACATCGTACTCATTCATAGACTTATTTTCAGAGTTTCAGTACTCGATATACAGATTGAAATTAAGGCTTTGTAAGAGTATTTTTTATCAAAATTTGCAAAATTCAATGCTTATTCATTGAATCCCACTAATTGCTACCTTTAGTATGATGTAAATGTGTTCATAGCTTTGTTAAGAAAGCCCATAGTTTACATAGATTGAATAATGTGATAAATACCAAATAGCAGCATTTCCTATCTCTTGCAAACATGAGTCAGTCATATGCATGCACACTCTATACATGGGGAATAACACAGTTTTTGTTGTTAATTTAAAGAAAATATTTTATCTCACTGAAGCATTTCAAGAAGATGTAATTCATATTTTGAAATTAGAAATATTAGCTAATAATGTCTTACCTGTTTATTATCCAGTTTTTTTGGAGAGCTCTAATTGTCCCTGATGAAATATGGAAACTATCTTAGGGCTCCCGTAATCATATACCTCTGGTAACAATGTTTCATTTTGGCAACGAATAGATAAACAGAATTAGATTTTGGAAGAGGTTTCTGGAGATTCAACCCACTAATAAACTGCTTCGGGGTTCCCTTATTACCCACCAAAATGTGACTGTTCTTGAGTCTTGCTGATATAGAAAGACAAACTGAAATTATGGGAATTATTGTACGATTATGATCACTATATGTATGTTCACATGTTGAAATTTGATGTAGAAAGTTGGCATTCCCTTACTTATTCTGTTTGAACAGAGCCAACAGTCACTTTCATTGACTTGACAAAGGATTTCAACACGGTAATGAAGTCATATCTCTGAAATAATTTGGTGGAAAATATGTTGCCTCACTTCTTTAGCTTCTTGCTCTGATTATCTAACTCAAAGTGACTTTTCTAAACCCTTCCTAATCACAGATGACTTCTAGCAAGGTGTATCTTGACTCCCATTCTATTTTCTATATTTTCTACACGATGTTGAGGCAAGTAATAAGGGAGATGGGCAACACCTTCAAACGGAAAAAAACAACAGCCAATTAAACTGGAAATTAGACCTACTCTTGTGAAGATATATATCTTTGGTCAAGATTTGTGACTGAACTGAAGGTTTGAGGAAAAGAAGTCAATTGCATGTGTTTATAACAGTGGCATTCAACACTGTTACATACATTTTAGGAGGCTCAACAAAAAACACTCTTGAACGTAATATCGAGGAAAAGAAAGATCGATACTTTATCAAATATTGATTACACTTTATCTCAGTGGCAGAGGTTGGTGTTTGATCCCAGCTAAAACCTTGGTTTCCTAATGTTGGATTTTCAAAGAGACATGCCATCCCTCACCTAAAAGAGTTTCGCACCCTTTTTTCCCTGAATATAAACTGGGATAGTGTTATACCAAGTTTTGATAGATATTGATAGTGATTTACCATGGAATGCCATACCAGTAAAGGATAATGTTATGTTTTTGGGGAGCTTTTGTAGTGGAACTTCTGCATTGAACGAGAAGCGTTTAAGTTATTACGACAATTGCAAATTGTATCTTTCCTCTGTGACCTCAAACTTTTCACTAATCAATAATGTAAGTCTCTTGAGGGATTCATGATATCCTGCGGATTATTTTATACTACTACTACTACTACTACTACTACTACTACTACTACTACTACTACTACTACTACCAATAATAATGATAATAATAACGATAATAAAAATAATAAGAATAATTATGAACATAATATAAGTCTTCAAAAGATTTGGATGAGGGTAAAGTTAGCTATAAAAAGATAGCATTATAGCTGCTCGGGAATGTTCATGGCCAAAATGTCAAAGCAATGTCAGTGTAAGATAGACTTCGAACAGTTCGAGAAGGTTATTCAAATTTGTCGATTTCTACCTTACAACTGATATCACGTAATGGCCTCAGCGTATTAAGAAAGACACTGGCGTTGCAATGAAAAAGACAACAATAAAAAAATTGAAAAGAATGCCACAATTCAAAATAACTGATATTCATAATTCCCCTCAAAACAGCAATTGTCAGCGTTTTCCTTGCAGCCTGATCGCCATTGAGAGTTTTATTCAAGTCCCAGGGGAGCCCTGTCAAACATGGACAAAACTCAAATAGTTAAGCAAAAATTTAATATCCATTATTCCAGTACTCCTGGACAAGCTTGACCTGTAGTTATGGGAATAAACTGAAATATTCACACCTACCATCAAAAAAACACTAATAAAAAAAAAAAAAGGTATATTTGATGATTATTTCTATTATCCAGTGTTTGGGATTAATAGACTGTACCTTCCTTTGGATGCTTGTTTTTATTTTTGGCCGCTTCTTTAGATCTCTGATTTTCCCCCGATATTATCTGGTTTGCAAAGAAATAAATATTGGGCCATACGAGCAAAAGCACAATGAAAATGGACTTTCATCCGAGAAAGGAGGTTTAGTGAGTGTTTAGTTGGATAGCAATAAATCATTAACAATTGAGACTCTGCTACCCTGATTTGGAGTGAAAAGAAGCTTGAGTATGATGGTTCTAGGTTCGATCCTAGTGTGAGACAATATAACAATACTACTAATGTTAAAAGGGGAGTACGGTCAATATACCACCGTCGGATAAATAAAGGGTTCGGTTCGTTACTTCCCCAAATCTACCAGATGATACCTGACGATGGCCGTAGAGTACAACGACCGAAACGTTGTATGAAAAACAGCAAAGATGAGGAGGGTCCAAATATCAATAGAAATAATGGCCTTATCTGTAAAGATGACAAAATCGGTAATTTAACAACACTCAACGACCTCGTTATTTTCAAGATCTTGATCCGTCTGATCACCACTTAATTTTAGAACTTAAAGAACCATCAGGTGGGATGAGTTCTCAAAATATATGGAAAAAAGAAAACTAGTCTACGTAAATTATATTCCAGTAATTTTTTATACTTTCATACAAATAATATAATGAAATTCATTGAACATAAGTTGAAGAGGATAAAAAAAATTAACAAATATCTATGATAGTATTTCTGATCCTAAATTTAGAGATTACTTACGGGATATATATATATATATATATATATATATATATATATATATATATATATATATATATATATATATATATATATATATATATATATATATATATAAGTGTATATATATATATATAACGTACTTGTTGCATTGAGTTAAATAAATACAACAGATAGAGACCGAGAGAGCAACGCTACACCACAGATTCAATTCATGAGGCCACCCACTTTTCTACAATTGTTTTTTCTATTTATGCTATCTAGTCCAAGTCTGACATGATCTCGGTGATATCATAAGATCATTTCGAATAAGAGCTTTAATGTGATATAATCATTCTTTTGGACCATAAATATCATTTTGATTTATATATATATATATATATATATATATATATATATATATATATATATGATTATATATATATGTGTGTATATATATGTATATATGATGAATATATATGATGAATCAAATGAATAGTGTATAACCATGAACATGTAATGCTCAATCAAACTTAGCATTGGTGAGACTAGGTATCAGAAAATGAATTTTGCTCTCGTACGGTAGCTCAAAATTGTTCTTGGGTTAATAAAAATTCAGATTTTACCCGGAGAATGATGTTGCAGATAAATTAATACATGAAGTTGAGTTAAGCGAAAAGAATTCTAAGAATAGTAATGGACGATTATCAATACATTGAAACCTCTACCATGTAATTATTAATATAGTTGTTGTGGAAATAATACACGTGGAGTTAGAGGCCAGTTTGAATAATATGCTCAAGGGGTTATTAACAATTTGGCTTATTCATACCTCGCAAGCAATTATCCTGAGCACCGAGCAAGATTATTAAAATATTCACAAAATGCTTTTCCATCTAGATTCCTACTTATAGAACTACTCACATCAGAACACAAGCTATAATCACTCATCAATTTAAGTTGTTCGTCAAATTCAATTGGAGCAATAAGAGAAGCGATGGCTGAAGGTGACTTAGAATTATACTTAATATCCATTATTGTTGACCGGAAATTGCTGCTCAGACCATTTTGTTGCACCCACAATGAATAGAACAAAATACTATGTACTCATTATGTCAACCACCCGATATTAATTTGACTAATGGAAGTAACAGTGGTCATTAATGATTAATAATTTTTATTAGATTTCTTTTCATCTGATTTCTGGTGCCCTTGATTAAGACCCACCACGCCATTATTTCACGACAGTTAATCGAAGATCTTGGTCTGGCAATAATAAATAAGTTTCAATAATACATACTTAACGGTTGCAACGTAATCATATTCATATTACAGTTGAAAGATATAAATTTGTGAAAAAGATGAAAATGCTTCATTCAAGTGATTCCTACATCTTGAGATTATAGATTATGATTTTTATATGCACAAGTAGATGTAAACAAGCGATGAAAATATGGTGAAAGGAAACTTAGATGATTATATTAAGAATGTTTCATTCAAGAGATTCAATCAATAGAAGGCGTTTACGTCGATCACCTACTTGTAAATCAAGTAATAGAAAAATGGAGAAGTACCGAGAAAAATTCAAAAAGTTGAACAATCATGAACGAAAATTATAGAAAATACGAAAAAATCTTTTATGATATATGATATATAAGAGATATAACAAAAAATATATTTAGTGAAGGTATAACAAAAATATATTTAGTGATAGATTGATTTAAATCCAATTGTGTAAAACTGAATTTGCTTTCAAAAATGATATTTGTGGGTTTTGAGAATGTTTTGAACTTCTAAAAACAAACCAAAAGTTTTTTTTTTACGGATTCAAGAAGTATAGACCCATTGAAATATTTGTTCATTCTGCTATAAATTCAAAACAATATTTGACTTGTATTTAGCCAAAGATTTTGACCATTCAAGTGTGTGTTGGCAATGAAATAATTGCTGGTGTTTATAAAGATCTATATGCAAATCTTTTGCGTCAAAGGAATTGCAAAATACCTAGTGCAGCATTTAATTTGAATCTTGTATGAATGATGATGGAAAAGGAATTTGCTGAGGTCGCTGATTTTTTCTTGTTGGCAGAACTGACTGCTCGTACAATTTCCTTTTACCTCGTGTTACAGATTTGGGATTGCTACACACACAAAAAAACACTCATGAACAGCCCTACTATATATATATATATATATATATATATATATATATATATATATATATAGTAGATTGTGGATTCACTATACAAACTAGTTTCAGCCCTATTTGGGCCTCATCAGGCAGATTCGCCTGATGAGGCCCAAAGAGGGCTGAAACATTATCTAGTTTGTGTAGCGAATCGACAATTCACTATTTATTTTCAGCTCTACTCTAAAACGACTCAACATGGGTAAAATGTTGTATGTATCGGGCACTCTATGAAATGAATCCATAATATTTCAGAAGTGGCTTTTTTACTATTGATATATTAGTACATTATGTTATACTGCTAGCCTGATTAGTACCACACACACGCACACACACACACACACACACACACACACACACACACACACATATATATATATATATATATATATATATATATATATATATATATATATATATATATATCAAAAAGAAGTATGTTGCTATGTACACGTCCATTGAAGGATATTACCCAGATGTTGAGATTTTGAAATATATACCTGCAAATGATTCTTAATTGCTGCCAGATTTCTTTAGATATAGATGAGGATTGTATGCAGAATAAGTGGGAAATTAAAAGAGAGCATTTACTCAACCACAACAGAAGGAAATATATATATATATATATATATATATATATATATATATATATATATATATATATATATATATATATATATATGTATGTATATCTATGTGTGTGTGTGTGTGTATATGAATCAAGTTGATGTATTACTTCTAAAATTCAAACTTCACGATCTCAAACGAGGAAAAAGCTGAGATAATTCATAACAACTGTCCAACAGTTGATAATGATATATGAAATACATGTTTATTTAAGTTTGATAGTGTGCTGCGTGTGACAGATAAGATTGAATAAAATGAGCACGATTTTTTTTAAAGCTTGACTAATTTGCCAACAAGCTGTATATTTCTGGAAATCAAGCCGGCCCTTATATTCCCACTTTTAAAGTGATATCCATGTGGACTCATATCCAACATTACTATGCACTTTTTTTCAGAAGCCCATTTTGTTTCTAACCTTATTCAAACATGAGATTGAATTTGTGCCGTAAGGTTGTCGGGAAATGTGCGTTTAAACTAAATGGCAACACACACAGAATGTTTCGTAAATAATTATATAATTTCTCGCCCATCGACAAACAGTATTTTATCATCAATGGTTCCTCCAAGATGCTGTTAGGGCGAAATCCTCTCTGAAAATACCATACATATAAAAAAAAAAAACACTGTTGTAAATCCGATTAAGGAATTTGATAAATATCGGGTGTAAAATCACGATAGGTTTCTAAACATTTCCAAGGCACATCAAAAATTTGCATTATAATTTTGATAGTACGGTATACGATATTGTTTCAATAGAATCCCGTGAAAGGTATATCTCTATGAAACCATATACATTCATACAGCAATATCATACTCTCCAGAAGCCAATATAAGCAACATGCTTTCCTGCCAGGAATCTCAGCTCCAAGAAACCTAACTTCAACTGTCACCAGCACTTTCAATGATGAAAAATCCAACGTGACACGACAGAAGAAGCTGATGGCAGTTGTTCTGTCTCTTGGTCTATAAAATATATGTTTCAGATGCTTTCCATTCTTTAGACAGCGGAACTATTTCGAAAGTGTTTGAGTAGTTCTCTCCATATATGCAACCATCTGAAAGAGCACAATACTTGCTGAAGAGAAAAAAAAAAGGTCAGGTAACCTTCTAACATAAATGCAACGTATATTCTAATTAAAGATTTCTGAATACTTTTTGTCTCGTATACATTTCATTATATTTCTTCTACTTTCTCACTAGAATATTGCACGTATACTTATTCATTAAAAAACGATTTCACATTATTTGTGATATATTTACCAAGTCTGGAGTAGATAGGCACAAGACCAAGTATTTAGTAATAATATTTGATATCATCGATGTTCCAAATGGAAGAGACCGAGGTTAAGTCAATAAAGAATATGAATCAGACTTGTTTCATGTGACATATGAAACTGTCCACTCCTTTTTACAACAAAAACTTCTTTGAATGATACTGTTCTATTATTTGATTAACGGGCAGGATTTTATTTTCATTTTAATGATTACAGATATTAAGGTAGATGTTAAGGCTTAAAAAAACCACCATTTGGGATGATTACCATTAGAATTACTATCCCATTTGATATATAAACAAGTAAGCAATTTCTTACTTGAGATGTATTGTCAGTTTTGCAAATAAGATGTACGGCCCTCTCAAATGAGTTTCATCTCCCAAAATCATTTTTTTTTCTCCAGACACCAGTGGTTATCTAGCATAAGGATCAAAGTATTGCAAACCCTTGTTGTTGTGATCGTGTCCGCTGACAAGAGCTCATTTGTCCATCTATTCGTATACATAACCATCTGTCGGATAACTTGGAAGGAGTTATTTCTCCTTGGATAAAATGATATCTTTCTTGGCTCATCTACTTTTTTATCAACAAAACTGAGGGGAAATATTCAAATCAATGAAAATGCAAATCAGAGGAGTAAAGAAATAGATTGATGAACAGTTATAACAACAAGTCTGGTAAGGCAATTAATAGAAACTGTGATGTGACTGAGGTCTTTCAGAAGCTTTTAGTGTTGGGGGTAATCAATTAAACTATTGCAACAAGGGATGAACAATTATTTAATTATCTCCCTCACCTCTTGTTCTGTAGTGATCAATAAAAAGTGAATTTTAGGAAAAAAGACAAGCCTGTTAGCTGCTGCACCCAAATGAAGGTAACAATTTAGTATGAACTTACGTTGCAAATTAATCCCCTCCATTAAAAAAGATAAAAATATTTTAGACAATTTTCTAAAAGCAGAAAAAATCTTTCGCAAGATATCATAATGTGTATATGTTCAAATATTCAGATTTCATTCCCATTGCTGTGGCCTTTATGCACACATAGGCAGCTAATCTGCAAGCAATACCCACCTATCAACAGAGGAAACCTATTCTGACAGTTTTGAAGGCAGTTTTCGTTGACAGATACTAATTCTGCCTAATAGACCTGAAAAGATTCGAACGGAATTATTTCGATTTTTATCGAGACTTGCGCGTGAGAAGTTCTTATCTACTTTCTTTTATTTATTCTTGTTGGTATGATCTCCGAATCCAGATTCCGTGCAATGTCTCTGAGAATTTACACTAGATCTCTGCAGCCATCAAGTTGTGATACTACCCGTTTGAGGTCAGGATACTCTGACCTACCCGAGGATCGATACATTTAGTTGATGCGGAGGCGGGTGGAGGTGAAGGAAGACATTAAAATCCTATCAACGAAAATCAATTTGTGTGATGGCTAGTTGGTCCCATGTCTCCCCTCCTTGCCGATGCTCCATACAGGATACCCAGGTTTTGTGTTTTGTTTGTATTGCTTTCAAATCAAAGTAAAGAATGTTTCTCCTCCCTTTATTACATCGCAAGGGAAATAGGGATCTTACTTCGAAGCGCGCAGTTAATGTTCGCTCACACATAGGCGTGTGATCACAAAAATGAATACCTTTTTCTGTAAAATGGGCATACTTAGTGTTTGAATTAGGTTCGTATTAACTTTCCGACGTTCAAAAAAGAGCAAGAGCTCTCATTTGGAGTATCAATTCTCAGAGCTGACAGCCAGTCCCAATTTACTTGAAAAAGTGAAAATAAAAAATGGCAAAAACAATGAAATAATGAAAACTTTTTTTTCTTAATGAATAGATATATGATAACCTGTGTGGAAGGAGAGTCGGATAGAGTTACACGAATACATCACTAGGAATCAAGTAAAAGGTAGTACGAGTCCTTTTTTCCTAAGAAATTACGGTACACATATCCTAACATGTTATTTCCTATAGGAAATCTCCGAATTGTTTTTCATAAAATGTTGGAGAACCAAGTATTTAGTTAGACGATTTCTTATAGGAACATTTTTGGTTGAGTGGGATATTGAGTGAGAATAACAGAGAAGGATGCTCCCAAACGCGTAAGGGAAATGAAAGGTGAGAAATAAGGAGAAGATGAGTAGATCTGAGACGATGATTCCCTTAAGGAACTGTGAGCTGAAAAATCTATGAAATTGCGCTATTAACTTACATAAAGCAAGATTGTTGCACTTGGATTTGTTTTTAATCCGACATTTTTCAAGGAACTTTGAATGGGAGCCACAACTTTGCAGAGAGCACTATGGGTCCTCATTTTCGACATTTCGACGTCTAACTATCTCTCTCTCTCTCTCTCTCTTTATATATATATATATATATATATATATATATATATATATATATATATATATATACATAATTATTCATATATATATATTCATATATGTATATATTGTTTGTTTGTGTGTGTGTGTGTGTGTGTGTGTGTGCATGAAAGTGTATGCAAACGTGTGATTATTTTTATGACTGTGTGTGTTTCTTCTACTGTCTGGAGCATTCTTATGGAACTTTTTGTACGACTGAAAGATGAAAATGTAGACTGAATTACAACTGATTCATATGGGGAAAATCTTTTAGTGTTCCCAGACAAATATGAAATATTCTATGACAGTGTTGCAATGACGGCACTGACGCATACCTTTATTTCCGAAACGGTTTCAGAGCATGATTTCAAGCTTTTTATCATTTTTTAACAGAAGAACACAGCAAACATCGAATATTGGAATAAAAGTATGCAGACATAACAAGGTATTTTTTCTGCTAACGCTTTTCCAGTACAAATTAATGGTAAATGCTTCTATGCTGTACGTTATTTTGCTTCGAAAAGCTAAAAATGATACATGGCGTTACAAAGAGAAAGTTCAATTTATATAGCAATAAAGTGAAACAAATATTTAATAAAAATCCCGTCAAAATTCAAGGAACAAGCTTTCCAAACCCTTCACTCTGATTTGCAAAAAAAATCTTCAGGAAGACTCAGGCAGGCCTACAGACAGCTTACTCCAATTTTACAAAATTAATTTTTTCTTAAGACTGAAAATTCATATATACACTTCAGCTTCAGTAGTTGGCAAGTCAAACTAGACCATTTGATTTCGATCGAACCGATGTTTTCCGGTCGTGTTTTGATTTGGGTCAGAATAGGTTTAAGTCTAGGGCTTTTGCCCAAAGCAAACTTATTTAGTCGTCGGATAATGTTAAGTTATTTTTTTAATACAGGTAAACAGATATAAGCGATGAGGAAATAATTTGCAGTTTTCCTACGCTGGGCAAAAAGTAAAAGTCTAGTTTAGCATAATTGTTTTATGTAAATAGAACAGGTCACTCTGAAACCTCTGATTTAGTGGGAAAATTGGAGTTATGATTATTTGGGTAGCAGGTAAAATCAAAGTGAAAAAGAAAATGGAATATCTTAAGAAGGAGTTTGAACTAAGACATTTGATCTCACCCTGACATTTTTTAGAAAGACAAAATTCTATAAGTAGAAACTCATAAATTTTGATAGGAAAAGAATTTTTACCGTGAAATGACCTGTGGGGTCTCAGAGGTCAGCAACACATCCAACTCTCATTATCTATCTATCTATCTATATATCTATATCCATATCCATCTATCTATCTATCTATCTATCTCTCTCTCTCTCTCTCTCTCTCTCTCTCTCTATATATATATATATATATATATATATAAATATATATATGGATATTGGCTTTATATATGGAATTATCTGAATGTAAATAAACCCACACGGAAGCTACACAATGGAAAAGTAAGTATAAGATTCAACTTTATCATCAATGTTTGCCTTTTAATGTCGCTCATCGGATTCAACAAGTCATCTTTATCATTGACGTCACAGAGCCAATATAATCTGAACAAGCCGATTTCATTACGCCGTATCTCATTGGCCACAGTTTTGCATATGATCTCTCATGATCCAGCAGTTTTCTGACATCTTTGCAACTCTTGAGTTTTTTTAATGTATTCTAGTATATATCTGGCACCTGTTTTTTTTTTTTCTCAAACAAAATGTGCTGTATTGTGATCTCTCCATGTGATGTTGATCACAAATTTTTTTCCTGTGCACGTTGCATGGTTCTCAGTTCGAAAGTAAATCTTCCGGTTCAGTTCCATGTTTCTGCTCCATAGGTGACCATCGGGAGTTTATATTGGTTGTAAACCCTTGTTTGTTGGACTAATGGGAATTCTTTTTATTTTGAAGGTTGAGCGTGCTCTACCACAAGCTTGCCAACCCAGAGCGATTAGTTGCTTCATTTATTCTCCTTTCAAAGGGTTCTTGGAGCACCGGTTTCAAGCAAATAGCAAAGATGTTTTTGATTAAGAAGACTGAATTTTGTTCATGGAGATTACTGTTCTCGTTGAAAAAAAAAGTATGAATGCATATAGACACAGTAGAAAAATCATTTATGTACTGGAATGTATTAAGTAAATTGCGAGAATGTTTCTTTGGTTTGCAGAACACCTAGAAATATCGTGCAGAACCCTGCAGAACACAGGTTGAATACCACTGCCCTACAGTAAAAACTGCTTAGGTTGATATATTGATATTAGACGGATGGATATATCAGGAAAATATACATCAACTGTTTGCATAAAAATAAGTTGGAAGGGAGCCATTAATATGAAATGAAAAGCTAAAATATCTCAAATGGATGGAATTTGTATAATACATTTTAATATACAGACAGCTAAGCAATACTGTCTGAGGCTGTTTTTTTTTTGTATTCTGGAAATCCAATAAATACTAAAGAGAATAATTTGATCTCACAACGACGACCTTCAGAAGAATCAAGTCAAAGAAGATTAAATGAACTTCTGACCCAAATTGTACATTGGAGAAAAGGGGAAATACACACATCTACTTCGTTTCCACACGTCTTGGGAAATTATATCTATTAAGGTAGGGATTATTGAATCATTTCTTTTCAGAATATTAGGTCAATGTAAAATGCCTGGACGCGTGTGTGCACCGATAGAGGAATTTTATTGATTTATTTTGCCGGACGCAAAAACACTAGAGAGAAGATAGTAGTGACAATAATGGATTTATTAGGGGATTTGAAAATGGAACACATCGCAATTGTATCCAGATCATCCTAAACAAAGACGGAAAATTTGTTAAAGCACAACGTTATAGTGAGTCATGGACTTGTTGGAATTTGGGCAGAAATTAAGTTTTACCGGGCGAGAAAAATGAATAATCTGATTCTTTCTCCAAGATGTTCATTTAGGCTCGTCAACTAAAATAAAAAATGTTCACGCTAAGTATATTTGCAAATATTGTATTAATGAAAACTTAAATGGTAGAAAGTGTGTAAACATAAAACTATGGAATTGCAAAGGGAATCGGGGATTAAAAGGTTTCACTAACGTCCTTATTCTCCACTGAAAAGCCATAAGGAATCACGAAGGAAAATGAGGTAAATTATTTCATCAAAGACCTGATGTGACCCATTACATACAAAAACAAACGTTATTTTCATGTATATCTTGTTTGATTATTCAGAAAAAGGAAAATCCTTACTATAGTGTAATCGACAATTAATATATTCTTTCAGAAAAAATCAAAAGAAAATATTTTCAATCAACTTTTTTTTATTGTTTAAACAATGGATGGATTTATTAGTTCGAGATAACACCCTACAAAAACTTACAATCTCTCTGCTTTTATTCTTATTACAATGTGTCTGTGAGATTTCTTTGTGTCACTGCCACTACGATTATAGCAAATTCCTCGTACTTCTTGAGACTGCTTGAGACCTAACCGAAGAAACACTTTCAAAAGTGCAGTGACAACACCTTGGGTCAGCTTTTGCCATGCAGCTAATTTTAGCTGCTTAATACAACTATACAGTAACGTTTGGTCTGAACAATTGTTATCATCTGAAACTTGTGAACTTTATGTGAAGTCATCGATCCAATTCAAGTTATCTGAGCAACATAGACCATCATTGGAAGAAGAAGCCATATTCATGCGGCCAATCGTCACAATTGTAATGTTAAAAGAGCTTTTTTATTGTCCATACCTATAATTTGAGATAAGACTGGAGTTTTCTTCTTCTTCTTCTTCTTCTTCTTCTTCTTCTTCTTCTTCTTCTTCTTCTTCTTCTTCTTCTTCTTCTTCTTCTTCTTCTTCTTCTTCTTTTGCTGCTGTAAAATGTTATAAAATGATGTTACTGAGACATTTCCTTTTGATAGTTTCCTCAGCTTCGTTGATTCTATCACAACTAACATGTTTTCTGCCCATCCATACTTGCCTTTGGCATTCCGAGTGCCCCTAAGAATTTCGATCAGGAGCTAAAATTTGATTCTGATGTTAATGAGGTTTTCATTGATTTACCTCTCACAGTGGAGAGCCCCTAACCTCCTTGATAAAGGCCAGAAAAATGAACCATTCTACCTAGATAAAAATGTGGTAAATCGCTTGAAAATGTCAAAGTGCAACAAGTTAATTTTTAAAGTAATCCCCGACTTGAAATTAGATAAATTGAATTAATTTTTGTTGTTGTAATATATTTGGAAGTGATTTTATTGACGAATCATTAAAATATTTCGCATACCATAGATGCAGTGATATCTTTGCAATGTAATTTTGATACTTCCACAGTTGCAGTTCTGTGCAATACGAGACTATGTACAGCTATAATCGGAGTACCACAATAAAAAACACATGTATGCTGCTTCGAGATGTCACTTTAATTTAAACACGCTCATTTCAACCTAATTGAGGGTGTAATGTTGTGCATGATTATGAATTATACTACTATGCGTATCTATGTGTGCATAAGTGTGTATGTGTGTATGTGTGCATGTGTGCATGTGTTTGCTGTGATCTGAGAACAAAATGGATTATTCATACGTATGTTTCATAGTATATATATTTTTCTCCATCTGTCTATTTATCTATCTATTCGTCTATTTATCTATCTGCACACACTCATGCATATATCGCACACACACACACACACACAAATGTGTGTGTGTGTGTATATATATATATATATATATATATATAAGTGCATATGCATTCGTGTGCATAGATCGAGTGGGGATATACTTTTCAATATGTAAAGGCATATGGATATTACCAACCTTATGGAATCTTCTGCGGTTGAACATATCCTTTGAAATTGATGTCGTTGTTATATATATATATTTCAATATCTTTATCCATGTATACGCTTTTTTGTGTTATATTCGTGAGTGTGTTTGTGAGTGTGTGTGTGTGTGTGTGTTTGTGTGTGTGTGTGCGCACGTTTGTCTGTAAATATATATCGAATCTACCATACGTGTTTGGATGTTCACGTTTACACACGCACACGCACCCACACTAACAATCGTTTCTTTTTGTTTGAAAGATCTGCTTGTAAACCAAGCATTTTTAGAATAAGTTTGTATTTAAAGAAAGTTTGAAGTGAAACTATTTTTAACAATGTCATCTGATTCTCTTTCTATTCCCCCAATTTAACCCAAAGTGAAATCAGAAAACAATCTATAAAAGTTGTTTTCATCCTCTGATTTTGCAGACTAAAAGAGACTTAGACTGACACCAAAAACAGCATTATATCAGGAACCAAATGAAAAAGGAAGAGGAAAGTTTCAATTATATATGTGTATATTTATATACATTTTTTTATATTTGGTATAATGCTGTTTTTGGTATCAATCTAAGTCTATTCATCTATCTTTTTCTTTCTCTCTATACATACATATATACATACATACACACACACACATGCACACACACACACACACACACACATATATATATATATGGATGAAATCAGATTATAACTGAATTTTGTCCATAATTGTTTATCGATTTCCAGAGTCAATAGTACAATGCTCTATAAAAATATACCGTCGTTTGGTGAGTTTAGCTTTTATCAGGGAAACAGAAAAAAAGTGATAAGAATATTAAAGTAAGAAAACCGATTCTTCTCCGCAAGGATAAGCACATACAAGAATCAGACACAGTTTTCTAGATCATCAAAACAGTGGCCACCAAAAAATACATATGAATACAATGATGAATCGCGCAGATATGTATATATAATCCGACAGAATAATCATGGAGGCACTTTCATTTTATTACGAAGTCTTTTTAGAAATGACACCCTGTTTTAAACTGTGAATACGTCAGTCAGACTAAAAAAACTACGTAGGATAAAATATTAGAGGATTACGTTGCTGCAGGAATCGTACCAGCAGAAAGCCGTCGAAATGCGTTATCGCTCTTACCGTATGAGCTCAGCAACCAGCTGGAATGTTGTAAGCTAGAATAAATGTTTTATATCAAAATCTTGTCTTGTCCTCCAACTGTATGTATCTGCTCTTTATATTCCCTTCACATAGACAATTGTATCATGGGGGAACGAATGTATAGTCTGTGAATGTAAATCATCCTTTGAAATAAGAGGTCAGTTCAAAAAGAGTTTCTAATAAACAAAATGACGCATACATAATTTAATCCGTCGGATTATATACCAATTCTTTACCTTATATAACATAATAAAAGCTATATAAGCAAAAAATGTGAAAAAATAAATCAGTTTATTGAAATGTTATCATAACTCAGGTTTCCCTGTGTGTTTTATCCCATGAAATGTCCGTACATTTTGATATAAAGTATATTAGTAAGTCAGCATTTACAAACGGATTCTAATGTTTTTCTCATTTTTTTTCCATGATCACAAAAAAGAGAAAGATCTTACAAAAGATTAAAAGATTGAGAAATTAGTGCAATCCCAGTCTTCATAGGTGGAGATACGGTACAGCGTTGTCCAGCAGTACTCTTACAACGAGTACTGATGATATATGCATCCCTATTTACACACACACACACACACACATATATATATATATATATATCTACACACTCACACGCACACACACATTCACACACACACATTCACACACACACACACACATATATATATATATATATATATATATATATATATATATGCATGACAGTAAATGCGTGAGTCTTCCTGTTTGACAAAACTAGAATATCAATTCCTCTAAACAAGAAATAATTAAGAGAGGCCATAAAAACTTTGAACTGATATCAGGGCGATATAATCGAATATAATCATTTGCTGTTATTCTATATTGTTCGGCGACTAGCACACTCATTCCATGCTTATGGCTTCCTGGCATCCATTTACACATTTTAGCTTGATTTCTATCGTATATAGTATATCATGTCACAGGCAACATGCATATCTATAATTAATTCTCATTACCTTTCCTCCAAGACTGGCCATATAGCTCAGATGACAATGCATAATTTTAAAACAATGACTCTCAAATATATATATATATATATATATATATATATATATATATATATATATATATATATATATATATATATATATATATATATATATATATATATAAGAATGAGAATCGCAAGTAGTTATATCCAGTGAATGTTACCATTTAGTGGATGCACAGTTATCAATAACCGGCAGCAGTGAGTCAGATAAGCATAAAAAAATAATATTCATCGGGTATATGTACTCGTAAAACATCAACGGCGGATAATATCCGTTCTTTTTTTTTTGTTTATTGTATTCTAACAAATTCGAAATATATTATGAACTCTCTCTCTCTCTCTCTCTCACACACACACACACACATATATATATGTGTGTGTGTGTGTGTGTGTGTGTGTGTGTGTTTGTGTGTGTGTGGGCAGAAGTACCAGATAGCTACAATCCCATCGTAAGCAGAGCATTACAATCTAATGTTAGACGAGGCTCAGTCAATGACACAGATTCTCCCATCTTAGGAATGTGTCTTCTGGCTTCATAAACGGATAAGTCTTTCTTTTGGATGTTAGTTTTATACCTGACGTGATATTCGGAAAACATTATCTTGTGGAAGTTTTTTCCCTTACCTGGCTCCATGTTCTGCACACACTTTTGGGGAAGTTTGTTTTTGCAAGAGCTCCTTTTTTTTTTTGGTGACTTGTTTGAGTTGATTTTTTTCTTGATCTCATATTTCATTAACAATTTTTGAGTTGATTTTTTTACTTGACGTCTCATTCTGTAACACATTTTTTTAGTTCATTTTTTGGTCAACCTCTCATATCCTGATAACAATTTTTTGAAATAGTTTTTTTTTTTTACCTATCTTTATATTTTGATATCATTTCTACATTTTCTTTTTCACTTGACATCATATTTTGATACCACCTCCTTGAAAGTTAGTTTATTTTTTTTTATGAGACTTGATATCCAGATAATATTTCCACGTTAAGTTTTCCCCTAACCAGATATTCTTATAGTATGTTTTAAGAAGATATCTTCTACCTGACCTCATATTCTGATTTTTATTCATTTATCTTTTATTCACCAGATCTCATATACTGAAATCACATCTTCCCTTGGTATGGGTCGGATTTTATAGTAAACTTTTTTAAAATTATATTTTCACGTTATAAAAAGTTAGTTAATATTAAGATAAATGGCCGGCAAAAGCGGGCTTCAAGCGATTAGTTTGATGAACAGGCAAATAAAAAAGCAGTTGGTTAGAAAATGACCCTCAGGGAAAAGGTTAATGAATTGTGCATCATAAAGTTAGAATAAATGAATGTGTAGGGATGATTATAAACAGGGTCATGAACGTCACAATACACACAAATACCATTCATTTACATCCATCAAGACGGAGGCAAATGAGCCCACGAAGACACATTAAAACAACAAACAATAATGAAAAGCTCCATAAATGTGTCTCTAATTCAAGCTCTTAATAGGAATAAATAAATCAAACAAATTTCCCAGAATTAAAGATGTTTCTTCTTGTTCGGGACTTTCATATTATCTCCATCTATTTTGTTTTTATGTGTTTTTTTTTTCATTTTCTTGCTTACTGTGCTATACTCTGTGATACTTGATAGAAATAGAAAACATTGTCTTTGTGTCATTCCTAATCTCTCAGCTGCCGACGGATATTTTTGTCAGTGGCTGGTCGTCAGAGTTGGTGGATTAATATTGTTCTTCCTTTTTATTTTCTGAGAGATTAGGAATTGTAATTGCTGTATTTTCCAGCGTTATTAGAAGATTTTAGTGGCTGTCGCCTCAGTGAACGTCAAATGTTTTGTTGCGTAGAGAACAACGGTCGTAAACTGGCAAAAAATATGTTTCTTTTACATCCCCTATTGTGTTCAATATTTTCTTTAAATATTTTTTCTGAATCATGTTGCAGAGGACTGAAGACAACAATCTTTGTGTACTGCACATCTGATGCAATTATTCATATCTGTAAACGATGTATTCATTCTTGTTTGCCAGTTTATCCATTCAATGTCTTGAAATTTTGTTTAACAGTTGACCATCCGGCAACTATTTCTTATATCTTTTCATATATTCAGATAACATTCTTGGATGTAGATAATCAAATTTTATACGATAATTCCCATTTTTGTGGCTATGTATGAACTGATTTTAATTTTGTTTCAGGTGTTAGTTATTGAATGTTGTTGACAAAGTTATGCACTTTTGAAGAAGTTACTTGTTGTAATGAAACGATAACTCTTAATGAAATATCAAATTTGATTTATTTTAAATAAGCAGTAAAACAAAAACCAAAAATATAAAGCGATCTATTGACTTTGCCAGAATATTGTTCTTCAAACACCATGTTGTTATGATGAACCTCAAAAGTAAAGTTTACAATTAAAAATTATCGATGACTGTTGATAAATGGATGAACCAAGATATACGTATCAGTTGATTTTTTAAAAATCGAATTGGTCTAACTTAGGAAGCAAATCTTCTATTATTTCATGTATGTTTTTTTCTTTACTAAAAATCGTAGATGCTTATAGTAATACGACATTTTAAGTGGATTCCATGTTTCGTTGATGTTTAATGAGATAAAAATAAATACCTAACCACTCTTTACAATCAATTTTGGGTGTCTCTTAAACTTTTTACTTAACTGAATTATTCAAATTAACTGGACTCTTTCTCTGTTTGGACACGAGGTGAATGAAGGAGAGATGTAGGAAATCCAATACCACCCTGCTCATTGATACATATATCAATGGTTCAGACTTATCCTTTTATAAGCTTCGATAGATATCAGACCAACCATTCCATTTAAATGAAATAGATGAATATCAGCAGACGTAGAACTTGGGGAAAGGAGAGACGGCGAGAGGTCACAGCTCTGATCTGTCACAGCATTCAGAGGGAAAACCTTTCCAGGACTATGTATTGCCCTTTCACATGCTTCAATAATTTTCAAATCAAACTCAGTTTATCATCAATTTAACTCAGGAAATATCGGTTGAAAACCACATCTGACGAATGAGAATCGGATGGACTTGAAGTGACTTAAATCTTCTGAAAACTAATTGTATTGATGTAAATCTCCTATCCCTACATTGTGTTCAAACAGCCATTCCAATTTATACTTTACAAGTACTTCCAACAAGTGTGAGGTCAGGTCGGGGATCACTCTCTGCTACTGGAACCATGAAACCGAGGATAACCTGTCACAATAGTACTTACTACCCCGATCCTTCCAAGACCTCATAAACCAATGTGACATGGGGGCGGGGTACATTCCGTATGGTCTTCATAATCAAACATATGCCTGGCATTCCTACTGGAGTATCTGTTTCAAAAGGCCCAGCCATATCATTTGCCCCAATTGTGACCATCCATATACAACTGCCAGAACATCACCAAGAGAACAACATTGTACATTTGACCTTATGATATAAGGACACTATCAACAGACCTACACAAAAGAGATCCTGAAAATGAAATGAGGAAAAAACAAAACATCAAATTTGACATATTGTGTATTAGTGGAAATAGAAACTCAGAGGATTAATAGAATTAAAAAGAAAACATATGAAAACACAGAACATACATTTTCTATACAATTACAGGGAAGAAAAGAGGAAAATGAAGCAGGGTAGATTTTTTTTTCAATCAGTATAAAAATCAGAACTATCTCTTATCGTGTAGCTAGTATCAAAATAGGGCTTACAAAGTGGTGCAAACTGAACATTAATCAAGTTAACACTCCCATATCACAGTCAGCCATTGAGGGGATCGTTTTTGATTGAAATTCCTTACTCCAAGAAACAAGAATATCTTCGACATCATAATTGGAGACCTTATTCTCCAAATAAGGTAATGAAAAATGTGATGGCAAGTACAGATGCAAAACACAGAACGAAACAGATAACTTGTAACTTTGGCAACAACAAACGGGTTCAAAATCATAAACTCCTTCTTCAAGAAAAAAAGACAAAAGAAAGTGGACCTTGGGGGGTTCCTATCACGTAACCAAGGGAACCCCCCTAAAAAAACTACACTGCATAAGAGCAACGCCGTCGAATATATTCAAGTTCTAAATCAAATAGATATAGGAAGCTACCACTGAGTTTTGTGATGCAAAATTCAAATTGGCTCCAATATACAATGCAGAAAGTTCTCCCAACTACAACCATTTAGCATATAAAAAGCGTTCACCCAACCATTCAAGCCGTAACTCGAAAGCAGATATGAATTTCTCACCAATTCAGGAGTGAACATCAACGAGCTCATCAGCAATATGACACCTTCTCCATTTGGAGTCGCTGATAATCAAAGAGCACACACCATAGGTAAACTGTCAGAAGGAAGAAAAATACAAGAAAAGGAAAAAAAAAAAGAATGTATTGGGAAATCACAGAAACCTCAGTCCACCAAATATTTGAGAACCATGCAATGGATACAGGAGAAAGTCATGCTCAACCGCACATGAAGAGATCATACGACGGCATAGTAATTAGAAGACAGAAAGGAGTCTGAGATTCCAGAAGAGCCATTAAAGTGAATGGTAATGGGCTGTAATGTCACAAAAATAGCACACAGTTGCTGAACTTTTAGATTGAAAACATGGATGCCAAAATATCATACTTGAAATTGTGGGCAACAGGAAGTACGATGGCTTGAGGAGCTAAATCTGATTCAGGAAGTATTGAGTTTGCAATACAAAAGATAGAGAAGTGTAACAAAGGGAAGTTCACATCCAACAATATTAGAAAGGTGAAATAATATGACAAATAAATCCGTCTATAGATTTCGTGGAATAATCACTAATCTTATTGATTTATCTTTTTATTTAATCATTCCACCTTACAATATAACTGATGTGAATATAACATAAGTTTGAAATATTGGTGAAAATACTTGTTTTAGTAATTATTAGATTACGAGATTTTACTGTGTGATAATGTTCATTCTTCGCAGTAGATCTTTATCTAGTTGTGATATAGAGTTACCACTTTATTAATCTATCTATTGAACGTATAAAAAATGCATTTTGATTGAAATTGAAAATAAACACATCGTGATATTAACTCAATCTTTATCAAGTGATAGAACTCAACTTTAAGCATTGAACAAAAAGTCATGAGAATGGTAAAATTACATTTCCTCAAACAGGATGAAAAAAAGTCAAATAATTTGAGAATAATTTTTTCATCCTCGTGACAATATTGTTGATCATTCCTTTCATGAGCAGAATGCTGAAATTTATTTAGGTTTGTTTTAAATAATGCATTTCCAGGGTAACTCAAAACTAAACATGATCCACAGTGCTTGACAATAAGCTGTAGAAAAAAAATAACGTCGCAGGATTTCCCTCTCAGATTTCAATGTTTTGCTCTAAATTATATGATTAATACGTTAAGCACTATTTACTTTGTGAGTATTTGTATAAAAAGAATGTACTTTGTTTGATTCTTTGAAAAAAAAAAGATTTCTGGGAGTAAAAAGTTTTTCGTATTAAGTTTCCCTTTTTCTTCTGAGACCCACACTTACACATATATATCTGTTATTTGCACCTTTGTATTCTTGAGCCATAAATATATAAATGTATGAAAAAGACTTTTGAGCAATATTTTTTCATATCAGTTATCCCTCCTTTTCTTGATATATATATATATATATATATATATATATATACACATATATATATATATATATATATACACATATATATATATATATATAAATATATATATATATATATATATATATATATATATATACACACACACACACACACACACAAATACACACATATATATATGTATATATATACATATATATATTTTTGTCCTTTTGTATTCTTGACAATTTGTATCTATCCAAAATGAAAATATTCTATCACAAGTGCTGATATTTCACTATGTTTACCCTAATTTGCTAAAAGTCCATAACATTTTGATGCCTTTTATAGAATAAACTTTCAAAACCAAAGAAAGATTCCCAAAAGGAACATGTTAACCAATACTCAATGATGGTTAATCACTCTGGGCTTTTGTTGGAACTTGCAACACAAATTATTCTGGCAAAAAGCCATTATGATGATGAGAGTATCATTTACGCTCAATTCTTTGAGATAAGTTGGCTAAGTTCGACAAAAATGTCATTGCTGAATTAGAAACAGAACAATAATTTAACTCAATGGTATTAGTATTGAATTATATATTGTTTCTATTATTTTTAAACAAGGGAAGGATTATTTGGCCAAATATTGGAATGATATTTTTTTATTTCAACATTTTTTAGGTATGGGGTAATAGTTAAGATTAGGTTTATGAATTATACGCATATTTGTATGTATGTATGTATGTATGTATGTACTAAGCTCACACCAATCAATAGCTTCTGATAATCATTTAATTTTTCATCATATTTTTGTTCCAAATTGGATCTGTCATCAAATTAATTATCTTAAAATAATAATGAGTTTGAAGCGACATTTTATAAGTAAATATTTGTCGGTGTTTCGTGACCAAAGCTTCGTGTCATGAATATCTGAGTGAATTTTTCTGATTGTGCTGAAGAATTGTGCAAGACGTTGGCTCTGGAAAATTGGATTATAATAAACTTAATGAATGATGGCACTAAACCCACCTACACAACTTTTATCACTTCAAGATGTCAATGACATGAAAATAAGTTGAATTGGCTCTTTTCCTTTGCAACGCGAGGTAACATTATGAAAGAAGGGCCTGGTTGTCACTTAATTCTGGACGACTTATATAGCACTTTCTTTTCAGAATGGATACAAGTATAATCCCAGTGTTCATGGGTGCATGCATGTGTATGTGCTCGTATGTTTGTGCATGCAGTTGTGTGACAAAATGAATGCGTTTATGGTTCTTTACGAGCCTGCGTTTGACGGCGTACTTGGTCAAACAGAAGATAAAAGTCATTAAAAACACATGAAAGATGTGAGGACAGGTCAAGTAGCTATTTAACCTTTTTTTAGGTTTAGGGGCTGAGAGCAGTTCGCAAGCCAGGTTAATCTCTCCACTTTCTGCCACTTTTCAACTATTGTCGGATATGGGAAAGGGCTATTTGAGTTCGTGGATTTTGGAATATCTTTAGAATACGAAACCAAATGATTTGATTTGATTAGCAGATAAGAGGAAGATGAAATTTGAGGTGGGAAGAAATGTTTTGGTCCGTGAGAAGAGGTTATTATTCGAGCGGCAAGATGAGGAGAAAAACACCAGAGTGTATTCGACTGTGTTGGTGAAATGCAAAATAACTCATTCAGATAGATAACTATCTCTCAGCATCGGGGAAGTAGACTTTGAGACATCTTAATACGAGTTAGAAATTATATCCTGTTGGTATTCATGCACCGATCCTATTGTAGATTGTCATTCAAGTGAAATATACGCTACACTTAACAGTTCAAAGGGATATTTTACAGTCCAATCCGTGCAGCACTTCAACGAAGATTATTATATCACAAAATGTTGAACTAATCATAAAATGAATAATGCAGTGTACTCACTGGAACATTGTTGAGTGGGTTATTTTTCCAGGCAAGAACCAATGCAAATGTTTATCTTGGCAAGAAAAAAAGACAACTCCTGTAGAATTCATCATCATCATCATCATCATCATCATCATCATCATCATCATCATCATCAGTCTTTTAGCGTCCGTCGTTGGACATAGACCTTCCCCAGGATTTGCCACACTTCTCTATCATGGGCGTCACGGAGCCAGTACTTCCTGAACTTGTCTAGCTCGTCTCCCCGTCTAACATTTTGCCGGCCTCGGTTGCGCATGATGTCTCGGGGAATCCATGTTGTGAGTCGTGATGTCAATCGATTGTCTGCCATTCTCGCAACATGGCCAGCCCAACGCCATTTAAGATTTTTTATGGCTTCCATGATGTCTCTAACTCTTGTCTTTCCTGGATGCACTGTGCTGTTTTGTGGTCTCTCCATGTGAGGCCCAACATTATTCTTTCATGTGCACGTTGCATGGTTCTCAGCTTACGGGTCTATCTCTTGGTTAAGTTCCATGTTTCAGCTCCATAAGTGACTATTGGGAGGATGCACTGATTATACACCCTTCTTTTTAGGATTAATGGAATCTTATTATTTTTGAAGGTTGAGCTAGCCCTGCCAAAGGCTTGCCATCCTAGAGTGATTTTTCGCTTGATTTCTTCTTCTGTTGAGGGTCTCATGGAGATTCGTTGCCCTACGTAGATGTGGTGGTCTACTTTCTCGAGTTCTGCGTCCTCGATTTCGTGATTGTATATATGTTTCAACACTTCAACATATACTGGATCTACACCTTGCCGACTGATGGCCTCCATGACCTTAGGGATTTCTACTGAGTCAAACGCCTTTTTGAAGTCGATAAATGCTACGGCAAGTGGAAGTTTATACTCAGCTGCTTTTTCTTTCAGTTGATTTATCGAGTGCAGGTGGTCCATGGTCGAGTATCTTCTTCTAAAGCCAGCCTACACACCAAGAGCGCGTCAGTTCCCGCTGGGTCATCGGCCCCAAAAGACTCAGCCACATCACTTACTTTGGGTAGGGGTGATGTGCTCCGAAAGCGACTACCCAAATCCTTCACCAAAGGAACACCTGTTCCTACTGAGTCACTGTTCCAACAACGACCATTTAAACAGAACTCTAAGACTGTCAACAAGAGGACAAATTTATACATAAGCATATACAACGTCAGAACACTGTCAACTGACATGCACCTAACTGATCTAGAAAGTGAAATCAGAAACGTCAAATGGGACATCATAGGCATTAGTGAGGTAAGAAGACCCGGAGAAGAACTAATCGAACTGAGTAGCAGACATCTTCCTTACAGCTACGGTAAAGGGAAAGTAAAACAAAGTGGAGTTGGCTTTCTCATCAATAAGAACCTGAAAGACAATGTAACTGGCTTCAAAGCCGTCTCTGATCGAGTAACTAGCGTCACCACAGAACTTTCAAAACGATACAAACTCAATATAATCCATGTCTACGCTCCCACTTCGCAATCAACCCAACAAGAAATAGACAACTTCTATGATGACTTGAACTCCCTACTCCAAGACACCAGAAAACACTTCAATGCTATCATGGGAGACTTCAACGCACAGGTAGGACAAGGAAATGAAAATTGCGTCGGCAAATTTGGATACAAAATACGCAACGAGAGAGGAGAAGATCTCGTTAACTTTGCAACAGCTAATGGATTCAAAATCATGAACACCTTCTTCAAGAAGGGACCCAATAGGAAATGGACTTGGAAGAGCCCCAATCACGAAACAAGGAACGAAAAAGACTACATCCAAACGGACAAAAACGATATCGTCAAGGACATCCAAGTCCTAAATCAAGTCAATGTTGGCAGCGACCGCCGAATGGTACGATGCAAAGTACAAATAAACACCAATAAAGAACGCAGGAAAATGTTCCATACAAAACCGCAGCCTCTAAACATACCAAAAGAGCACGTTCAATCTTTCAAGCTCGAATTGAAAAACAGATTCAGAATTCTTACTGAACAAGACAACACTAACATCAACGAACTAAGCAACAAAATGACAGCGTCAATAATTGAAGTAGCCTGTACATTCAAGCCAATGAGCAAACAACCCATAAGCAAAATCTCGGATGAGACTAGAAATCTCATGGAGAAACGCAGAAACCTCAAGCCACCGACAACAACGAGGGAGAAAATTGAAGAGGCTGAACTAAACAAATTGATCAAGAAGAAACGAAGGGAAGACAGAAGGAAATACACGACAGCAGTCATTGAATCAACTCTTGAAAAAGGTCGGGGCTTCTAAGCTATAAACAAACTCCTCAACTCGGGACGAAGGCAAATAACTAGCATACTCGAGGAAAATGGAAACCTAACAACAGACAGAGACAGAATTGTCGAACGTGCCAAAGAATTCTACCAAAAACTTTATTCGTCCAAACAAGGACTACAAAACAATAAGGAAGATACGCAAGACATGAGCTATCAACTCGAGGACTTCCCAAAAGTAACCCCGTGGGAGGTGAAAGAAGCCATTAAACAGACAAAGAAAGGAACTGCCCCTGGACCAGACAACATCACCATCGACCTACTCCGAAAAGCAGGTAAAATCATCCCTAAGAAACTGGCCGTCCTCTTCAAATTGTGTCTAAAACACAGTAAAGTCCCAGACGATTGGAACACTGCTATCATAATGCTTTTATATAAAAAAGGAAACCCGAAAGACCGCAACAACTATAGGCCTATAAGCCTACTCAACTGTGTATACAAACTTTTCACAAAGATCATCACCAACCTGTAGAATAAGATGCGATAAAGAACAAGGGTTCTATTTATATTATTCTTGGATTCTTTCGCTCCTTTGGACTTCCGTTTCCCACCATAGATATTTCAGATTCTATTTGTTCAATCGTCTACCTAATACGTCACTCGGAACTTGTGACGATATCACCTTACTTGCAAATTGAAAAGTGTGGCTGTCATGCAGCACAATGGCGTTTAAGAGTTGGTATATGATCACATTTCATTGCTATAACCTTCTTACTACAGATGCAAACAATCTGTTACACTCATTGTAAACCTTGACAAAAGCACGGGCAATCAATGGCGAAACCGTAGCACTATTTGCAACTCAGTGTATTTATGTATTTGAAACGGAATACAATAACCTTGTGTTTGTTGGTAGGTGTTTTATGTGTGTTATAAAGTCTAGAAATTCTTGCTACGGGTGTTTGTTTGGGTAGTCGCCGAGGGCAATTAACGGAACACACTTAGAGTGTCTAATATCATTAAGCGGTGAATCCTCGATAAAAAGGAGCGCGTTTGTTCACGGCTTTATTTAATTTCGTCTTGTTTAACCCGTAACGCTTTCATAATCAGAGGAGATCGATATGATTCTCTTGCTTTCTATTACTCTCAATGTTCTGTGATTCCTATCCCTTTTCCCTCCCTTTGCCAGTCGAATAACGCACGTTTAGGCACAAATAAAGTTTAAGAGAAAAAAGAAACAAACTTGAAATTTGAATAAAGCTTCAGTGAAAACAAAAGAAACATAAATTGTATTGAAGCAAAATTGCCAAAATATTTATCTAATCTCACTGCAGAGAAAGATCAATCTTTAACAATAAGAAAATTCCCAATTTTTTTGAAAACAAGTCTACCACGAATGTATTCTACCAATAGTTACATACGGAACTGAAACATGGAACCTAACCAGGATATTGACTCTAAAACTGAGCATCATGCAACATGCACACGAAAGAATTATGCTCAACATCACATTGAAAGATTCTAAGACAGCACAGTATACTAGGAATTATCCAGGAGTCAGGGATACCATACAATCCATTAGAAAGCTCAATCAGCTTTGAGATGGTCATGTTGCAAGAATATCAAGCAACCACTGAACATCACAACTCACAATGCAGTTCCCCAGAGATCATATGCAAAACTGGGACCGGCAAAATATAAGATTTCATGACGAACTGAAAAAGTTAAGAAAGTATTGGCTCTGCATTGTCCATGATAGAGGGGTCTGGGACAGGTCTGAGTACAACGACGCACGCTATAAGGCGGATGAGCATGACAACAAAATGTGGATTTTGTCCGACCAAAAGATCTCTTTTGCATGTTCAAAGATTTCAATGAACTATTCCACTACGGAATCTCAATGACCACGTTATTTAGTATAAGTATTAGAGTTTACTCACACAAACATTTTAAAGAGAGTAATTTGTCATTGCATGAATGAATAGACATTCTTCCCTTGTCCAAAAAGCCAACATCTGTAGGAAGATGCAATACATTCTTGTTTCTCACGAGAATATTGTCTGTTTTTTTAATTTTTTCAAATTTTTACATGGCTTTTGCTTCCTCTACTAATACTGCAGACTAACAATATTTCGTGGATTAAAAATAGATAATGATGAATGTAGCCGCATGTATAAATTTTAATAACAACTGCTTCTTAATGGTCATAGCCAAGGCTGTGAGGCGCTGTCTGTCAGACTGGCTTCCAAGCATATGAAATACGAGATGCAATGCCTTTATATATTGTGCATAGTGTTTTTTCAATGCTTGAAACAATGTAAAAACAACTTGAATAGTCCGGTGAAAACAGGAAAAACTGGACGGAAAGACAGCCAATCTATAATTTTCTTTATAGAAAAATTTACCTGAAAAATTCAAACAACAATCACTGTCTTATTTTTGTTAACTCGTCGTCATTATTGCATGATTTTACTAATATTCCCATTGTTTTTAGTATCGTCAGTACTTCAAGTGATACATTCCGAGTTTTTTCATTGTAAATTTCTCATCTTTATTATTCAAAGTCTGACATCCGCTGTATTCGTTTCTTTCTCAAACAGTTATTTGGGCTTCTGCATTATCTGCAATGTTTTGACTCAATGGTGAAAGCAATGCTACTTTTAAACAGCTACCACATGAGTAGCCGAATGGATTTTGCTGCAAACTCATTTTTTATGCTCGTTTAATGCATTTACTTCATCTATACTAAATGAAATAAATATTCAATGTGTGATGATGGGAGAATATTTCAAACACGAAGATAAATATGATTTAACAATTTACAATCATACATATATATATATATATATATATGTGTGTGTGTGTGTGTGTGTGTGTGTGCGTTCGTGTGTGTTTGTGTGTACGTGTGTGTGTGTGTGAGAGTGTGTGCTCTTTCCAGGCGGTTGCTTAATCTCTGAGACTCTTAAACACTGGCCCAGCTAAAATATAACATTGGCCAAGCAGACATACCAAAAGGACAGGAGCCATAGAAACAAACCCCCAAAATGGAAGAAGATCCCCTATAAAAAACAAAACAGTAGTTGTATTTAAGAGTTAATTGAATATATATATATATATATATATATATATATATATATATATATATATATGTGTGTGTGTGTGTGTGTGTGTGTGTGTGTGTGCGCGCGCGTTTGTGTGTGCGTTTGTGTTTGTGTGTGTGTGTACGTGCGCTTTTTATGAGTGTGCTCTTCTAGGGTGGTTGCTTTATCTATGGCACGATCAAAACTGACCCAGCTAAAATATAATATCCGATAAGCACAGATACCAAATTAACAGGAGTCATGGAAAAAAACCTGCACTAAACAAAACTATAATTGTATACATGGCAAATTGAACAACAGGAAAAAAGTTGTTTGCTGTAAAACTGATTGAACACACACACACACACACACACACATGCACACACACACACACACACACACACACACACACATATATATATATATATATATATATATATATATATAGATAGATAGATAGATAGATATTGTTGTCAGGCTTTTCTTTTTTTGACATTTGAGTCTTTTTCATCAGTCGCCTATCCTTGTATTCATTAGATGAGGTAGAATTTTTATGAAAGCGATGCTTATTGAGATCTTTTTAGCTGGTGGGACCAAGCGTCATGCAAAACAAACTAACCGACATTACCCCAGCCATTGGTCTGTGATGACAATTATTCAAGGATGACTACAAATAGGTCATATTGCAAAACTACGAGAAAATAAATTGATCGTGTCTTCGCCGGCAAGTGGCTAATCAACTTTACATATTGAGGGTCACATGAATCAACGTCAATGAAATTTGCTTAGCTGAAAAATTAAATGTAGAGCGATGTTTCTGGGACACTGACCCATTTCCTCTCGATGTGTATTTGCCATTGTCATAAATCATTGGCAATGGATTGTGATGGCTGGAAACCAATCAATCCTGTACAACTAATTAAATTCTAAGTAGACGTGTGTCATACGCTGTCTGAGGACGAAGAGTAAAGTTTTGATTAACTATGTGTATTCTCATTTTTGCACATCGGTCAGCTGAGACGAAGTAAGTGTAAACATGGGATTTCCTTCCAAGTCCCCAATACAGCAAGAAGATTTTTTTAATCCAAGAAAGTGAAGATCATTACGAAAAATCGGAGTGAATTGTGTATTGAAATATTTGCAAAGCTCAGGTTAGTACAACATATTAAGTTAGTCTGGCAAAATGCTTTGACAATGAATCATACGGTGAGGATTAAACAAATTGAATAATCATGATAATCAGCAATACAATTTTACTTGAAAGTGTCGGTATACGATGTACCTTTATATATGAAAATATCACATAAACTCTCCTAAATTCATTTTTTCAATCATAATTTAGGATTGAACTTTAGAAGTTGAGGGGTAAGAACGTATGCTTCAAGTGCCTGAAGTATGAATCGGTTGGTAAAACTTATATGAGTGATGCAACTGGATATAAGCTAAACAACTATCTATGCATTTATGTATTCATGCAAAATAAGCATCATGCCTCCCAGTGACAATATATATATATATATATATATATATATATATATATATATATATATATATGTGTGTGTGTGTGTGTGTGTGTGTGTGTGCAATCGAGCAGATCTCCTAAATCTCTTATATATTTATTTGTTTTAACGTCCGTTGAAGACCTTATCTCATAAAATGAATTCTAACTTGAAAAAAAGAAGAAAAAAGCATTGGTTCAAATGTTCGGTTATTGTTGAAACCTCTGTATGCTCAGGAGGATTTAATGTGTATTGATATGGAATCTTGGCTTTAGGTTAAAAAAAAGATGAATTTTGGACGCAGTTTAGCCTTTTTTGAGTTTTGAGTCAAATTATTGGAACTGAATATTTTCTCAGGGGTTTACATAATCCGGTATTAGTAATAGCAAATCACGTATTCGAACAAATTGAAGCTATGTCTGTCACTGGAACCTTGGGACAAAGTACTCCTCAAAAGGATATACTAGTTTGGTCACCAAAAGCTTAAAAAGAGTTGGCAGTTTCAAAAGAAAAGGTCTGTCGTTCATCAAGCCACTTTGAGATCATTCTGAATAATTCATTAACTATGACGATTTCATTTGCATAATATTCTGGTCATTCCTAGAAGGGTAGATCTTCCGGTTTTAGAATAGCCTTTTTTGCATATTAATGAAGAAAATAGACATGAACACATCTCCATAACTAGAAGCTTAACATTAGAAAAAAGAAAAAAGAAAATCACTTCCTCAATTTGAATCACTTAATCCACTCACCCTCAGAGATATGAGAGATGGATGAAAAATTTGTCATTCAGTATCGATCTCAAGTCCTAAATATATTATTCTGTATATATTAGGCGCGTGCAGAAGTTTTGAATGAAAGGCCAGTTTTCAACTGTATGTTTCCTCTGAACTTCCCATCAAAGAGCGCTGAGAACTTTTGCACAAACCTATAAATAACTGAATCGTTCTTTGAATTATTTCCGTGTCGTATTCTACATCCCTATCCACAAAATAATGCTTCAATATCCAGTACACAGAATTTACCATGAAGGTCATGATCTTGGTTAATGTTTCACGTACCACACAATTCAGTTTTAGACAATGCCTCGATTAAACATATATTGCGGATTGTCTAGTAGGAACCTTGGATAAATACAAATATTAAGGAAGACTAAACCCTCTGAATAGTCACTTAATCCGTCATAAAAAGTGTAAAAGCTAGCAGTGTGATTAGGTGTTACTCTAAATTATCTATCAAGCGGAATTTTTTGAAGAGAAAACTAAGCTGATAACAAACGGGGTTGAAAAGACAGGACTACGACCAAGTCATCCTTTCTATAGTCTAATAGGGAGCTGCAACATGGAACCTAATCAAATGATTTACCCTCAAACTAAGAACCAGGCGCAGGAGAAAATCATACTTAAACTCACATGGAAATAACATGACATCGGTATATTAAGGGTGGGCAGGAGTCAGAGATGTGATTTAATCCATTGGAAATAACAAGTGGCGATGGGTTAGTCATGTTAGCAGAATATTTTGCAAACACTGGATATCACACCTCAAATTGTGGATCCAAAAAGATCATTTGTGAAAATATGGCCAGCAGAACATAAGACGGCAGAACGAATTCAGGCAAAATCAGAAAATACTGGCTCGGCGACGCCAGTGATAAGGAGGTACGGCAACTTTTGAGGAAAGGACGCTAAAAAGCTGCTGCAGATGATGAATTCGTTGAAGTTTTCGAGGTTTTCATTTTAATGAAAGAGAACTAAAAATCACTGATATAGGATTTAGACTTTTTTTTCAAGTGGGTAATAGTTTGATTTTGAAGTTAAGAAAATCGGTGCATTTTCATAGCACATGGATAACACTCCCCCTCATACTTTCAAACAGCCAGATAACTCGTATTATAGTGAAAGAAAATGTCCATTAATGCAAATAAGATATTAGATGGCAAAAATTAGAAACTTCTACTCTGTTAATGGTAATAAATGCGCTCGTCTAATAAATGATTGAACGTATCGAGTAAATTACAGAAAGTTTAAAAACAATCAGGGCTACAGGAAATTTTCAAAATGTTATTTATTATCATCCTAATAGGTATTGATAGTCAAAGTGCATTATATAGGCGTGATGAATCTGAAGAAGTTGATGTAGGCATCAATGATGAGAAGATAATATGTGACAAAACATTATTTTCCTTTCTCGAAGAGAAAGGGTGTATGTGTATGTGTGTGTTAGTGTATGTCTGTGTGTATGCGTGTGAGAGTGAGAGAGAGAAAGAGAGAGAGAGAGAGAGAGGGAGAGATAGATAGAATTTGGAGATTGATTGACTGAAAATACTGGCCAATTCCAAATGAATTTCTAATTTTCTCCAAGTTTAACCCACTTATGGAACTTCTCAACTTCACTAATTTGCTTCATCATACCACCACAAAGTTCCTGTAACATATCCCTGACAGTTTGGCTTGGATTATTTTCGACCATTCTTTTCAGTTTGATATCCTCTCCCCTCTCGAACTCCTCAATGAAACTTTTGAAACCAATGGTACACTGCGATCAGAGCTGGTTCCTTCACCCCAATCTAAGTGGATTCTGGAAGCTGTTTGAGACGCCTTGAGAAAAAGATTGTACCTGTACAAAAAATCGTTTGTAACTTTTCATTTTTTATATTCGAATTGATTGATCCATTCATTTTGATGAAAATCAATGAAATGATTTTTATAATCGAATTGTGCCTTATACATTGATATACTATACTGTAATTATGTAAGACCTGACTCTCGTGAGGTACCTAAAACTGACTGATTTATTTCGAATAATTGAATACAGGTACTCCCTGTCTTACAACTTGCAGAACTTGTAACTTTTTAAAAATACAACCAGAGTACAAGGCTATAAAAGATTAATGTAAATATAGAACTTAAGTATCTAAATTGAAAAAAAAAATCATGTGTATAAGTGTTGTACAAGTGCAAGAGTGTATAAACCTCATGGTATATTAAAATAACATCATTTTTGGTTGTACGTGAGTAAAAGATTATAAGGAACATTTTTGGAGTGTACATACGTATGTACACGTGAGAGAAATCACCGTTATTCTTTTATTTTCCAACCATCTGTTTAAATACACGATAGCAATTTAGATGTACAGTTATATACTTACATATAATAAAACACATTTACAGATGATTGGTTGTCGATTGGGTTCCCCCGAAATAAGATGAGTGTGATTCAACGATGTTATAAGAAAGGAAATATTACGAAAAATCCTATTTCTGCTAAAAATAACTAATTCAAAAGACCGTACAAGAACACATAATCTTCATTTTAAATCCGATGAGTACATCAGTTTTACATTCTTCAACCTTTTTTTTTCTCAAAGTGTCAAACCGGATCCGTGAATCAAATTGTATCTACTTGAACTTCTTACTTAAAGTTTATCAAAATTGATATCAATAGTATTTGTTCCCTCCTGGGGCACTGCGAATGAAAACACGTGGTTATGTTCCAGCAATTGTGTGGAGACTGTTGAGTAAGGTTTTGTATTAGACGTTTGCGAAAATGGTTGAAAAATCCAAATCAGGGCCCTGTAATATACGTTTTGCAAAACAATCTCATAACAGTTCTTGTCAAACGTATAGGGCTAATCTTACTTCACGACTTGAGTTAGGAGGAAATATAATTGGGTTATCCGTCTTCTGTAAATCGATCCTAAGATATTCGATCCTCATAAAGAGGATTATGATTCTAGTAATTTCTTTTAATAAGGATGCATTTGACCCTCAGTGGGGGTAATGTCAGTGGAGAGGATTACGGTTAGAAGAAGAAGATTTGATTGGAAGTATTACAATAAAAAGATTTTTGGATGACAGGCCGATATGTGGGGAATTACAGGAATTATGACATTTCAAGAGGTGAAAAGATCCCCTGGATTTTTTAATCCACTGGTTCAAAACACATTTTTCCACTCGATTCTATTTAGTCTTACGTTAAAATAATATCTCCACAAAGAAAATCAACGACTGGCAAATTAAATATATATCTCCATAATCAAGATGTGTGCACGTACGTACAGATAACTAAAAAAAAACCCAACTAAATAAATGGTTGTACGTATATTCCAATAGAGTACCGGAATTCCTCTCGTGCACGCCTCTTGATTGGATTGAAAACAGAGATTTGTGATAACAACGTTTATTTTGACTCTGGTCTTTATGCTATTTTGTCATAACTGATGAAATATTCTGGGAGTCATTATCCATTTGAAAGATTTATTAGCATCCAACTTTTAACTTCCTGGCTAACGTCTTGAGATTTTGCTGTTATTTTTGGTGTTATTCAAATACTTTTCTCCCTTATGATTCTATCTTTCAAAATGCACCAGTCCCTCCTGCATGTACACACCATTGTGTTAATGCCCCTTGCTTCACAGTTGGAATGATGTTCTTTGGTTTTTCCAGTTTCTTCTTTCCCGGCTTGAAAAATAATGGTCATTATAGCCCCACAGTTAAATTTCTGTTCTCATCAAACCTGAGAACAATTCTCCAATATGATCATCAACCACACGTGCCGTTGCAAGCTGTTGTCATTTTATGGTGATTTTGGAATAGTGGCTTCTTTGCTGACCTGCCTGTTGGTTTATGTCGGTAAAATGCTGTTTCCTCCAACATGTCACATTGCCTTTTGCTGTTGTTCTGGGATTTATTTTCACTTTTCATATCAATAAACATTCATCTCTTGAAGACATCTTCCTGAGTGGTAAGGCGGCTATGTGGTCTCATGGTATTTATATTGTGTACTTTTGTTTGTATAATTGAATGTGGTACCTTCAGGTGGTTCGGGTTGCTCCCAAGGATAAGTGAGGCTTGCAGAGATATAGGATCATGTTCCTAATGTATTGACTGCGTAGGATAATGCCTTTCTTTTTCACGTTTGCGCACTGAAACTGCTGCATTGATCGAATAAAAGACGCAGGACTCGAGTCAGAATTCAAAATCGGATCTTTATTTTCCTACCTCAGCCGACCGCAAATATAGGCATTGTCTTTAACTGAAGATTTAACTGAAACACTCACTCAGAGAGAGAGGAAGAGAGAGAGAGAGAGAGAGAGAGAGAGAGAGAGAGAGAGAGAGAGAGAAAGAAAGAAAGAAAGAAAGAAAGGAAGAAAGTAAAAGTTGGATGTCTTTCTAGAGTCAGCAATCAGGGCCGGCGGCCTGTTGACCATGGTGCTCTCTACCCGTCTGTCTCTCTGTCTACTGTGTCTTCTCTGGACTGACTGGTGACCAACCTTCGATTTCCTTTTTAAAATCAAGGGTCATTTTTCTTATACTTTCATTTTACTAGATTGTTTTGGCCTCTTTTTTTACCTGATACCAAAACTGAATGATCATCTACCATCCTCTTTCCTATCCCCACCTGCTTTCTTTTGTTCATCACGCTACTAAACTTACCGTCTATATTTCTTACTTCCGCAATTAGAATCCCTACACACTAACCCCTTTTTCATCCGCCTGTTTTGGCTTTCTTTCCCTTAATGTCTTTTTGATTATGTGGCTGTGACAAGCTATCCATCTGCGGGCTTTCAAAGCAACCACGCTATATCTTGTCAAGAGATGTACTCACAATATTTCTAAAGTCCTTTTTTCGTCTTGAAAGGGTCATCTTGTAACTTCTTAACTTTGATCAAAGATTTAATATACCTCACTTAAACCCACACAAAAAAAAAACAATTCATAAAATAAAATACAAATCAAATATTTCATCAAAAAGTCCTATTAGTCCCTTATACTATAACAACTGATTTCTCTTGGTTTTTCTATGATGTTAAGCAAAGAGGCACTGCGTCTGGGGGTTGACCTTAGAATACATGCAGACACATCTCCAATTGACTCATTGGGTCAATTAGCCGACCAGAATCTTCTACAGTCAGGTCATCATTTTGAAATATTAGAAGCTTTTTGAAGGGAAGGTAAGTATAGTGTATGTAAACCTCTGACCCGCTGTGAACTTGATGAAAGAAATATAAGCTGAAATAAATCATTCTTTTACTCTTATTCTATGATCTCACATTAACTTGAAATAAAATAATGATCTTATTTGGCCCAAAACAGGATATCTTTATCAAAAGTCAGAAAGACTGAGTTCAAATATACTTGGCTGATGTTTGAATCAATTTCTGGCTTCAACTGTAACCTAATTCTCTCACTCATTGCGGTAGTGAGATGACAAAATGGCTTTGATGACAAAAAGCAACTCTTTTACAAAATGGGATTCACGTCTCATCCTAAAGATATTGTCTAGAATTTCTGTTAATACTGCTGAATCGCCACTGGGCGAAATTACTTTCATCTTAATTCGGTCAATCGTTTGAACAATTTGTTTCCGCAAGAATGAATCGTCTCTACTGCAGAAAGCTCTGTAAACATGCATTTGAAAGCCACACAGACGTGCTGGACGCATTGAAAAACAAGCTTTATAGGGATTCAATAAACAGATGAGAGAGTGTTTTTAGACAAGTATATCACAAATGAACGAGTAAAGGCTTCAAATGGAAAGAAACACAAGTTGAATGTAAACAGGAATGAAATATGAATAGCCAAAAAAGAAAGTAATATTGTGATAACGTAAAAAGAACCCAATATATTAAAAAAATGCATATCTTGCGCCGCCACAGAGGTCTTTATCAAAAACGAAGTAAACAAAGAGACAGAGTTCTTCGTAAAACGCGAATTAAACGAGATCCTTTCATCTTAGTTTTCAAATTAGAATTTTTTTATTATCTCCAAATGGATAAAAGTTATTGTTGGGACTCTGATGCAAAGTTACGCATGAAAAGATATTAATACATTATTATTCACCGATGACGACACAGGATTCAAAGGCTTAGCTTATTTGGATTACAGAAGAATACAAATCAGTCATTGGTTTTCTGTTTCTGAATAAAATGATTCAATACATAGGAAGTAAATGCTTTCTTCGTCAGAGCAATTTTACAAATAATTTGATCAGTGTATTCCTGCACCAAGTATTCATGGATATAAGCAGGTGCACAAAAACTACACACACATACACTCACACACACACACACATTATCTATATCTATATCTCTATATATGTGTGTGTGTGTGTGTGTGTTAACAATGGATAAGGCTACATTTGCCGTTAGATAGCATTAAGATAGAGGAAAACAAGCAACAGAGATAAATTCTTTAAGGAAGTTAGAATACTTATTGAAAATTTATAAAGAAATTTATGAAGTTGCTTGCAAAATTTTAGGTAATACGAAAACGGTAAGTATAATGTTCGATAAAGTTGAGATTTTTTTTCACTCTGTAAATTGTAGGGAGTTTTACATTATGAATGCATCCACAAAATTACACATATACACATTTAAAAATACAAGCACACGTACAATTACATACACACACACACACACACACATATATATATATATGTATATATATATTTCATAATTGAGTCATCCACAGAGAGCCCTTTCGTTGCATTACACCTCTCAGTGTGGCTGTAGACTATCCAATATCCAATATTGCATCCACTACCACGAGGTTGGATCGAATCCTTTGCTTCAGACCTAGAGTAGTTTGATTACGAATTGCACTATATCATATGGAATTTTTTTATATGATTTCCCCAACATTGCACGATTAATTTATTACTTGACTTAAACAACATAAACAGAATAAACAATTAAAAATAGGGCTGTTACAGGAATTGGAGCAGCTGCTTCGACATAGCGATTCTCTTATTTACGTAGATTACTGTGGGTGATAAATTAACTGTTTGTTGATGGAATATCTTTTCAAGTGAATTTCCATATAACAAAACGCAATTTGTAAGCATTCTGTCGAATCATATATATCAATTTCTTGATAAATATTCATTTATGTAAAAGTGTACCAGCAGATGGAGAAAAAAAAACAAAAACAAACCCAAAACAGGACTATATACTCATGAAAATTATTATTTTCTTTTCATTCCATTATGTTGGGTTCAGAGCGAACCAGTTTCGACATCTTGGTCTCATCAGTGCATTATCTCAAATTAACAGTGTTATTTGTGTACCACATAATATATATATTGGGTGGTTGTTGTTATAGGGTCTGTTATCTATTGCTTTCTACCCATTGTTTGCCACGAGAAAGGGTTCGAAGACAGGTAAGAATGGATTTCTGATATAGGGCATTTTATAGATAAGCAGTACTCAATTCATGTTACGTGACAAGTATGTGTGTGTGTGTGCACGTGTATGAATGTGGATGAGAATTCATGTATGTGCATGAGTATGTGTGGGATATTAGCGTGTGAAAGTGTGTGTGTGCGTTTTCGTTGGTGGGCACACGTGATTGTAAGTGACTTTGGCAGTGATTACGTGTCTCCATATTTTACTCGTATGCACAACTTTATTGAATTTATATTAAAGAAATACAGAGTCAATTAACACAACTTATGTGAGTGTGTGTGTGAGAGATAGATAGATAAATAGATAAATAGATAGATAGATAGATTGATACATAGATAGATAGATGGATAGATAGATGGATAGTAGGTCAATTTTTGTATGAATAAGTGAGTGTGTTAATCTGAGTGCTGAGTGAGAGGATAATTTCGTGTGTGTATAAGACTGCGTAAACTGAGGTGACAATAGTCGTTTCCACATTATTTTATGATGGTTGATTTTATAGGAAAATACAAATAGGGATCATTAAATTTCCAAATAGTGTTTATTTTGAAAGGCGTTTTCGTGTAGGACTGCCTGGTAGTGTACGATAAATTGATTAGTATATCATTTTTAATGATAATGTTTTCTTGTTTAAGTGGTGTAATGTGTTGTTTTGTGAAGTTTGATGTGATGGAAGTTATTGTTTACGCGTTTTAATCCACTGTTGAGCGCTTTTGATGAGAGTGTATTGAAGTGAACTATTTATACTTTTCCGTAGTTTTCTAATATCTTGGTTTTCAATCTGGGTATGACTTTCTCCGTTTTTTGATGATAATGAGCTGAGCATATCTATTGAAATCATGATCTGCGAAACAGAAGAATATATATATATATATATATATATATATATATATATATATATATATATATATATATATGTGTGTGTGTATGTATTAATGTGTATCTATGTGTATATATGTATATATGTATGTATGTATGTATATATGTATATATATGTAGTGATGTGAAGGTGCCGTAAAAATTGTGCGCTGTTCGATTTGAAAGAAAGATATGGGGGTGTTGTTGTGTTGTGAGTTGTTTTGTAAGCGTGAGGGGTATTTGTATCTGTAAAGATATAAAGCATATAAGATCCACCGAACAATCAACAAACAAAACAAAATCGAAATCGAGATATAACACCTGCTTTTCGTATGAATTTTTCCCCCTGCACCATCCAGTTGTCACTTTCATCAACATTTTGTTGGATAACCTCAAACCCATAAAACAAACAATGATTTATTTCTTTTTTACACACACACATACATATATGTGTGTGTGTGTGTGTGTGTACAAAAAAGTGTGTCTCTAAACGTTATTGCATTGAATAGATCTTTGTTCAAAAAAGAGCTCAATACCATTCTGTTTGATATTTTCTAATGAATTGCTATTCGAAAACCTTTTTGTAGAGAAACGGAATTTACAATCTGATACGGATCAATGATAAAAATCTTTACTTATTGCATTGATATATATATATATATATATATATATATATATATATATATATATATATATATATATATATATATATATGGGTGTATGTTAGGTGAGAAAAAGAGAGAAAAAGTGTTATTCAAAAACACACTCACACACACATGCAGACAAGTCATATGTATATGTGTGTGTATATATATATATATATATATATATATATATATATATATATATGCTTGAAATTAAAAAAAATGAATCTGAAACTAGGCTTACCGGAATAGAAGAAAAAATATGAAAAAACTTTAATGAATGCAAAGTGATATGGAGAAATCAGGTCCAGTGCATAGCGTTGAATCAATAACTGGTCGGGCAAAGGACGGTTTTCATACAAAACTCTATCAAACATTAATTACTATTTTGATAATGGCTTTGCTGAACGGTCTCCCAATTATTTCAGCTGTCCAATGAATTGAATAATAGTTATGCATTAATGCGATTGGTAAATCACTTTCAAAATTCAACAGAGACAACGGAAATAAAAAAGAAACAACCGTGTCTTTTTTTATTACTGTTGATTACAAGAAAAGTGTCAGAGGACTTTATTAAATAGCTTTGATTTGTTATTGATTCATGTCAATAGCCTAAAGAATCTTTCTATAATTGAATTTTTCTGGAAATCACCATTTAGAATAATAAACGTTAGCATTATCGCCACATATTCAATTAGATAGAAGATTGCCTTACAGATTCGATATTTACGTATCTACATGATCGGCTGCAAGGTTATTTCTTCCTCTATGACACAACACTGTTTCAAATATGACTGTAGATTACACGCTGTCCATTATTTTTCGTCTCTTCAGTCTCTGTCAAAATACCTTATTATGACAATAAATTCAAATATGAATGTCCCAAAGAAAGAACAGTATGTATGTCGACCACAGGCTGTAGTGAAGGAATATGAAAATGATGCCTAGGAGTTGCAGAAACTATGTAAGCTGCAGGAAACTTTAAAACTCGTTATCACTTGATTTGGAAGAAGGATAACTTGTTTGATATTTTACATAAATGATAGAGCCGATTGTGATATTAGCAAGACTGTTTTCTTGGGGTTTCGAGTCTTTCAATAATTTCAAACTCTAGGGCAACCTTTACGAGGCTTTTTGTTGCTGATCTAGGCTTCTTAGTAATGATGAGTTCACGTTTTTTTTCCATAAGAATAATTAATAAATGCATATTTATCTTTACATTGGGTATCTGGTAGTTGTTACTGAAGATTAAATGTCAGCCAAACTCCCGAATCTACGAATTCGTGTCCTCACAAATTACTGAAGCGGTCCAGAGAGCTTCAATTCTTCCTTGATTTTCTAATTCATCCCATCCCAATTCAAACGTATTCTTTTAATGGTTTGCAAGTGTACCGCCTATTTGACGTATATCCCTTTTTCATTCTTTCTACTTGTTCTTCTCTTTCTTGATCTTATACTTGTTCTTCTTCCCATTATTATTATTATTATTATTATTATTATTATTATTATTATTTGTAGTAGTAGTAGTAGTAGTAGTAGTGCATCTTCCATGTACTTCTGGTGTTTGGTGTAATGTGTTTGGTCGTATATATTAATGCTTACAGTTCTTTTTTTTCCCAATGTTCTTTCAGTTGAGTGTCGTTCTGCCTCTGGTCATCCATTCTAGGAGCCTTCATCTTGACAACTTTGAAGTTCAGTTTCAGTCGATAGACAGCTGGAACAGTGCATCAAATGTTCATCTCTTTGTTCATGAAAACTTGATCCATTCTCCGGGCCCTAAGTGGGTGAACTGCTCGAATTTCAAAGTTCAGAAACATTTGTTTTTATCAGTGCCGGGGACAGTTCCTCGATCGTGCATATACTCCTGACACATAATAAAATGGTACTTGCTTACTAAGTTAACAGTATGAGGCCGAGGGGAAGAAAGACGAAAAGACAGGGAAAGAAAGAGAAAGGAATAAGTTAGGGAGGACAGAGAGAGAGAGAGAGAGAGAGAGAGAGAGAGAGACAGACAGACAGACAGACAGACAGACTGAGAGAGAGACAGAGAGAGAGACAGAGGGAGAGAGAGACAGAGAGAGAGAGAGAGAGAAAAGAGGTGATTGTAGCCGTTTTTGTAGGGCCAGTAATATACTTCAAAAAATGCATACGCCCACCCCCACACACACACAAACTCGCACATATATATTTGAGTATGTTAGTATGTACATGGATATTTTTCTATCCATCTATCTATCTATCTATCTATCTATCTATCTATCTATCTATCCATCTATCACAAAGGGATGGTTATATAATCCAATGGAATAGTTGCCGATGTGTTATTTATATTTGAAATTCTATTTGAACTGACATTCAGTTTCCTCACAGTAAATATGGCAGCGGTTCTAGATAGTGTGAATAGAATGAGATATTGAAAAAAAGGCTACAGAGGGAATCGAACCTGCATCCAACAGGACGTCGATTCATTTACAACGCCGTCAACTGGTAAGTCAGAAGCTGAATGAGTATTTGATATCGAACTAAGGTCTTAGTCAAGTGTTCATTATATTTACGCTGCGGGGATGACAGTTCAAACAGAGCCACAAATAAAGTTGAGGTATTTTTAAATATTCTGTCAAATTTTATATCAATTTTCTACAACATGATCGTCCACATTGAGAAATATAAAGAGCAGAGATGGACAGTAAATGAAAGTGCTCCTGAGAGAATAATTATAAATGTGTTATTTTGTTTCATTTTTATCAGGGACTCTTTTTTAGTTGTCACTCCATAATAAGAATGATTTTTTTCCAATGGAATGATGATGCATTTATAAATATTCTATCAAATCATATATCCATTTCTGTACAATAAAGTTGTCAACGTTAAAGGAACATAAAGTGCAGATGTTGACAGGAGAAGAACAATACGAGATTTTTGTATACAGCAATTCTAAAGGCTTAAAACGCACCAGTTGAGTACTCAGCACTGATGGAAACAGTGACTTGTGTTATGACGGGCCCTTGTTGGACGCAATACAATTCCTGCAGTATTTCTTTTCTCCAATCTTTCATTCTATGTACATTATCTAGACCAACTGGCATATTAACTGCGTGGAAATAGGACGTTTGTTGGTCCAAAAAGTATTCCAAATTAAAGAAACACCCATATATATGTATATATATAGATACACACACACACACACACACACACACACACACACACATATATATATATATATATATATATATATATATATATATATATATATATATATATATATATATAGTATTAAGTGGATTTGCTCCACTTAACATGACACTGCTATATCGCTAACCTGATCTGTACAATATGTACCGTATATATAGAGAGAAAGAGACGGACAGACAGACAGACAACAGACAGAGAGGCGGGGGAGGATTAGAATATTCAACTATTGTTAGGTTAACAATTGGGGTTGTTGTTATTCCAAATAATGAGCATAAGTGCACATTTGGTGTGATATTGCATGACATTAAATCGAAAAAAGTAACTTCTCGATATTGTTTCATTTAAAATTACTCCGTTGATAATACTAGTTAGTATAATACATCTGATTTACAGCAGGGATTAAGGTCCACTTGATTGTATGTAAATATGGATGGTCAGATTGGAAGTGACCGTCTCATCAATAGTACGATAGATGACATAACTTAATTTGCAAAATTTTTCTCCAGATTCAGAGATAATTTTATAAGGTATGGCCAGCCTGCCAAAGGCAACCCCATCCTTTTAACAAAGGGGTAAAATCCTTTGATTTATCGAGGTGGCTTTGGTGAGAGCAGAATCCAAAGGTCATAGCTTTGACATTTTTGTCCTTTTGGCAGAGGCACACTTGCTGTCGAGGTCTGCCACTCCTTTAAGAGACTACACTGACGGTACGACCAATTGTTGGATGACAGGGCGTGACCAGATCTGCGGTTGATAGATGCTAAGCTTATTATACCTAATTTTACCGTTCTTTAAAAAAATGAGCAGGATTGTACAGATGTCTACAAGTTTATATACGGAACCTCGGTATAGAATGGCTGTCTGTGTTTTCTAGATGCGTATTCCCCGGCTGTCTGTAGTTTTGAACGGAGCTCGCATAATCTACAGCGTAGCTGATGTGCGTTACGTTTCGGAAAATTCACCAGATCAAATGTTGTGCTGTCTATAGAGTTCTGACTCCACTTAGGGTGGTGACCCAACAATATAGCGGTCTGGAGCTGGGGTCTGGGTTTTATCCTTCAAAAACCTAGGGTTATCTTCCTTCGATCCAAAAAAAAACCGACTCAGATGAGAGCCGGATTTCAAGTTTCTTCTGAAATATGCAAGATTGGGTCCGCCACCAATTTACGAGCATATTTTGACGGTAAAACTGACCTGTAGTTTCAAGAAATTACGTAAACAGTCAGCAGATGGTAGATGCTGAGCTGTCTATGAAGTCTTATCGTCCCTTTGGTGGGGAATATAGTACAGCATCCATCCGCTCTGAACGCATACCCTTTATAGTAGAGCCCTGTAGTTTAAGGCATAATTTCTTCGAATACTTCAGCTGTGTATACCTTCAAGTTCTCAGACGCTCCAACGTAAGATATGTGCACTGACATAGGGGTTTGTTTCCTCTGAGGGTATCAAATCGAGGGTGTAGTGGGATGGAGCACAGGTCATATCTATCTATCTATCTATCTATATATATATATATATATATATATCATTGTGTTATTGACAGACAGCTGTTTCCATTACATCTCTTCATTACATCTCTTATTCCATCTTGTACCGTGAGGCAGAATTGAAACCTTTGCTTCAGACCTGCAGGCCGATATCCTACCTCTGGACTACAGTAAAGCTGAGTTTAAGCCATATATTTTATTTACACAGATATCCCTCATCAACCAGAGTGCTCCATTCCTATGGAAGAACTTTGCATAAGCTTACAATGGATGAGTTACCTTACTTAAAGAGTGCTCAACCCTGAATAGAGAGGAATTAGTTATTGTGTCATCCACAAACTGCTGTTTCGATGTATTACATATTTTCAGTGTGGCCATACACTTTCCATTATCCCATCCAGTACTGCGAGGCAGGATTGACCTGCGGGCCGATATTCTACCTCTGGATTACGGAACTGGACGGTCAGCAAGGCTGAATTTAAGCAATATATCTTATTAACACAGAAATCCCTCATCCATCATATATATATATATATATATATATATATATATATGTATATATATATATATATATATATATATATATATATATATATATATATATATATCCGAAGATAGGCGTATATATGAAAAGAAGAGATGAATTCATTGGAAGATAGATGTGTGTACATAAATATAACGACGTATACATGGTCACATACACATATGCTGACACATACACACGCACACATACTTATACATATATATCTATAAAACACACACACACACGCACATATATATATATATATATATATATATATATATATATATATATATATATATATTTATAAACAAAAACACTTGCATCCCACGATTTTGCGTGTTCTGTGCGTGTTCAGCTCCTGTTAATGTGTATATTCATCTGTGCGTAGCCCAAGTGCTTTTTATTAATGTTTTTATATTGAGGCTTCGACCTTTTACTTATTTGCCATGATCAAATAAAAAAAATCTAAACACAATTTTCTTTTGGTTATCCGACATATTTTTTTCTAAATCATCGTCAAGTTTTATAAATAAAAACTACGATTTGTTTATTGTTATCTTACTCACAATATCACTTGAAAAAGAAAACCCCATTCTCTATGCATCACAAAACAAACACACCTCATTAACTATGCTTCGCATCAGTGCTTTGAAAGTTGATTATTTTTCTCGTAAAGTTTTTCGACCTGATCAGGCGTTGAGCGTATGACGGCAAACATCGTCGTGATGTACTTTCAATCGGAGATTGAAAGTAATTGTTTTTGGAGAATTGAATCCTATCACGCAGTATATGTTCATCGCGGTTTCTTGGAGCGAAAAAGGAACGGTTTGTATTCATATAGTCAAACCTCCATAGACTGCCGTATACAAACCTCGTAGACACATCAATAATGGCTTACAAAGGGAAGGACCCCTGTACAGTGCATCGATCCAACTCCTAATTCAATAAGTTCAGTCTACGCCTAACATCAGAGGAAATTTAAACTGTTGGTCGTTATAATGAGTGAGAAATAAATGAATAATCCATAAATTTCACCAAGCTATTGGTAGAAACACTGTACAGTGAATGCTGTATCTATCTATCTATCTATCTATCTATCTATCTATCTATCTATCTATCTTGGAATATCCGTGCTTATCTGTGAGCCTTATCTCTTTCATTGTGTTTTTCATCAATGCCCATCTGTGTGTACCGTATCTATGATGTTTTCATCTACCTCATTGAATTCGTATTTACTTCATTTGGTTGATATCTATTCATCATGCCCTAAATGTATCTCTCTATCGAATTTGAGTGTATATATGTATATATATATATATATATATATATATATATATATATATATATATATATATATATATATATATATATATATATATATATATATATATATATATATATTCATCATTTCAATTCACTTTAATGCTGGATAAGTTTGCCTTAGATTGTTTTATTATTAATCAAAAGTTCATACGGAATGGTGACAGTAAAACATATTAACGCTCAATACATGGCACTGATTTAGAAGGAATATATAATTATCCATCAGAAGCGACTTTCATCATCTTTTAAATGTTTTTTTTTTAAATTTCAATCGACTATGAATTTTAAGACTATGTAATTTTTAAAACACACACACATATGCAGACTCATACACACACACACACACGTGCGCACACACACACACACACACATATATATATGTATATATATATATATATATATATATATATATATGAAAATGTGGTATTCTTCAACGCCCACATTTCTTTTTGACGTCACCAGAACACTAATAGCAACCGACAAAAACCAAGTGCTCTACCTTTGAAATCAGAGATCGGTTTAATCGTCTAAACACACACACACACACACACACACACACACACATATATATATATATATATATACACACACACACATATATATATATATATATATACACACACACACACACACACACACATATATATATATATATTTATAGATAGATACATAGATAGAAAGATAGATATATTGACAGATAAGTGAAATGACAATTTAGAAGGCTTAGTTTTGTACAAATGTGTTTTTCTCACCCTATTTTGACGTTTTCCCAGTTCTTTGGATTCCTCTGCAAAAAAATGATTGTATTTTAGTTCAAATAGTGGATAGGTTAATGTGTCTTGTGAGTGAGCTGTTTATTTTCCTAGTGTTTAATGTTCACTATGATATAACAAAATGATGTTTTCAGTACGATACTTTCATATCACCGGAAAAAAATTCCATTTGTATGATTTGAAGTGAGGGTGGAAATGCCTCATCCTGCCAGGAAAGAGAGAGGTTTTAGAGAAAGGTATTACACATCGGGCTTTGTATTTAATACTTTGGTTATTATCTTTATTTGTGTTTTTTTATTGTAATGAGACGAAGTATTTCATCGAAAAACATTACGGTTGTTCGGATATTTGGTAGCCTTGGCCAGTAAGAGGGTTTTTAACTTCGCTGTAGTCCAAGATTTTTAGTGATGTGGGTGGTTTGTTTGGTCGAATTCTAATTTTAAGCAATAAAATCTCTTTATCACTTATTCAAACATATGTTAGTACTGCTATGATTTTTTTTATCGTTTATATCTGAAAATATACACAAATATTAGCATTATTCGATGTGGGTTTTCCTGAGGTTGATATTAAACCGTACTAAATTATTCGTTACATACCAAGGTGTTGGTAAGGTCGAGTAGAGATTCTTTTAGGGATAATATCAAACCGTTGGATTGTGATTACACAAGTCCAGGGATAGAATTACGAATGTCACTTAAATAGTTAAATTCTATTCCAACTTGTAAAAATGTAGGGTGAAATTTTATGTAATCTATTATAAGGCTCTACTAGTTGACTGTGCATTTAGAAGTAAACTATGTGTTGTAAGTATTTTCATATTTGCATAAACAATAAATGAGTTGTAGAAGACATTGTTGTTAACCTTTTTTTCTGGAGGTTTGATGGGGTGTTTACATGGAGTTTTGATTCCCCTTTTGTGTCAATCTTCAGACATTATTTCATTTCACTTGATTCAGAGGGGTCTTTGTATTGTGGTTTCAATCCTAAATACAACGTGAATTTGTCTTTGAAAAATCTGGGAGTTATAAATTGTTAATGATAGTCTATTTTAACAAAAGGTGTAACCTTTTTTCAAAAGCTGTCAAAAGCATTTTGAGATTGGTGCATTTTTGTCCTTTAATTGGAAGGCCTCAATTATTGTTGCAGTACATGTATTTCCATTGGCCTTTGTGACTCAAATGTGGTTATTGATGCTATATAGATGTTCAAATATTATTGTTATTGTTAAGTATATGCAGGTTTTTCTTTTTGCATTTGTTGACTAGGGGACATGTGTTTTTATTTTTGCAGTTGACATCTTTTTTCGTCGATCAATATTTGTTGTTATTATTACAATAGTTTTAAGACTTAATTACTCCTCTATCAAGTGAATTTATAATTATGCCGATATTCTTGGTATTAGTACTGTTATAAACGTTTTCCATGAATTTCATTTCGTTGCTAGAACCACTTTCTTTCGAAGAGTTATTGTATATCGCTTTCTTTTCATAAATATATTTCTGTTGGATAAAATATCATTGATTCAAGGATAAAAATAGAAAACTGTTTAAATACTAACATTGCGTGATTCATGTTGACGTTTCTTTGCGTAGGGTGTCGGTTACATTCCGAGAATGGTCAATATGAGTTATCACCCTTGTTAAAAGCTACATCCAGATAATGAACAGCTTTTATGCTACCTAATATCTATTTTAAAACCTATGTATTTAAATGCATTGTTGATGGACTTTTGTGGGATATCAGTTTTGCACCAATTATTCTTGTTCACAACTAGAGGATCGTCTTCCCTGTGTAGTTCAATTTTAGCGTACTAATGATACTGTCAAGGACGTAGTGTATGCATAGACTGATTGGATCCGAGATTTTGACAAAATAAAAGTCTCCCATGGGGACGTACAATTCGTTTGTATCTTTCTTTCTACACTATGTTGTTTATTAATATTGTTTCCCTGCAATATCTTATTCTGTCGATTGTTTGTTGTAGTTGGACGATGTATTGTTTGGCAAAATTGATAGCATTCTAAAAGATCTTCTCGGTAATGGATGGACAAAAATCAATAATTTCAAACTGGATGAATGTGGCTCGTTATTTGTTTTTGATTTTCTTGAACCACTTAATCGGATCCGTGGTATTTATCCATTGCTTGTACCGGAGATTAGTTCCAGCTTCGTCAATGATTCTCTGTCGTATTTGTTTGAAACTTGTTCTAATCTAGTTTTAGACAGATTCATCATTTTTTTTTTTTTTTTTTTTTTAGAGAAATTGGGTTTGGTTTTCCCTAAGTAATATGTAGGCTTCATTAGTAGCAATGTCGATAATGTTTAAATTCTCGGTGATGTTGGACGTATTATCACTTATATTCTGTTCAGTGTTTATATCCTCAATTTTGTATATTTTTATGACTTGCTCTTTAATCAATTTCTTCTATGTATTGGTTCTCATTTTATCGATGTTTTTCGTTTTGTCCACTTTGACATATACGTCGTTAGAATTAGTGATCTTTTTTATGTCTTTTTTTCAATTGTTTGTTGGAGTTATTCAATTTATTTCAAAATCTAATTATCTTGACTGTGTTAAATTAGTCTTCCTCAAATTTACATAGGTGTTTTTTGTTTGGTGGACTGTTTTGTGTTTTGAAACCGAAGTACTCACGTCTGTTCCCGTGTTTCGAGTTGATTTTGTGCAATAAGAAGGTTCGACATCGCAACCTTTTAATGAATTCAACTTGTTTTTGTTTTTTCCTAGAAAGTCTAGAAGTAAGAAACTTTGTGATGGGCATTGTATATCATCAGAGAGAAATTAGATATGATTGTTTCCATTTGTTATATGTATAATCAAAAGTCGTATATTATGATGATTTTATACATGAATCAGCTCAAAAATCATTTCATCACCTGGGCAGAATGTATCAGTTGTTAGATATATTACCAGTGCACAAACTGAAGAAGAATTTATTAGGCTTATTTCCCCCCTGAATTATCATAATGGCTTCAAGGATTTCGTCATAGTTTCATACATGCTAACTTTCAAATAGTACATAATAAGCAGTGTTAGAAACACGTATGCCTTGTCATCTATGTCAATCAATTGTCATTTGAGTTTTCTAATACTTTCTGTGATATCTAATCAAATTAAACACAAAATAAATCATGATTTTCTGAGGATTCTTTAGCGTCAATTCATATGGGATGTCACCTGTGATTATGTAAATATCTAATAGGTTTTTCAATGTGATGTATGATTTTAAAACTTAACCATGTTTGTCAAGTTGTGTCTAATGCATAAGGCTCATTCTTCATAGAGAGAAGTACGTTCGTGGGTATTACTTCATCTATACAAATACTGTTTATGCAATGAATGCATCTCAAAGCGCTTTTGAAGAAATCTTAGGATGAGTAATATTATCAAAGAATGTAATCATAGATGAACAGCAATTTTCATGCTATCACGTACGTCAATTGGACATGCAAAATGTCCATGCAAACGTGGTAAAAGTTAGATACGTGACAATTTTGTGTGTGTCTCTCTCTGGCACAAAAGATGGAATAGTGTTGCTGTATATGTGCATGTGCATTCATTTGTGTACATGTATGCTAACTTTGCTTGTGTCGATAAATATATATTTATAGAGAGAGGGGGTGGTAGATAGATAGATAGATAGATAGATAGATTGATGGATACAGATATACATGCAGATATATTTATGCATAAACACACACATATGTATATAGATATACGTATAAATAAATATATATATTTATATATATATATATATATATATATATACACACACAATTATATATATATATATATGTATATATATATATATATGTACTTAAACATCCACATATATGTGATTCACTGATATCAACGAATGAATTTTATGTAGTTTCGTGGTCTGCTGTAAATCTGATGTTATGAAAGTGTTGTCAAAACAATAATGAAAGTCAGACGGATACGAAGGAAGATGCAATTGCATTTTATTTCATTGTGGTTCGATAGTTTTCTTTGTAATCTGATTGTTTATGTTTTCTTTCCCCAGAGCATTAGAGGAGTAACTCACTTACAAGTAGACTTCCTGGGAAAACTAATCAAAAAAGGAAACCATCCCCGATTGTAATGAGACTATGTCTTAAAACTCAGAATGTCTGATGTTGATAACGTATTATGAAAATCTGTGGAACGAATGGCAAAGCGTTGTTGTCGTTGAGACACTATATCTGAATTTCACATTCGTTGTTCAATCTAAGATAGCGAAGCGCAAAAGTAATCGGCAGTATCAGAAGTTGATGTCAAAAGTGCTCCAAACATTAATATAGTCACTGTCGTTGGGGAAAAGGTACTTGGTTGTACGCAGTCTTGGATACACATTGAAAATATGAGGGAGTGTATGAAGTTTTGAAATCGATGAGAGTCACAACAAAATTTCCATATCTTCCTAGACCCACATAAATAGCTTTTTCTTTTTTAACTGTTATTCCCTTGACATAGGCGTTTCCTAATTTCCTCCTGGCGAGCTTGATTGGGGTTTTTTTTGTCGTGTCTTACCGGCAAACTTTTCTATCCCATCTTTCCATCTTGTACCCAGTCTATCCCTACTGCAGCACCAAACAGTCAGTATTTTGCTCCACCTGTTGTACTTTCCTCTCAATATATATCTTGTCATTTTTCGTTTCTTTGTGGTCCCCTCTCGGATGCATTGATCGTATCTCTTACATTTTAAGCATATTGACGATATGATTTTCAGCATGTCTCTATCTACACCAAATGTTTCCCAGCTAATGGTCATATACCATTTAATTTAATTTCAATGGCTTTTTTCTAGCTTTCTCTTGAATACATTTTTTTCATAGATGGATAACATTCCTTAATATCAATTTAATATTGAGGAACATTACTCATTTATGAAAAAAGTACCGTGGACAAAGCCATTGAATTTGCTGAGAAATACATAAACGTCAGCAGGAACGACTTACTGATTATCCGATGAAGCAGAAAACAGTGTAATTTGAAAATAAAAAGATTTGGATAAAAAAAAAAAAAAAAAAAAGAGAACAGTGATAGCTGGTTTGGAGTGGCTATGGGGTCATGTGATTCATGGGAAGTTTCAGTGTTAGTTACATGATAAATATCATAAATAATGTAGTATCATAAATATCATAGATTTATTTACAGATGACATACTAAGAGTACTTAAGCTGAGTACTAAAGGAGCCATTTTGTAGACGTTAATTTGAACTTACTCAAGTATATCTTATATTCAGCTCATATATATATATATATATATGTTTTATATTCAGCTCATATATATATATACACACACACACACACACATATATATATATATATATATATATATATATATATATATATATATATATATATATATATATATATATACCTTATTGAAAAGAAAATAACACCCCGCTATATATATCCATGATAATTAAACGAATCCGAAATTTAATTAACTAAAGATGAAAAAGAACATTTTTCCGATAACGTAAAATACCTAGAAAGCTTTGATATTTAGTGTAACAACTTATAAACTCAAATAAAAGCTTTAATGGGAATGCAGATATCCACAAAAAATACCATACGGTTTAATCCATCTCTCAGCGTAAATGGGAAGAAGAATATCGAGATTATCTCCCAGAATATGATGCTCACATATTTCCGACCAGACAACACAATGCATGAAATATTTGATAAAACACCATTGATCAATCCATTTCACCAAAGAAAAAGAGCTTAATAATACAAAAATTAAAATGATAGAATTAAAACGAACAATTTGAAAACATGCAAAATTCAAATGTTGATATTCCAATTTATGTCCCATTGAAGGAAAATGCAACCAGGCCAATGTAATTTATAGACCTACAGTTAATACCAGATTCAAATCATGCATTATATTATATTGGAGCTATTCAATCTAAATCCAAAGTTAGATTGGGCAATCACAAGCTGTCATTTAACGACGATAAATATGGAAATAGAACAACTCTATCCAATATGCTTTGAAATTGAAAAATGTTAACAAAACACCGATTATAACATGGGGTTTTTTCATTGAAAAAAATACAGTACCAGTGATAAATAGTGCTATGCAAAAGAGACTTTTGAGTTTGGAATGATAAATTAATATTATCAATTTCTCTAAAGATAGTTACGTCTTAAATTTAAATGAGAACTCAGTTAATTGCAAAGTGTTGACGGAAGATAATTTCAGTTAAAATGTCTCGATGTAAACATTAAGGACATTACCTTCATAGTATTAAAATTATTACATAATTACGACTCACACCGGGGTAAATTTTAAGATGTGGTCGTGCATCCCATCGCCAGTCTTTTACTCTCCATCAGAAGTTAACTCAGATTGAATGTTGAGTGAAAAGCTCCAACGCATTTGGGTTCCCAGTGCTTTCAGGATTTTGTATTTATTTCTGAAAACAGCATTTTATCACTTTTCTGTCGGCAATCCCATGTACATATCACATACTTGTAATGTCTAAGGTACCCATGGTGTCATGCACACAACTATGATGTAAGGGTAGTTACTGTGCAAGGACCCTCTCCAAATTCTTCTGTAGTATGTTTTTCACACTGCCCCTAATCCATAAGACATTAATTGAGACATTTGGGTATATTGTATAAACAGGCATGAGATTTGACGATATCATGTTGTTTGGACATAACTACGGCACATTGGAAGTAGAAATGTATTGACCTGTAACAAAATAAATCTATTCCCCCATAGACGCTGAATTCCGTAAATATCTATTAGTGACTTATGGAGATATTGTTTGGAAAATCATGATTGTAGACATGAGGGTAATGGAAAGAATAGGAGGAAAATTTTGACACCTTTTTTTTCTCCCAATTGTTCACCCTTTGAAAAATCTTTTTGAAATGTATTCAGTATTAACAGGAGACACTCGTTGGTCAGACGGAGAAAAAGACGAAATAAAGAAATGAATCACACAAACTATCATGGGAGCACCTAGTTCGCCTACATCTTCTCTTGTATATTGAGCCATCAGGACCCTAACGGTAGACAGAAGTCAAAAGAAGTTTTGTTCATGTGTTCTGTTAGTCTCACAACTATGGGCACTCACGTATTTCTACAAAACGAACTCATTTCTCTTTTATTTTCCAATCATTGCCTTTTTTTCTTTTCTTACCACCAAAAATGATTCAGTTTGAGGAAATTCAGTTCCTGAAACTGTCTTCTTTTTTTACATCGTCAAGTACGAATACCCATTATTTATCAAACTATAAACATATGAACAATAATGTATAGGTAGAAATACGTATTTGCCCGTAGTTCTGAGACTAACAAAACTCTCACCAGCGATCAGAGAAGTTAACGCGAAGTTAAAGTACATGAGTGCACCCATGATATTTGTTCGTGGTTCAAATTCCACCCAAAGCTCGTTTTTATATTTTCCAATATTCACTATTGTTTTATTGACTACTGTTTTCCTCTTCCTCTCTCTCTCTCTCTCTTTCTCTCTCTCTCTATAAATATACATACATACATACATACATATATATATATATATATATATATATATATATATATATTGATAGTAAAGAATTTACAACTCAAACGCGTTTGTGTATTATTCAGGTGAATGATTGTATTTTTTCCAAATCCCTATTTAGGACGTTATTCTGGGGACGGACTATTTTTCCGGCTGGAAAAACTCCGTATTATTCGATTAATATTTCAGACACTTTTTATCAGTGTTGTGGTAATCCATCAGCATTCTTGGTAGATTTTGTTTCTGGAAATACATTCTATTTTTATCTGCACATCCTACGTTAGGTTTCACTTTCACATGACTTCAGATGTGTATCTTTAATTCACTTAATATCCTTGGTATGTTAGCATCAATATATCTGACACAATTATAAGGAGATTGTTCGGTTGTGCTCTAAGTGGTTTGGGCTTTGTAATACTAATAATAGTATGAATAGTAATACTGCTACTACTATTACTAATGACAATAATAACAAGAATAATTAGATAACTACGGTGGTTAATTTTTGTATACCTGTATGTGGGGTCTTAAATTTTGTTTTTTCAATTGAAATTTTAAGCAGTGTCAACACTTTGGAGCTACGTCATCCTTTCTATTAAGTAATGCTGTTAGCAGAGGTGAGAATTCTTAATATCTCATTAAAGCAAAGGTAACATGGGATTTTCATGATTTGGCATGCGTGTGTTTATTTTAATATTCTCTAATTTACTGTTGTTGTGAGATTGCTGACTTTTGGATCAAAGTAATGTGTAGAAATTGTTGTATTGTTTTTGCATTTTACATTTGAAAAGGATGATGTATAGTTGACCAATATAAATAATACAATTACAATAAACCAAATTTTTTTTCAGCCTGGGGGAAAAGATCCCTCCCAATATCGTCCTGGATAGGGATCCCCTAAAAACTGAAGAAGCCACAAAGGGCAAAGCATAAACATGCTTGTGTAGCGATTCATTATTTCATCACATTTGAAGTTGTGCATCACTTAACTTAATGTTGAATATATTGAGCAAATCAACCCACCACGAATCAAATAATGATTTTTACTATATATAGGATTTGGGATAGATCAATTGACATATTTTCTATTAATGCGTTGAATTAAGTTGTTATTTGTCTTCCAGTCAGACAGTTTAATTCTATGGCTGATATGAATACTTCATCAGTTGCAGGTCCAATTTCTGCAGCAGTTTCATTTCAATTATCTGTTTATTTACTTTTACACTGACCAGGTGGTGTGACTCATTCTTCGTGTAACGACAAGAGCTCATTTCAAATAATAATACACCATATATATATATATATATATATATATATATATATATATATATATATATATATATATATATATATATATATATGTAATGATGGACTTGAGAGATCACAATTTAAACAAAACCTTTCGAAGATGTATATCTGTATGCGGATTAAGGTTTGATGAAGTGAGCGAGGAGCAAATATTCAGATTCAAAGTATACATTCTTTTTTAGCTCTCATACAAAGCCATTTGATAATACCGACCCAGACTGTCGTTATCTTTCGTTTTAAGCTAGGTGAATAATTAAATGCTAAGTTACTATTTCCGTTGTTGAAGGTCTGCTCTGGCAGAGTGCCAACCTGTCTTTTATTAAGTGTACGCTTAATCAAATCTTGACTCGCAATGGATTTTTCCGTCTTTTACAAATTCCCATTGGAAATCTCACACATGAGCAACTAACGTCTCTGATGTCAGTCTTATCTTAATTCGAAAGGAAAAAGGATGTTTTCCGCCCAGGGGAAAGAATGTCCATTAGTTATTGTTAGAAATCGTTAATATCTTATATAATGCAGTAACGATGTTACCCGAATCATTGGATACGACCAATCCCAAGAGGAAAGAACAAAATATATTTGCTTCATGTTCGAACAGTAGAAACTTCATTAAAAAGAATCAGAATAAAACAGTGTTCTTCGAAATGTGCTCCTTATTCACTCGTGACTACTACGCGAAGAAATAATTAAAGATAAAGTTTAAATTCTGTGATGTTATTTTATTTTTTTTTGTCAGTTAGATCTTACTCACTGGGGAAAATCATAGATATATTCGAATATTCATGAGAAAATCTTTTAGAAAAAGAATTTTTGTATTTTCTACCGTATGAGACAAATGAGCCATAAGATTTTTTTTCGGCAAGTTCGTTCTCATCCCCCACCCAATTTTCCTCTCATCTTCCGAGTCCTCCACACGATTTGATTATTTTGTTTTGTTCTCATCTACTCGAATCCATAATGGCTTGTTGTTTACACTATTTACACAATGTGATAAAGTTGGTAAACAACTAATTAGCGTTAGCCTGAGGAGACAGAACTTTATGCGCTGTAAAATACAGTACTTGACTCATTCTAACAGAATATTCCATTGTAACCAATGGTGTGAATGAGTATTTTTTATTAACTAATTGCTTGAATTATCACATTATTAATCGTACGTCCTTTCTGACGTTTGTCAAGCTGGAACAAAACAATAACTATGCAGGGATCCCAGGGGCATTTTGCTGTGTTAGTAATCTGATCTCACGGACGATTATTCCTGAAGAGTGTGTTTATTTTCACTGTGTGACAATTACTTGTGGTCCAATGTCATACGTACTTGCAAAAATGGAACCCCCGATATAGAAAAAAAAAAAAGACTTAACTGAAAATTCAATTTGGGAATAGAGTAACTTGCTTGTCTAGTGGAAAGTTACTGCTACAGTTGTTTTGATCCTTGTCTAGTTCCAAGTTAGACTAAAATAGTTTAAGTGAAAAAAAAAACAAGAACAAACTGAACAAAAACAAAAAAAAAGCAGATGTTTGAAAGTACAATTGTCCTGCTTGGATTGGCTGGTCAGTTTGAATGTCGCATTACCTGAGTGATTTAATGCTTCCACTCTCTAAGACAGCCTTTGCCTTCTGCTGGTAATATAAATCTACATTGCTGAATCCCAGTCGTCTGCATAGTTCTCAGAGTATGATTGTCGCCACTCAGTCTTTTCTGTTCTTGTACTGCTTCTGGGCGAGCATGCTCCATTCACCAATAATGTAGTTTATCGTCTCATCCTCTCCTCTGAGAAGACAAGGTCTGCTTTTTTCTGTGTTTTGTCGATCTTTGCATAGACATAGATGCATTTGTTTTGGGCTGCCATGATGAAAGATACTGTTCGAGTATGTTGCATAGCTGTGTCTTTAATCGTAATATATTTGCAATAATGTCAATCTGTCTTTTGAATTCCCGGTTGTATATCAAATTTCACTAAGTGAAAAGAATTTGAAAGTCGAAATCGAATACTTGTGAAATTTGAATCAAATCTGATTATATGTTGTTAACATTATAAAAAACGAAAACAAAAAAGTATTGCTTGTTTCGTTATGAACATATCAAAGTTCCGGTATCTAAAATACCAAGGGGGTGAGCTCTACGCGTGATATTTAGAGAAAGACCTTTCAATTTCTTGACGATTGTCTGAAGTAACGCAAAATGGAATACATTTTTGAGGCTGTGTGGAGGATGAATGGAATATATATGCGTTGTCTTGATCTGTAATCGAGTAATCCATATGGCGTTAGCAAATATGATTACAATGATAGAATTTTGATTTTTGGTTAGTTCATCTTACCATTGATACTTAGTAAAGATAACTGTACAGTTTATAATACATATATACATATATTTTTATCGTTCTGTTGACAAAATACTAACCAGCAGTCTCAACGCAACTCCTCTCGACCGTCAGAGCTGAAAGCTCCTTTTAAAGCGTGAAATCGAAATAGCGTACCTAAACCACGTGACCCTCTACTCTGTATCTGTAAGAATGTGTGTTAGTATGTGTCCCCATCCTATCAACAGTACGTATTTATTATTAAAATGGACTGTTTATGTTGGACGAAATGTGATAATTATTGAGACGATTCGTTTGGAAACATATTTCGTCTGGGATCGTAATAAACCGAGTGACCAATCGACTAGCTGACCTCCTAAATGAATACAGAAATTGAGCAGCGTTCGGGATTCGAACCTGCCTCCGTAGAATTCCCCAAATTTGTGTCATTTCAATGAATTATTTCTCATTATCTGTCAATGCACTTTTTGTCATTTTTTCAGTGCTTTTTTTATTTTCTACACATGATCAGATATGGTACTATCTGTGATCTTTTTTAAAGGGATCATGAGTTTTTTAACGTGTAACCATTTTGGGGATTTAAGAATAAAACATATACATCACCATGATTCCATAGCAGCCTTGATCAAGCACCGCCTCCCATTGCGCTTTTATTTCGGTATATATATCATTCTGAGTGTCATGTCGTCATACAGATTGTCATTTTATATGCGTTATGGTCTTATTTCATTGTATATAGGTGTTATTTTATACCACACATTATTTAATCTTTTAAACAAAATGCTTATTTACGTAGGTTAACCGACAAAACGTATTTGACGATAAGGGATCAATAAATATAGCAAGATTCATGACTTGTTTTTCATGTCACCGGGCAATGAGCAAATCTTTATTCTATTTGACAGCATATAAAATTTATTATTTGTCCTGCTTTCTCTCCTATTATCAAATGATTAAAGTAACACTGGATTTGAACACATTAATAGGGTCATCATATCTCCCATCTCCATTTCTCCTGATGTAATTCCAATCCCTGTGCACCAAGTTTAATTCAGTCAAAGTACCGGTAAAATATGCAATTCCCCTGGACACCATGTGTTAGAGGCACCTGCCATGCATCTGACACATAAGGGCTTCCAAAAAAAAGAAATGGAATTGATCAAAATGAAAACAGTCCATATAAGAAAATTCCCCGATTAGGATCAGATTTACAGAGAATATCTGATAGTGAAATACTTTATGTTGAGGTGGAACAAAGATTAGGAATTGGTAGAAAATTCATTTGCTTACTTAAATTAACCTTTTAAATCGTGTTTATTTATTTTCCCTGTAAAATTTCGATAAATAAGACAATACTACACGTTAGAATGCACTGGAGTTCAGCTTACCTAAGTTACCAGGAATATTGGGACCGATCATGGTAGCTCAGCGCTTCTGTGAACATACAGCAGTTATTCGAGTGGTTGAGATGATTGGTAAGATTCTCTTCCTTTTGAACTTAACTTTGTTGTACCTTTTCCAAACTGTTGATACACTTTTTTCTTCATCGTCTTCCTTATTTCTCTTTTTTGACTTCAATACCTACTTCCCACTTTCTCTTGTTGTTCTCAACATTTTACTTATTGAGTTCTGCCTTCATTTTCGTATGTCACAACAGAGACAATGATCTAACCCTAAACCAGTGAAGTCGTGTACGCAAAAACTGATAACGAATTCACACTCTCCAACTGAGATTGACTTGCTTCGCCAAAGTTGGCAAATCCCATTTACGGGAAAAACTAATAAGGGTGTTGAAGTGGGAAACGTTGTTTTTGAATAACATTTTATGGATATAAATTGTTCCGTTTAATTTTCCGGTTTTCAATGAAGGCAAGGAGTTCGAATGTAGCATAGCCATGTTTGTTATTTCTCTTTTTGCTATTGTCGATATTTTTTCTTCCTTTTCAGGTGGATTATTTTAACATCTTATCTCCTACATTTTTTCTCGCTTATTTCGATTTTTTGCCCTTCTTTTTGTTACACTCTCTCCTACCCTACAACTGCTGTCTTCCCCTTCTTCCTCCTCCTCCTCTTCTTCTTCGAAAGACACTATCCCCCGACTGCCCACAGTAGATCATAGAAAATTTGCACACGCACTCTCGCGTAATATAATTTCAAACAGAGACATAGAGACGGAGAGAGACGGAGAGAGACGGAGAGAGACGAAGGGTGATTTTTTTTTTAATTCATCCTCATGGTTGAAATAGTTGTTTTGTTTTTTCAGAGTTCAGCCTTGAGGCTGAAATAGTAGCATCATTCTATCTCCGTATGTTCATGCGTACAGCCCTTAAAATTTTGGACACGTTCTCTTCAAAAAGTAGGGGAAACATTTCTTTTTTTTTTTCAAGTCGCTTGAATATTTTTATTTTTGTATATATGTATGTACATCTTGCATCGGCTTGTTGTTTGACTCTGAAGCAGCCAGGCTTGTCTAGTATCTTCTTCGCTTGACCCCCCCCCCATTTTTCACCTTGTCGTATATTCTTCTTTCTTTCCTGCTTCTTTTCTTTTCCTTTCAGCCACACCCCCTTCCTCTCTGTGAGTCTTCCTGTTTCCTCTTCTAATTTTTTTCTTCATTTTCTTCCTTGTACATCTTCTTCAATTGGCTCTCCTCCCCTCTCTCTCTCTTCCCCCCTCTCTCTCTTCCCCCCCTCTCTCTCTCTCTATATATATATATCTTCTAAACGGCTTCGTTTTCTCTTCTCTTAGACACTTCTCTACACTCAATTTGCTTTTACGTCATCTTCCTCTAATCGCTATTTCTTTTTATTCCTCTCAGCTTTTTCCTCTATTTCTTCCTCATTGTACTGTGGTCTTTCGTTGACCTTTCTCCAGTCCTTGTCATCTCAGCGCTCTCTTTTCCCCGGATCTTTCTTTAGCTCTTTTCCACGATACTGATTTCTGTTCTAAAAGCATCGAACTTATTTTCGAATGTATTTCATTTTTCTTTCTTATTTTTGAAAGCTTCTATTTTCTCTCACTTAGTCTCCATTGGTTTTCCGAAATCTTTTAAACATGTCCTGCAGGACTACAATACCTTACAATCGATTTATTCATACTATATACTGTAGAATGAATTCCGTACGAGAAGGACGCAAATTTTTTGAATATTATCGATGAGGATTGAAATAACAAAGGAGCATAGACAAGAACGGGAACGATTATTGCACATATTATGCAGACAAACATGCATGAATACTTTTAAGCATAGATGAAATGAATGTCTCTCAATCGGAAATAATATTCGATATCTTTTATATTCAATAAAGTTTTTCCAAGCCTATAGAGAAATGAAAAAATCAGCACAAAGCCTAAGTAAAGTGTTGGAGATTTAAAGATACTCATCATCTCCCGATATAAGCGATTATACGTGATACCTCAGGTGTGCCAACTATAATATTGTGGTAAATATTGCCAAAATCGTCCAATAAAATGGTACGTGTCACTCATACAGAGGGAGAGGTACACTATAAGCACACACCTTATTAGCGAACTAGCCTAAAGACAAAGCACAGACAATGTTTTGATTGATACTCGAATTGTGAAAACTACTTGAGTTCAGTCATTCAAGCGAACGTGTTAAGCACACACCAGATATCTCCAACGACAGAAAATGTAAACCATGTTCGAATTCAGACGATTCAAACAAAAAAAAAACATACTGGTAAGAATCTTTGAGACTTGTAATATGGCCACAAGCGATATCTGATATCGTTTTGTTAAAATAACTATAGTGGCCATTATTATGCTACAATTTCGTTATGTTTCATTTCTAAATATACTCAATATTTTTCTCAACGTACATTTTGCTTGATGAACTATTTTTCATAGGATATTAAAGATATTGCTTTCACAATAAAGAATTAGTATATCTGATGACCCGACACTCAAGGTGAATGTTTTAGTGCCATTCATCATTATCTTGGGTGGGTTCAAATCCGTCGCGCTCCTGACACAGACCACTTGTATCATTGATCAAGTAGCGATAACTTTTCAGAATGTCTCACTTGTCCCAAAGATGACAAGAGCAGACGTCATGTTGCTATGGTAACCAGCGATCCTTTTAAAGGGTGAGCCGGGGAAAATACTTGAAATACGGTTCTTTAAAATGATGAAAAAACTAAAATAATCAATTTGAAAAAGCTCACAGCACTTGAAACAAATTAAAACGGAAATATATCCGTCAGTTAAAAACTTTTTTTTTTCGTGAATCGAGCGAGTCAATGTTCAGTATTTCTCCCGATAATTTTGATCTAGAAAATAAATGATTTCTTGAACCACTAGTTACTGGCAATGTGATTCGGATTCTATACAGCTGCTCTTGGGAAATCTGCATAATATATCAATTTGATGGAGCAGTATAGACTATTTCAAAGATTAAGTAGGACTAAGAAATATTCTGACCGTTCATGGAGTTGTATTATGAGCATATCCAACTACAAATTTACGGAAAAAAAACTTCATTATCAACTTCTCCAGTTAGAATTGGAGAGCTGTAAAAGTAATCACTTAATCAGGTCATCAATAACTAATAAACAGGAATTACTCTTGCCCCATAATAATACTCGGCCATACGTTGCCAAATGACATAGAATAGCTGGGAACTTGGTTTCGTCAGCAGGTGTTGGCTTTTCAACTTCTAGAGCGAGACAGTTACACTAACAGGGATTATGGACAAAATTCAAAGAATGAGTATGCAGGAAATGTGTGTAATACTCTAATACTCAGATACCGAACTGTCAAAGAGAATGGAATTCTAAATAATTTTGCTGATCATCTATGATGATACCTCAATTACTTCTTTAACTGAATAAATATCTGCTTTGAAATAATATTTGAGTATTAGTAATGATATCGGACGTGCTGGTGCTTCAGCAGAAAACGTTGTTACTTTATTCCGAGCAGTGACCAGAAGCCATATCTCGTGAGTATGTCAATAACCACCTACAGGAATTATATAGGCTGCAGAACGATGATCTTCCATTGCATATGATGATAAGTGCTTGCAGTAGTTTAGCAAGCATACTACTTTAGTAAGTTTGATTCTTACTTGATAATCCATCATTAGGATCTTCTATCATGCTAGGCTTACCCTGACTATGCAAGTTATAAATTCTGTATATATACACACACAGACTAATTTCTCTAAATAAGTGAATGGAACTCCCAAATTATGCATAAAGCCACGCAGACACAGATACAGACAGACAGACAGATGGACAGACAGACTGACACACACACACACACGCACATACATATATATATATATATATATATATATATATATATATATATATATATATATAGCTTGGCAGCTTTGTTAATATAAATACATCACCATTTCTGTATATTTAGTGTTTGGTGGTGTGAAACTTTTCAGATTATAAATGTGTATATATATACATAGAGAGAGACAGAGAGACAGAGAATGGGGGGATTTCGATCCAGGAATAGATCCGAAGACATGCATTTGAACTGGTTACAAGATTTCTGCCTTCGGCTGGTTAAAATCCGAACATGCCATTTTAGTGAATGTTTTTACGTGCAAGATTTTTTTTCCTTATATGTTTTTCCCTCTATCTTCTGTTTCTGTTGCTGCAAAAGGAAGAAGAGATCCTTGATCATAAAGCAGGGTAGGACCCTGACCTCTGGCGTTGCTGGTATTTACGTTGTCTATTTCTCCCGAAAGACTAGTCAAGAACGCGATTGCATTTGCAAAGCATAGAACGTGGCCTCAAGTTACAGCTTGATGAGATTCCGGTTGACATCTTGACGATGTGTATGTCCCTCTGCGATATTCACTTTCCCGATCCTTCATTCAATGGCATATGAGATCAGATCCCACAAGCCAGTCGATTGCTGGAGCAGATTCAAGAATATATCATACAATCACTATAAGTAACATCTTGGATTTTATTGAACGGAAAAAAAGTGTAGTTTTGTTCAAGATATTCACGCTACTGTGGTTCCATCAGCAACACATGAAAGACCATCAATTACGTGTGTTGTTTGAATGGAGGGTCAAGGTTTTGGGATTTGAAACGATATCTACGCTTCCTTTTATAGGCATCACTGCAGTTGGGTTATCGTTGATATTTGTATCTACACTTTCCATCCGAGTCCTGCGTCTTCATTTTGGGATTAATGGTGAAACACTGCATTCTGCATAATGCTATCCTCCGACCAGATTGTGGATTGCAATGAGGATGGTTTTATTACAAAGACCAAAAAGAAAGGAGATCTTTGCCATGCCCGGGTCAGCGAATACATTTCGACTTGAACAGAATCTAATTGGGAATGAAAATCCTTATATTTTAACGGAATATTTTCTTCTCATCAGGAATTTTTGAATCCTGGGGAAAGTGTCCAATCGCACAAAAGGGAAGTCAGCTCATTCGAGTAGGGCTTCAAGAGAAAATACATCTTTTTCTTGGGTAATAACTTGCGCAATTCATTGCCCTGCATATCATAGAAAAGTCATTCCATATGCTGCAAATGAAACACAGTAGACTAATAGAAAACCGGGACGGGGAGGTTCTCAGCATGCAGGTGAGCCTCCAGACCTGTCATCTTCAAACTCTCACTCCGTGCAAACACTCCTTGTTTTATCAATAATTCCAACAATTCCAATGCATGGAAACCGTTGCTAGAGATTAGAAATAATATGAGCATTCAATCGTCATCATCATCATCATCATCATAATCAGCAGCAGTAGCAGCTGCAGTAGGAGCAAGATTCGCAAAACTTCTTTATCATGGGCGTTACATTCGTCTAATTTATGCCTTCTTACGTCCAGTCGGCCACAATTTTGCGTATGATCCCTGGGGATCCACGTGTGCTGTGTTATCCATCGATTATCTGATATTTTTGCAACATGACAGGCCATTTGGTTTTTCATATGTTAGTTATAATATCTCAGACTCTTGTCATTTATCTGGTATACTGAGTCGTCTTATGATCACTCTATGTGAGGTTAAGCATGGATCTCTCATGTATACGTTGTATATTTCTCAGTTTGAATGTTTTTATCTTTTTATTGGGCTCCGTAGATGACTACAGGGAGGATGCATTCGCTGTATACCCTTTTTAAGGACTGCTGGGATCTTCTTGTTCTTGAAAGTCGAGCACACCGTCCCAAGAGCTGTCGACATTATTTTCTTGATTTTTCTCTTCCTGAAGATATCATTGGATTAGCTGTCTCAGGTGAATATAAGGGTCTACTTTTTTCTGCGTTATCGATCTTGATCGGTGTGTCATGGTCCACAACATCTTTGTTGTGCCTGACATTCGTTTTGCTGAAGTTCACGATGAAGGCAAACTTCCTTCTTCATTAAACCCATCTAGCATTATTTTGAGATCATTGAAGTTCCCAAGGAAAGAAGAGGATGTTGTCATAATTATGTACGTAGAAATCATCATCAGATGATATGATAATAATGCTATGACTTTATAGTAAATGATTTTGTCACATAACAGACTCATACACATACACACTCACACACATATGTTGATAGTCTACAAAAAACTTAACAGCTTCAATCAGTAAACATAAAATTAATATTTTCTAAAAATTTTTTTTGGCTATCCAGTCACTTATTTCCCTCTATCAGCTTTTTTCTCTGTTTACGTGTACTCATTATGGTAAATTTCTCTCGTTCAGATCATCAGTTTTTTGAATGGAACTATTTTTGTGGATTTTAAAACAAACTGATTGTGGTTCATTACAGTCTTAATCAAGCACTTTCTCCCTTCAGCTATGACTTTGATAAAAAAATTTTAATATATGTAGTCATGTATTTTTTTACGTAGGGTAATAACATAATGTATTGTATATTGATGTTATTTTATGCCACACATCATTTGATTTTCAGAACAGGGCTCACTTACGTAGGTTATCAAAAAACGTAACCAATTTATGAGGGATTAGTATGTATAACCACAAATATTGGTCGTTGTTTGAGTCACTTCTAATGAGTGTTCACCCATGCAAATATCAAATCAAGTTGGTTTTATTGTCTTCATGCAAACCAAGTTATATCATCTTTGAAAATATTAATTACAATGTAAAACATATTTGGATTGATTCTGTACCAACATTTTCAACCGAAAAGTTTGATATTTTTCCACCAATCTAAGAATTAATTATACAACGTCGTCTGCTGTTAAGCTTCAATAAATTAAAGTCTTTCCTTTAAATGTTATGTTCTCATATACATTGTTCAAACAATACCAAACTACTCATTGGCATGGAACAACACTTCATGGGCTATTCCATTAATACGCTTAAACAATTGGTTACTTGGCATTCTGTATTCGATCTTCAAGGCACCCGTAACTACCTATCCAGCTGACTAATGAACCAGATCCAAAAGTGCCCCCTTTCCCTCTTTCAAGTCATTACAATAATCTATCACACTGACGAAAACTGTAAACATTTCTTCTGCTTACCCGATTCCCCTAACATCAATCGAATTTGATTAATTTCAATATACATTATTCATTTTTATACTCTCAGTAACGTTTTCTTTAATTTTCGTTACTGTTTCGTTACGGCCAAGCTAATAACTCCTAAATGGATCAGGATGTCTAATCATAGCTTTATTCAATTGTCAAAGAATCTTATTAATTTCACCATCTTCTTTTGATTGTAAGGATTGTTACATTGGTGGTAGGAAATCAATAAATCAGAGAGCAGCTCAGGCAATTCTCATTTATATTGACAATATGGCCCCTAAATATATATATACATATATATATATAGATAGATAGATACATAGATAGATAGAATAAATATAGAAAGAGAGAGAGAAAGAGTAAGAAATCAAAGAAGCTAAGAAAAATGTGTATATTATAAGTATTTCAGTGGTTATCAAGGATCACTGGTTATATGTATACATATATACGTATATTTTATTGAGTTACAGATTTATAATCTGACCAAAATAATCATGATTTCATTTTATTACTTACGAATATGAAAGAAAGAAACATACACGGAATGAACAATTGAAGAAAATGGGCTATCGACTGAATCGAACTTGTAGCTGATGTAGTAGCTGGCACAACATATCGTTGCTCTTACCATTGATCTAAACAGCCGTCAGAAATGGATCTCTCTCTCTCTCTCTTTCTCTCTATCTATCTATCTATCTATCTATCTAACTATCTATCTAACTATATATATATATATATATATATATGTATATATATATATATATATATATATATATATATATATATATATATATATACATATATATATATATATATCCGTGTGGGTGCTTTGTCGAAACACGTTGAGCAATTCTGTATATCTAGATATATACTAGAATAATGTTTGTTTAGATTTCTATGCTTCGTGATTAGATGAGAAGTGTTCATGAAGAAAAAAATTCTCAAAAGTAAACAAGTTTTTCAATGAATATTTTTTCAGAATCTAGCGATAAAGCAATCAAAGAAAATCATTCTGATTAATCAGCTTTCAAGGACGTAAAAACCATAATGTCAATTGATTATTTAATCAAGAATTGCAACTGATGTTTTTTTAGAACAAAATAAAGTGTAAAGTATTTACCATTTAATTACGAGAATTTGCCATAATTCACAAATTTTTGAATTGGCTTGTATCCCATATTTTCGTTTCAAGATAGTTTCGTATGTTTACTTAGCAAGGTCTATTGAGGCAAGGGGCTGAATATCTGCGTTGTGTCAACGTAAGAAGACTTTGTCCGAAGAATACCACCATTTCAAATCACGAATTAACATTGGTTTTAAGTCCCTCTAATGGCACATTGGCGAGATATCGTATTTATTGACCTATCGCTTAATTTACTAGCATTACTGACCAAAGCAAATCATCAGTTTCTTGTATAGTGTTGGGCTACTAATGGTTAGCTTGGAATTCGATTACTAAGAAATCTGAATGATCTAATGTTGCATAAACACACATATACCAACATATATAAACACAGAAACTCCTTCTTCAGGTTTTATAAAGACTCTGAACTCTCCAAGCACTGAAAGGTAAGGTAAGGTGATACCTGCTCACCCAAACTATTCAGTGCTTGTCTCTAGATGGTCTTCCAAAACCTGGACTGGGAAAATGAATGGCAGACAACCAATGGACATCATGACTCACAAAATGGATCCCTAGAGATCACATCCGAGATTGAGGCTGACAAAATACAAGATTGACAGATGAACTAGACGCATTTAGAAAATACTGGCTCTGTGACTCCCATGATAGAGAATTGTGGCGGTTCCCGGGCAAGGTCGATGGCCAATGATGGACCTCAAAAGACTCACGATGATGATGATGATGATGATGATGATGATGATCAAAAAACATGTCTTTATAATTTTATATAAATATGGAACTACAAAGTTTTGAAGGTTTATTTGAGCAAAACCAGTTTATGTTGGCTGTTCTTAGTGGGTATATGATCATTATATCATTTCCTCCTACGTAAATCTGCTATTATCCCACTTTTATTCATTTTTATATTTCTGCCTTTCTTACATTCCTGTTTTGTACCCTATTTCTCTTTATATCTATCATTGTAGCCATCATATTTTCTCCCACAACTCATCTGCTGTCACGGACTGGATAAGTTGGCTCAGTGAATTGACAATCCAGTGCCCTGGACAAGATTACTTGTCATGTCTTGTCGTTCGTCCAGTGCCCCAAACGAATGATTTACACTCTCGAAACAAGTGCAAACAATAGAAATTTATATGTTTTAGTGAGTCGTGAGTCATGTGACACTCGTTTTCAAGATATTTTTTTCCTTTCTGGGAAGTGTAGAGAATATTTACATAATGTAAAACGGTGATAAGTATAAAGAACTATATTGCATTCTTTTATTTAGATTCATATATTCAGAGATTGCAAATTCAAATGATTACCCCCAAAATTCCAACATGTTTATATTACATTTATCATACATTAACTGGACTCGGAAATTTCCCGGGTGTTGAAAACGAGGAGAAAATTATCATTCTTTCGACTTTTATAATTTTCGTTGCATTACTTGATTATTACAAAAAGTTTTTAAAAAAAGAGATTAGTTTAATTTGCAAAAATATTCATGTTAATAATCATCATCATCAGTCATTTTTGTTCCATCGTTGAAAATAAAACTCCCCACAGATTATCGAAATCTTTCTATCATGGGTGTTGCAGAGCCGATATTTTCTAAACCTGTCTAGGTCAACTCCCCATCTCACACTAGGCGTCCAGTTCGGCGTTTGATCCGTGGGTATCCATGTTGTGAGTCTTGATGTCCATCCGTCTACCATTCTTACTACATGGCCGGCCCATTGCCATTCTGGTTCCTCAATGGTTCCAATGATGTCCTAGATTCCTGTTTTTTTCACTTGTATATTCTGCTGTCTCATGGTCTCTCTGCATCATGTTGACCATGGTTGTACCATGGATATGTTGCATGGTTTTCAGATTGAGATGTCTTGGATACTCGTTATCCTAATTAGACATAAGTATTTGCCTTGTCTTATGGTGCGTTTTCTATTCTAATTGTTGTGCATTTACTTCAGACAAGTTAGTTCTACATGATTTTTTTCTGAAATTCATGGCCAACTTGCTCTCCTCGTTTACTTAATCTGAAATTTGTTGGAAGCTTGGTCGTACAATCAAAGTGTTCATACCAATCAATGAAATACATAACTTTTTTTCCCGTTCTCTCCTACCTTGTCAGTCAAGTACCAAACTTTCCCCCCTCATCTTTCTTAACACTAACACACAAACTATAACAATACTTCTTTCTTTCTATTCCAAACATTTTATACATCTACTTTGGTTTATTTTTTATCTTCTGATTGAGTATCTTTCTATTTTACCTCTCTCACTACCTCATTGAACTGACTGTATAGCATCGCTCGTTGCTCTTTCTCTTCCTTTCGTAAACTATCAGACTCCCCTTTCTTTTCCAAACCTCCCCTGCCTCCTCCAACGTCCCATCCCTTCAGTAAACTACCAAACAAAATCATCGACTCTATTTCTATTTTGAGCGGGGCTAATTTCAGTCCAATGCATATTTTTTGGTATTGGAGAGAGATCAATCCGGGACTATTTATATATTAAGGGGCCTTACATTCATCTATATTATTGAGAGCTGTCTAAATCAAATCTTATTCGTGGTCTATCTTTTTTTTAACTGTAACCTGAGTTCAACAGCTCTGGAGCTGATCTTATATCATGCCTATGTTTAGGATAGTTGATGTAATAGTTAGAATATTTCACGTCAGATTGGTCAAATTCAGGTAGTTGCAGTACTAAAATAAACAAATAACTCAACATTATGAGACATTTTTTGAAAAAATATACATCTTTTCTTTATTGATTTATATCATGGAAGGGAGGTATAATAGATAATTTTAAAAAATCTTTTGCTACTATATACCACCATCTCATTTTTTGCTGCCTTTTATTGCAACTAAAGTTAGACTGGCTTCCTTTCAAGAGTGATCAATTTAACCAACAGTGTGGATTGCATTGAAGAATTGATTTCTGGAGAGAATCGAATCAAGGCCCTCTGCGTTGGAGGTTGGCTTAATTAATAACCAACTGTTCTTACCACCAAACCACAGGATTCTATAACAAGTGCGAGTCGAATTGAATGATTTTAACCCATCTTGTACCTCCATCTTTCTTGTGCTATGTTTGTTATAAACTGGTGGTTCAGTATCGGTACTACATTTGTTGTATTAATAATGTACGATGAAGTATTGCCAATCATTATCGATAATTTATGCCATTTTATTTTATCTGCGTCCCATTTTTGTTGTTTTCAATTGCAACTCAATTCAGAACGGTTCCCTTCAACATTGATTGAAAAGATTAGCTGCATGTCTCGGAATAGAGAGTATGTCGTGGGTGAAAATCGAATTGACCAGAAGATAACTTTATTTACAGCGAACATTGAAAGCATATTTTAGAAAACTGACTTGGAAGGGAATGGGAAGAAAACATAAACGGAAAATATTTGAACTACTTGAAATTGCCTTTACCGTTGCGTCAAAAGCATTAACAATATATAAGTTGTTGACTTATTTAAATATGTACGAACTGAAGTTGGCTTGAAGATGAGCAGAAAGACAAAAGCAATGTTCAATGATACAGACTCGAAAAATACTGTAAAAATTAGAGGTTGGGCTTTAGAAGAGGTTGAAGATGTAATGTACGTAGGACAAGCAATGAATATAGAGAAAGACCAATTGATTTGAAATCATTTTATATGAATAAAAACACATTGAAGAGCACCTCATCAAGTATGCATGAAGGATAGAATGAATGCATAATACCAGTTATGGCTTAATGATTTGAAACATAGAAATCAAAAAATAACTTACAAACAACTTAGGATTGCTCTGAGAGCCACGGAAAGAACAATGTTAGGGATATCTTTGAGGAGTGAGAAGATCAACGTGTATCTGAGGGATGCCTATAGTAATTGATTGGCAAATAATTAAGAACCAAAAATGGATGGGAAGACACTCATCCAGAACAGACAACAACAGCTGTTGCCAAAAAATAACCAATGTCCCAATGGAGCAGTGAGGATAGTAGGATGATATAGGGAGGGTTGTCAGTAAGATTTGATTATTTTGTTTGAGGGTGATAAAAAATGAGAAGGTGCATCCTGATTTGGACCTAATTACTATCATCATCATCATCATCATCATCATCATCATCATCATCATCATCATTCTCTTACATACCTTTTCAAATTGACGGTGCCAGCACATGTCCTCTGAATACTATGCACACAACGATTAGTTTCATATGCGAATATGTTTATTCCCCCAAATCAACTACATCACTTTCCCCTCCGTCTTCTCTTCATATCAAACTCGAAAAATCTGAAAGTAAAAATCTACAATGCATCCAAGAGCCTTCTTCTGGTGCAAGTGTCATTCCTTATCCGTAGTTGTTCCTTTCAGTGGCCCTTGTTATCTACAGTTTTTCCCAGCAGAACCCCCCTGCAGTTTCTCTTTCGGTGGCTCCCTCCCGTCCACAATTCTCAATTCATTAATTTCTTCTATCCAACGCTCTCCTTTTTGTGCTCTTTGTTTTCCATTTAAGAGATTATCCACCCCATCAACTGTTTCCTTTTTAGTGGTCCCTTTTCCCACGGGTTCCCTTTCAGTGGTTCGTTGATACATCACTAAAGTTGTATCCTTGATAGTGTTGAATAGGTGATATCCAATATCAACGATCAAAGTCGTCTGTTTTAATGTTATATTTTTTATTTATGTTTGAGAGGAAAAAATTAATTTATTTCCTTGAAATGTATGGAATCTATCTTATATTGAATTTGATTTTCATAAATACAAATGTTTATAAAGCAACCAAATCAGCATAAGTTCATACAAATGAATACGGGAAGGAATCGTAAATAATATTTTTTACGTACATAAGTCTATAGCGTACACTGTGAATTTTTGAAATTGGTGAGTTCACTATCAACTGTATGTATGGATGACCATAATTCAGTAACGACCACTCAGATGCAATTGTGTTTTATTATTTCAAATTAAAAAAGAAAAACCAAATGAATCAAGCGTAAGTTCAAGCTGATTGGGTAGTAATAATTGGAAAATAAGAAAAGCGATCCAATAAACTTAATAATTTTCCCCCCAAACTGATGTAATGAATATATGCAAATGCAGTCTAAAAAAAAATGAATCATATTCATGAATTACTATCTATTAAATCAATTTGATTCTTTAGTCTGTCTTATGAATGTTTTATCTTTATTTGCTGTCTTCTCTATGATGGTTGGAATGGTGATTTGTCTGGAGAAAAGGTACTGTTTATACGAATGTAAAAGATGAAACAATATGCTTAAATTATACCCTCCCATCCAATGATGCACTAAACTTGATATAAAATTTTCGAATTGTTATGTTTTGGTTACTCATGTGATGAATTAATAGATTATCTTATCTTAAACCATCTTTAGAAATGATAATGAAATCACTTTATAACCATAACTTTTTCCCCATTGTATACAACCCAGAACTAAAATTCATTTGTTACCTTCTCACATAATACTGAATTTTGATGAATATATTTTTTATTTGTTTCTTTGAGTTAGACGGAAAGGTGAGGGTAGTAAACAGGCTCGTAACTGTAGTGAATCACGTGTTTGTTCATCGAAAAAAACATCTTGAAAGCTTAGCTGGTATCAGCTAGTCAAAGTTTCCCTTATGGCTAGTTCTGACTCACCTAGCCAGTCTGTATACCGTGTAGAAATGTTTCACTCTTTTATCGGTAAACTCTTCTAACAAAGACGCCTGAGAACATCAGTATCATCAGCAGGGAACTTGATTTGTAGTTGGACAGTTTAGGAATTGACACTGGATCTGACACTTTCCCTTTTCCAGCAGCTGATTGGTAACGATGGGAGAAAATATACAAAATAATAAACAAGTTAATGTTCATGTGAGTTTGTTGACCGAATGACGAACAATGAAAAATTGTAATGTTCTGGATACACTATGTTTATTCCGTCTTCTCTCGTAAAATCTTTGCCCAGCTTTTTTCTTGCTTTGTTTTCAAACGCTGTTTTTTTTCTTCTCTCCCTATCTGAACTTTCCCTTTTTCTCTTTTTCTTTAAATTCCTTTTCTCTTGCTTACCCCCTCTATTTTTCTGAAATTTTTTCTTTCTATAAATCTTTCATACGAGTAAACGGCAAAAAACTTCAATGACAAATCCAGTGACCACTCAAAATCCTTCCATTATATCTCTTTATGTCTCTGTTTGTTGATGTCATATTGAAACTTTAAAAAAAAAATTTTTTTCTGTGTTTTGATTTTCAATGGACAAAGACTTAAGATGTGGTCAAAGTTACGTGATTTTATTATTAGATGCTGTTCGGCATATTAGTTACTTCGAGTGCAAGTGAAAACGTTTTAAACATGACATGGAAGAATTTCATCTTGATCAATCTTTTTCACAGGAAAAATCCGACACCAGTTCACCGTTAAAAATATATACTTGGTAGTGAACAGGTTAATTTGACATTAAACCCTACGTACTGCCATTTTCTTCTTAATCTGCTTTTACAAGTTGTTTTTTTCTATTTTCCAATATATTTTCTCGGAAATCTGATCATCTGATTATTCAATTCGTATCGTTTAATCACATTCCTATGTCTGGATCTTCCAATTTCTCAGTGTTTTTCACTTATCGCTATCCTAAATCAGTTTAAATTCGGTGCGGCACTATTCAATCTTAGGAAACGTTATTCCATTAAGAGTTACGTGATAACTGGGTACAAAGAAACCTTAAACAAACGGTGAAGCATATTTAACGCAATACAAACTTTGGAATCAAAACTGATAAGCGCTTGTAATCTGACTTTTGAGTTTCAATTTCATGTTTCAAGACGTAATTGTCTCCCAGCAATCATAGATTACTCGATTCCTCCTTTTCTTCTGTGTGTGTGTATTATGACAGTTGGTTATCTTAGGAAAAAACACCATCAACTTATTGCTGATATTTCGGCTAATGAAAATGTGGGAAGATAATCTACCATTGACTGGGAAATGAACTAGTGCCACCAATTGCATTCTTTCCTTGAGAAAAACAGAGCGATTGGAAATCTACGAGAATATTATTATCTTCATACAAAATTGGTGCATTCCCGTCTTGTGATCTCACAAACACTTACAGTAGCTCTGACGTCATCTCTGATAAGTTATTTTCCCTATACCAGTCTATGTACATCTTTTAAACGTTTGGCTAATTGAACAACCGTAACAATCAACAAAGGCAAAGAATTCTATCCTTTTCTTTATATGTGCACGTGTTTGTGTGTTTGCTTAGGTGTTTATAAAGTCTAGCACTCTTGGCCATACCGTTCTGTCAACTGACTTTGAAAGTCACATCGATAAGTTTTAGGGTGATGTTTGAAAAACAATATTATTTGATCTTTCAAGTGCCATATTCTGACAGGTTTATCAATAACCTCATAAATCTAGATATTTATAAATGCTTTACCACTTTATATTATATATTCCCCGGTGGAAATTCCAGTGATATAATACATAGTTTTTTTTAGACAATAATCATCCGTCGATGGAATCTTCATGCATGACATCTAATTGTTTAATTATTGACTATGGTAGTGAGTTATCATAATGTCGATTTTTTTCTGGCATATATCCAGTTGCATTCAGTTATAATGAAGAAAAATTCTACAGCGTCAGTTGGTTAATGCGAGAATGCACTGCATGGATTTAGGGTCGTCGATAATGATTGGTCCTCATTGAATGGTAAATGTTTTTGAAGAATGTAAATAAGTGGTTTTTATCGCCAGAAAAAATATACATAGTAAAAAACATATCAATGGAGACAGATCATTCGGAAACTGTTTTTGCCGACCGGCAATATCTTTGAACAAAACGATTGTCCTCAAGTAGTGATTGTCGCTGGGAACAAAATTTGTTGATAAATCATGGCCTAATTAAGACTGAGCTAATCTCTAAGCTCACAACGATGTTATCTACATCCAAATCAGGGATCCTTTACCATGAAAGGCCGTTCACAGCCTGTGGTCGACAGAGTACGCCAATGGACGAGACAGCAATCGTCATTTTCGATCGAAGAGGGAGGTTATCCGCTTTTTTCAACACCCCAAACAACTTCGACACATTCCATGTTTATTTTTTTTTTTTTCACCCTTTTACTTTTTATCTGCCGTGTTGTATTTTCTGAAATCGTTCATAAGCGTCGGAATCCTGAAGAGGAGAAAGGGGAAAGATAAACAAAACGCTAAATCGAATCAAAGGCATTGTCTTCTTTTTTGTCTGTTACTTTTTTGCCTTTACAGCTGACACACAAATCACTGGTCCTACCTTTCAGTTGCTGCATTATATAGTACATCACGCCAGACTTAACTTTAACTTCTCTTGTTTCTTTCCTTAGAGCTGAGGAAAACAACTTACATTATAATTTCTTGAATATTTTTTTTTACTTTATGTTATCAACAGAGAATGATACATTTGTATCACTGTGAAAGTCTTCAGGTTCCTGATTCATTGAGCACCCCAATGAACTCTAGAAGATTGGTAACGGATTGGACGTATGGACCAAAGCCAGAAAACAGAACTACAAAATTTCTATTTTTTCTTTGTTAAAACAAAAAACAGTCATCGTAAGACGGATGATGAGCCAAATTAACCTGTCCACTGCCATTAACAAAATGATTCATCAGAGCAAGTCAACTGTCCAATTCATTAGATAAAATCCTTTTTTTGCTTTAGTGTGTTATCTCGATAAAAATTCATATATATATATATATATATATATATATATATATATATATATATATATGTATGTGTATATATATATATATATATATATATATATATATATATATATATATACATATATATATATATATAACGCTTCTCAGATGTTACGTTGGTTTGCGTGAAATAACAATCGGTTGGAACATGCAATGAAGTCTTCCTAATTCCATCAATTTTTATCTCAGGAAAAACTCGGCACAGAAGCTGTAACGTTGAAAATATATTCGACAGCAAACGAAAAAAAAAAAAAAAACAAAAACAGAAACAAAACAAAACACCGACTACAAAGCCGCATTGTAAATGATCATGTATAATCAATGGGTAATTTCTGCCGTTTGCTTGATCACATCAAGTGAAAACAAAACAAAAAGAAGCGAAACCGTACGAACCACAACCTAATCACCATTGCACCAGCGTGATAAACATTCTGAATCGGCCCGAGGCCCTCAAAGCCACCTTTCCAACCCATTTTCATCACATAGGGAGGGTCCGCTATTTCCATATCTAATTCAATTAGCAGCGGAAATAAATTCAATTATTATTAATATTAACGAATCTAAATGCGCTTTAGTGTTTACACATGACCAAGCATCTCTCCCCACACACAACCTTGAACTAGCCTGAGGGCAACACCGTTAACCTCGACCGTTTCTGCACCAAGGCCTGTCTACGTTTGATCATAACTGATAGCGTTCCAGTTAAATTCTTATAACGCTGTTTCGCTGTAGGGTTGAAAACGGATCATGCATTGCAAACATTCACTTTGTTATTGCCCTGCATATATCATCTCCCCTCTCTCCCTATCTCTCTCGCATTAGAAACTGTCAAACAAAACTGTCACACCAACCGTCAAAAGAGATTCCTTCGGTTTTGGGGGCTGGTTGCTATGTGTGTGTATGTGTGTATGTATATGTCACTCGTACAGACCGATCCGGTATAGCTAGAAGGCTGAAAATATAAACTCTCATTCCATATTGTGTCTATAAAAAAAACATTTTTTTCAATGAGTTTTTAGTGGGGGTCAATTTGCAATGTAAGTTCATGGTAAATCGTTTTTTAGATTGTGTATGCTTGTTTTCTTTTTTCTACTTTCCCCAAGATCAGTGCCCAACAAAAGGCCAGAGAAAAGACTTAATCATTGATCAACCTTTTCCTATTTTTTAATCGATCACCCCCTACATAGAATACTGCCCAAAAGACGTTTGTCACTTGATGGTTTCTATTCAGTGACTAACCAGACAAGTTTCATATTTTGGCTTCATTTATATATGTTGTTTTCTCTATATTCTAAACTTCAGCCGTTTCTTTCCCCTTCAATAGTATATTATTTGCTTGCCTCCCCATGCTGGGGAATATGACATGGGGACGACAGTGGTACATGGTGTTTTGTATAATGGGTGCACTCTGAGCTCCAGATACACAAACAGGCAAAATATTTTAGTTCAAAATAAGTTTCACATCGCTTTTGCCACAAACAGTTAAAAAATGAATAGAAACAAGTTAACTAACGAAAGCTCATTTAGATTTCTGCATTGTAAAGGATGGAAGAGGAGGAGAAATAAGAGACAAACTTGTTTTATTTCAAGTAGATTCCTAAAACTTACTTTCGACTGACACTCTCGTCAGGGTTGCTGCTAGAAAATAATTAGATATGCTGCGTTGAAATAATTTGAACAACACCAAAAATTATTTTCTATGTTTTACTTTAGGTTTCCTACATTGTGTCAAAATGGTTTCTACTATCCATAACTCCCTTGAATATGCTTAAATATTTTTGCCTTTTTCATGCATCCGTAGTTCCGAGCACACCTGTGACCCAAAACACCATAAGCCACTGGAAGACGACGAATGATGGAGTCTAAAAATTGGGTGTATTCTTGGAATGCAACATTCGTATTTTTTTTTCACACGTAGGTCTTATTTCTAAGTTCCCATCACCCTAAATAACACGTGTCTGCAAAATTACGGTCGTTAAAAAGTGTTTCGATTATTCCAGGTGATATCTATGTATTTTGAGTCATTGAATCCAAAAACTAAAACCATTCCCTCCGACGCCTACTTTCTCATTTTTCTCGCATATGGATACGTCTGAGAAATGTTTCGATTATTTTTCATGATTCAAAAAAAAATAAGATTTGGTGAGGCAGAAAATAACACCCCAAGCAGCCTTCTTCATCACATACCCAATTCCCACAATTACGTTTTTAACTGTCCTAAGTTTTTGTATAATTTCGAAAAATACATGGATGATTTACTCCCATGGCAATTTTTCAATTCAATACTTCAATACAAAAACCAATGTTTACTACAAGTGTTATTTGTTGATAAATATGCATTTGGCCTGAACATAACACGATGGGTCATACCCATAGGAAAAAGCATATTTATCATTTGGAAATGTCAGAGCCGATGGATTTTCCTTATCACTGATACTATTTGATATTTTACTTATTTTAGGTAATTTTCATCTATTTGCAGGCACATTTCTCTCCGTTGCAATATTTTTTTAGGATGTTTAGTTTTTATTCTTCAATTTTTATTCAAGAATGAAAAGTAAAAACGTACATTGTGGGAAAAAAATCAATAATGGAGGGAGAGGATTTTAGTTTGTTAATTTGTCACCTCAAAATGAATAGAAATCACAGAAAAATCATTTTATCGTAGAATGAATCATCCATAAATATAGTATGTTATGATTGGGAAAAAATGAGTTTTGTGAAAGATGGTATTTGAGGGAGGAAAAAATATTCTGCCGTTTCAATTCAGCACATGTAACTACGTAAAAACAACCTAAAAAATTGAAATGATTCTTTACTATGTATCTATATATATTGTACATAATTATGCAAAAATTTTCAATTTACAACTGATTTAGGAGTTTTAAAAAAAAGATGTGTTTAAAAACAGTTTCCATTTTTAATCTATCGACCATAAAAAACATATGAAGTAAATAATATTTGAAAAAGAAAAACTTTTTGATCATTTACTTGTGTAATCATGCTATTATAACTCATTGCATTCCTATTGGATAAATCAATGTAAATGAATGAAAAAATTCAAGTGCCCTCACTGTAAATTCATGCTCTGATTGACTGCTTCGGGTTTGTCCCTAAACTTAGGTTATCATCTCGATAAAATGATGTTGAGAACAATGTTTATCAAATTAGCATCTTTCATATTTGTGGAGAGAAATATAAGTATCAAATAGGCCCCCAAAATACCCATGTATTTCGTAGCCCTTATTATGAACAGCAAGTGCATTTGGAAATTATTGTTTCGAGCTGAAACAGAGTATTACTGGTATTGTCACTTATTTATAAAAATGCCTCAGAGAAAAGATTCTATCAGAAAAGCGTGTAGAATTTAATTAAGATATTTTCTAAGTAGTTCCTTCAGGCAAGCAAATGGTGACAACACAATATAAAAATTGTTGTACCTATGGGGCAGAAACGACAGGTATAAATTTAGTCCAAGTTTGGTAAAAGGTCAAAAACGAATGAAGGGAAGAGTGGGGAGAGAGAGAGAAGTGTCCGAGGCACTTAAGCAGGGAGGTAGGTAATTTCATGTATACCCTTTTTTACGAATATTCATTAACTGCATTTTGCCTTCACATAGACAATATTACCTGTTTTCACGGAAAGAAAAAAAAATCCGAAAAAGACATTCGCTATTGTGAGGCTATTCGTTTTGCAGCGAGTTGTCAAATAGGAAGCGTGACCCAATGAGAGTTGAAGCTCTTTCTGGGAACTGTGCTCAGTATCTTAGCATCAAACCACTTAAGCATTGAACTGCGTTTGTTAACATCTCTACTTCACCGAGTTATACTGTGCATTCTTTAGCAAGTTGTCTCTTGAGCTAGTAGAAGAGTTATGATCGGCGTGAAATAAGCAGGGAAGCAGATTTTTTTTTAATTATCTGATAACGCTCAACATTCTCCCCATGTAAATTAATGATAATCGCTTCATTGCTTTACGCTATTCTGGTTATTTTCCAAGGGTTGACGACAAGAGAAAAAAATAATTACATGAGGAATGGAAAGAAAGGATGAAGTACGAAAGAAAGGGTGAAGAAAAGAATAAGCAATGCAAAGTTAGAAAAAAAAGAAGCCGACGATAAAAAAAACCAAACACACACAAAAAGAAATTGAAATCGTGGAGAGTAATGAAATAACATTTGTTTTTCATGCAATGACTAACTTTCTTGTTTTCTTCGACTAACATTATATGGAGGTCATGAAGGTTCTCCACGAAGAAGACGATGTTGTCAGCAAACCTGATGTTACTTACGTGTTTGTCATCTATTCTGATTTCTTTATCTCTCAAGTCTAGTTCTCGGAAAAGTCATCTCGAATAAATAGTGATTCCCCAGAGATCATTTGCAGAACTGTAACCGGCAGAAACAGGTGATGGTGCCAGGAACTAGACAAGTTAAGACAGTATTGGCTCGGCAACACCCATGATAGAGATGTCCGGCATCTTTACAGAAAGGTTTACGTCCAACGACAGACAATGATGATGATTGTGAAAAGAATTACGCCTTGCAAAAGAGGATGGCTGAGACTACACCGTGTGACAAGATGTGAAAATTGGACATACAGGGATAATTGATAGAATAGCAATGACAGAATAAAAGTAGAGAAAGTCCTTGATTTAACCGTTATTATAAGGCTATTCGCAAACAAACTATTTACAGGTTTCAAATGCATACGGTAACTTCAATGGTGTTGCTTTTGTTAGAAGGCCATAATGTTACAGTTATCAAAATAACCCGAAAAAAAAACAACAAACAAACAAAAAACACAACATAAGTTTGATCCTCCCAACACAAACAGCTTAGCTAAGAATAGGATAGGAATTCTGTCTGAAACGTATACAGATATCAAGTATAAAGTAAAATATACTATAAGTAGGGGGATGATGCCTTGGTATCCCTCACCAAAATAATCCCCTTGGGATCTTGGTAAATAATCCCTGTGTCCTCCAACCATTTCAAAACAGTTTGCCAAGTTATCTTCTGGGACAACCATCAACTGCTTCCTTGTATTTTCTTAAAACTAGAGCACGATCTGATATATCTTTGAAAAAGGCCAAAAATTGCCAGTAATCAAATCCGCTCGATGAAAAACTGAAACAACTGGTTGATGGCGTATTTTGCCCCCACTCCTCAGAACTTGAAGCTCAATCGATCATTCAGAATACGACAGTCAGGGAGTGTGCTAAGTCAGTCAATTGCAACTCATTGCCGACGAAATAAAGAATGCCTGTCTGCACATATGCCATAAGGTTCTTTCCGATTGATTGTCAAATTACACCAAGGCCACTCAACCAGTTCCCAAGATATTGTAAATTGCATCCTGGCAAGACTTACTTCATTGATTTTGTGCCATATCATGAGGAACTTGGCCCACATTGATTCATGCTTAATGTAATTGCTTGCACAATAGCTAGAAGAACTATTTTATATGAGGTCTCTACATTTGTGATCTTACGGATGACAAACATTACCACAGCATATAGCATTCTATATGCAATTTAGTCACCTTACCATAATATGATATTCGGCGTGCCAGCATAGTTGTCCATTATTATTGAAGCAAGGTCAATCATGAGCAGGTGATCTGCACATGTACATAGTGTCAAATATACGGAGTCTACACCCTAATTGATCATTAAAGTTTCATACATTTCAGGTCAGTTTCTTGGAAGTTATTTTTTCCATGTCAGGATAAATTTGCTTACAAATGAAAAAAATGCTAGAAAATATAAGAATACGTAAAAATTCTGTGTCCTACATTCGATCGCTGGAATAGTGATGCTTTGAACTAAATGTAATACAAATTTCTTTTAATAAATTCGAAGCTCTAGGAATGTGATGATTCCTCTAGGGAGGCCAAGCAAAGCAAAAGCCGATATAACAAGAAGGAAACCATATCCTGAAAGAGGGTCAATTATCTAAAAATTTCAAAGCAATTCTGGAACATGTTGAGAGGAAAAAAATAGCATCATGTGGTTCAAAAATGGCGTATAAATTCACATAAATCTGTTTTAGCCACAACATATCTCGTAAAATATTTTCAGTGTTCTTTCCTGATCCTTAGACTGGTTTGTGAAGAGATGTTTTTGGAAAATTTGCTGAGTTTGATCTCAAAAATATGTGAGAGGCAATTTGTTTTTTAATTGTGCTTTTATTTTTTTCCCCAAAAAAATGTCTTTCCTTTCTGTGGTTCTCTTTGATTTTTACTTATCAGTATATACGACATAAAAGACGCACCTGGATATAAACTGCACATTAACTAAACCAGAGCAATTTTGGGGATTAAGGCGTGTATATACTCATTGTAAAATCATTTGTTTGTCGAGAATTTAGGATAATTCGTGGATAAAAAGCTTTACCTTGAGCTTGATCTTTGCTGTTTTAGACGTGGGTAGATTTCGAAGAAAAACGTTTTTTATTCTGCCGAATACGGTCCCTTGAAATGATCATTTCCGAATTTTTCTGAATGATATACAAAAGGAAGAAGTGAAGATGGTTTGGAACCTAAATGACGGCATATTGTGCTATCAAATATATAGATAAAAGCTGAGGTTGGGGATACTGACAGATGTAGAGAGAATTTAAGAGGTTGGGGCAAAAACAACAAAAATCGAGAAAGAAACAGGTCTTGTTAGTCAGTGAAAAGAGAACTGTCCCCTGACCAACGTATTTTTGTAGCATGAGGGGTGAACAATTAAAAAACTACAACAAAGGGTGATCAATAGATAAGTTTTTTCTTCTTTAGATGGGCAGCAATTAAAGACAGAATTTTCCCCTCCCCTAAGGAAAAAAAGTGAACGCTGCCAGACACAAACTAGGGGATCATTTTAGCCAAAAATCAGATTGCTAACTGAACCACAAACTAAAAACAAAAAAAGAAGAAAAACTTATGGGAGCAATTTCAAGAGAATCCATAAGAATAGTTCTTATTAGACATAATAAAAAGTAAATGCTAGGAAATTCAACAGCCTAGTCCAAATGATGCAGCCCGTATGAGTGATACATACATACATGCATAGCCCCAAAGCTAACCCAGACCCAGATGTGGAGAAACCTATATTGATGCAAACAGTTCTGATTGACTGTTTCCAATAGGGTGAAAAGGGACCTAGCTATAGGGACGTGATAGCTCAACTGATGGAGGAGCTGTACAGTAAAAAAAAAGATTCCTAAGAAAAAGGAATTAAGACGAAAGAAATATTGATGAAAATTGACAATGCTTCATCTAAAAATTTCAAAGATACATAATAAAGAAAATTGAATGAAAGAATGGAAAAAAGGAAATGAAGTCGGAGGAAAAATTAGAGATCAAATGGTCAAAAAAGAATAAAGCATGAAAACCATTTGTATTTTACTAGATCTTTTTTCGGCTGACACACGACCTCTTAAACAGATATGGTCAATATTAGCCTTTTTTCTGTTTTGTTCACTGTCTCTATGAAGTAAACAGAGTCAAGACATGATATCAACATGAAAAGGAAGAAGGAAAAGTGTTTAAATTAGGGTCGTCAAATTTAGATAATTTTTTTTTTTGCAAGTTTGCGGGTTCAGTCTAGAAAATATTTAGATTCAAAAAAATGTATTTTCATTTTGCAAAGGTCAGTGTTGGTAAGTGAGACGGTTTGTTCTAATTTCTCCAATTTCGAGAGTGATCTCCAGAATTGAATGGTTGAAAAATCACGTCTTATTTGGCAACCTTTGATCAAGAGGAGCGGATGAGAAACAAAGTCATGATGATAAGACCAAGTGTAGAATGGAGATAAATCAAGAAGAAAAACAGAGATCTGAAGACTTCAGACACCGGGTAGTTACTTGAAGTCAAAGAGTAGCATTATCTGAGATATTGCAGAGGGGTTTTAATAACTTCCTTTGTTAATCTTCCAAAATCTGCGTCAGGGATCTGAAGAAAACTGAAATGGTCATTTGATCCTAAATTGAGAAAATAATCTCTGATGGAATCATACACATTCTTTTTAGTGGGTGAATTTTGATATCCCCTCGTTAATTGATAGGCCTGGAGTTAAATAAGACACAATGCATCTCTCAGGATTAATCATCAGACTGGATTTTCTTAATGGATCAGAACATTTTCAATGGTTTAGGTTAAATGTTGGTGTGAACGATGTTTCAACTTTGAATTTTAATTGATAATTCGATTCTACTTAAAGCAGGTTAGAAAAAGTTCACCCTATTACATGAGCGACAGGCAAAGTGGTCATAATGTGTGTAAGAAGAAAGGGGAAGAGAGAGATTGATGGTTTACGAGAAAGATTATACTGCAATATGATACTGCATCCCACGACGGAAAATCAGAGAGAAGTAAAGGGGTTACCATTACAGAAGGGAAGAATCAAAAAAGAAATATCCATATTAGTAGCAGATATGAAAGAAGACAGTAAGGCTCAAACGACTCTCACCTGATATTTCTTAACGAATTTTGCCGTTTCTTTCGACTCTTGGCAACTTTTACTGACTGTGGTACGTCTTGTTTTAGGAAGGCAGATGTTGTCTTTTTAAATATAGGCTGTCGTTACTTGTTTTTCTTCTCAACTGGAATGCAGATACAAACAAACAAAGAACCAACTGTTTTTATTCTGCAACGTAATACCACCTGACATCTGTACACTGGAACGTTTCCTCGGATACGATTTGAACTCATCCTCAGGAGACTGTCCGTCGGTTCCATGACATACCAAAAAAAAAAAAAAAAACGGAAAAAGTCTTCTTCTATTCTTAAAACAGGTGCACATCTATATTTCTTTCCTCTCATCAGTTTCCTTTTCGATTTTGCTTCGACTGCAGTATCGTTTTAAATACGTACATATGTCTCGGTTTATTCGTAGCTTTTCGACTTCATCATTCGTTCCGATTTTTGTAAGCAACATATGCGGTTACGGGAACAATGATGCAGCCGATTTGAGATCCACAACGCAAATGAATGCAGAGATGAACAACATTGCTTCACGAGATAAAGATAGAAGTACAAGAAAGAGGAAAGAATGAGAAAAGTAGAACAAGAAAATAGGGAGAAGTTGGAAGAAATCGTTGAGCAGGAAGAAATATGGCAGACATTGATGAGAGAATGAGAGAAAAGCTAAGACGAGTATGTACGGTGACAGAAGAGGCAAATGGAATAAAGAGAAGTAAGAAAGGATGATGTTAACAAAAAAGGGAAGGGTCCATCTTCAGATGAACAGAAATGAAGGAGGACAACGCAGGAAGACATAATAAACAAATAACTGGGTGTGGAACAAATTAAAAGTGGAGAACATAAAGATGCAAGGATTAAAGAAGAGAAGAGTTTGTAGAACTCGGAAAGCAGGAGCGCCTGGAAAGTTCCAGAAGAAAATTTTAACAACTTTCCTGCGCTTATCTTCAGAGAACTTTATCAGCTAAGCCGGTGGCAGCATAAGTGTTGGAGGTAAGTTGATTATGGACAGTTGCTTTCACCCTCACCATGTGATGTTGAGCATGATCCTCTTTTGTGCACGTTGCACGGTTCTTAATTCCAGAGCCAATCGGGAAGGTCTATGTCCGATGATGGACGTCAAAAGAATGATGGTTATTTCAATGATGATGATGATGATGTTGTTTTCAACCCAGCATCAAACCAAGTGTGGCACTTCCTTAGACATACACGTGCTGCAAAGAGAGGTAATCAAACACTCAGCCATAATAACACACTTACAGTCATGAACATACCCACACAAGTAGAATCAAGATACATAGAGGTGTGACAACATTCAGACTAATATCCGCGCACGGATTCACAACTACACGTAAACACACATGCATATTCTTTAAGTGTCTCAATAAACTTATAAATCTTTACACAATGCAAAAAAAAAAAAAATGCATTTGAAATTGGAGCAGTATTATTATTTTTTGGTTTTATCTATTTTAGTTTATACCTTATTTGTTGAAAAAAAGATGACTACGGATAATTTCCTTGTCTTATCTCTTGCTCAAGAGCACAAACATAATTGGTTGCAGTATCATTTACATTGAAATGGCTCCAAAATATGCAGTCACAAAATAACCGTGTGGGGATTACGTAGCATCTATAGGTGCCTTACAAATAACATTTTTATGAACCTTACAGCATATGTAAGTACACACACACACACACACACACACACACACACACACACTTCTATATAGGCAATACAGACCAGACAAAAACTTTCTCCTACCCCATCATTCTAATTACAATTGGCGTCGTTTAACTACTAGATAACTATTGCAACATAGATTTTATCAATAGATATTTCCAAGGAATAAAAGCCATTTAAAACATAAGCCTTCTCTTTTCTGTTCATCAACTTCTGATAGAAAGAGTAGTTGATATATATATATATATATATATATATATATATATATATATATATATATATATATATATATATATATAAACACTACTTACCCACGATTCCCAATCCACCAGAGCCCTCCATTCTGGAGTCGGCAGAGCATTGCATAGATGCTAATAGTGGACAAATTCCCTACTCAAGAATGCACAACCCTAAAGCAATAATAACACTACTACTACTACTACAACTACTACTACTACTAATAATAATGATAATGATAATTATAATTATGAGAAGAAGAAGAAGAAGAAGAAGAAGAAGAAGAAGAAGAAGAAGAAGAAGAAGAAGAAGAAGAAGTATGTCATCCACAGACAGCCGTTTCATTGAATTACAACTCCTCAGTGTGGCTATACACTGTCCAATATCCTTGTAGTGCTGTGTGTTAGGATGTATATAATTGGGAAACAATCTTCAATTTAATTACGTTTGATTGGAAAAACAAACTGGTTTAAATTTTGTTCAAGTATTCTGTTGTTTCAGGTTCGAAATGATGTAAAAGTCTCAAAGTTTCTATCATTCAATTGGATGAATTGAGATGATCTTCCAGAACTTTGGCAGTGAATAAAGCAATCAAAATAGTAACTTCACATTTGATGACAATATCGTCCTCTTGGCAAAGGAGCTTAATGTTTTCTAATTAATGCTACACGAACGAAATGAAGGACGCAAGAGAGTGGACCTCTGCGTGAACTTTAGCAAAACGAAGGGAATATACAACACGACGATCAAAATCAAGAATGCAAAGAAATGTATTAATACATCTATTTTGGAAAACCAATATCGATAAAATCCCCTTGAAAAGAAATCAAGAGAAAATCACCCTGAGTCAATGAGTTTTTGGTAAAGCAAAATGTAATCCCAAGAAGACTGGAATTCCATTAGTGTTGAAAAGAAGGTTATACGACGATACATCCTTCAAATTGTCAGGTAAGATTCAAGAACATGGAACCTCACCAAGAAAATAACCTTCAAACTGTGAACAATGCAAGGGGATCGAGGAAAAATCATGCTCAACCTCGCTTGGAAAGATCATAAGACAACACAGTCTAGTATAGAGAAGACAAGTGCCAATGATATCAGTGGAAAGCATAATAAAACCAAAATAGCAAAGGGCTCGACATGTTGCACTGATGTCATACTACTGCTGGCCTCACAATATACCCAATGATCATCTGCAAAATTATCGCAGACCAAAAGTAAGATGGCGTTATGAGCCTTGCAACTTAAGAAAGTACCGGCTCCGCCACATCCATGATAGAGAAATCTGGTGAAAGTATACGTCTAAAAGGCTGCTTCTGGTGAGTCTGTTAGTTATTGAATGGTTATTTTTTTTTTTTATCATTTTTTTTTTTTAGGAATGATCAATTTTTCTTTCCGTAAACTAAGCCGCTGCCGTGTGGAACATTACGATTATAAAATCATCATTTTGTGAAAAATAACAACAGTTCAATGATCATATTAAACTGCATCTACGAACATTTTTAAGTAAGTGATCACCTAGTGATCCATCAGAATAACTACTTAAAACCGACGAAAGGGCTCCAGGAGAGGTTAGTGAACAAATAACTTTCTACACTCGATAAACCAACTGAAGGAAAAAGCAGCTGAATACGAAATATCATCCCCGGCAGCACTTTTTGCCTTGGCGCAGTAGAAATCTTCATATCCATTGATGCTATCATACAAGGTGCAGATCCCGCATATGTCTGTGTTTTACAACGTATCTACAGACTCAGCGATTTCTTCATCAGAATTTTTAAAGATTGAGCCTGTCTTTCTCGAAAAAGGAATTCAAACAGGGTGATTCCAGCTCATAATAAACACTCAACAGCCTTTCTCGTGAGGATCCACCGGCAGTTAACCTGGAAAATATAGAGGGATCAGAATAAACGGAAATTTCTTGAGTAAAGTCTGATTTGCTGATGACATCCTCTGTTTTTGCTAAGGACCTTCCTAGTCGCCCAATTATGCTCTAAGAACTGAATAATGAAAGCAAAAAAAGTCAGTCTTCATATAACCCTAAGATAAGCATTCAACAAGTGCAATTTATATGTTGAGGCGCAAAGACACAAAGATCAAAAATGAAAAATAAGAGCTAAAGTAATTAGACCACTAAATCGACTCAAGACCAGGAATGTGCTTGGAATCCTCAAAAGAATGATAAATTGAGCAAATGATCACACTGCATTGGCAAGTGATGAGTCCAATTGGTTTCAATAAAAATGGTCAGCAGCCAACGCATCCCAATAGTCACCTATGGAACTGAAACAGAGAATCAATCTAAAGAATTGGTCCTCAAACTGAAAATTATGCATAGTTCACTGGGGGGAATCATGCTTAAAGTTTGCATGTAGAGATTACGAAACAGCACAGAATACCAGAAAACATAGGCTAAATATTTTATAGAAACTATCTAGAAAAGCCAAATACAGATTGGCATCTCCTGTTGCAAATATGTCAGACAACCGAAAAACATCGCGATTCACCACGCATATTCCAAGATATCATACGGAAGAGTGTGGCCAGGGTGAAGTTCAGAAAATATGGGCCCTGAGACTTCCATGACCGGTGAATCTTGAGGAAGTTCTACTAAAAAGTTAAAAGTGTAATGATGTTGTTGAAGTTGTATTAAGTTAAAAAAAACAATCGAAAGTAATATTTTCTATTTGATTAAAACAATTTTCAAAACAGCTTCTTTAGAACCACTCACACGTAAACACACACTCGCGCATACCCACCCACCAACACACACACATACCCACCTACCAACACACACACACACACACACTTATACATAACAGCTAGGAACATTTTTGAGAAGGCAATTAATATTATTATTGATTACGTCTTCTGCTATATTATACCTCTTTTAGATTGATTCCAAAATCAAAATACTGTTTCATGTAATGTTTGTTGCAGTTTATGGAAGTTGTGAATGACAGTCACTGGAGATGTCTTAATTTTAGAAGGATGATTTTATATCTATGGATCTGAAAATGCAGATGATGAGTGTTGTCACTTACAGAGAGCATATTTAATTTCATATGCAGATGCCGTCGCCTTTTGAAAAAAAATAATGTCAACTCTACGCTTTTTATTGAAAAGGGTAAAAAGCAGAATAGCCTTCAGTATTTTGCAGCGAACCCTCATAGAATCAACTCTCACCCTCTTCTCACTCAACTTACAAGCCCAACTTACCACCAATATCACAAAGAGCTTTTTAGATTCTATAGTTTTCTCTCAGGAGGATCAATGGGAATTGTTCCTTCGTGTTACACACTTTTGGTTTACGAGAAGGTTTTATGGAAGTGTTTTGCATTCGGGTGACGGGGAAAACCTGATTTTTGTCACATGAATTCTGTACTCCATTTAGAGGGCTCGCTTATAAACTCTTTTTTTTTGTCTTTGAGTATAAATGTAACTTTATTGGGGGCATTTATTTTGTTTGTCCAGGTTTCCTTTAATTCATTTATTTTTTGAAATGTTCCTTCTCCAGGGATACTTATTGAGAGTTGTTTCTACTTATTTTTTCTTCTGTCTGTTCGCAACCCCAAAACTGCATAAGCATACACATTTGGTAGCAAATAACGACAACACACACACACACACACACATACACACACATATACTTATATATATATATATACACACACACACATACACACACACATACTTATATATATATATATATATATATATATACATATATATATGTATGTGTGTGTGTGTGTGTGTGTGTGTGTGTGCATGTGTGTGTGTGAAATGTTGCATAGCTCTTCCAGGAGAAAGCATTTGAAGGAATTCAGGATATATCATTTGTTTCGAGAGGTTTTTGCCTCTCTGCCCAATGCGATTAGTGGCTGTTCCACTCTTACATAAATAATGCATTCAACGAACAACCAAACACACATGACAAAAAAATTGTGCGCTTTTAAGAGACAATAAAAAAACATCTTATATCTTTTTTATATCACCTCTCCTCTTCCTCTTATTTCGTTTCTTTTTCTCCACTTCTTGTCTTTCTTGAGAATAGCTACATTATAAATGTTTCCACAGTTTAGCTCAGCAAAAGGCCGAATGAGCCTATAAGAATAGGCAAAATGCATTGCATCAATCTTTTTTAACGGAAGAGGGCCTGTTTGCCCTTGTTGTAAAATCAGCATTCCAAATACTTTTATTTAGACTCAAGAACCGGAAAATGTAACTGTCGAGTGATTATGCTATAATAAAACCCATCTCACAGATATATATTTTATAAACTGATTCTGAATTAGAATCAATGTGTTTTCGTTCTGTGTGTCTGAATGCATATCAACAACAGAGACTTGAAGGCTATCAATCGATTCAAGACAGCACCCTTCAATGTTACAGCCCAATATCATCTGGTGAGTTTTGTACTTGGCACACTAGCGAAACGAACTTGTTAATCAATTCGCAAAATTAAGTTTCAACATGAATTCATGTTTTTATATCATTGATACTTATCCATGATAGGGTGCAATATGATGATTAGAAAACGCAAGCCAAAATTATCCGCATAACTTTCTTCGGTTTATGATTTACTTAACTTGCTGACGGACAGGTTATCTATGTATTTATCATGTTAAATGATTGAACTAATGAATTTAAATTCCATATTTCAGCTCCATAAATGACTATCAGGAAGATGCAGTGGTTATACAACATTCTTTTTTGAACTTGGAGGTAAGAATAATATCAATAAACTTGGCTTGTACACGGTCAAACTCCCACTCCTATTCTGACTGGAGATGATTACTGCCGTTTTTGTATTCTATATAAAGTGAATAAGAATATATATTAATTTTAATTGATTTACTTGTTTGAATGAAATAAACCCTTGCTTATTCTAAACATATTTTTTTCTGAATTTGTAGTATTTGTCATCTAAGCTCTGTCAGTGAAAGAGCTGCCGGTCAATCACTTGGTCATGATTACATATAGCAGCAGGGAAATGATAATTTCATATATCGGTTTGGTTCAACGTCATGGGCCTAAATGTGGAGAATCTATTCACTGTTTTGAAGAGAATTGCTATTATTAATGTCGTTTCAGTATTAAAAGAAGTCAACCCCCGACTTGTACCAGAATTCGAGAGAGAGGTTACAGTGACTATGAATCTGGGGGAAATCTCAGATCAAACATTGCCCAGTGTACTGAAGAGAGTCCCGATGCATGGACAAGTCTGCTGTCTCTGGATGTCTAGTGAAAGCCATCAGTCACAACTGGTGTGAAAACGAAGGATGACTGAAAATCAGAATTTTAATTTTGTTATAAAACTTTGTTTACGATGTTTTTTCTCCCTTCCCAACTTTACTTCTTGCTTCTTGCTCTTACTTGCACCTTTTATACCTCTCTTTCCCACTCTAATTCCTTTCTTGATTGTCTTCGTCTTGCGGTTCCGTTGCTGTACCTAGAAATGTCATGTCTGAAGTTTGACTGTTACTACCCACGCCTAATTCCCATTAAGCAATACCATTTATGGAACGCACTCACGATGATATACGATAAGACCGCGTGCAAGGTAATTGGACCTCATTCTTTTCGAATGAACTTAGGCACGGAATGGCATAAACGACGGGAGACCAGACTTCAAAAATATTTGTCAGATTTATCGCACTGCTTTGTCTTCATTCATTTCTTCTCTTAATGTCGTGCATCATGCAAACAAGCTGAAGAATTTTCCATTTACTTTTGTTAAGTGTTGAAACTCTGCCGAATGTACCTTGGAGCATCATTTTCTGTACTTGTATTAAAAAAAGCTTGTAAACAACTGAAAGTAGTATTTTTCTCTTGAAAAAGCGTAATAAACACTTGAATCTTTTAAAGTGTGTTGAAAGTTTATCAACATTAGTTGGTGAGTTTATTTCCGTGAGATATTCGAAAGTGTCAAGTACGATACTCACACAAACAATGACTATACTAATATTCTGTTTCGTTAAATTCTCATTCTTACATCATGGTCATTAGATGCAGGTAAGAAGGATGAAAAGGGATTCTACTGATTATTCCAACTCAAATCGGTGGAGATTTTCGTATAAAATTTTTATGCAATTCTGATAGACACTTCGTATAAGCTATGATAGAATTTGCACTTATTTATACAACTCTTTAATAGTTTGAGAGTTTTTTTCAATAAGAACACATACATACATACATGCGTACATACATACATATGAGATAATGGAAAGTCTATAGCTACACAAGAGATGTAATACATCGAAACAGCTGTCCGTGGATGACACAATAATTAATGCTCCGCTATTCAGGGTTGAGTACTCTTTAAGTGAGGTAACCCATACATTTTAAGCTTATGCAATGCTCTTTCATAGGAATAGAGCACTATGGTGTATGAGGAATTTCCGTGTAAATAGATATATTGTTTAACTTCACTCCAACTAACCGTCCAGTTCCGTAGTCCTGAGGTAAGATATCAGCCTCGGCGTGTGAAGTTGAGGTTTCAATTCTGCCTTGTAGTACAGGATGGGATAATGAAAGTCTGTAGCCACACTGAAGTGATGTAATACATCGAAATAGCTGTCTGTGGATGACCCAATAAAAAAAATATATACATATATATATATATATATATATATATATATATATATATATATGGGTGAATCAGTGGGAAACTATTGAATCTCAAAAGTTTGAAGATGACTGTTTGCTCCGGTTTTCAAACGTATAATGATGCATCAATTTCTGTATGAATAACTGTTGCGATGAAAGAGTTAAACAGACCGAAAAAGATTAGATGATAAATCAGTGAAAAATCAAGGATTCAGGCCTTTGCATTACCGGCCCAATTTTGAGAGAAACGCTACGTTGAAATAGCTACTCTATCGGTGCAGGTTCTATTTCTGCAGCAGTTCTATTTTCTTTGATTCTCTATTCCAATAGAGTTGTCTTTGCCAATTCAATTATTATCTGTATCATGATAGATCATGTAAAAAATCAAAATAATGGCTTAGCTTATCATCATTATGCAAGACAATGAATGAATTTTTTGTACATATTTTCGTACATCAGAAAATGAATAAGTTGATAATAACTCTATATCACTATTTAATAAAATTCTTCGTATGAAGATCAAACATTATTATACATTGAATTCAATCGAAGGATTTTCAGATTTCTATAACAAATATCATTGAGATTTGAAATCTGACATACTGATATATATAATATCATCAAGGTGAAATATTTAGATCCATGGGTAAATCAATAGAATTAGTTATAATACTCTAATAATGCCTATATCAGTGTTTTTTTTTAACTTAATTTTTTCAATATGGCAATATTTAAAAACATATCTCTATTTTGATTCAGGATATATATATATATATATATATATATATATATATATATATATATATATATACCATGAGTTGGGATAGAAATCTTTGCTTCAGACTCAGAGGCGGACATATTATCCCTACCCTAGGCAGAACTGGATGGTCAATAGGACCGGATCAAGCGATATATATATATACATATATATATATATATATATATATATATATATATATATATATATATATATATATATATATATATATATATATATATGTATGTATGTATGTATATATATGTATGTATATATTTGAAAGTATTTTTTTCAAATGCCTCAATGATAATCAACTTCATAATCTTTAGAACAAGCTTTTATCCAGGGAATGCAGAACATCAGCTAATCATATTTGTCGAAAAAGGATGCTAAAATATGATAAGTTGAATGGGACCAGTAAACTACAAATATTCAACTGGGCTCAAACCTGAAGTAAAACTGGAAAACTTACCAGACGAAAAAATTTTTATGAATTGTAAACAAAGTTTCTAGAACTTGATCTGTGTACTGGGGGATGAAGATGTAAGATCTTTCAACTGTCCTGCATAATGCCTCATGCTAAAACTCTTCTGTGTATCCCAAGGATGTAAATGTGTATTTAATTTAATTTTTGCTATCAAAGCTGTGTGCTCAGCTGTTGTACAGCGAATAGCGAACAAACTTAGCAGACACTTGTCTGATGAGTTCAACAAACAAGTGGCCCTATGTCAATCTTTGAGACCATGTGAAAAGATAAAATGCCGAAGGGTAGTTCTTCGAAGCGTAGACATCATAACTCGTGAAAGAGTGATGCAATAGAATTTGTTCAAAAACATTGCACATCAAAAATGGCGAATAATAATAATAATAATAATAATAATAATAATAATAATAATAATAATAATAATGATGATGATGATGATGATAATAATAATAATAATAATAATAATAATAATAATAATAATAATAATAATAATAATAATAATAATAATAATAATAATAATAATAATAATGAAGAAGAAAATCCCACGTGCTAACTACTCATGTGGAAAATCCTGACCGGACAAATACTGGAGAGAATGTACATATCAATGAAAAGAAAGGGACTAAAACCAGGAGAACGGAAACGAGGCAGGAAAGGAATCAAGGGAGCAAATAACTTAAACAACATTAATCATCTTAAAAGAGGTCAGAAAACGGAATGAGAACATTGCAATGGGATGGATAGACTACAAAAAAGCGTACAACATGATTCAGCATAGCTGGATACTCAAATGCCTCACAATGTTCAAGATCAACGAACCAGTGGTGAGATATATCGAAAACTCTTGGAGGTAGACTTGACAACCACAGGGAAAAATGTAGCATGGGTAATTAAAAAGAAGGAGACTTCCAGGGAGACTTGCTGTCTGCACTATTATTTGTTTTAACTATAGTACCACTCAATAGAATCCTGAGAAACAGCAGAGGATACGATTACTCCAAATCAAAAGGAAAAGTCAACGACCTCATGTACATGGACGATATAAAATTGTGTGCAAAAAACAGGGAAGAGCTCGAGACACTGTTCAACAAAGTAAAAATAGACAGTGATGACATTGGGATGAAATTCTGAATAGGAAAATATACAGTTATGTTAATGCACAATGGAAGGCTCACAATAGCAGAAGGAATCGAACTCCCGGACAATAGGAAGATTAGAGCACTGATTGCACAAGACCAATACCAATACCTGGACATCCTTGAATGTGACACGATAAAATGAGAAAAATGGGGGGGGGCTAAAGAGAGAATACCTTAGAAGGACAAGGGAAATATCAGAGACCAAATTAAACAGCAGGAATCAGATAAAAGGAGTGAACACATGGGCTGTATCGGTAGTGAGATACACAAGATCATTCCTAAGAGAGACAAAGGAAGATAGGCGGACAAGGAAACTTACGACAATGCATAAAGCCGTACACCCCAGAAATGACACGGATAGACTATATCTTAAGGGAGAAGAAGACTGCAGGAGGCTCATCAGCATAGTGGACTTTGTCCAGAGAGCTAAAGCTGATTTAGAAAACAATTGAACAGCAGGGCAATCAAGGAAAGAAAATGGCAAAAGAAATATTGTACGGAAAAAATATAAAAGATGGATACAAGATGTGGCAGACTAGAGATCATGGGTATGGCCACTAAAAGGAAACCAAAAAAAAGAACGGGATCGCTCATCATGGCAGCTCAAAATAAATGGATTAGGATAAACTATATCGAAAAAAAAATGAACAGCTCACAGACAAACAGCAAGTGTCACCTATGTGGTGAAAGAGATGAGACTGTAAACCACACAACTAGTGAAAGTAGTCAACTCGCACAGAAGAAGTATAAACACAGACACGATAGAGTATCAACGGTGATACAATAGGAACTGAGTAAACGAATGGGATTCAACCATACGGAAGAGTGGTAGCAGCTCAAACCAGAGAGAGTTTTGGAGAATAGAAACCAAAAATTACTCTGGGACTTTGACATCCAAACTGACCACCTCATCCAGGCAAGTACACTGGACTTTGTAATCGTTGACAATAAGAGGAAAACCTGCCAAATAATAGACGTGACTGTTCCTGCAAACCATAGAGTTAAGAGGAAGATGAGTGAAAAACTGGAAAATACCAAAGTATAGCAAGAGGACTGAGGAAGATATAGAATGTAATGGTCAGGCCGGTTATAACAGGTGCGCTAGGATCTGTCCTCAAGACTCTGAGAGCGAAATAAAGGAACTCGAGATAAAAGGAAGGATTGAGACTGTTGAGGCCACAGCACTGCTAGGAACTGCAAAGAAACAGTGGAAAATGCTGGAAATATAAGGACTGGAACACTAAATGTTAGCAGTGGTCTCACAGAGGAAGTAAAATGAAAGCTGAGATGTAAACCACAGCACTGGCGTGATAGGCGAGGGAGAGAAAAGATGTACGCTGAAAACCTAAAGAAACTTATTATCACTAAGCCTCCAGCAATGACCACAGGGCAACCGGTGTGAAACTGTAAACCGCAGCATGGCCCTGGTCAACGAGAATGAGTAGAGGAGACTTGAGGAGACTTGCTGTCATTCAACCTCCTGCAGTAACCACCAGGCAACTGGCGTAAGATTAAAAAAACAAAACAAAAAACACAACAACGACAACAACAGCAACAACACAACAACAACAACAACAACAACAACAACAACAACAACAACAACAACAACAACAACAACAACAATAATAATAATAATAATAATAATAATAATAATAATAATAATAATAATAATTCACATTGGCCCATTGAAACATCAGAAAAACCTGGGGAGTGAAGTTTTAAAACCGGTCAACATGGCTTGATGCATTTTCTCCATACTGTTGGTCAAGCTAACTGTTATTTTATCTTAATCATGAACATTGCTGTTTGCTGTTTAAAACTTATTTCATGGACAGCACTCATGCATATATATATATATATATATATATATATATATATATACACAAATATATACATATAAGTGTGTGTGTGTGTGTGTGTATGCGTGTGTGTGTGTGTGCATGTGCACACCTGTTTGTATAAGTAGATACTACGATGAATTAATCATCCACACACGGTCATACACTGTATATTCTTTTTAAATACTTTATTGTTTTCCTCAATACAAAGTTGTTCCTCCATAAAAATATGTTTATCAAGCTGACTAATGGTGATTCAGTGAAGATGATATCGTTATATACATTGAAGTATACCAACAATACTGAATATATATTTTTTTTCAAAATTACATCTCATTTTACTGACCCAAAAGAAAAATGCATACATGCTTTCGCCCCAAACTGTATTTCATTTCCACTAAAAATATGATAAGCATCTAAACTGCGATCGATCCGGTGTTCAGGATGTTCAGAGCAATGACGTCATGACCTGAGGAGTTAAATGTAAATTCTAAAGTGGTTAGCTGTATTGCAAATCAAATCCAATTCAATATGTGCTCTCCTGGATTCCAATACAATCCAGAGAACTTTCCCTTTTTAAGTGGATCTCCTATGCTGCTCGGGGCCATCTCAAACAATTTAGCATAGGATCATCATTCAACTGAACACTTTAAATCTGGTGTGAACATCTAATAGAATACAAGGTCATTCTAGATTTTTTTCAAAACTTCTTCGATCATCCAATCACCAAATTTTGAGAATGATTTTTTTTTTGTAAAATTTTTTTGATTTGATTGATTTTGTCTTTTTCTCCATCCATAATCCCTCAATGATTTTTTCCTTATGTTGCAAAGCACATTGAAATTTGAAAAAATAAAGGAAAAATTATTTTGTTTACCGGGAAAGATGCACTGTTTATTTAAGGTTCAGTTCTTTTGCAGTCGCAGGAAACTCGGCCCCAAAGTTGCATAACTCACAAAAAGATGTCTGATGCAAACGACAATCTTTTGCAATGTGCTGTGACTAAGAATACGTATTTACTTCAATCTTTTTCAATAAAGTAACTGTGACATAAAAATGTGTACAAATAATTGCTGACAAGATGCATCTTTTGCTCGTCGAACTTTAGTGCTCTAAAAAACAGATGTATTGAGAATATAATGTCGATGAGATTATAATCTTATCGTTTATTTTTAGAATTCATTACATATGTATATATATATATATATATATATATATATATATATATATATATATATATGTGTGTGTGTGTGTGTGTGTGTGCCCGTGTGTGTATGCGTGTGTGAATTTAAAGACCATTCAGTGAATCTATCAAATTACATTTTTCCTTTATAATAGATTACTCGTTTCGCTACCTCTTTTGTATTGATCTTGAATAGAATGGTAAATATTGTGGTAAATATCAGAGATAAAGGAAATCATAACCATACAAATATTGAAAATCATAAGAATGAAAAAAATGTCATATCATAAGAACATTCTTTTTCTGTTCAATTGAGCTTTGGTGCAATCCCTTGTAGCAACAGAGTCCTCTTAGCTTGTTTGATAATCTTTCACATTTATTACCCATGATGGGAGAAAGGTTTGCCCGAGTAATCACGCAACAACTCTCCGCTGACAGCCACAGTGGCGTATCAGAGAAGTAATGTTTCAAGATATTTAATTTTGGAAAAAAAAGTTTGGGGACTTGTTTCTATATCTTTCCAAGGGTATTCGAGGCTTATTGAACACCAGCAGTCTTACCCAGAATGCAAACACGATTTGAACATTCTGTCTTCCATATAGATAGCCGTTTACTTATCAAACAGCACCAAGAATAAACTATTTGGAAGCTATCTATATGACAGCAATAAATGCAAATTAGTATATTTATCTGTATACCTGTCTGCAGTGTCTTGTACCCTTATAAACGAAAATTTATATTTGATCGCTCAATGTGAAATATATTCAAAGAGCAAATAAAAAGAGAAAACGGTCTTTAATTAGATGTTGCCATTACAATGACGAATGAAACTCAGGGAAGCTAATTAACTGGAACTAGAAACAAAGGGAAACGAGTAGGTGTATTAATTTATTATGTGATCAAATTATCATATTCTCAACGAAATTAATTTCTTCATGTGACTTTCTTTCTTACCATACAATATCAGTGGCAATCCCTTTTATATTCTATTTTTCTTGGGACTTCATGTCCGATCAACTTTTGAAAAAAGCGTTTATTTGAGACTTCAATACCTCAAAATTAGAATAATTGAATTATCTAAAGCAAAAAAAGAATCCGTAACAAATTAGCTTTATCCCCCTTAGTACTGATCCATACACAAATAACACCGTCATTTTTAGGTTAGTAATGTTAGTCTACGCTTCTATGCAAGTTATCATTTGATGGTAAACATTTTACCTTGGGAGCTTCAAGCTCATCGACCAGTAACTAATCAGAGAGAGGGTATTTAAAAATGCATCTCCTAAAACGTAATCGATATGCAATAGAATCTGGTACAGGTTTCTGGAAGAGGGGCGTTCCTATAAAAACTACCCATCAGCCTGAATTGCATTGAACAGAGAGTCAATTACCCTCAGTTCATACAGGAAAGACTTCAAGCGTTCACAGAAACAGAATTTTGATGATGATACGTTAGACTCAGTCAACGGAGGTTTTGGTGTTTGGAAGTACAAGACACTGTGATGTAAGATAAAGAAGAGGGTATGCATGTGCTACTTGTATGACGATCGGCCGTAAAATAAACAGTAAACGTTCATTAACTCGCCGCTCTCTCCCTTCGTGAAAACGAAAAGGCGACAGAAAGTGGCCAGTTAAATAGCAGGGATACCCATTCTTGGTTTCAGTAAATTGTTATTATTACAGGAGCCAGAAAAATGATAAACTCGTGACGTATATTGTAACCTAGCAAATACCTTCTCAAATGCAAAGAAATAACTGAAGTTGAAACGAGGTAGGAAACAATGGAGACTCCACCGCGCTCGAGGTAAATCTCGAAGAAATCTTAAAGCAAAAACAAATATAAGTAACTGGCGGGAAATGAACAGTGTCTTTGGTTCTTTCATTTGTCATAATACCGTACCGATTAATTGTCATTTCATATGGAACGTAATGGCAATTATCTTTCATTCAAATTATGATCAGCTGGGATCATCTAATCACAACAGATAAATGTGAATAATTGTATTCAGATCTTAAATGATATAACAGATCCGTGCAAGGTTCACCTAAATTCGTAAATATTGAATTATCATTTATAGCCACTTCCTTTTTTTTCATTCAAAAACAATGATAAGATTTTCATGTTTTTTTTTCTATTTCCTGTGCTGATGGCAAAATTTGAAAAGTATATGCAGTGTTTGATCAACGATTGTATCATATTTCATGATCTTCATAATTCATTTTTACCTGGAAGAAATAATACTTGCACCATCGGAACTGTCAAGCTATATCACCAAGCAAAATAATCGGAGCAGTTTATTTCGGGGAAAAGGGGGAAGTAATTCCACAACTGGAAAGTCATGTGATCAAAGTGAAATCAAACTTTCTTTCACGAAAAATAGTGGGGCAATTCCGCGTAAAACATGATGCAAAATCCTTCGTTGATACGTTAATCTGTTATTGCAAAACAATGAACAAGTAAAACATTCAGTTGTTTATTCTGTCAGATAGCACAAATATATTCGAAATATGGTTCGATAACAATTTTATTTACTACAACGATATCACTTAAGCAAGACAACGAGCCTTAATGCAAGATCAACAGGGAATTATATTAAATTGAGAATGCGACAGAGTCTGGTAAATCAGCCTTCAACTGTGTACTGCGATTTTAAATTTTCCTTTCATTTGTATTTTATGCAATTCCTGAATTAGATACTATACACGTTTCTTCCTAGCTTTTAAACAAAGAAGTGCTGTAATTGATATTAAACACACTTACACATACACAACTTTATATCAGCCTTGGTTTTTATTGGGCAGTCTATTACGTAAGACTCATAACTCTAATACCTCTACATAGCCATATAGACTAGAACCTTTTTGATTTATCAAAATTGAAAAAAAATCTTCATTGATTGCTTGTATGACAATGATCACAATTTCGAACTTTTTCAAAAAATATGATTTTCGAAATATCCAATTTATTTTGCTATGTCTTTGATTGAACGACTCGTTCGGTTAGTCTTTTATAACTAGTAACCTTCTCTCAGGCAATATACCTAATTCTCGAAGTAAATATTAGCTAACACTTTCGTGTCAGAGGCTTATCTGCAATTAGAAAGGAAATGCTGACAGACATTCAACATGAGATTGGTCAATGTCTGGAACGTTTTGGAAAGAATGAATGATGAAGTAACATCTGTAGCTAAACGGCAACCTAGGCATCGACGCTTGGGGACCCCTGAACAAAACCTAAACCTGCTAAATATTTACAAAAAGAGGGAATGGGACTAGAATATACGATGCAGCTATCCGACTATTAAACGAATACTATGAGGGCTGTTCGGTAGAGCAAGCTCAACTTTCAGAAAAATCCCAAATGAAATTATACAGTCAATGTGTCCTACAGATAGACACCTCCAGAGCAGAAACATTGAACCTAACCAAGAAGACGAGTTGAAAGTGAAAATCAAGCAACGTGCACATGTGATATTTATGCTCAACAACAAATGGAGCGACCAAGAGAGCACTGTATACTAAGGGAAAAGAGGAGTCAAAGATATCATAGAAACCCTTAAGAAATTCAAGTGATGATGGGCTAGTAGTTTTGCAAGAATGGCAGACGACCGTTGCACATCACAATTCATCACACTGATTCCCTGCATTCAAATGCAGGACCAAAGCCAGCAGAATATGAGACAAACCAAACAAGTTTAGGGAAACATTTGCTTCGTGACACCCACAACAGAGAGGTTTGGCAAATCCTGAGGAAGGTTACGTCCAACAAAGAATGATGATGAAATGAATGTGGACTGTTAAGTACTTGTAAAATTAAAAAAAGCACTGCTTATTCAAAAAAATATACAAGCCAAATTTTCAGCGGTGAAATGTTCCTAACGATGAAATCCATGCAATCTCGAGGAAAAATATGAATGATTTGCAAACTTTGCATAAAAAAAAACTAACAGCAACATTCCTTTTCTCAGTTACGATATTGGGTTCCTTATCAAGAAAGCGAGGGTGACGTATATATCATTGAAGGTATGATAAAATCAACGAATCAGAGGTTTTACAGAGTGATTTGATGTCATTCAAACACTTGCAACTGAAATCAAAAATATTTCACCTTTGCCATGCTGCCAATTTCGTTTCAAAGTGATTTTCCTGCAAGCAAATCAGTACTCTGAGCTGGCCAACAAACTCTCTCGATTTAAATACATAAAACACGTCTGGGGAAACTCAAAAATGCTTTAGGTTAAAAATCGAAAAAAAGAAAATGTCTTGAGACGTTTTGACTGCAGCAATTCAGTCTACCAGGGAAAATACAATAACATCTGAATGCAAACATTATTTATTCGTGTCGATGCCATTACTTATGATGAAGATCAACGTATATCAAATGCTTTCGTCAAAATAGAGAATATGTGTATAACTGATATGATATTCACTAAAATAAGATGAATTTTTGGAACTGTCCATAATTAAAACAAGTGTAATACATGCAAACTATCAATTTTATCAATTGAAGAAAGGCTCAACCAGATGTGATGCAGTAGTTGTTGATTAAAAGTAATTATATCGTTTATGTCTTCAATAATGAATATGTACTCTTCCCTTCAACTTTCAAGAGAATTTGAATGCAACTGAGAAAAACAAGTAGTATTGCTTTGATAACACCCCATGAAAAATCTGATGCTTGATATTCAACAGTAGAGCATGTTTTTCTCTCCCATGAATATAAAACTCATTCAACTCCCCCACACACTCACACATACACACCCAAGTCTTGAGATGTCTCCGTTAATGAGCAAAATATATTCATTTCATTATAAAATAGTCATTTGTTCAAGCAAACTTTCTGATACGGCCATTTAAAACACTTTCCCTTTTTTGCACGCGTTTATATGTGAAAATACATATAAATTATATGAGATGAATTAATGAGTTGATTAAAAAACATTTATGTGAGAAACGCAAGTGTTACATGTCAAAAATTGTATCATCATGTTCCAATATTTCGATGCATCTAAAGATTGAAGATGCATCGAAACATTGGAACATGATGATACAAGAGCCATTGAAGAACCATCTTTTTCAGAAAAAATAAGGCACCAATTTAGATGAAAATTTATAAAGCATATGAGGAAGGCCTTATATAAGGCCCTTTAGGCTTGTTAATATTGACTTATAACACCTATTTCAATTACATCTCTGGCTTCACTTTTGAATCTTTACCGGGGAAAAAGTTTTTTTTTCACTTCTGACTCTTAAAAGTGGTGGTCGGGGACTTCCTTCATTTTTGACCCTTTGAAGTTGTAGACTCCTCAAATACTACTGACCTCTCGAAGGGAAAAAAGATCCCAATCATTTTTTGAGTCTTTAACTCCAGACATTAATACTTTAACACATCAGGCCCCTCAAAGACTGGGAAGACATTCACTGCCGACCTTTTATGGGTGGATATTCTGTTAAAACTGACGCACTTTTGACACTTAGGAAACAGAAACATTGCCTCAACATTAAAGCTAATGAAACAGTGAATAAATATCCTTCTACTTATGACTGCTGCTTCAGTTTTATTTTGCCAACCTGGAGGAGAACAAAAGTGTCCCTTTATTTTTGGTTCCTCGGTAGAGGAAAAACTATCTAAGACTTATTTTGGTACGGTATGATCTTTGGATGAAACTTTTGGTTAGGCTGTGCCTATGTTTACGTTGTCTTTATTGCACAAAAGATACCTATTACATATGATTTATATACATATATATATATATATATATATATATATATATATATATATATATATATATATACATATGTGTGTGTGTGTGTGTGCGCGTGTATGTGTAAGAGAGAGAGAGAGAGAGATGAAAAAGAGAGAGACAGGTGATATGTACAGAGAAGCAAACAAAGAACAAAGAATATGCCTTTTCTTTGGATTTTTTGCAGGGTAGGAAAGGTATCCATACATCTTAGGCCCCTAAATCTACCCCAATATCCCTCTACTTCAAATCTATTGAAGGATTCATGCATAAACATATACAATAAAAAATGTATATGAACCAAAAACTGTTTCCCCTTCGGTATCAGCGTGAGATAGTAAAGAAAACAGCAAAACAAAATCCTGAAAAAAATTCTGATCAAAAGTTATTTTTTTTTACCCCTGACTGGTCCATTTAGTAAATATTCTCAATTTGGTTAGGATTCACCCATGTTTCGGTACTTTCTATAGCCTGACGGACAAGATATGTCTGTCTCACTCTCTCTTTCTCTCTCTCTAACTCTATCACACACACACACACACACACTCACATACATATATACATATACATATATATATATATATATATATATATATATATATATATATATATATATATATATATATATATATATATATGATCAGTCTCTCGACGGCTGTCGTTGGTAATAGACCTTCCACAGGATTCACCAAAATTCTCTATTTTGGGCGTCGCAGAGCCAGTGCTTTCTGAATTTGTCAAGCTCCTCTCTCAATGAAGTACTCTGTCGGCCTCAATTACACATGTGATCCCTGGGGATCCATGTTGTCAGTCTTGCAATATGGCCAGCCCATTGATATTTGATTTTTTAAAATTGATTCTATGACGTTGGTGACTCCTGTCTTCTCCTGTGTTGTTATGTGGTGTTTTCATATGAGGTTGAGCATAAATCTTTCATGTGCAAGTTGCATGGTTCTCAATTTGCAGGTATGTCTCTTGGTCCCTCGTTTCAGCTCCATAAGTGACTATTGGAATATATCAACACATCATTGAGTGGACAAATCAGTCGTAAAATGTCGATATGTTATTCAGTATTGACCAGACATAGAAAAAATTGAAATTTTTTTTTATTTACACATTCATCTGTAATTCTAACTTGAGAAAACAGTCATCATTTTCAAACTGCTAAATTGCTTGAACAAATAGGAATGTTGTAAATGCGATCAACTGGAGAGTATTGATGTAAATATATCAAACCCCTCTAAATCTTACCCAAAGTCCTGGTGAATTGGGTCATTATACAAATCGAACTTGCACTAGAAACAAACGGTTGATCAGAATGCTCTACTACTTGGGGAACAGTCTTCATATAAGATCTCACAAGGTGATCATATATCAGTTTATTATTTGATGAGTTTACTTGTGTTACAATGCCACACCTGGAGAGTATCCCTGGGGATCAAACTAAGTTCAGTGGAAATGGTCGGCAAAAGTGAGTTGCCAGGTATTAACTCCACTACAACGGACGTTTTGCTCACTATGTTTGCCTTTTTTTCGGCACGAAAGGCAGTTTGAATCGATATAACTTAATTGATGTAATAGAGAGCGAGCCCACAAATCACAATATGACCACATTGTTCTTTGATGGAGCTAATATTTGTACGTATAACACACTAGAAAATAAATGGAATATTTCAAAACAACTACTAGACAAATCTTTTTGTTTAGTTTTTCCAAGGAAACCCAGGGTGAGTAAATGATACGACATTGCAATCAAGAAAAAAGTTGTACTTCTTTTAAGCTCAATGTTTTGGCTTCCAATACGTGATATTGATCCTGGCATGACAGATAATTCTTTTTTATTTGCTCTGATCAGGAAAACAGGATGATGACTGCTCAGATAACATTTCCAAAAAAGATTTCTTTTTTTATCATATGTTCCAGCACAACAACATGAACATACGTGAGATTTCAGTTTCATTTATTTATCTAAGCATGCGAGTGAAACGAAACAAAGCTTGAGTATCAGTAGAGGCCTATTCGATACCAAAAGGGAAATATTTCTATTGCAAGTCGAGGTGTGGCTTATACATAGATCTGGAAAAAAATCATACAAATAGAACAGAATCTAATCGACTCCACCCTTTTTTAAAAAAAGAAAAAAATACGCTCAAAATAGTAAAATAATCAGTTCATGAACTGTATAGCTGCAGTAGCCAAAATAATAATTTTGGATGCGCTGGATTGGTTGAAAAATGAAAAGGAGAGTGACCTTTTTAAATTTCCACCACGGTAAATATAATAGAATACATCTAATTTCTTCAAAAAAATAATGATGAATTAATCATACAATGTTTTAATAGGATATCAATTGGTGAGGAAGGTGCAAATTAACCTTAATGCCGCACAAACTAGAGCAGTAACCACTGTTATCTCCATACAGTAAAGATTATTTTTCGATCCAATTTCAAATTTTGTGGGAATCAACTACGGATGCGCAGGAGGTCAAAATATTTGACGCTGATTCACGACTACAATGCAAAATCTCAATGTAATAGAATGCAGTTGCGATTGCAAGCATTCACACCTTAGTTCACTTGATGGTAAGAACGGTGCACAAGTAAGAATAAATGAAAGAATTCATGGAAGAAAAAAGCTACGATTATTTGATATAATCACGATGAATTGATGAAATGATATAATCCTGATGTGAAAGTTCACACCTCAGTTCTCCTGGCAGTGAAAAATAATATACAAACTTGTTGAACCCCTTCCAAGAAATGAAAGAAAAAAAAGATTCAAGTGATAAATGGGTGACGAAATTCGGATAAGTAGATAAAGCCTAACGTCATATAAAAAAAAATTGAGCTTATCTCATCCAAATTCTACGTATTTCTTTCTGCTCTTGAATAGAAAATTAGCTTTAGCGGTTGTAGCCCCCATCGAACAGCAAATATGATTAGGTTTTGGTATGAGCAAGTAATTTGCTATCTCATGGAATACTTGTTCAAAGGCAAACCCAAAAGTCCTGGCTGAGTGACGCTCAAGGTATGCAGTTGTTCAACTGCATGTTCAACTGCGCGTCAACTTATTTTTAAATATGCGTAAAAATACTTCTCTCAACTTGGTGGAAATTAGTTTTTAAAGGCAACAGCATCAGACTCAGCGTTCAGCCGATTTTTTTCGGGTCTGCTGAATGAATTTTGTCGATTAAACCATTAATTATCAATGAACGTGAACGAACACTTTATTTAGCTTTCGAAAATTTCCAAATATTATTAAACCAGCCTGCCAATTCCAACTGTTAAAGAAAAAAAAATAAACATTGGGAAATCTTTTAATCTGGTTGACAAATGAAATAATCGATACGGCAAATCTAGTTTATTCACTTGCGTAACCTTAGTGTTAAGAAATTAATTCAGTTTCTGTTAGAATGGATAGCGAATATCAATAATTGGTTTCAATCCATCGTAATTAATTATATTTGGCAATGCATTTGCATTGGATAACCGACAGGTGGAGTTAATTTTGCTCAATACGCAGCCAAATATAGTGATAACATTTTCACGCAATTATACAAATTAGGTGATGAGTTGCTTCCACAAGCTGATATGTTAGCAACTAGATTCAGAGCAAACGTTAACATAACTTGGCTTCTGTCCTCCATTGCTTGTTTCCTTGAATGACGACTGCATGTACATTTATCAAAATCCTGAATGGTTCGAACTGAGGATACGACAGAAATATGAAAATCAATATACTGGAAAAAAAAACACTTAATTTGACGGCCACAGATGTATCTGTGTTGTACAAAGGAAGCGTTTTTTTCTGTTGGAAAAGTCAACTATTAAACTATCAACTAAAATACTTGTCTTAGCCCGTTAATATATTTTAGGAGTAAGATAAAACACATTGAAGCTTTCAGATAAGTACCAATGGTTCCCAATCACGTTCGATTCCTTGGAAGAGAGAATGTTTCGTTTCGCCTTTGATCCCTTAAAATTTGAAAAATAAGTCTATTTTCACTTTCGAATCTTTAAAAGAAGTGAAACGACGGTATCCTTTTAATCGATGGGTGTTAATATCAAATCAATCTTGATATCTCCAAGGAGCAGCCATTTTTTTCAATTCTGGCCCCTTGAAAAGAGAGAAAGGTTTTCGTTCATGAGTACCCCTTTAAACGACGAATATACTCCCTTAACCGCTTGAGATAGGCAAACGTTTTGCTACGATTTTGATCCTTTCAAAAAGATTCCCTTAAATTGTCCCCTAAAAGAGAAATTATGTATACACATAGATGGAAAATATAAGTATGTATATGTACATTCAACAGGAAATGTGTCCCGTATAGCACTATTAACAATTAATCAATAAAATATCATCTCAATCCGGAAAATTATATGGCAATAAATTAGAATTAATTTCACTGAATTAAATATTGCACTGTTTCTCTGACTGATCTATATTTACACTTCGACAAATACCAGATAGGTAATCGTATGTAAATGGATACAGATATGTTGATAGTTGGATGGACAAAGTTTAAATTAAAAAAGAAAAGATGAAATTATACAAAATACCTGATGCAACGTGCACATTTGGGGAAAAGGGAAATCAACAAAGAAAATGCATTCTAGATGTCTCCCACAGCAATCAAGTGTTTTCAAGTAATGGAAAATGCAAACAGAACAAAGTTTGAATAAAACGAATTACTGATTTAAAATGGCGTCATTTTATAATGCACATGGTAAAATATGGTATTGAATCCCCCGCTCCCAGGTTTAGTATTAGTTATTAAGCTCAACTCCGCGCAGCACAAAAAACAGACAAGGGTAAACAGACATGAAAAGATTTTACTGTGCAAGATCCTCAAATTATGGAGGACCTGTATTTTGAGAAGATATTTTAAATTCTTGCTCTCATTTTGGCTGAAACGTTGGTTTCTTATTAGAGGTATCTCATTAGGAGAACAAATTTTAAACAATGATATTTGTATCTATTTTGAGAGCTATTTTTATTTGAGGATATTGTATTTTTCCTTTGTTTTTTCAAGGGAGGTTGGAGTTCAAATGGATTTGATAGAATAGTCTATGTTGGTATATTCAAATGAGGTGCAGTCGGTATCAGAACTGTTACATTGTACAACATATAGAGGGACTAAATGTGATTCGGTAACACACTCAGTTACTTGTTTACTTAAAATTTATCTATCCATCTATCCTACCTTTCTATCTATGTATATCACTTTGTTCGTGTTTTCCCCATCCACACACACACACACACACACACACATATATATGTATATATATATATATATATATATATATATATATGTGGCACGCAAACAGTAGGCCCTTGATCACTTGGCTTTAATTTTCTCCTATTGAATAGTATCAGGGGTAAAATATATATTTTTGGCTCATCCGATACATATATAGATGGATAAAAAGATGCGTATGTCGACCAACCTAATATATATATATATATATATATATATATATATATATGTGTGTGTGTGTGTGTGTGTGTTCATATATATATATATATATATATATATATATATATATATATGTGTGTGTGTGTGTGTGTGTTCATATATATATATATGTATTCCTATATATATATATATATATATATATATATATATATATAGAGAGAGAGAGAGAGAGAGAGAAGGGGGATGGAGGGAGGGAAAGAGAGAAATATCAAAAAATTTGTACAAAATTATAGTAGATAGTGGATTGTTCCCTTCCTTGAACATCCAGTAATTCCGAACATCGTATTGCATCATCATCTGTCTCTCACTTTGATCTTTTCGAGAAAAATTCCCGTCACATTTGATTTCAAATGAAAGTTTCCTCCAATTATTCCTCTCAGAATGTTTGCTGCTTCATGGCCAACTTGCACTCAGCAAACAAAAAACGAGCGTGGCAGAAAAACGAGTTAAATCCAAAATGAAATTAAAAAAAAACAACATTGCGTTATAATGCTATGGAATGAATAAGGCAAACACAAGACAAATCTTATTATTGGTGTAAGGGGAAAAAGAATATGCGTAAATGAATACATTAAATGCTTGTTAAGCGCTAGCCGAGAGGACGAAAAGCAGCCATTTTGAAGTAAGTGGTAAACAAATTAATGTTGTAAAAGGTATTATAGAATAACATGTTATTGTAATTAACGAGTAAGATACAAGAAACTTAATCAATAGTTAGTTAATGATGTTATGGATGATTAAGGTTTGTTTACTGTTTTACCTGCTTTCTTGTTACTCAAATGAATTTATTAATAACTTTAAACATCTTCATGGAATAGTATTGATAAAAATTGAATTTGTTCGGCATTGTTTTCTTTCTCTTTGGTATAGAATTTAATTTACCATTACGAAGAGACAATATCTCTCATAATTACCAAATGCTGCCTAAACATTTCCTCACTTTTAAATTAGATGGAAACCACGATGCTAACCAAGACTGTTACTTCTTGTTATTCAAAATTTCGTATGTAACTAATACAAATTCTGCATAGTGTTATCTGCCATCTTGATTGAAAGTAGCCGTGCTCCATTGTATCAAAAACAATTGCTATTTACCTTATCTTAATTTTTATGTTGGAGTAAATTGTAACAATTGGCATAATACATTGAAATACCTCATCTAATAACAAGGAATACATTATAAAGAAATAGCTGATAATTTCCTTCAAGAAATTGATGCACTTGCTCGCACCAACTAATCTAATAGGAATTTAACAAACAAAATAAATTGAGTTGTATTTGGAGATTATTTCTTCTTAGTCGGTGAAAGCTGAAATAACCATGTGCAATGTCGGTGATTGCTAGTGCAGACGTTGATATATCGAAAACACGCTCATCGAAAAAGACAAATATTCATAGCATTTGAAAAAAGCAGTAAGAAAAATCTCTTCTTTTCATATACATTGTTTGTTAGCCTCACTTGAAACTTTATTACACTTTATGAAGTCTGTTGTCTGCTTGAGGTGATATTTATCTCAATTGATTCTTTTCTCCCTATCTTCAACAATTTAGCCCAGGCTTTATATCAGGTTACGCACAACGAAACATACGTACGGCTTCATATTAAAATTATTCAAATATCTATAAGTACGTATATAATTATTTATATGCCTGCCATTTTTTCTCTCTCCCTCCCACTCTCTCTATATATGCGAGTGTGTGTGTGTGTGGAAACATGTAATAGGGAGATAGACACAAACATTTTTGCTTCAATTTTATCTAAAAGTTCAAATTACAAAATAAAGTTTTAAGTTTTCTTTGAAGTAACAAGTAGTCTCTGCAATGGTTTGACAAGTTCTGAAATCGCAGCTTCCGGCATTTTCAACTATACTTGTCGTGAGAGATTCAACAAATGTGAACATGTTGCCGTCATCTTAGGCTTCTTACACAAGCAGTTAAATAATATCGCCTCATGTATTCAATGATATTCATATCAGAGGCCTGACTTTCCGAAAAAGTCGTTTGATGCATTATTTGGAAATCGGCCAATCGCCAACGAAAAAGCTGAGGGGTAGTTGCTCTTCTCCATTGCCAATTCATTTGACTTCTTAATAATCGTTCTGGTTAAGAAGGGGCCTCCTCTTAGCTGCGTGCATATAAGGACAGAGTTGATGTAAATATCCTCTTACTGTTTGGGGGCTGATTTGGATTTTTCTACTATTTCAACATAAAACAGTTTTTATTCGCTTCTTGCTTGTTTTTTTGGTACACTCACGTACGCTCATGCAAACACACACACACACACATACACACACACACACACACACACACAATTATGGGAGCACTAATAAATCTACAGAGATCCAAGGCAAAACTATCTAGAGAAAGTGTTCGTAGGAACATCAGTAAAACCATAGTCAGAAGTAAAAGAATGTATATTTTCCTACATGCATGTTATTCAATTTCATTTTGCTGATGAATATTAATCTTTTAGATAAAATAAAGATTTTATTCAAAGGAACATTCAGCTAATAACTACGTGTCAGTCTACGGCCATACAAATGTGACGTAGTACAGGGAAAATTAATTCAATTATTGCGAAGAGTACGCAAAAAATAGTAAATGTAAATGTGTTTAAACAATCGTATCCCTTAAAGAGTTGTAACGGTTAACGTAGAGAGTTCTTTTTGTATATTTGAAGCCTGAATGAAAAAAGTTATTGCTTTTAACAAGGCATGATGTTAGCTTCATATTATAATCTTGATAACATTATGTAAAAATATCAATGAATGTTCCCTTTCTCAACCTTTTGGAAATCACAACATATTACAACGTCAGATGCATTTGGGCGTTTAGTAAACTCATAAAAGCGTCAGAATTTTTTTTGGTGAGACAACTTTTCTGTCTTCTTCCTGATATATATATATATATATATGTCCAACTACATACGATATGTAAACAGAAATGTACATTCTTTTACTTCAGTCCCGTAGTCCCACTTGTTGGACAATGTTAATAGATGTTGGTTCTAATGGAGGTCAGCGCACACAACCTGAGAAATGCCATAATGTGTTGGCTCCGCTGGTCATTAACAAACCCATGGCTAGCTTGAATCCCTTCCTAATTTATTTTATGGGAAGTTAATCAGTGTGATCTTGAAAACTAATCAGTGTGTCCCCTATCTGACGTTAAAGTATTTACAGGGGAGCTGATCAGTTTAGTCCAGAAGATCAGGATGACTAGCAATCCATCAGTTCAGAGCAAGAGACAATGTGCCTTTATACTGAAGGCTCTCACGCTCATACTCCGTAACTGGAACTCCTAATCTCGTACAATCGCGATAATTGATAATTTTTGCGATAAAGACCAGGTGTTTATGATAATATTTTGAATCCCAATCAATCGTTACACCAGGCCAGCTTGATAAGTATTTTTTAGAATATTTCCATCACTGTATTCAGAGAACGGGAGATCAAAGAAAAGCGAAATCAGTTTGGATAACAATTGGTTAAGTGTAAGTTTGATTCGCAAAAATACCCAGATATATCAATTTTTTTATCTTTATTATTTTCTTGGATGAAGCACTGTTTAACCATGATTTCCTCAAAGTAACACATTTTGGCAGTTGTGCAGCAGGAATAGAATCACTGCTCTAGTAATTGCTAGTAAGTCATGATTACTATTATTCATTGTATGTAGCTGATGTATTGGTAACAAAAAATTAGTAATTATATATATATATATATATATATATATATATATATATATATATATATATATATATATATATATATATATATATATATACTCACTATTGTTCAGTCTTACTTGTGGGAAAAATACTGGGGTTGGCAAGGATGGAATTGTTGGTGAAAAAAAGGGGAACGTCGCAAGCAATTACAGGGTAATCACGAGCTTGCCACTCTTGTGGAAAATCCAAATCCTGACCGGACAATTAGTGGAGAAAATGTACATATCAATGGGAAGAAAGGAGACTATTACCAAAAGAACTGATAGGATGTGTAATGACGATAATGCACAAAAAAGGGCTTCCAACGGAATCAAACTCCTGGACAACAGGAACATTACAGCATTGACCGCAAAAGCTGATATAAATACCAAGGACTTCTTCAATGTGACACGATAAAGGGGAAGAAATCAAGGAGCAAAGAAAAAGAGAATACCTTAGGGGAGTATAATGAAAATATTGGAGACCAAACTGAACAGAAAAAATCTTATAAAGGAATGAACACCAAGGCTATATGGGTAGTAAGATACACAAGACCATTCCTTCAAATGGAAGAACTCCAATCTATGGACCAGTGATCAATGTATAAAGCCTTACACTCCAGATATAACTGTATGTGAAGAGAAAAGAAGGCAGCAGGGACTCTTCAGCATGTAGAACTTTGTCCAGAGGGCCAAAGCAGATCTAGAAAAGTAATGTGCAAACAGTGAAGACACCGTAAAGAGTGCCCGAAGTGACAGATCGAACAACCGAAAAGAAGGAAACAATCGGACAGCACAGCAAACAAAGAAATAAAGATGGGGAAAAAATTATACGGGAAATTTTAAAAAAAGATACCAGATGTGGCAGACAAGAGATCATGGACATGGCTACCAAAAAGAAACCAGAAGAGAGAAACGGAATCGCTTATCATGGCAGATCAAAACAAATGCACCAATACAAACTATATCAAAACAAGGACCAACAGAACACAGACAAACAGCCAATGCCGCCTGTGTGGTGGAAAGAATGAGACTGTAAATCAAAAAACTAGTGAATGAAGTCAAGTAGCCCAGGAAAGAGTATAAACACAGAAACGAGTAGCAACAGTGATAGACTGGGGACAGAAAAAACGAATGGGATTCAACCATGCAGAAAGGTGGGACCAAAACGAACAGAAAACAGCCCTGGAAAATGGAAACCACAATTACGTTTGGACTATGACATGTAAACGGACCACCTCATCCAGGTGAGAAGACCAGACCTGCTAATTGTAGAAGAAAACTTGTGAAATAATTGGCATGGCTGTGCCTGCAGACCATAGTGAAGAGGAGGGTGAGTGAAAAAATGGAAAAATACCAAGAACTGGCAAGGGAACTGACGATGATGTGGACATGAAAGTCAGGGTAATACAAGTAATATTTGGCGCACTTGGAACCGTCCTTGAAAATGCTGAGGGCGAGATTGGAGGATCTCGAGGTAGAAGGAAGGATATAGACTGTACAAACCAGAACACTGTTAGGAACTAGACAGATACTGAGAGAAGTACTGGAGATATAAGATCTACGACCCTAAATCTTAACAGTGGCTTAACAGGGAGGACGTGGGAGGGAAAAGAGAGAACAAATATACGGTAGCAGGGTGTGACCAACAGGGCTGGTGTGAGAGTATGGAGAGGAGAGCTGGAGACTTGAAGAGGCTTGCTATTTCTCGACCTCTTGCAGTAACCAGCAAGCAACTGGTGTGAAATTCCAAATAATGATAATAATAATAATAATAATAATAATAATAATAATAATAATAATAATAATAATAATAATAATAATAATAACAATGATGAAAATAAGAAGAAGAGGAAGAAGAAGAAGAACACCATTATTATCATCATTATCAATAATATCAATTTTTTCTATTTGTTTTCATCTTAGATGCTGTTGCATTTTACTGCAAATAAAGTCAAATAAGTTTCCCTTCAGCAAGGAGTAGAAGATCAGCAGTGTATATCAGTAAAAAAGAAAGATTGAAAATCGAACTCAAAACTGTCTTTAGCGGAAGGTCGTGCGCTCAACGCAGTGTGCTCTTATAACAACATGAATAGTGACAAACACGGCTTCAAATCAAACCTTTAAATATAGTCTCTATCTCGAATTTTTCTGTGCCCTGTTTGTCATTAACAGTCAGATCAGCGTTGGTTATCCAATCTTTTCATTTTTATTTTATTAGATGAATTATTATGGACTATCGTTACTATTATCTATTTTGCTTTTACCTACGCTCATCTAAGTCGTTGTTTTTTTTATTGCAAATAAACACAGACCAATTCTTTAAGCAGCGAGTAAATATAAACTGTGTTGATCAGAATGAAGGAAAAGTTCCTGATGATAGTCGAACGCAAGGTTTTCTGTGCTGTATGATGGCTCCTTCAACGTACAACCCCTCTTACCTCACAGTTACATGATCTTAGCGGCAAACTAGATTCCAAATGAAACCATCAAATTCATGAGTTCGATTCTTTTTATGATGTTAAATAGGTCAGGTATATAGGTGGAGATGAATTCAATTAGAGTCTTAATTGGAAAACCTAGCCTATATAACTGATGGAGAGCATTTGAGCTGCTTCGAGCCATGGAGAATGATTGACGTAAAGGATAAAATAGTTCTATAAACATCGATCAGTACAGGCCCTGAGGGACATAAACTATTAGGTCTTCGATAATTAACGTAAGATAAACAGACAGCCAAACACTACAATATTTATACATGATAGATTGATAGTCTATATTGTTTTGTTTTTTTTGTGAATACGTGTACATGTCTGAAATCAATCAATCTATCTATCTATCTAACTATCTATCTATCAATCTATCTATCTATGAAATCATCGCTATAATGTACCTTGGAATAATGAATTTCAGCTTCAACAGACTCATGGATCCACTCGAACTAACTTGGAATTTATTGAACGAAGTTTGATAAATGCTGCAAATACATGGGTGATTATGGTTTTCTTTTACAACTGACATAGCTGGTGAAACATATTGTCAGTGGATGGTGATTAAGAAATGACTTTGAAAATAAAATCCAGCAGCGTAAAAATGTTTTAAAAAAGGAAGTAATGATTTATTCGATTACAAACTCCTTGTTGTGATTAATGAGCCCTAAAAACACTCTTGCTGTTATTCACGCTTGAATCGAGTTAGTCAGGGTGTATTGATAACCATGTATGATATGGTCGAGTAATTTGCTTCGGCTTTCCATATTGTTTCCATTCAAAATCCACCAGCCTTCGACGGTTCATGTTTGTTTTAAGATGTGAAATCGCAACCCAGAAATCATTAACTTTCTTACTCAGTCGTTGATTCGTCCAAATATTGATATGAATAGTATCTTGGAGCCTCTCCTCATAAGAGACTTCTTTTTGAAAAAGTAACTGGCTGCTGGCTGCTTATTTTTCGTTTATTTTTCCATTCTTATTTAATGGCATTATTTTCACCTGTTGTATCAGTTGTTAAAAGTAAGTGCAATTTACTTACCGATTATAAGAAATCCTAACCAAAATCAAGCATTTAACAAATGAGCCTTAAAAAAATACTGAAAAGTTATAGTAGATTCGTCTTTATATCAGGGGGTACTAAAGGGGACAGGGAAAGCTACAGCCCTCACCTCATGACGGATATTACCAGCCCCTCCCACCGGGGGATCCCAGCATCCCGAGGAGAAACAAAAATCATTAGGGGAATTTTTTAAACCCTAATATGATTTGGTATCGTGTTGAAGCAAATGCTCCATCACATCATCTATCAAACAAAACTGCAAAACAATTTTTTTAGGTACTGAAATCACCAAGAATGATAAAAACGCTGAAATTTTATTTCATTTGGCTGGTTCGGTCTCGAATTTTCTCTTTTCTTATCTCCTCCGTAGAGATGAAACAAACCACGTTGGACTTTTGTATTTCATCCCAGACCACACAAGAATTTATCATTATATTAAAACGCGTGGAATATTTAGATGGGAGTTATTTTATCAATTTTGAAAATATTCTGAATGCGTAAATTCGCGTAAACCTTATATGAAAGTTAACAACGTTGATTCGTCTAGTAAGCCCAGTTGTTTTTTTTAATGGCTATATTTGATGGGACAACTCTCGCCAGGTATTATCAAAGGTTTTTCGCTGGGCTCGCTCTCAACAATCTGTCAGTGTATGTTTTGGTTGCTGTACTAACATTGATTCGAAAATTTTCTGTAAAATAATTTTAGGTCCACCGATGAGAAATGAGACCCAATCAGATCCGTAATTGAACATTATTCACTGTGGCATGCATGACTCTTGAATTAGTCAACAGTATGGAAATTGAAAATTTTGAAACTGACCAAAAACCATGATGTAAAACCGATACAAAATATTTTTTCATCAAGGTATACTTGACTAATCTATAATAAATTCCGCCTAAATCTATTTTAACAGCATAAATGAACAAGTTCTCTATAAGTGATGCTGATGATCTTGAAAAAAAATATAGTCTAGCGAATCTTCAGGTCTTGACATCATAAACCAGATAGAACTGAAAGAAATGGCAGACACACTAGTTATTCCGCTCAATATCATCCACCAAAGAGTACAAGATCAAGTGAACTGCCAATACACTGAAGAGATGCTGTCATTACTACAATTTCTGAGAGATGTAACTGAGGTGACCCGGAGATCTACTGTCCTGTCCCTCTAACTGTTATTTGTGGAATACTGGAAACAAATGATAGTCTCCAAAATCATAAAACATAAAAAATAACAACATGGCATGTTAGGAATATTATGGATTTATTAGAGGAAAAAGTGAAACCACAAACTTATTGGACACCTTGAATATATAACTGAAAGCCCACAATATCTTAATTGCCTTTATTTTGAAAAAAGTTGCGACACTGTTCTGCAAACGCATCTCATTAACCAAATAAACAGCTTCAGTACATCCAGACTAACGCTTACATGGATTAAATCAATTTTGATCGACTGACCGAAGCCCGAAAGTTTAAGTAAATGGTGGAGAATAATCCCGACCGCTGGTCCTCAGTGGAAGTCCTCAGGTATCCATCCTTGGACATATTCTGTTCACTTTGTTTGCAAACAATCTACCAATGAATATCAGTAAACCCATGGGTTTGTTCGCTGATGACACAAAAATCCATTCCCCTTTTTCGCCTGCTCAATCTGGGAACAAAAGTATAGGGAACTATAGCACGTTACATCGATGGGCCCAATCTATGTTGAAAAAATTCTATTCCAGCAAGGCCATGCTACAATGTAAAACTCAAGAGCAAACTATATAATGATCAAAGATGACAGAACAAAACACAAACTGGTGGAAACCACGGTGGAGAAAGATGTTGGCGTTACTGTAGACAGCTCACTCAACTCAATTGTGCCAATAAAGAACAAAATGGAGACAGCTAAGACTTGGCAACATAAGACATTCCTTTAAGTATATTGATGGGGAATACTTTTTTTCTACTTAATAATTCCCTGGTGCGTCCTAATCTGGAGTCTGGTTCTCTCTTATGGTCAGTTTGCATGAAATACTACTCAGATACCATCGAGAAAATAATGAAGAGGGCCATCAAGATCATTGCCAGAATGGGAAATATATATTACACTGGAAGATTAAAACATCGTTTTCAATAGACTTTAGGATATAGAAAAAACATGCTAACATATTGGTAATCTTCAGAATCTGGAACAATATGCATGGAGTGTATAGTAATGTTCATAGCTAAAAATACCAAAGAAAGAGAATGATGCCTTCATCATTAAAACTGTATGAAACAGCAGTCATAATATACAAATTCAGAACTCCACAGGTATCAGGAAAAAATTATTTTCCGCAAGAGTATAAAAATGCAAGTGATAACCTGTCTTTTTAGAAAATATAAATATTTTTCTTTGTTCTGTTTTCTGTCATACAAAATTTAACTACCGATAGTCTTATTAGTTTAATTCCATCCCTGCTGTGCTGGAGCTGGTTGGACGATACATTCAACTGCAACTGAAAAAAGCATATATCAAGTACATCGAATTGTTATTTTTTTAGCACAGATACCAGGGTTATAGGACTTCTTAAAATCTTTCCATGCTTATTTTCTTTCGCCTGTGATATAGTACAAAACATTGATAGTTCAGTAAATAAAACTTTTGGTTAAAATTTACGCCGGTTAAATTCAACTGGTTGTTGGGAAGTATTTCTCATCTCGTTTAAAACAAAAAACAAACAAACAAACAAACAAACAAAAAGGGAAATAAGATATAAAACAATGAAACAGGACTCACTAAGATCAGAGAGGTTTTTTTGCTGTCAAATTTATCACTTACTCCTTATTTATTGAATGCAAGATATCTAAAGGTAAGGGAGTTTAAAACTTGATCAGGAGTGCTTCTAGACAAACCCCCAATTACAGGCCCTTAGAAGCAAACATTATGTTTAATCTTGTGAAGATAAAAACAAAATAGGAAATACCTTTCAACAATAACTTGGATCGGGGGAGAATGAACATTTAAAAGAAGACAAATAGTTTAGCATACTAAACTATCAATGTTTAAAAGGAGGATTGCGCCTGCACATTTCATACAATTGATGCTAAAAACCGGTGGAGCTCTCAGGCTACTCTGATTGACTTCAGCTGCAACCAGTCAACCATCCCCCAGTCCCCATATCATGAGCCAGCGTGGCATGGTATGACAAAAAACTTTGTATGGTTCGCATAATCAAAATTACCCCAGCTGTTCCTACAAGCCCATCAGTCTCTAAAGGCCCTGCCACATCTCTTGCTCTTGATGATGACCTCTAAGAGCGACGATAAAATCACCCAACCAAAACAATCAACAAGAAAACAATTGTATACATTAGCACTCATAACATCAAAACTCTCTCAATAAACATGCACCAAATTGATCTTAAAAAATGAAATCAAAACTATCGAAGGGGACATAATCGGTATTAACGGAATGAGAGGACCTGGAGAAAATCTAATCAAATTAAAGAGCCAACATCTTCTTTACAAAAACGGGAATCAAAGTAAAGCTGAGTTGATTTTCTCATCAGTCAGGAAATCACGGAAAACGTAATTGGCCCCAAAACAGTCTTTGACCATATAGCCAGGGTCAGTGTACAACTCCCAAAGATGTACAAATTGATGTATCAAAGAAAACATCGTCAAATTCTACAATGACTTAAACCCCCTACTTCAAGATACCAGGAAATACTTGGATGTAATGATGGGAAACTTGGGAGCACAAGCAGGACAAGGAGATGGACGCTGTGTGAAGATGGAGAGTATGGAATTAGAGAGGTAAAGACCCTTACAATCCAGCAAACATGAACAGGTTCAAAATCATGACCATCGTTTACAAGAAAGAAAAAAAAAGGATTTGGAAGAGCCCAAGCATGGAAGAATCAAAATACATCCAAGCAAACTAAAGCGACACCGTCAAGCCAACGTAGTTAACGACACAGAACGGTAATATGTAAAATCCAATTGACGCCTACAAAGAACTCTGAAAATGTTCCTTGTCTGCACCAAATCACAACCACTAAATGTACTGAAAACGCTCACTCAATCCTTCGAACCTAAAATTTAAAAAAAACACTTGCATGAAATTTGTACCGAACGAACAGACAGCGATACCAACAACATCAACGAATTCGACAACAAAATATCATTTTCTGCAGTCGAAGTTGCCTCTATCTTTAAACCAAAAAACACATATATTAACAGAAAAATTAGGATGATACCAAGGAGCTCATGGAAAAACACACGTCTCAAGCCACTGACAACAAGAGAGAAAATTAATCCAACCCAAGTTAATGGAACTATCCAAAAGAAACAAAAAGAAGGTGTAAGGAGAAACACAACAGCAATCATCTCAACAATTCTCGATAAGGCCGGGCCTCAAGGCTACTAACAAACACTCGATACAGGACAGAAAAAATGACTATTTTACCATAGGAAAATAAAGACCCCAAAACAGACTGAGACCGTGTCATCGATCGTGCAAGAAAATCCCTCAAAAATATGTTCTCTTTCAGACAAGGAACATGAAACAACGTACAAGAGGTGCAAAACCGGAGCAATCAGTTCGAGGACTTCCTAGAAGTAACACCAAGAAGAAGTGAAAGAAGCCACATCCCCTCCTCCTACAAAAGAGGAAGGCTCCTGGACCAGATAGTCTCACCGTTGACTAGCAGGGTCATCAAAAGGAGAGTAACCATTTTATTCGACACGCCTGAAACAAAGTAAAGTACCAGGTAATTGAAACACTGCAATCATAATGCTGTTACATAAAACAGGTACCCAAAAGACCTCAACAACAACGGGCCAGTAAGTCTAATCAACTGCATTCACGAACTTTTCACCTAAGTTATCACTAACTGAATCAACAAAACGCAAGACAACAACCAACCACGGGAAGACAATGGCTTCGGAAGAAGCTACTCATCTATGAAATATCTCCGTTCGATAAAGCGACTAAAAGAGAGATTTCAAGAGTATAGACTGGCTGTGGCATTAATAACTTGAAAAGGTTCTTTTACTCCGAGGAAATTCCCAAAGACATTGATGTTATCACGCTAGAAGGTGTACACCCTGCATATAACAACATAAATATCGTCATTACAGAACATTCCTCAGACTACATAGTGAAATAAAGTCCTTCCAGCCCTAAATACATGTAAGCTAAGGTGATTTCAGCTCACCAAAACTAATTACAACCTGTCTCATTAAAGATAGGAATAGATTTTGAATACTTGAATAACCTCTGATTTTCCAGAAAAAAAATTTCTGGGACCTCCAACTAATACTACATAGACAGAAACAAAAAAGGAAGAAAGTTGACCCTAACTCGTGCCTCAGTAAAACAAAGATCATATACACAAATAATGCTGGAAATAAACGCCCAATGGTTGAATTCAGAAACGCTCAACCTGATAAAGTAGACCAATGCCTCTGCCTATCTCCATGGAATCCTAAAAAAAAAAGAATAAATCCGGCGAAGAATCACTCACGAATGCAAATATTCGGTTGAGCATGCCAAACCGTCGTGGACAAAATAATCTTAAAATAGAAGAATGTTCAACTGACACATCCTCGCGATGATTATCCATAGAGTTGAAACATGGAACCTAACTAGACTGTAAACTAGGAACCATGTGACGTGCACATGAAAAAATCATAATAACATCACGAGGAGAGACCAAAAAACAGCACAGTATGTTACTGGTGAAATAGGAGCCCGAGATATAAATGAAAGCATTAGAAAACTCAAATGGCAATGGGCTAGTAATGTGGCAAGAATGGTGGACAACAAATGGAGATAGTGATTCGCGCCATTTTTCTAGAAATCAAATGCTGAACAGGGAACTTGCAGGACATGATATGGTAATACAAACTGGACAGGTTTGTTCTGCAACGGCCAGGATGGAGAGGCGTAGTGAGTCCTTGGGAAGATTTTTTTTATCAAATTATCAACTACAAAAGTTTGATGATGATGATGGCAGGATAAATTTTTTTAATAGAAATTTAGCACTTGTGAAATTTAAAATTAACCATAGAAATGCGTCGGCACACCCTTCCTGCTGAAGGATCTAGCCCCCTATTGGAGACGCTAGCCATATCATCGGGCGAACCGTGGTGCCACTCCTGGTAGTTCGATTACATAGTGTTTTATGACCAGATTAATTTACACAGCTATAACGGATATATAATCTGATTTATCCCCGCTCATCTGGGTTTGCCAAATTTTAATTATGACTCCATCGTTCAGATTGAATAAAATTTGACTTAATGAAAACTACGCATTTTTTTCAGAGAGAGAGAGAGAGAGAGAGAGAGAGAGAGAGAGAGAGAGAGAGAGAGAGAGAGAGAGAGAGAGAGAGGGGGGGAGAGAGAAATAGGGAGAAAGAGATGTGTATGCTAATACATGTTTCCGTATGGCCATAGATGTACATGAGTTTCAGATTAAATAAAACGAAAGTAAAAGGATAACAAAATCAGTGAATCAACCAAATAAGTAACAAAAATTATATATAATACATCTATATATAATATGTATATATATGAAGACAAATACAATCACAAAAACCGAAAAAAATCTGAAACACCCTGACTACATGAACAAAACTGAACAAACTGCCTGAAGCCACTAGCCTTCAATCCATGAAAAACACTAGGACAGTATACTATAAGCATATGCCAGCTGAAATTACATAATGTGACTAAGGGTATCGTCAATTCAATTCATAACATATTGAATGAAATTCGTATCCACCAATGGCTAGTGGAAACATTTTCTGGGTACATTTATATTCTTATGGTTAATATACAATGTGAATTATAGCTTATAACATAATTTCTTGAGAAAATATTCCCAATAACTCATTATGCAAATCGCGGGCTGTTCATCATATTTTGAATTATTACGTGGTAATATAGTTACTGATACTTATATCGAAATTTCGGGTATATGAAAATTGCCTGGGGTCGTTAAAAAGATATAACGTCAAAATCGAAACAAAATATCGGAAATTTACCAAGTGATGAGAATAAAAGTTAAAAATTGGAGAAAATCGAATGGTAATAACAGGAGAGCATATATATATATATATATATATATATATATATATATATATATATAGAGAGAGAGAGAGAGAGAGAGAGAGAGAGAGAGAGAGAATAGAGAGGGGAGAGAGAGAATAGAGAGGGGAGAGAGAGTGAGAGGAGTGAGGAGGGGAGAGAGAGGGGAAAGAGAGAGTGAGGGGGAGGGAGGGGAGAGAGAGGGGAGAGAGAAATAATCATAAATCAATTAATTATATATAGAAACTTCTATTTGGAATGATCCCCCTCAATCAAGCAGTTAATGTATCATTTGGTCTAGATAACGCTAATAGATAATAATGGCAAGGAATGATTTTTGGTTTCTTCATAATATAATACAATCTCCTATTATCTTGACGGGTCATATATCAATTTTTGATACATATGTGTGTGTGAGTGTCTTTATATACATATGTATATATGTTTCCTTTAATATATATATATATATATATATATATATATATATATATATATATATATATATATATATATATATATATATATATATAGTGAGAGAGAGAGAGAGTTATACTGTGACAAGTTGTAACAGAACTGGAGTGTATTGCATATCATAATCATCAGTGTTTTAACGTCCGTAAGATTCAACACACCTCTATATCGTAGGTGCTGCAGAGTCAATACTCTCTGGACCTAAGAAGTTCGTTTCTCCATCTCATGCTCTGTCAGCCTCCGTTCCGTATATGTTCACTAGGGATCAATGTTGCGAGTAGAGATGTCCATTGGTTGTCTACCATTCTTACCAGATGATCATACGATTTCCATTTGAGTTTTTTAATGGTTTCTATGAGCAAGAGAAATACCAGCAAACTACGGACCGAGCAACGTGCACGTGGAAGAGTTGTGCTCAACATCATATGAATAAACTACAAGACTATTCAATATATCCAGGAGAAAACAAAAATCTGGGATATCATGGAATCAATTAAAAAAAGTCAAATGGCAATGGGCTGGTCATTTATAGGATTGTAGGGATCTTGTTGTTTTTGAAAGTTGACATTGCTCTTTTGGAAGCTTACCATTCTAGAGTGATTCTTCGCTTGATTTTTTTGTTTATATGGGATAGTTATTCCAAACAAAAAATGTTTCCTCTTCAGAGGAAAGAAGTCCCACATTTCAGGATTTGTATAACAGTATATGGATTTGTAAAATCGGTGAAATGGGATATTGCATTCTGAGACCGCCATGCTGGTGTGGGTCAGTGAGCAGAATCACTGATGGTAATGGCTTTCCATGCGTATTAGTTATTGGTTTGTGTTAGTAATGGGCCATGAGGGTAAAACTAAGGGGAAACAATGATCACAAACCCTGTTTCCAAAGAATCATTTGACATGATATAGTTGATAGTTGTATTATTAGGAAATGCACCACTGATTGGAGGTTTTTGGATTGTCGTAGATGCAGTCAGACTGACTTTTAATATTCAATCTTAAATAGAATTCATTTTACATTTATTTGTTATCTATCTATTGTAATACGTGTTGTCGTTTATATATATATATATATATATATATATATATATATATATATATATGTGTGTGTGTGTGTGTGCGTGTGTGTGTGTGTATATATATTTATATATATATATATAGAGAGAGAGAGAGAGAAAGAGAGAGAGAGAGAGAGAAAGAGCGTTATACTATGATAATTTGAAACAGTGCTGGAGTGTATTGTATATCATAATCATCAGTGTTTTAACGTCCGTAAGATTCAACACACCTCTTAATCATAGGTGCTGCGGAGTCAATACACTCTGAACCTATGAAATTCGTCCCTCCATCTCATGTTCCGTCGGCTCCCGTTCCATATTCGTTCGTAAATTTAATGAGACTATTATTTTCCATCGGTGGTTTATGCAAGTTCCTTGATGTTATCAAAACATTTATGATCTCTGCTGTATATCATGTTCTTTTGGGCTTATGGGTGAGTGTTAGTCAGGGCGTATGTGCAGTTTGGGTATTCTGTAGTAATGATGATAATCTTCTGGGTTGGATTTACGTCCCACGTTGTTCAATTCGATATTTAGTCCATTCGGGAAAATAACCCGTAGAAACAATATCTCTCAGAAGTAATAGAAATTATATATATATATATATATATATTTATATATATATTATATATATATATATATATATATATATATATATATATATATATATATATATATATATATATATATATATACGTGTGTATGCGCGTGTACAGTGGATGTGAATGGTTTGACAGAGTATTGATGAGAATTGCGATTGGAAGGTGAAGAGAAAAACAATCAAGAGAAAGTAGGTGATTGATAGAAAAAAAAATTGAATTATTTCGTGGGCATGTTTCAATGGATTACAGAGAAAATATTTGCTGCGAACAAAAATCTCATATATATATATATATATATATATATATATATATATATATATATATATATATATATATATATATATGTATACGTATTTAATTAGTATATTGTCTCAACAATAAGTATTGAGCACAGTTGTAAGAAAGATTTTTTTTAATGATGTATGTGATTAGTGGTAAATATTATACCGTCATTCGTTTATTCTGAAGATATAGACCGAGAAAAGGAAAATTGGGTTATTAGGAGTTAAACAGTTTTGTTTTTTTTTTGCTTTTGCACTATCGGTTGCTCTTTAGCTCAATTGTTACAGCAATACTAATTAAAAGCAGCTACCCAGAGGTCGCATGTTTGATTATTGCTGCAGTCCCATTTTTTTGGATCGTTTATTCTATTTACGATGATTTGGCCATATGATACACTCTCTTTGTAATAACAGAAGATCATTTCGAGTGAGGGTTTCGGTATCATGAAATGCTATTTATAATCATTCCGTTAGATCATATATCAATTCCTTGAGAACTTACATGTAATGATAATAATCCGATGTGGTCCACTATTGGAAAAAAAGACGCATATGAGAATTAGGAACATTATTCGAGCAGAGAATGTCTTTGGGCAGCCATAAAGAATGATGTTAAACTGAAACAGTGGAAAAGTTAACAAAATCAGTGGATGGGAGATTGATCGAGGTTACAGAAAATCAAAGTGCCCATATTATGTGGAGCAATAAAGTAATTTGATCACGTATATGAGATAGGGTGTTAATCCAATGTGTGATTCTGTGGCTTAAACATTTGAATGTATCAGTAATATCAATGTGTTTTGCGCTATGTTTGCAGAATGAATTGTTGCACCCACGAAACAATATGAAATCAATATCAATTATCATGACTAAATCACATTCACATGTATATAAGTATATATTTTGTTGAGAAAACATTGATTTGTATATCGAAATTGGACACAACTTCCTTATATATACATATATATATATATATATATATATGTGTGTGTGTGTGTGTGTGTGTGTGTATGTGCGTGTGTGTGTGTGTGTGTGTGCGTGTGTGTGTGTTGATGAACGAGACAATTGCAAGGTGAAGAAATTGCATTGCAAAATTTATCATTCCATGGGCATGTTTTGATGAATTTCGCTGGGGGCCAGCCAATATTTTTCAAAGAAAAAAAAAATATTTGCAGTGGTTCAGGAAATATTCATCAACATTCAGTTGGATCACTTCACATCTGCAATAAAACACACACACACACACACACACACACATACACACACACACATACATACATATATTGAAAAGTTTAGAAAACTTAAAAGAAGTATAAATTGACTATGTTCCTTCTTTTTTGCTCAATAGATTGTATACCCACATATTGAAGTGTTATATATATATATATATATATATATATATATATATGTGTGTGTGTGTGTGTGTGTGTGTGTGTGTGTGTGTGTGTTTGTGTGTGCTAGCCCCTACGTTTTGCTATGAATAAAACAATCTATACTCACAATTATTGCTTTTTTGCCAAAAATTTTGCTCACGTTCTCTTTTCTGTCAAACATCGTCGCATACGAGACACAATATTGTAGAGCAATACTTGGGATAGGCATGAATCCAAAACGAAAGGTTTTTAATGTCATGACAACACAAAAATCCACAGTCGGGATTACAAATCGATTTACCACTTCTATTTCAATTCTAACTCCCCCTCTCTCTCTCACAAACACTCTCTCTGTCACTCGATTTCTCTCACTCCTTCCATCTCTCTAATTTTTCCCTCTCTTTCTCTTTCTCTCTCTCTGTTTCTATCTCTGATATATCCCTTTGTGAAAATATAGCATTGGAATGAAAGAGAAAACGTATTTGCAATACAAAGTCTACCACTTTGATATCTGAAAGCCAAGCCTTGGCAAATCCCTGCCTTGAGGCAAATACAGTGTAATAATATCAAGGATCCCGGCAACTGGAGCGTGCTTCTTTCATACACCGCACTTAGTTGATTCCGTAAGTTAAACAGGGAATATCTCAGCATCGGGCAGACAAAATGGCACCAAAGTCCCTTTGTTACATTTTGCAGATTCACTTGGTGTCGGATTGTAAACAGAATGTAAAAGAAAATCATTAAAAAAGATATACTGAATGATCTTGTACCAATGATTGAACAGAAATACTTAACCTTTCTCTCTCTCTTTCTCCTCTATCTATCTATCTATCCATCAATATATATATATGCATATATAGTTTTATTTTCATGCGTAGCTGTGTATATTTATGCCTCTACTTAACTTTGTAAGTGATAATACTCAAATAGACACAGGAATGAGCAAACATGCATATGTTTATTATACAAAATGATATAAAAAATATCAATGATGTAAGGTTTTTTCGATTGTAAAGTGCTACATTAGGATTTTTAATTATGACAATGCTCACGTTTGTATTTATTATTTTTTTCTTTTTATGTCGAACATAATATCTATAACTCATAATATCATCATCTGAACAAGAATTCCTTTCGGTGCGAGAGAACGTGATTCAATAAGTTTGTGATTTGCAACATAGTTTTCAGGAGAATTTTATATGAAACTATCTCTGTATGTCTCTTTTCATCTATATCATTGAAAAAAAATTGGTGGAAAAATGAGAAAATTTATAAAATGTTTTTTTTTAACAATAAACTCATCATCATCATCATCATCATCATCATCATCATCATCAGTCTTTTAACGTCCATCGTTGGACACAGACTTTCCCCAGGATTTGCCACACTGGGCGTCGCGGAGCCAGTACTTCCTGAACTTGTCTAGCTCGCCTCTCCACCTGTTGGCATCGATTGCACATGTGATCTCTGGGGATCCATGTGAGTTGTGATGTCCAGCAGTTGCCTGCGATTCTTGCAACACGGCGATTTGAGATTTTTAATGGATTCTATGATGTCCCTGACTGATGTCTTTTCTCAGATGTACTGTGCTGTCTTGTGGTCTCTCCATGTGAGGCCCAGCATTATTCTTTCATGTGCACGTTGCATAGTTCTCAATTTACAGGTCTGTCTCTTGGTTAGGTTCTATGTTTCGGCTCCATAAGTGACTATTGGGAGGATGCAATGGTTATACCGCCTTCTCTTTAGGATTAATGGGATCTTCTTATTTTTATATGTTGAGCTAGCTCTGCCAAAGCCTTGCCATCTTAGTGTGATTCTTTGCTTGATTTCTTTTTCTTTTGAGGGTCTCATGGATATTTGTTGTCCCAGGTAGATGAAGTGGTCTACTTCCTCCAGTTCTGTGTCCTCGATTTCGATTTTAGTGTTTTTATCTCCAATGTGGTTGTTGCACATGATCTTCGTCTTGCTGAAGTTCATGTTCAGGCCAACTTTCTTGCGCTCTTTATTCAGTTCATCTATCACTAGTTGAAGGTCGTGTAGGTTCTCTACGAAAAGGGCAATGTAGTCTGCAAATCTGACGTTGCTCAGATACTCGCTGCCTATTTTAATTCCTTTACTCTCCTAGTCTAGTCTTCTGAAGATCATCTCAAGGCAGGCTGTGAAGAGTTTAGGTGAGCTGGTATTACCTTGTCTTACTCCTTTCTGGAGTTGAAAAGGGTCCAAGTCTTTATTTAACCTGATAAAGGAGCTGCTGTGATTGTATATATGTTTCATCATTTCAACATGTACTGGATCTACACCTTGTTGACTGATGGCCTCCATGACCTTAGGGATTTCTGCTGAGTCAAACGCCTTTTTGAAGTCGATGAATGCTACAGCGAGTGGTAGTTTATACTCTGCTGCTTTTTCTTTCAGCTGATTTATCGAATGAAGGTGGTCCATGGTCATGTAGCTTCTTCTAAAGCCAGCTTGTTCACGTGGCTGGTTTTCATCGAGTGTTTTTGTGATTCGGTTGGTGATGATCTTTGTGAAAAGTTTATATACACAGTTGAGTAGGCTTATAAGCCTATAATTATTGAGGTCTTCCATGTTTCTTTTTTATATAGAAGCATTATGATAGCAGTGTTTCAATCGTCCGGGACTTTGCTGTGTTTTAGACACAAATTGAAGAGGACGGCCAGTTTCCTAGTGATGATTTTACCCACTTATCGGAGTAGGTCGATGATGAAGTTTTTTGGTCCAGGGGCAGTTCCATTCTTTGTCTGTTTAATGGCTTCTTTCACCTCCCACGGGGTTACTTTTGGGAAGTCCTCGAGTTGATTGCTCACGTCTTGCGTATCCTGTTCATTGTATTGTAGTCCTTGTTTGGACGAATGAGGTTTTTGGTAGAATTCTCTGGCACGTTCGACGATCCTGTCTCTGTCTGTCGTTAGGTTTCCATTTTCCTCGAGTATGCTAGTTAATTGCCTACGTTCTGAGTTGAGGAGTTTGTTTATAGCTTTGAAACCCCGACCTTTTTCAAGAGTCGATTTGATGGCTGCCGTCGTGTATCTCCTCTTCCATTCGCTTTTTCTTTATCAATTTATTCAGTTCAGCCTCTTCAATTTTCTCCCTCGTTGTTGTCGGTGGCTTGAGGTTTCTGCGTTTTTCAATGAGATTTCTAGTTTCATAATACTTTGGTAATGGGTTGTGTGCTCATTGTTTTGAATGTAGAGGCTACTTCAATCATTGACGCTGTCATTTTGTTGCTTAGTTCGTTGATGTTGGTGTCGTCTTGTTCAGTAAGGATTCTGAATCTGTTTTTCAGTTCGAGCTAGAAACATTGAGCGTGCTGTTCTGGTATGTTTAGAGGCTGCAGTTTTCTTGTATTCTTTTTTGGTGTTTACTTGGATTTTGCATCGTACTATTCTGTCGTCGCTGCCTACATTGACTTGATTCAGGACTTGGATGTCCTTGACGATATCGTTTTTGTCCGTTAGGATGTAGTCTATTTCGTTCTTTGTTTCGTGATTGGGGCTCTTCCAAGTCCATTTTCTATTGGGTCCCTTCTTGAAGAAGGTGTGCATAATTTTGAATCCAATAGTAGTTGCAAAGTTAACCAGATCTTCTCCTCTCTCGTTCCGTACTTTGTATCCAAATTTGCCGACGCAATCTTCATTTCCTTGTCCTATCTGTGCGTCTCCCATGATAAAATTGAAGTGTCTTGGAGTAGGGAGTTCTAGTCATCATAGAAGTTATCTATTTCCTATTGGGTTGATTGCGAAGTGGGAGTGTAAACTTGGATTATATTGAGTTTGTATCGTTTTGAAAGTTGTACTGTGACGCTAGCTACTCGGTCATAGACGGCTTTGAAGCCAGTTACATTGTCTTTCAGGTCCTTAGCAAGTGATGTGGCTGGGCCTTTTGGTACCGAGGTCCCAGCATGAACGGCCAATATAATTTTTGGTGTGCAAACCATTGGGAATGATGGGCCATGCCCTGCCACGCTGGCCCATAACGTGTTGGTAGGGGGTCAGGTGGATTGTCCACTGCGGGTCAGTGGCCTAAGAGCTCCACCGGCTCTTGATACCAAACCAAACTGTTCTTTTCAGTTGAGGATGGATGTTCGGAGCACCACCAAAAAAAAAATTTCCAACACGATTGGAAGGAGCTCATTCTCTCTCTCGACATATGATGGGGTCAGTGAGGCAGCATTTTTTTTGAAAAATGGTAGATAGATGGTGATAAGATAAATTAAAAAAAATATATATATTGTTAATAGCGAACAAAAGAATTTTTTTTATCATTTACAAAAACTAATAAACCTGCTGGTTATCCAATAATTATATATATATATATATATATATATATATATATATATATATATATATATATATATATATATATATATATATGTGTGTGTGTGTATATATATATATATATATATATATATATATATATATATATATATATATATATATATATGTATGTATATATAAATATATATATGGTCTACAAAGTAGCACAGCTTTAATCACTAAACATTTGCAAACCTTTTCAAAAGTATTTTCTTTCCTATGTGTCACTTCATTTACTTGTTTTCAAATATGTGCCACTGCAATTCTTCTAATTTTTCTTGGTTGTTTTCACCCTCTTCAAAAATACCTTGTTAATATTGCGTGATGCATAAATTCTGTAACAGTTTTTGGATTTTGAAAACAATAGTTATGATAACATTGAAGCCCTGCAACATCTTATCCCCGACCTTACTAAATATCTGATATAAAACGTATATTTTGACAGTTCATATAGGCTAATATGACTATCATATATTGATATTTTTTATATTTTTTATATCACATAGCATGTATTTTTTCAAAATGGGTTTTACTTTCGTACGTTATCCCAAAATGTATTCAACGACGAGGGATCAGTAAAAATAATGACGGACGTGACTCGCTGTTCGTGTCTTTTCTATTGAATGTTTATATATATATATATATATATATATATATATATATATATATATACACGAAAATAATAATGATATATATATGTGTGTGTGTGTGTGTGTTTGTGTTTGTGTACATCAGTCATTATTTATCAATCTGCGTATTTTATTGTAGTGATAAATTAGATAAATATATGGTCTCAGCAAATATATCAATAACACTCTATTAAGCCCTTCAGGAATAGGTTTTGCGTCGAACAAATACACACACACTTTTATTTTATATGTATATATACATATATATATATATATATATATATATATATATATATATATATATATATATAACTTCATACACACATATATATATATATATATATATATATATATATATATATATATATATTAATATTGATAGGGATAGATAGATTCATTGCTTATATGTATGTAAGTGTGTGTGTGTGTGTGTGTGTGTGTGCATATGAAAAAGCAGTCGGCATAGTTCAATGCGTTGGAGTTCCAAAATCGATGCAATGATTTAGATTTTTCTTTCTGTTCACTGCTAAATAACTTCTCAATTCTTTTTTTTAGTACTTGACCTATTTACTTGAATTATGATATTGAATATAAATTTAGTTGCTAAAATTCAAGAATCATCATTATCATCACACCAGTTGTCTGGTGGTTACTGCTGGAGGTTGAGTGACAGCAAGTCTCCTTAAGTCTCCAGCCCTCCTCTACTCATTCTTGTAGACCACAGTAATACTGTGGGTTGCTGTTTTACGCCAGTTGCCCGGTGATTATTACTGGAGGCAGAGTGACAAAAAGTCTCCTCAAGTTCTCAGCCAACATCACCTCTCTCCCTTGACTATCGTTCCAGTTTTGTGGATCTCATTTCTGCACAGCAAACATTTGATGCAGCAGTCTTACATTTCCAGCACTTTCCCTAGTATCTGTTCAGTTCCAAGCAGTGCTGTGGACTATACAGTCTAAATCCTTCCTTTCATCCTGAGCTCCTTCAGTCTCGCTCTCAGTGTCTTTGGGACAGTTCCCAGTGCGCCTATTATTACTGGTACTACCCTGACTTTCATGTTCAACATCTTCTTCAGTTCTTTTGCTAGATTTTGGTATTTTTCCAGTTTCCAACCTCCTTCTGAAAGGCATAGCCACGTCTACTATTTGGCAGGTTTTCCTCTTCTTGTCTATGATTATCAAGTCCAGTCTTCTTGCCTGGATGAGGTGGTCAGTTCGAATATCAAAGTTACAGAATAAATTGAGATTTCTGTTCTCCAGGGCTCTCACTGGTTTTTGCTGGTACCACGTTTCCGCATGGTTAAATCTGATTTGTTTACTCAGTTCCCAGTGGATCACCGTTGCTACTCTATTGTGTCTGTGTTTATACTCCTCCTGGGCTAGTAGACAACTTTCACTTGTTATGTGGTTCACGGTCTCATCTCTTTCACCCCACAGGCGGCACTTGTTGTTTATATGAGTTCCGTCGGTTCATAGCAGTGCTGTGGTCTGTACATTCTCAATCATTATTATCATTATCATTATCATTTTTCATTAGTGCATTACAATGTATGGTTGAATAATTTTAGTTTGGGGGAGGCTTTTCATATTCCTGTATGAAATTTCTCTTTTAAGACTTTTTCTTGGGATGACAATCCAGCTCGATATACAGTACCCAATATGAGATATTTATCTTGCATGAAACATTTATTTTGGATTGTGCCATTGCAGTCTGGTTTATTTTTTAAAAGATATTATTTCTAATCATTTCTATTGCTATAGTTGTACGGATCACTGCAATAGATTCATAACAAAAAATAGAAACATAGTGATCAGAAATAACAATAAGGAAAATTATGAAAATAGTTAATCACTGTCCACGTATGATTGGACACTAACGGATAGTAAACTCTAATCAACAGTGAAGTGGATATCATTAAAATAAATACACATATGCCAGAATAATGAATATCAATGTTATGTACGCCTGAATGAGACATTTAAAAACTTCATTTTTATCAATAGAATAAAACAGCCATTAACAGAATTATTGAACAGGAAAAATAAAGCAGCGTTAGAATGCCGGCAAGTTTCTACTAACAAGCATAACTCAATAATCCTCATTATTGGTACGATGGTTATTCACGTTTAGATATACTAGAAATAACTAGCGTAGACATTTTTCAAGACCACCCTTTTAAAGAGCAACATAATCACCATAATCATCTCAGACATATGAAAACAGACAAAACCTAGAATAATCGAATAAACAACAACGGTCATATGAAAGGGAAACAGATCTAAGTGAAAATAAAATACTCTCGGAGAGGAAACATACCACGGATAACTGACGTATAAGCTGAATACTGATAAAGAAAATATGTACACCTAATTCACATAATTGTAACAACCAACAAATGTCCTAAATAAGAATCTGAAATAAACAGAATCATTCACCAGAAGATAAAAAAACGTGTTTGTGTAGCAAATCCTCAGTCCATTATATCCTTAGCTCTACTCTAAATCAACGTGATGCCTAATGTTGAATGTATTTTATGAAACGAACCCATCAAACATCGGATATTATATCATATTGCATCCCTGATATATATATATATATATATATATATATATATATATATATATATATATATATCATCACAAATTATCTGCATATATAATCCTTACAGAGTGTACGTCCTGTTTTACCGAAACCATGTGAAACAGAATGTACAATCCGTATGAACCAGTGAAAAAAAACTTAATTCATATCATTAACGCTCTGCCTATGGTATTGACATTATTCTGATTTCATGATCTTTGTAGTAAAAATATTTTTTGTATATTCATAACTGCTTTATATATATATATATATATATATATATATATATATATATATATATATATGTACGTATATGTGTGTGTGTATTGTTGTGTGCCTGTGTAAGACAGAGGAAAAGAGACAAGAAAAGAAACGGGCGGGGAGCAGGAAAGTGAAAGATAGAAAGAGAATGAAATCGTGACATACAGAGTTTGAAAAAATGATTTCGAGAAGGAAGGAAAAATATCATGAATTAAAGTGATTTGGATCAACATATCCACGAGTTTCCGTGTAAAATTATGAATTCGATCAGCTTAATTCCTCTGCTGAGAATAATTTCCACAAACATGTAAGAGTCCATGTCTAGCTGTTAATGTGTCTGTGTGGCTGAAAATGTGTGGGTGTGTGTATACGAGTATATTCGTGTTTACTGTGCCTGTGAGTAGATGACTGTTACTGGATTCAAAAGTGTTTTTACTTCTGTGTGTGTATGTGTGTATCTGAATATGTGTGTGATGTCAACACGTGCGTTTGTGCATGTGATTTTGTCTATGCTGAGAAAAGCATTAAAAGAACAAACTTAGCGAGAGTCAGAAATAATGATTTCCGACATTTGTGAAAGAGACTGAAGCAAAATCATAAAAAAATGGTGGCAAGCTGCAGACATGAATCAGTGTTCGTTGCTTATCTTATGCAGGGTTTATTTTTTTCCTAAATAAATCTGGATATTTAAAATTCAAATGACAAAATCTGGTGCAACAACATCAACACCCGAAACACAGGGTCAGACAATTATGACAAGCAAGAAGACTGGCGATAAGATGACAGCAACAAAATATAACAAACGATTTAAAACACGAAATTCAAAAAGAAACATATATGGAAAAGTCAAAAAGTTGTACTCAACAAAAACCATAAGTGTAAATGATTAACAATGAACTTTCTACGAAACAACAAATATTTCAGAATTTTGTTTCCCTTAAAACATTTGAGATTATCAAGCAAGAACATTGAACTTGGGCGAAATAATCTATTGACTACAGTGACTGCACGTCACACTTCATAAATGAAATGATTTATTATATCAATAAACGAAAAAAATCAAATAAATGGTAAATTAAGGGGACTCAAAAACAACGAATCGAAAGAAGAATACAATGGCAAACCTTCAAAGAAGCATACATTATAAATTTCAATTTAAGAAAAGATTTGGTGAAATCAGAAAAATAAATAAAAGGTCAATGAAGAAAAAATACCCAAATGCACATAATGTATAGATTTCTGAATACTTAAAGGAACAGTAATGGATTGTTTGCGAACCAATTAGAGTTGCCTTTTCATTGATTAACATTGAATGTAATTAATTTACTTCTCAGGCAATATTTCATGGAGTAATGAGGAAAAAAGATTTCACCTCTTTCTCATATGCATATATGTGAACCCATTTGTGTGTATGTGTGCATGTGTATGTGTGGGCATGTATTTTTGAATATATTTATGCACATTCACAGACATAAAAATTGAAGAAACAATCCATTTTGAAACATATTTCGTCTGGAACCAGAATTAACTGAGTATCTACTGCTGGACAAAATGTGTTTCCAGATAAACTGTCTCTACGATAAGTATATTCTGACAGGCATAAACTACCCGATTGCATGGCACACGCATACTCATCAAACACAAATGAATTATATATATATATATATATATACATATATATATTATTCATATATATACATACATATATATATATATATATACACACATATATATATACATATATATTCATATATATATATACATGTATATATATATATATATATATATACATGTGTATATATATATATATATATATATATATATATATATATATAAACAGATCTCCACTTCCAAAATAATCCCATTCCTTTTCAATGCACTCTATACAGCGATAAATATTATCCCTATTGATCGAAAATCAAAAATCAGTCACAATACATGCTGCCAGGCCAACTCGAGTGCTGATGAAATCTGTCCGGACTGTTGTAGGGTCAGTTTCTTCTTACTGTCCCTAACACACAGCTAACAGGATCATTCTTTCCTGTCGTTTGCCCATTTATCAGAAATAAGGAAAAATGACGGGCTTGAATAAATCTTACTAACACTGGATATTGGAACATAGCGAAAGAACTAAAAAAATGATAATTGAATGATTATAATATTTCTATTATGTTGATTGAAGACTTCATATCAAGCATTTTAAGATCGGTGTACTTTTTGACGAATATAGCTCTTTACATGAAAATACAAATGCAAACAGACAAAAGTCCTTCGAGAAATGAGTGCAAGACAAATTATCCATCTGTAAACTTAGAAAATACGTCCATTGCTGTCTAGGTGATAGCATCTTTGGGAAAAACATCGGTTTTTTCTTTCTAATTTTGAAACCATCCATTAATTTCCAAATTGACATTTAAAAGTAACAGTGATGTATTGAGCCAAGATGTTAATTGCTTCATTGTGGACCTGGTAGTGTCGAAAAACATATTCAACCAAACTGCCACAAAATGACCCAGTTTTAACCTCATGAAGTATTTATTTCAACAATACTCTCTCATGATATCTACGGCAAGGCGACAACGGAGTCAGTTCATGTACTTTCCGTCATTGAAAATGACAGGTTTTCGTTCTTTTTACATTGGAGAAGTTGATTTCTAGCTCAAAGACAGAGCTGCCATAAAAAAAAGCAGATCAAGTGCCGTCGGCTGTGCACTGAATCTTGAAATATTAGATATTAGACACATTACACTTTGTATGGTTGGCTGCTGCCATCCTGAATAAGAGAAGAAGTCAGACAGTAAAACAAAGGCTAAACGATTGCCACATTTGCATTCTTTTGCGGGACATATTCAGATTCAAAACGTGCCCCATGGTCCATGACCTGCTAACGTCATATGTCACTTACTATCGTTACAATCTATCCCCCGTCTATTACAATTTTGCAGCTACGATATTGAATAATGTAAGCCTAGTTCCTTTTTTGGCAAATTGACAGAAGGTCAATTGCGCGTGTTCATCGCACAGTGACGTCTATATGGAGGAATTCTACCGTACGTAAGCTTAAGTAGCCTATCGTTAGTTATAGACGAGTACCCGAATGCAAAAATATATGCTTTATGCTACATCAAGGTGTCGAATTCATTTTAATGTATATCATAATGATATTCGTCCGCATTTATAGGGCTATTCATATCAGCTTCTGTACGTTGATGTGTTTGTGAAAAATCATAACTCTCTTAAAAGTCTGTATGGATGTTTAATATTGTTTCTATACGGATGCATATACATTAAGAAATACCATATCCTGTTTTTTTTGTTAAAGTTGACTATTGCTCAAGTAAATTTAGAGTCACTAATTGAGAAATCTGATCGGTAAACCACGAGATACAACCTTTCAGCACTGAGGGTATACTGGTAAATTTGATTCATGCAAATCCCTTGAAACAACATTCACCTCATGCATCCAAACATATTAGCCAAGAGATGTTTTCTCTATTTCATACAATATACACAATATCTTCATAATCAGCCTTTGAGAATCTGCCTTCAGACATAGACTTTCCCCGTAAAATTACAAACTTCTCCATCGTATGCGACCGGGAGCAAATATTTTAAAAACTTTCTCAGTTTGTCACGCAATTTCATTTTTTTCTGATCATATTTTTTGATAAGATCTATTTGGATCCACGGTGTGAGTATCCACGTCCAGGAGGCATTTTTGCAACATGATCGACCGAATTGCCATTTGGGTTTTCTATGATATCACCAACACTTGTTTTGAATGCACTGCCAGATGAAGTAGAACTCTAAATTTACATACGGAAACGAATTTCCATCTTTGAAAATGAACAAATCTTGTGAAGAGTCACGATTTTGGAAGAGACATCAAAACCTTCAAAATAGAGTAAAAATCCCATTAATCCTGAAAACATGGATATACAACATCTGAATAGTCACATATACAGCTTAAACGTCGACAGTATGAAAGCTTGACACATATTTTTTTGTGCTTATTCTTCAGTTTGATAGTCTTGTGAAGTGTTATTTTATATTTGTCAGCCTTCCGGGAGTAATTTGGTCTTGCACAGCGTCAACTGATATGTCACATTAAATCTACAGGTAGGAGACCTCCTCGACTGCGTCTATCTTGGTCAGTTATATAAGACTGATGGCACTCTTCTCAGGGTGGATTTTTTTTCAGTGGGGTGACACTTCTCTTCTAGCTGAATTTCAAACGGAAGAGTTTTGTTGACTTAACATAGCAGGTCGTTATTAATGTTACAGTTATCTCTGAATGGGCGAATTTAATAGTAGTGATGATGTGGATCTTATATTGCTTTAAATTGAAAACATTCTCCAATTGAACGTGTGTGCATACACCCATTTTCCGTGCCATCCATCATTAATGATCGGTATTTGCTATTTACTAATACATACATACATACATATATATACATACATATATATATATATATATATATATATATATATATATACATATATGTATATATATGTATATGTATATATATATATATATATATATATATGTATATATAGATGTATATATATATATATATATAGAATGAAACTTTGAAATTAGAATTTAACAAACAACTGTGTCATGCTGTGAACATTCATCAACTATCTTGATATCACTCTATTTCCCCTTTCCTTTATCTTTCCTTCTCTATATAGATAGTTATATATATATATATATATATATATATATATATATATATATATATATATATATATATATATATATATATATATATATGTGTGTGTGTACATATATCGGGGGTATTTATACAAGTATAAACTTACACACATATTCATGCCTATAGATCTCAATATATGTCCATTTATGCATATATCTATAATACACACACATACACACACACACCTGCGTGCACACGCACACACATACACACACACGGATATATATATATATATATATATATATATATATATATATATAGAGAGAGAGAGAGAGAGAGAGAGAGAGAGAGAATGAGAGAGAGAGAGTTCTGTCCTTACCTCTGATGATAAAATAATTGCTTTGGGATTTTATAGTCAGACGGCTGTGACATAGGCCTATCTAAACTTTGTCTCCAGTTAATTTTGCCATCTGTCGCCCGGATCAAGTTCCCTCTGTGATTACATTGGGTGCTCATCCTATTTCGCTCACTTATTTTCAGACTGAATGTTAATCGAAAATCTGACCTTGTAAAACAAATCAACTTGATTATCAACGTCAAATTATTTGATTTGTAATACACTAAAAATTTTGTCAACGAAGTTCCAAATTATGCGCAGATGACGTTGAAGCAATCGACTTCCTTGTATTAATTCCAGAATGTTTAATCATAATTCTTATAGAGGTAGACCAACTGCCTCTTAAAATATACCTAAGAGAACTTTGAAGAGCCATAATCAGTGGAAAGACTTGGACATAGTTGATTAAGAGTACAAAAAAGACTGGTTTAGTTATCAACCACAGTGGAATGAAAATATGATATGAATGAAAATGAACCTTTGAAAGTAAGTCAATAAATATATGTTAGATCCTACTGACCTTCTTACTATTCATAGCATATAAATTGACACCATCCTGGAGCCTTTAACTAGAAAGATCTAAGCATTGATCGACCTAGTCGATATAAATTTATGCAGTCCGTCTTGAGATGATCTTAAAACTAAATTGGAAACAAGGAATCTTAATAGACAGCAAATTCTTGTGTAACATGAGATTTGATGACGACATCGGCCTCTTTGCGAAAAAACCTTCAAGATCTCTAAATATTGCAAGACGAACCAAATTCGAAAAGCTGGAAAATTAGGCCTGACATGACTTTCAGGAAAAGGAATGCGATGTACAACAAAAATCTCGAGAACAAAGGCAAGATGATCAAAGTTACAAACGCAGAACTGGAGGAAGTATACCACTACATCTACTTAGGAAAAGAAATCCCAGTAAATTCTGGAAAAAAAACAAGGATTCAAACGGAGTCACTCTAGGTTGACAAGCCTATGGTAGAGTAAGTTCGACTTTCAGGAACAAGGATTCCAACGTGTCCTAAAAGTAGGATATACCACCAATGCATCCTTCCGAAAGTCACCTATGGAGCAAAGACATGTAACCTCATCCAGAGATTGACCCTCAAACTGCAAACCATAGAACGTTCAAATCACACTCAACCACACATGGGACAATCTCAAGTCAGCACAGTATATGAAAGAAAAGACAGGAGTGTGAAACATCATGCAAAACGATTAGAGGACTGGCTGGACAACACGACCCAGAACATGAATTCCCAGGGATCATATGCGAAATTGTACCAAATGGAAAGTAAGATAGCGCGATAAACTAGTCAAATCTAATAATTGTTGACTCGATGATGATTATGATTGAAATGTTCAGCAGATCTTTTATCATTTAATCATTAATTCATCTATAATTCATATATTCTCATATGAAAACTTATGCTCTTTTTGTCGGCTTGTTGTTTGTTTGTCTGTCAGTCAGTCGTGGGGATATAAAAGAATGATATCTATACACACTGATTCATATTTTAAAAGCTAAAAGAGAAAAGAGAAAGAAAGAGAGGAAAATATCTGCCCTATGACCTTCTTTACGTAGTAATCTATTCTTTGTACCCTTATATCTTACCTAGGACTTTACTAACCCAACCCTGGCTGCCAATACACAAGATGTTCAGACAACAAAAATGTTGATTTTCCTTCTCCACTCCGCTGTAATGCTTCCTCCTATTTCGACCCTATTTTTCATTAAAATTTTCTCACTTAATATGCGAGCGAAAATACTGTAGGTCAGTGAATAGAAATGATATAGCTTCAATTTGCAGTTCACATAACCATCCATTTATTTCTATGTTCATTTTCACAGTAAAATAAAACTAGCAAAAAAGTTTATGTATCCACTTGTGCTTACCGCTGTATATTTATTTTAGTCAAACAGAAACCGTTCAAATCATTCCACACAAAGGTATATATAGGAATTTTAAATACAACCATTATTTCCACATTTACAAACATCCCGGGTTCGCTGAATCAGGTAATCTTGCCTACAATAATGTAATTCAGGCGTTAGTTCTATCCACGTATAAAAGGTGAATGTCTCATGTTTTAACTATGGTTGTTCTTTCGAATAAAAAATGTTATTGAATGGACTTCCCACCATTTTATTGCTTTCCTTGTAAACACAATTATTGGTCATCTTTCTTTTATGTTGTCTTCCATGTTTTCTTTTATGCTCCTGAAAGTGGTTATTTTCTCCTCTTTTAACATTTTTTCCATTCACGTAGTATCGAAAAGAACAGGTTATTTGGGAAGTGATTATCCTAATTGGTATCATTAGAGCGACAACGTTTAGGACAATTACCTTTATCAGAGAGATGAGGGTGTTTTGCTGTAGGTTTCTGTAAAAAAATGTAAAGATATTAAGAAATGTATTGATGTCAAGAACGTCTATAATGAAGGCTGTTTTCTATACGTAATGTCAGGGATATTGCTTCTCGTTGTATTATCTTGGCTAGACCGGCGATGTAAAGATACTATACGGATACAGTGATATACATCTATACTTATTTAAAAAAATATAATTGATATGTGCACACGAGGCACTGAAAAACACATTCATTCATTGGCACAAACGCACACACAAAGATGAACTCAGACATAGTCAACCAATAATTTATATATTCATTTTTTTTAGTAAATTATGTACTAGAATTCTGTGCAAATTAATGAAGATGAGTTGATATACCCTAACTGATATACACTTATAGAAATATCTGTTATATTACCAGTTCATAATTGTGAAAATGTATACTTTAACAAATGCACTTAGACACACACAAATTATTTCCCTCCCTCACAATCATTCACTCTTCCACATGCACGCACGCACGCGCGCGCAAACACACACACAGAGACCCAACACACACAAGCGAGCGTGAAAAATGATTTACATACTCGAGATTATAAAAGGGTCATGGAAGATGAATAGAAAGGGCGTTTAACGATTTCTAGAAAGCAGCTGGTATAAATAGAGACATACTGGAAAACAAATTGCTAATGTGTTCAGAACATGAAACAAACGATCAATCCATCATACCAACTATAAGAGACGGGTGTAAAATAGAAGGACTAATGTTAGGGATAACTCTTAGCGATTGAAAATGGTCAACGAAGATAAGAGCAAGGTTTCGAGTGAAAGACTAGATGTTGAACAAAAGGACAAGTGACCGATCACCATTTGACAGTACAACCAATAAGAAAGCCCAAACACAGTCGACCGATAGGGAAGAAAAAGGTTGCCGATAGGACTTGGCGGATGAAAGCACAATTCACGCTCGTCAAATGAGAAAAAAAAACACACTTGCCCAGCAGTTGACTTCTAATGGCTGATGATCATGACGATTTACTAATATTTATATTATATGAGATATTGGATGTTGACATCATGTAAATGAGGAATTGGCATGCAGTGTTTTTTTCCCATACTTTGAAATATATGTGTATCTATCTATCTATCTATCTATCTATCTATCTATCCATCGATATCTATATCTATATCTATCCATCTATCTATCTATCTATCTATCTATCTATCTATATATATATATATATATATATATATATATATATATATATATATATATATATATATATATATATATATATATATAATCCTCAACCCATTGGAACTGGAAAAAAAATGATCGGAGTTTTGATAAATTAATTGCTTGTTACATTTTTGAAAGTGCCAGTTTTGAAAAGAGACGGGTATTTAGTTTTTGTTGATATTTTTCATGTTACTAATATGCTTAGCTAGACCCTTACTCAAACGTCTCTTAAACATAGGTGTTTAAAGTATCTATGTTTTTGCTGTTGTTAAATGAATCATTTGGGATATTTTTTTCCTGAAGTATCTATGTTTTTGCTAATGTAAAATAAATCTTTTCGGATATTTTTTCATTTTCAATTATGTTTTCAAAAGAAATATGTTTTTTTATTATTTTGGATATTTTTATTTCAGACGAAAAATATGGTTCTACTCGAGAATGATAGTTGTATCCCAAATAACATCTCCCCACTATTCAAAACTGACACTTATCCGAGCATAAGAGAAGTGTTATTGAACGGAAACACAGTTGATTATCCAGAATAGGAATTTCATCAGGCCTTTCTGCTTTTATTGATGAGAGAAATCGTAACCTATAAATCAAGTAAAATATAAGATGAAGGTAAATAGTAGTCAAGAATTGATGATAAATGTTCACAGCAAGGTTTTCCAAACTTATTCGCAACCTATGACACGAATGTTTTGTGATCTTCTGTTATAATAGCAAAACGCAATAATGAAATTATTTACCCATTGGTTGCAATCTCTCTGTAACTAAACAAAGAAAAAAATACTCCTTTTTACAAGGAGAAAATTGCAAAATATAATGCACGGTGTACAATGTTTATTTTTGAAGAAATACTAGATTGTAACAGCGACAAAAATTTGTAAGCATGGAATTATTCAATTGTAAAATGGAATTCCACTATATACGCCAATGAGAGGAAATATAGGTACAGAAATTGAAAAACTATGTAATTACATATTTAATCGTCATATTCTTGCAAAAAACATACACACACACACGCACACACACACACACACACACACACACACACATGATCTATTTTTTTCTACGGACCTTGGGAATTTGGACTGTTCATCCCTTTTGGATACATTGAAAGTTTTGTAAAGACTGCCATCATATCATTTATAGTAAAATCTTTTAATAGTAACGGTTCTTTATTTCACAATATGTTTGAAATATCATTCTGCTGTTTTCTATTTTGCAGCTGCTTCCTTTAAGATAAGATTTTAATGCCGCACGTAAATACCAATTTATTGCACGATTATCAAACAACGTTTAAATGCATATAGTTTAATTCACTCAATTTCGTTCTCTCGTTCACATTTTTTTGGAAAATCAGATTGAATATACTGTTTCAAATGTTGTCCAGGCTCCATGACTGTCGAACTAAACCAGTTTTTCATACACGAGAGTTGACCACCAATTGTACGCAGGGAATCAAGAAAAAAATCATGAACTTGATTCGTACTTACTAAATTGTGCACAGCAGGAAGTTAACAGGTACGGATTAACTCACTGCACTGAATATACTCTGAGATACATTTTCAAAAATGGGGTAAATACTTGTACTTTTACTACGATGATGACAGCCTCTCTTGTTATTTCTTATTTGGTGAGTATCACCATATGTGTAAAATGATGAATATAGTTAGGTATTCAATTGGCTCTGAGTAGAGCTCACTCCTGGAAGCGCAAGTCAAAGTCTTTATGAACAATAGTAATTATAAAGTTGTTTGTAAGTGACACTGTGAACGAGAGTAATCTTTCAAAATGACAGGAATTCTTTCCTACATTGTGTGATCAGTGAAAACTAGAGACACGCTCTCAAAAGTTATATCATAGGAAAATAGTTTGCTAATCGACGAGTTATTGACGACAGCCTGATTATTGATTCTTCGCCAGGAAATCTCATTAGAGGAATATATCACAAAGTTGACATAACTTGCAAAAGAAAAATAAAAACCTCAATTTTGACAAGTGTGTAAATCCCAAAACAACAAAATAATTCAAAACTACTGCTTAGAATCATTACTGAAGTCGATTAATGCTGTAGCAAGTTGAATTTTTTATTCTGCTGCTTTCTGTTTCAGTTGAATCATCGAATGGAGAGGGTCAATTGTAAAGTAACTTCTTTAAAAGCAGCTCCTATCCTATTCTCAAAAGAAGAAGAAATCTAGCGGAGAATCACTTGGATGGCAAGCCTTCGACAGAGCTTACTCAACCTTCAAAAACAAAATAATTCAATTAGTCCCCAAAAGAAGAGTATACGATCAATGTATCTTCCCGATGGTCACTTATGAAGCTGAAACATGGAACCAAAACAAAAGATTGACCGTCAAACTGATCAGAGATATGAGAGAGAAAGACGGGAGTCGTAGACATAGAATCCATTACGAAACTCGAATGGCAATTGGCTTGTCATGTTGTAAGAATTACAGATAATCAAAGGACCTCGACTCTCAAAGCATGAATCCGTAGAGATCACTTTCGAAACTGAGGCAGGCATAATACAAGAAGGAGAGAGGACTACACAAATATTCGACGCCAATAATAAAGAAATCTTGCGATGTCTGAGGAAAGTATTTGTCGAATGACAAACGATAAAAGACTGATGATGATGAATTGAGAACATGTTGAATGTGCATGATATATGCCCATGTATAAATCAATTTTGATCAAGTAACTAACGGTTTAATTATGTTATCTATTCGTATGTACTGAGTTTTTTTCTAGTGTGACATATGATTGTTTGGGCTCATAATAAGGTGTTTGATACGCATGTCAGCACTCTATCGCTGCATTAAAGTATGGTGCCACATAACCATGATATGGAAAAAAATGAAAAGGCATTTATAATCTGATCAAAATTATAGTTCAATTTAATTAATTCAAAGAGGGAATACTATATCAAAAAAAAAAAATTCTCATTAAAATAATCAGTGAAGGAAATCGAATACTCGAAAGTAAATAGTTAGGAATTTACTGTACTTCCAAATACCACCCCTGCCTTGTAAAACCATTTTTTCTCATTACACCAGCAAAAGCTTCCCCTCTCCGAGTGAAAACCTGTGACACAAAATTTTCAAAGCGCAGTTCATTTATGTCGGAAATGCAAATGACACGTTAATTCATTTCAATAATAATATATCTATTAGGAAGTTCCTTTTCAATATTTAAGATTATCAAGAATTGGGACAACATCATGTAAAAACATTTAAGTTTTCAATGTGAAATTATGGAAGTAAGCCTCATTAATCATCTGAAATGTCTCGTGGTGATCCAAAAAGGTCACTCTTTTTTCCATTTAGTTACAAAAAAAAGTGATGTTAAATTCTCCATTTTAATTGTTTATGACGTAGTGCTTAATTGGAAAAATCGAAGTATTTCTATTGCTACGATTGAATTGCATATATGATCTCATACGTATATATATATATATATATATATATATATATATGATTATGTATGGGCTGGGTATACATATGTACATGTAGTCTATATGATGTATTGTATTTACACAGGTATTGCAATGCCATAGATGCTTCTTAGAAAGATTGGTCAGCAATTAGTAGGGAATGTGACTCTCGATAAAAAAAAAAAACAATTTTACCACAACATCAAATACATGCGTCATCCTATAGACATAGATCTGTCCATGCTAAAAAACATATCTGATCTACACTTTCAAATCAAAATATCCCATCATACTTTTTCGAAAGAAATCTCGATTGCCCACACACGTATCAACTCAGCAAATACCAATGTAAACACTCACAACATCACACAATTACACATGCTGCATACAGTTATACACAGTCACTAAACTCAAAAACACATACAGCACAGAACCATTTTCATTTTTACTTCTCATACACGGCATAATTTCTCGTTTTTCGCCGGTGAAAGATAAGAATTGAGAATAGTGATAGTGATAACCACTCATAAATTACTTCTTCCTATCTAAACTTTATGACTCAATTGTTATCATTTCTCTCGTTAACAATGGAATATTCCAGTCGTTTGAAATACGTAAAAAGATTAAATACGATCGATTTTTGAAAATATTTTAGTGTTCTTATATTGCTTATCAAATTTCCCAACGTGTCGGATAAATTTCATCCAATTGTTCACCAAAACACAATATATATATATATATGTGTGTGTGTGTGTGTGTTTATATATATATATATATATGTTGTTAACGTCAATGCTTAAGGATGACCATAATGGCTCATGTTATTGAAAATACTCTTTTATTTCTCTTTCATTGAATTATGTTTCGTGAGAAAAATGATTTTGTTATCCATTACCATAAAAAAGCAAAGAATACGAAGAAAAACAATCAGAAATTGTGTTTTTTTTTCTTGTCGTCAAATGCCATCCATACAAGTTCCTATGGCTGCATCTGAGAGTAATTGTCAAATCCAATTTACAATTCGAACCCTTACGATTGCAAAGCCAATCCATCTATTCACCCATCTATCTACCCATCTATTCATCTATCTTTTAGATAACGTAGAAGAAAATCTGACCAAAACTGGTTTCTTTGATTTTAAAGTCGGTGTGGCTACCCATGGTGTTAGCTATGTATGCTTATATATATATATATATATATATATATATATATATATATATATATATATATATATATATATATATACAACATATTTTAAGTGAGGGCATAGTTCAGAATATGTGTGTTCTATATGTATCTGAGTGTCATTTAAAAATTCTGACATTCTTAGTGATTAATACCCAACGAGGATTATTCATTGATCGCCCTTTATTCTCATGAACTGAGTAATCATTTGTCTTTCTCCTTTCAATGTTCTTTATATCGTTGTTGGTTACGTTTCATATAGTGGAGATAATTTTTTATTTGGTAGACATAATATCGCAGGGGATTTTGTGGATACTAGCCCTATCACTTTGTTGTAATAACACAAGCTCTACGATGTATACATCCTCTTTAAGAGTATGGTATTTATATCTTTATTTGCGCCTGAGTGCCTTAATTGTGAGTTATTCCTTTCGTCTATTGTGAGTTTGGTATGGTTTGATACATATAATACATTTATGAAAAGGTGATTGGGATGTTTTTGAACTGGCAAAAGTTATAAAATGAAAATGGTATCAGTGTCCATAGTAATGCAGTTACTACTATTGTCGATAATAATGGGGGAATGAGATAACTATGGTAGTTAATTTTCAAATACCCGTATGTGAGGTATTAAATCATATTTTTCGTTTCGTTTGCAATTCTTTTTTTTTACAAAAGAAATTTTCAGTGTTGCCGGTATTTTAACGCAACTTCATTTTTTCTATTCAACAATTATATTTTATGCTTTTCTGTTTCGTTGGCAAAGGTGAGAATTTCAAATTACGGTTACATGCATATTTAACAGGGGATTTCTACGTACTGGCATATGCATCTTTGTTTTAATATTTTTCCTCTCACGTTGTCACGTTGCTATCGGTTAGTCTCCAGTAATGTGTTGACAGTGATATTTTTTTTTTGTATTCGTTGTTTATAAATGATGATATATGGCTGGTTAATCTTAGTGCTATGATGTTTTTGATATCTCGATATAAAGATTTCTCCTGGGTTGATATTTTGGCTAAGAATGCAATATTTGAGCAGAGACAATTGTTTTGCTGAGGGCATCTGTTGTAGTTTTCACAATCGCAATGTGATTTATATATGTTGTTGTCATTTCTTTACTCCTTTCTTTTGTTATGAAGTCACAACAATCATCCCCACTATCATGACTAATTTACATCTTTTCATTGTTGAAAACTCTATAAAGGGAGCTGCCAGGGAGTTTTTTTTTCCTTTTGATTCGAGGATTATTTACCTACGTTGGTTTTTACTTTAGATGTTTGAGTGGTGGCGTACACCGGAATGTTTTCCTACCTCTACAATTTTATTATTGCAAAATAATAATTATCACCACGAGGTAAAACATAGCAAACAGTGAACAATAACTGAATAAGAGGAAAAAAAATTATATACATATATATATATATATATATATATATATATATATATATATATATATATATATATATATATATATATATATATTATGCCATCTACTACCAAAAAGTGGGATTGACACGTTCGCTACAGACCCGGAAGCCGGTATCTTACTTCTACGCTCGGGACTTGGAAGGTCAGTAAGGCTGGATTTAAGCGCTATATTCCTCATCCACCAGATATTATGAAGAAAATTAATTCTCTGACGGCAATACTAAAGTGGTAAGTTACTTTTTGTTCAGATACTCTATAAATATGTTCATACATTAATTTTGTAATGTATTCAACGTGATAAACAATGTACACGTCCTTCACGCAAATAAATTCTAAAAAAATTCAACACAGGTGTTGCCCAACCGAATTTGCCATATATGCTCGAAAGTCACAAGAAAGTTCTAGAAAAAAGAAGGATTTCAGAGCGTAGCGTTTTTGTTCCAGTGTAAAAACAAAAAAAACAAACAAGGAATCCTTTTTTGTTCCCCAAAAAGTAAAGAATGAAAGGAGTTTCTCGCGTCCTTCAAAGTGGTCAATCGAGGATTGGGGACTTCTCTTTTTGAAGAGGTAAAAATGTAGGTTTATAGGATTATACACGGTTTGAAGGATCAAAAGAATAGGAGGGCCCTTTCTCTCCTTAAAGTGACAAAAATGCAGGGAGACTTTATCTCTTTTTTAAAGGTCTGTATTGATATAATATCCACCCTTAAGATATTAAAAAAAAGAGTCGAAGAAAACTTCTTCCCTCATCTCACGGATATAAACGGAAATTGAACATTTTTCCAGTCTATGAGGAATCCAGGAGTGAATTTGAATATATTTTTTTCTTGAGATTGTGGGAAACATCTCCTCCTTGGAAGACGATTGAACGCAAAAATGAATTATTTTTTTACATATCTGAAAGTATCAGCATATTTGTTCCACCTGAAATATTGACCAGCCTGAGCCAAGTATTACTATCGGTATATATAAAGAAAATGTGTCTTAGAGATGGGGTTCAATGTACAAATAAACTATATGCCAAACTGGGAGCTTACTTTGTCTTAAGTTGATATCTTATCCTTTTATATGTTCATATTTTAAAGGAATTGATAGTTATAAAAAAATATCCCCCCGAATGTTCAAAAGTGAGCAAAAAAAAAAAGCTGGAAATGAACTTCATCCACTTTCAAAAGGTGATATAAGTAGAACGAGTTTTTTTTTTTTGCTTTTCTCAGGGTAAAAATTGACAGGCATTCTTTTGTTTCATTCAAGGGGGGGGGGATTAGTAATCAAAGGATTAAGTGGAATAAAAATCGAAAGGACCCCTTGCAACCTGAATGAATCAGATGTTGGGGACACTTTTTCGGAACTCAGGAGTGAAGGCAAAGACATGATTGAGAGAGTGGGTGTTATATATATATATATATATATATATATATATATATATATATATATATATATATATATATATATATATATATATATATATATATATATATACATATATATATATATATATATATATATATATAAATATAGATATATATAAATATATGAATATATGATTCATAATAACATTTGAAAAGAATTTTATCTGGTGGAAGTCAACATAAGCAAACTATCTTCAGACCTACAGTATATTTTTGTTATGTAACCACCAATTATTTTAAACATTTCTATCAACCACTCTTTTTTATTTTTTACTCAGCAATTGTTTGAATATAATTTCCATTTTATCATATATTAAAACATGTTTCCTTTGGATAATACATTGATATGCAAATGATTTTTCTAAATTGTAAGATAGCCATAATGATATTTAGTGATCCTCACGCCATCCTGGGTGGTTTCTTCCATTGTATTATATCATATCTATCACAAGGCCATTTCTCCGTAGTAAATTGATGAATAAGTTATTATGTAGCAATTGAATGCTGAATCTCGTTAATAACACACTGATACTTTTCACTGAATGCAAGGAAAATATTCATTCGATTCCCCATTCTAAATGAATTCCTTCTGCGTTTGTGTAATGCCTGTATTTTTTGGTGTGGATGCATTTCATTTCTAAGAAATGTCTTGAATGTGTTGCTTACTGTTTACCAGGCCAATGAAACACATCGTTTCAACAAGAGTGAAAGCATAACTGACGCCTGTGACAGTGAAAGAAAAGCACCCAAAAGACCAGCCAAATAATCTATACTATAAGGATATGAACAAAACACTCCCCAATGCATACAGAACAACCTATTCCAAAATAACGAATGGAATTATCACGAGGATCTGAACAGATAAAGAGAACAGAACATGAAGATGGATGCTACACAGGCAAAAGGGTCTTGGAGCAGCATATGAAGATACCAGCAAAGTCACGACGAAGAAATGGAATAGTTAGAAAACATTAAAAAAAATAGCCCATTTGAGAGCACAAGGACCTGACATAACTCACGGATATTGGTTCAATAAAACATTACACGACTGGCTATTTGCCTCAATGAGAACTAGGTCCTAGAATATATGACTAAAAACTCAAGGATCTTCATCCCAAAGTACCCTGCAAAAGGGAACAAAGCAAGTAATCATATACCAATCACATGCTTACCACCATTGTGCAAAATCATGACTGGACAAATAGTAGAGAAAAAAGATATGTATATATATATGCAAGAAGAGAATTACTATGCGAGAGAGGAGCCAACAGGGGTGGGGAAGTGACTCACAACACATTGACCAGAAGATCTTGAGACATTGCTCCACAAAAAAAGAAGAAATAAATGCTACAGCAATGACATTGAGATGAAGTTCAGAATAGAAAAATGGTAATTCGGAAAGGAAGGCTTGCAGCTGCAGAGAGAATCGAATCCTTAGACAACGAAAAGATCAGAGCATTGACCACACAGGAATCATATAAATGCATGGTCGTTCCCAAATGTGACACAATAAAAGGGTGAAAAAAGAAAGAGAAGAGAAGGAAATACCTTAGGAGGATAAGGAAATCTTACCGACCAAACTAAACAATGGGAATATGATAGAAATAATGAACACCAAGGCAGTTCCTGTAGTAAGATAAATAGGACTATTCCTGGAATGGACAAAAGAAAAATTCTCGTCGATAGAACGGTAAACTAGAGAACTCATGACAATGCACAAGGCCTTACAACCTAGAGACGACACGAATACAATTTCCGTAAAGAATGGAAAAAGTGGTAGAAAACTCATCAGCATAGAAGATTGAGTCCTAAAGGCTAAAACATTTTCAAAGAATTATATGCAAGCAAATAGCAAATACAAAATAGATTGCCCCATGATTTGCAACAAACTACAGCAAAAATGTACGAAGGAGCAGCACAACAAACAGAAAAGTAAATTGGGAACAGAAGAAAAAAACGTTACGGTGAATTGAAAGATGGATACAAAATACTGCAGTCAGGAGATCATTATATGACTAGGCAAAGAAAATTTGCAAAGAGAAAAAAAATCACTCATTGTGGCAACCAAAAACAAATGCATCAGGACACATATCAAGGCAAAAATGAACAGAACCTAAAACAATAGCAAATGCTGCCTATGCAGATAAAAGGATGAAGCAGTAATACCTAATCCACCTAACCTGTAAATGTAGTTGCCTAACCCAGAAAGAGAATAAAAAACAGACATGACAAGGTAGCAAAAGGAAGACACTGAGAACTGAGCAAATAAATGGAATTAAGCCAGCACAAACCCAAGACAGCCCTGGAAAATGGAAGCTCGGACAGTGACATCTAAGCTTACCTGCCCATCCAAGTGAAAATATCAGACCTGGTAATTGTGGACAAAACAGAGTGAACTTGCCAGATATCAGACGTAGCTATGCCTGCAGATCACGGAGCAGATACAAAAGATGTCGGTATACAGCAAAAAAATGGATGAAAAAGGGATAAGAGAGATGATTGAGACTTTGCAGACCACAGAAATGCTGAAGACTGCACAAATATCCAGGAAAGTATTTTGAGAATAAGACCTACGGCCCCAAGTTTGTAGGAAAGGCTTAAGAAACCTGGGAGAGACGAGGGAAAGGTGGAACAAATCACTGCAATGCTTTGACATGAGGGGTCGATAAGAGAGTAAAGATGGTGACCTGGGGAGATTTACTATGATTCAGCCCACAGTGATAACCATCGGACAACTTGTGCAAAACCACAATCCACATCACTGCTGTGAACTGTAAGCATGCGAAGAGGAGGGCCATAAATTTGAGGTGACTAGCTGTCACTCTGTCCCAAACAGTGACCACTAGGCAACTGATGATGATAATAATAATAATAATAATAATAATAATAATAATAATAATAATAATAATAATAATAATGGCATTAGGATAGAGTTAGAGATCGAAAAAATGTGCACTAATTGTAATGCACAGAGGAATGCTCACAGCAGAGCAAGGAATCGAACTCCTTCACCGTAAGAAGATCAAAGCATTGACAACACAAGACATGCAAATACCTGGGAGTTCTCGAATGTGACACAAAATAAACCGGGCGAATTAAAACGTATCTTAGGAGGATAAGGAAAATATTAGAGACCGAACTAAACTGCCGTAATCTGATGAAAGAAATGAACAAATGAACTTATCGGTAGTTATGTACCCCGGGACATCCTGGGGTGGACAAAGGAAGAATTCCAGTCAATCGACCGAAGAATAAGAAAACATATGACAGTACACAAGGCTTTACACCCCAGAGATGACATGAATAGACTGTGCGTTAAGAGGAAAGAAAGTGGAGAAGGACTGATCAGTGCTTAAATATCCAGTAGGCCAGACAATGTCTAAAAAAGTATGTGCAAAGAAACAAAGTAAAGTGCCCAGAGCAGCACACCAAACAGCAGAAAAGTAAAAAATGTTGGAGCCGAACAACAGACAAGGAATAACAGAAGAAGCTATATGGAGAATTTGAAAGACAGATACAGGATGTTGCAACTGAGGGATCATAAACATGGCTACGAAAAAGAAACCTGGGGAGAAAAACAAAACAAAACATAAATTTTCATCATAGCAGCCTAAGATAAGTGCATTTAGACAAACTAAATCAGAGCAAAAATCAACAGGTGTCATCTATGTAGGTAAAGGGATGAAAATATAAACTATATAACTTACAAAATCAGTCAAGTAGCCTAGAAAGAGTATAAACACTGACATAATAGAGTAGCAAAAGTGATACACTGGGAACTTCGCAAACAAATGGGATTCAACCATGCAGAAAAGTGGTACGAGGCAAACCAGAATCGGCCATGGAAAATGGAAATCGCTGATTACTTTAGGATTTTAACATCCAAACGGACCATCCTGTTCAAGCAAGAAGACTGAACTTAGTAATCGTGGACAAAAATAGGAGTACCTGCTGTGATAGGTAATTGAGAAACGACAGTACGACTGAAAAACCTTAGGAGTCCGTCATTCTTCCTTCAGCTGGGCAACTGGCGTGGAACTCTAAACCAAAGCAATACTGCGGACTTTGAAACTGCAAAGAGGGGGGCAGGAAACCTGGGGATACTTGCTGTTTCTCAGTCTCCAGCTGTGACTACCAGGCAACTGGTGTGGAAATGAAAAAAAGATAAATAAAAATAATAATAATGATAATAGTCCAGTTAGTCAATCTGTAGAAACTTTCACATTCACAGCAGTCTTTAATAGCTTACCGTATTAGGGCTGATCAATTAAAAACCCAAGAAAGAGGCTTTCTAATGATACTTCAATTACATATTTTGGATAATAATGACATAAAATAAGGAATCAATTCAGTATAAACCTACGTTATAAATTGATCACCAATCTAAAAAAAATATCTTATTGGAACTTATTTGGAAAGAACTACAATTTTCAGAGACATGATAAGTAGCCTGTTGATGAAATAGTTAATATAGCTAATGGGTTATTGTCCATACTGAATAGTTAATTGAGCAACAACCCGCAGACGATAGTAGTGTAAGTAATACATGATTCCAATACTAGAATATTGTTTGGATTCTCTTTTCTACGACTCTAATTCTGTTCAATTTAAACCTTTCATTTCTTTCGTCAAATCATTTTCTGATTTTGTCATTGCATGTTGCTGTTGTTCTCTGTTTTGGGATGCCAGATGAGTTCAGGAAGTAATGGCTCCATGACACCTAAGATAGAGAGAGCTGGGGGAGGTCCGTGTCCAACGGACAATGCTGAATAATCTTATTACATTTTACATCGGTCAGTTATTTGATTCGATTATTAAATTACTGGGATATACTCATCTGAGATGACAGGTTCTTCTACGTATGAATCGACACTACCGAACCTGACAGAAACTAATTAGGTAACTTATTTTCAATAACCCAAATAATCAGCTTAATCAATCATTAAACTGGTGATCTCAAGAATTCCTATGACGTAACATTTATTGTTACATCACAATACTAAGATAGTTCAACCAATGAGATCATCCAATTTGAAGGAAAACAAGCAAACACATAATAATAAATATGAGCATATAAGCTCATTATATGCTTTGTTTTATAACATTAATTGTAGTCTTTCAATGGTTGACGAACGACAAGAAAGGTTTTATGAAAGGGGGGTACAGTGGTAGAGAGATGCAATCCATACATTCGAATCTTGAGAACGAAAGTCGTAAGTCGTGAGTTTATTGCATAAAATTGAACTTGGTTGCATGCCAAGGAGTTTGGAAAAACGCACTTACAAACAGATCTCCGTCGTGTATAGTCATAACCCGGAGGTTACAAAAATAAATATTGATAATAAAAACCTACGAGCCGTAGAAGCCGTAGAAAATTTAAAAATATATAAGGGAAGATTGTGCCTGATTTCATTTAAGCACTTGAAATGCTCTCAAAAACCTGAAGATTGAAACAGACGAAGATTCCAAATAGAAAAATACGATAACAAAATAAAACCCCAAACATTGTTTAGGAAAGTTGTAAAACTAAAGTGAATTCTCGATATCTCTGGGAACATGCCGTTGCTTAACCTCTGGTTATTGTCATCAAATACTTCAGAACTAAAGAATAGTTGAATGCGATAAAATATTTTGTATTTAGATTCTAGATGATTTATAATTGCTTAGTGCAGTTCAAGGCCACGAACACACGGTACCTAATGAGAATCAATCTCCAAATAGTTATCACAATCTTTGAGACGAACTCTTCTACCCTTGTTCATATTATGAAGGTTTTATTTATCCATAGCCAACTTTTTGATAAACCGTAAAATATGTTTCATATGGTTATTTGCCTAAGAATCGACTTTTAACAAGCTCATTTAACTGGATCACTGCTTGCCCCCCTCTCACTAAAGCGACTCCACGCTAAACTAAGCCAATCATGGTAGATATATACATATGAAACCATTATTCTATATGGTATAAACCAAATTTATGTTGGGAAAAACTAACAGAAACCAGAACTGTATAACCTCCTATATTGACTGAACAAATACACCAGGTTAAGAAATTGTAAAACTTATTTCGATATATTTTGTCAATTCCTTGTAAACTATACCCTAAAAATATAAAGTTTTGCGGGTTTTTTTCCTCAATGTTAGTTTATGCATTGCCGGAACCTTATCTCTTATTCTAAATTCGTCTCAGAAAACACGAATTCAATAGACTGAATACGTGAGATATTTTATTTTCTTTTGTTGCACGTTCCACCATTTCTTGCTTCATCGATTTCTTAGCTGTAAACATCAGATTGTCATGGTTTGTATTTCAATGAGAAGCAAATGCCGCCTCTCTTTCCTTTTAATGCAAAACAAAACTTCTCTCTTCACTTTGCCACAACGAACACATGCCTATTTCTGCAGTCACTCCCTCATGCACACTTGTATGTAAAATCAGATGTTTGATGTCTCAGTATGAAATTCTTATCTATGCAGTTGGTTGCATATATTCACACAGAAATACAAAAAACAGCGTTTTAAAATATTCCATCGAATTTTGTGAACAATATGAGAAAGAGTATTCACTCAGAGTCATGTTTCAGATTGTTCTATACTGATTTAGAGTTCGTTTGTTTATGGTAGACTGCACTTTCGTTGCGTGTACATAGTGATTGTGTACGTGCGAAAACATTTGAAAACGTATATATATATATATATATATATATATATATATATATATATATATATATATATATATATATATATATATATATATATATATATTGCATAGAAATTACCAATGCATCAGTTTTCCTTTACATAACAAAATATCAGGGACATTCTGTTCAATAATGAAAATATCCATATCTGAATAGAGTTAGAGCCAATATTGTCCAAAGGAAGAAAAGTCGACGATTAGAAAATATAAATTAATGGCAGAAAAAAAAAAAAGATATGGCCACTTTAAAGTGAAAGGATACATTAATAGATATCCAAAATGTCACGGGAAATTAACAAGTTGTTTTGTAATGTTATAAAGCTATAGAAATGCCCTGGAGCAAATATTTCATGTCTACCTTCTCTGCCTGCTCTCATTTTTTTTTAAATCACAGAATGTCTTTTTCTCTGCCACTACAATTTAATGTCTGCACGATATCATTCTTTTTTGGTATATGAACGTCATATGTTAAGGTCAACGAAAACACAAATGGGGTGTCAGCAACTAAATCGTAATTACATTGTAATTATATCAACTTCATCAATTTACCATCATCAGCTTAAGTGCATTGAAATTCTCGTTCCTGAATCACTTGTTTTTTTTCTCTATACGAGAGAAAAACGAAATTGAGTCTGCTTATCAGATTAGTCCGGTAAGTCATTTTATAGAAACAACCCCTTCACCAACGTCTTTGGGTAGCATGACCTTTTATGAGATGATCTATAGAAACCAAACTGAAAAAAAATGATATATATAGAATAAATTAAATTTCTGTTGAAAAAAAAAACAGTGTAAAAACAGCCACAAAAGGATTAAATTAGCACTAATTTACACTGCAAATTGAACTCCTTTTAACTAAAGGCTCTTTCCCGATCAGGGATTTCCAAAAAAGAAAAAAAACGTTTTTCTTTCTGACTCAATAACCCCTCTAGCTCGAGTGTGGTTTGTACATAAATACGTAGATAGCCAAATGAAAAGAATTGAAGAAACTATGTTGAATGTTCTGTTTACAGCATTGGTTGATAGTTTCCTAGGTGTAAACATTAGAATCATGTATATGTTTGCCTGTTTGGAGGAATCTTTATTTAGCGAAATTCCAATGAACAGTATGGTTTTATGATTGCAGTCTCTGTTTGCTTCGTACTACTTTCTCTTTAAGCTAGGCTCAGCTCACTGTAGTACCTACTATATCACAGGGATGTTTTTCTATTGAAATGTAAATCATATAAAATTGTATTTGGTTCTTATAAGATGGCATAGTCTATGTTGACATTTCTGTTATTTGGATTGGAGTGAATTATGGATGATTTAATTTTTCTATCATCTTCCTATCGAAGTGAAGAATAAGAGATGAGACGGACTCAGGAGTAAAAGTATATGGAGACTATATTTGTTAATTGATTCATACATAAATGAATTTGTTAGTATGATATATATGTTTGGGGGAGGGTTGGCATGGGTGTACCTTTTAATGGTTGAATTCGGCCTCAGCTGTTTTTATTTGAAAGCAAAAATGAGGATCAAGAAAAACTTCTGAGAAGTCTTAATTGGAAGTCCGTAAAGTATTCTGTGGAGTTATGATTGGATGTTCTGTTGAGAGTAGTAGCAGCAGTTTTGGGTATTTTATTGGTTTCGTGGTAAGATCAAGCATTGCTTTTCATGGATACTAGGGAGCTGGGTTGCAATTCAGTGTTTCACTGTTTGGGTACTTGATGAGTTGGGGAGAGGCTATCTTTAGTGCTAATCAAGATAGTGTGGTAAAGGGACCATGATATGCATGATTGAATATCCATTGGGAAATTGTGAATATTCTGATAGCTTCGAGTAGAACAAAAAAAACATAAACAGGTTAAAATGGGTAAGGGTTTGTGTGACAGTATGACGTTCCCAAAGCTGGATATACATAAAGAGAGATTAAACGTGGATAAAGAAATGTAAGTTTATGATATTAATGATATGTGGGTTGCAATCCAAGTTTTGAATATTGGGTTATTGTGTGGAATGATCGTATATGGTTATTGCAGGGGGTTGGGCCTTGGTAGGAAAAGCTAAGCAATAGTCAGTTGGTGAATATAGAGAAATTAAGAATAATAGGATTGTAGTATTAGAGATAAGTGTGGTTAGGGTTGTTGGTTTTAGTGTTGAGTCCGTTAAGGGAAGTTTTAGGTTCGTTAATTCACACAACTCCATGTAGTTCTTTTATTTTAGTTGTGCAAGTTGGTATTTTTCTTAAATAATGAACCTAGCGACTGTGCTGAAATTATAACGGGTTCGCAGAAGCGTGGTTTTACTAAGAGTAAGTTGGGATGATTGGATGATTTGATTATGTGACGATAGCCATGATGTTCAGTGTTAAATTGCATCTCACACTCTCTCATATATTGCTCTTTGGATATATCATGTTCCATAAAGTGAATGATATTTCGCTTCTGCAGTTATAATTATGGTTGGTGTATAAAATTTTGTCCGTGGTACAGGTAATGAATGTGGTTAAGATGCAACATTGATTATTCCTTTTGTTGCAAGGTTGGGAGAATTACGCAGTTGTAAAAGTTGGTATCATGTGTGACTTTGTTGATTATTCTTGTGTCACTGGTAATTATATCTCCAATGCATTGGGGTGTGCAGTTGGCAATGGTGCACGCTTTTAGGAATATTTCTTTGAGTTTTGTTTTGAATGGTGATAGATTCTATCCTTTATTGATTACATGTGACTGAAGTGGGACTGTGTTATGGAGGGTTGTTATAAGTGGTATGCAGTCGGGTTTATTTTTGTTGCAGAGTGTAAGGATTTTTTCAGTGGGTATTGATGTAGCTTTTTTATTTAATTATCCAAATGTTTTAGAGAATATTTCGTTTAGTGAAATACTGTTGAGAGTTATAGCTGGGTTTGTTAATCTTGATATCTGTAGAGGAAGTTATTGTTCTGGTCTGTTGTTTAGCAAAAGTGGGGATGGTGGGAAGCTGTTAGCATCTGTGTAGTTGGGAACAATGTTTGGTTTGAAATGGGAAACGTGTGTAAAAGGCAGGGATGGCGGGTGTTTGTTTCTTGTCTCTGTGGGAGTATGGATTAATCTACACAAGGAAGGTTAGTGAAAGTAAAAAGACCAATCTTATTCATACATTCATCTCAGAGCATAATCACATTACATCACCAACGAACAAGGAATGGGCTAATGTGTCATTTTCATCAGGATATATATATATATATATATATATATATATATATATATATATATATATATATATATATATATATATATATATATATAAATAAGTATATATATATATATATATATATATATATATATATATATATATATATATATATATATATATATATATATATATTTATATATATACTGGGGTTATAGTAGTATGTATTACGCTGATTTACCGTGTGGACCTTTCCCAAACGTACCATTTTTTGAAGTATCCAATTGATTGAGATGTTTTTTTCCGATTGAAAGACGATTTTTGACGTGTCCAGTTAGTCCATGATATAATATCATTGGTTGGTCGACTATCAGACGAAAACTAAGTGAATCTCAAATGTCAAGTGCTGGCAAGGTTATAAAACCCTTTTTTTACAAAAAGAATATATACCAGCAATGGTAAACTTGTATAAGAAATACAATTTGTAGTCTGTAAAGGATTGGAAAAAGAAGTGATTTTCTAAGATGAGCGCAGCATGTAATATGTTCCCTGTGATGGAAATCCCATTATTTGGAAGGGAAAAAACCCGCAAGATTTGGAAACATTGCATTAAAACACACAGTAATATTTCCTCTGCCAACAATAGTTGGAGCAGCATATCTCCAAGGAGCAAGAGTGACCTACATATCCTGGTAAGTCGGACAGATTTAATGGCTTACTCGAGGGTTTTAGAAAGTAAACTACTGCTGTCGAAACACTCACTATTGAACCTAAGAAATCAGATATTTCAGCAAGATAATACCCCCGGGAATGTAGTACATTCTATTTCAAATTGGCTTTCCAGCCAGCGAATTTGCATTCTAAACTGACCAGTAAACTCTCCTGAAATAAATAAAATAGAATAAGAAACTCAAGGATGTTTTAGGTGAAAAATTGAAAAATAACGATATGTCTCAAGACGTTTTGATAGCAGCAACCCAATTTTTCTTTGGGGAAATACAATAACACCTTATATGAATAGGTGCATGAAAGAATAGAAACAAAAAAATGAGTCTATAATTAAAATCAGTGTAACACATGCTTTTGAACCCCCTTTTTCCATCAACCAGATTATAATTGAGAAAGGGTCCAGTCTGAAAATCATATAACATGCCTTGGTTGTAGTTCTGAATTAACGAACACAAAAAATTACTTGATTTAGAATCACTACGTACCGAATTGTTAAAAATCAAAGTCAATCTATTCATTCTCATAAAGTGTACGATAAAACTGTGAATCAAGCTGTATTAATAAACACGATATGAGGAGACCAGTAATTGGACCATCAAAAATATCAATTTGTTATACTTTTGATGCTTGCATCCACTTTACATCTACGCAGGTAATGCATTTTGATACAAAGATAACCATTACTGAGACAAAATACACATTTTCAAACATACGATGCACAATACAATATAAATACTAGTAACAACGGATGAAGTTCTACAAAAGACACAATAACTATTTCATCATAAATTTTTTTCAAGAAGGAGTACTGGTGTAGACCATTCTGTACTTACAAAGAGAATTTTGGAAGTTTTTAGAGATGCTTAATTGAGGTGTAATTTTATAATTTTTTTAGACAATGCAGGCATAGCCAAACTGAAAGAGCTGTCAATACCCCAAAATGTTTAAATTGGGCAAGATAATCGGGATTCGAGCCATATGGCCACTGCCAAGATATCAAATATCGCTGTCATTACTTTTGGATCAATTATTCTAAAGTGGACAAAGTTTGGTAACAAAAAAATCTCCATCCGACCAACTGCAGGAGTCTCTATAAAAGCAACACAAACAATGATAAGAACCGTCTAAGTAGATCCAATGACAGCTCAACAAGAAATCAAATGATGACGGTAGGCGAGTAGCTATTACATCGGTTACTAAAAGAACTCATTCTCCGATGAACTTCAATTTTTCATCATATACAAAAACTTCATTATTTTCAAAAGGATATTGTCTTAATCTTAAGTTGATATATTCGACTAAGATGCAGCTCGTCATGCATGGGGAAAAGGTGGATGTGTATATCATCGAAAAAATTACAATCCCTACAGTAAAGCATTGAGGTGGAAGCATCATGGTTTTGGGGATGCTTACTCTCCCAATGATACGCTGGCACTTCACATAATTGTAGGAGCTATGAATACAGCAACATATTAGAATATTTTGGTAGCTGATGCGTTTTTTCCGTGCATCAGCTCGAGTTTGAAGGAGGTTGGATCTTTCGACGAGATAACAGCAGAAAACATTTTGCAAAAATAAATGACAAATGTCTTGTTTGGAACGGTATAGAGATACTACACGAAGAGCCCATAAACGTGAAAGAAATGTGATGTTCGCTGGAGATAGGGGAATTGAATTGAATATTTTTTCCAAAGTATTTAACCACTCTGTCTCATTTTAGTTTTCATGTCTTCGTGTGAACTTTGATAGATATGATACATCATTTCTGTAATATCTCGACATGAACTAACATATATTCCAGTTCTGATATATATGCAGGCACAATTTGCAAATCCTTTTCCCTGATCAAGTTGAAAAGGATACATTCCATCTAACTTACAACAAATATTTATATATTCTCAAAATATTGTAGACTCATGGCATAACTCTGCTTTTTTGTCACACTCTTCTAACAGAAACTTCATTAAAATGTAGAGGCTATTCTAATAAAGCTTGTCTTCTTGTTATCTCTTTTCTTGGTTCCAGGATTTGAAATTCGACTAAAATTTGATATCGACCACAACAAAGCAATATACGTGATGTGTTGACATCCTCGTGCTATCAAAATATACACACGATTAAACGTTAAAAATGATCGGTAGTATATTTGATACCATCCTAATTGGTATCATACATGATTCCTGTTCTATAAAGATAATTGGCGAAAATGTTGATTTCTGTCACATTGGTGGTGCGACGGACAAGATAAGTAAACATACGATTGCCCAAAATAAACGGTCAAGAACTTTTCAAGAGATCAGACATTAAATATTGTTGAAAATAATCTTACCACATTGGATTTTCAAATCAGGTCAAAATAAGATCGTGAATTTCTGTTGGCCACTCTTGTAGAGTGAAGGGCAGTAAGCTAAGTTCTGATGTTTTACTTCGTTACGAATCTTCTTCGTTCTCCAAAGAGACATTCCTAGCAGAAAATATCAGCTAAAACTGTCAACATAAGTTTTTCAGTTCAAAGTTGATCTTGCAAAATATGTATGCGTAGTGCGTGCAAACCTTATCACTGGGGTAAGCAGCGGGAATTCAAATATTTACTCCCTATTATGTCTAGAAAATACGTTTTTCCATCTCTCTAGAGAATCCTGGTAGAAGGGTAAATTTACAACGTAGATTCATGCTAAAAAGGTCCTCAGTCTGTGCCCTGTGGCATTTAAGTTTATTTTGTTTCTTTCATTTGATTGTGCTTTTGGAAAAATATGATGCATCAGTTTCATAGTATAATTCTGCATCTAATTCCTATATCAATATTGTGGCTAAACATCCTTTCCGTCAGCATTAATATTTTGACTTTTAGTTGTTTAAGCAGCACTATATCGGTTTGTCCATTCTCATCCGTGTAAAGGTTTATCTAATGAATCCTGAATTTATACCAAACCTTGTATTCGCTCTATGGGAGAAGGATCAACACAATGTCACTTACGAAGAGCAAATCCAAAGGAAAAGAAATATATTCCTTTAGGTCTAATTTAGCTACGATGTCTCCTACAGTAAACCATCAGGAAATCAAAGAAGGACGTCCAGACTAAAATGTGTCATCAATGCCCGACTCAGAAAAACTGAATACGTTGTCACTAAGAAACTTGCCAGTCAATTCATCTTATGCCTCGACAGAGTAAAGTCCCAGCATATTACATTAGAAAACTAACAGGAGCCAGAGATATGAATAAAAAAATCAGTAGAAAACTATACTCTCAATTGACTGTTCATGTGACAACTGCTGGAATTCACAACTCACAACATGAATTCCCAGAGATCATAGGTGAAAACGAGAAAGAAAAAAGATAGCTTGGCAAACAAAATAAGCACAAAAAGTACTGGATCTGCGATGCCCATGATAAAGAGGAATGTTAAGAAGCTGCTGCTGTGGATGATCATACCAAAAATGTTTTTAAAAAAATATTGTTATAAATCGGTCACTTTGCAGCGTTCGGTGAACTCTGATTGAGGAAACACGAATGAGAGTACTGGTAAAACTGGTCGTTATTATTATTATTATTATCATTATTATTATTATTATTATTATTATTATTATTATTATTATTATTATTATTATTATTATTTAGAATCTCACATCAGTTGCCTGGTGGTAACCGCTGGAGTTTGAGTGACAGCAAGTCTCCTCAAGTCTCAAGCCCTCCTCTCCTAGTACTCATAGGTCGCAGTAATTCTGCGATTTACAGTTTCACACCGGTTGCCCAGTCGTTATCGCTGAAGGCTGAGTGACAAGAAGTCTCCTCAGGTCTTCAGCTAACGTCTCCTCTCTCTATCGCATATCATGACAGAGCTACGATTCGTTGCAGTACTTGTATCTCTAGCACCTTCCTCAGTATCCGTGCAGTTCCCAGTAGTGCTGTGGTCTGTACGGTCTCTATCCTTCCCCTAATCCCGATCTCCTCCAGTCTCATCCTTAGCATTTCGGGGACTGTTCTTAGTGCGCCCACTATGATTGGTACTACCCTGGTATTTTTCCCTTTTTTTCACCCTCCTTCTTTTTTACTCTATGGTCTGCAGGCACAGTAACGTCTACTGTTTGGCCGGTCTTCCTTTTTTTGTTTACTATTACTAAGTCCGGTCTTCTTGCCTAGATGAGGTGATCAGTTTGGAAGTCAAAGTCTCAGAGTAGTTTGTGGTTGTCATTCTCCAAAACTGCCTCTGGCTTGAGGTGATACCACTTTTCCACAAGGTTGAATCCCAATTGTTTGCTTAGTTCCCAGTGTATCATCGTTGCTACTCTATCATGTCTATGCTTATACTCCTTCTGGGCGAGTTGACTACATTCACTAGTTATGTGGTTTACTGTCTCATGTCTTTCACCGCACATGCGGCATTTGCTGTTTGTCTGTATTTTGTCGATTTTTGTTTTTATGTAGTTTGTCCTCCTGCATTTGTTTTGGGCTGCCGTGATGAGCGATTCCGTTTCCCTCTTAAGGTTCCCTTTTCGTAACCACGTCCATGATTTCTCGTCTGCTACATCTTGTATCTGTCTTTTTAACTCGCCGTACCATCTTTCCATCCCTTCCCATCTTTCTTTTCTAGTTTGCTGTACTGTTCCATTGTTTTCTACTTTATTGCTTGTTGCACTATCTCGCGCTATTTATGATTTCTTCACTATTTGTTTGCACGTATCTTTCTAGGACTACTTTAGCTCTCTGGACACAGTCTTCTATGCTGATGAGCCCCCTACCACCTTCTCTTCTCTTAACGTATAGTCTATCTGTATCATCTCTAGGGTGTAATGCTTTATGCATTGTCATAAGTTTCCTTGTTCGCCTATCCATTGATTGGAGCTCTTCCTTTGTCCACCCTAGGAATGGTCCTGTATACCTAACTACTGACAGATTTCTGCTGTTTGATTTGGTTTCTAACATTTTCCTTATCCTTCTAAGGTATTCTCTCTTCATTTTCTGCCTCATCTCTTCCCATTTTATCATGTCACATTCAAGGACGCCAAGGTATTCGTATCGGTCTTGTGTGGTCAATGCCCTAATCTTGCTGTTGTCTGGGAGTTCGATTCCTTCAGTCATTGTAAGCCTTCCTTTGTGCATCACTATGATTGCACATTTTTCTATTCCAAACTCCATTCTGATGTCCTCACTATATTCCTTTACTTCGTTGAACAGAGTCTCAAGCTCTCCCCTGTTTTTTGCGAACAATTTTATATCGTCCATGTACATTAGGTGGTTTACTTTTCCTTTTGTTTTAGCGAAACGGTATCCTTTGCTGTTCTTCAGGATTCTTTTGAGCGGTATCATTGCTAGAACAAATAATAGTGGGGACAACGAGTCTCCTTTGAAGATTCCCTTTTTTATCCCTACCTCTGTTAGTTTGTCCCCTGCGGCTGTCAGTTTTTCATCGAATTACCAATGAATTTAACCACCGGTTCGCTAATTTTGAACATTCTAAGGCATTTAAGTATCCAGCTATGTGGAACCATATCGTAGGCTTTTTTGTAATCTATTCATCCCATTGCGATATTCTTTCTCCTTTTCCTCACTTCTCTTAAGATCATCTGGTCTGTGTAGAGTAAATCGTTTGCCCCTTTGGTTCCTATCCCATACCCTTTCTGTTCTTCTGGTAATAGTCTCTTATTAGTTGTTGTTATCTTATCACTGTGACAAATCACATTTTCAATATCATTGACATTATTTTGAGTCCGTTCAGCAATGAGGGCATGGTATTGTGTTGAAGCTTAACGATTTTTATTGGCTTTTCTTCACAGAGAGGACTGGTCATAATATCTCAGCTTATATCATCGTTGAATCATTTTTTCATACGGTTACAAATATCTTAAATTCCTGAATCTGGTTCAGCTATTTCCTATCTTTCTTTTTCTTGTTGATCTTATAATCTGACAAAACTACAACGTGTGCAATATGATTGCTAGAATATACCAGTTAGAAATGATGTTGTTGTTTGCGTTCGGATCGGTACTATGATATTAAGTAATTCATTTTTAATTATTCAACTATTTGAGGTCTTTTTAAAGTCTCAACTCTTCTCAAGCTGTGATGTGATGATCAGACATCAAGTCTTAAAAGTTTGTTTGACCTAATTCTTATTTTTATGTCCTATTATGGGGCGGTAAATCAACCAATTGTGCCATTTCATTTGAGGGCAAAAAAAGAAAAGAAAAGAAAAGGAAACTAAACACATAATAAATGATAGAAAAAAATGAAGATTCGCATACAAATTCATGTTTTAATGCAAAATAATCACGTTGTCATCTAATGTTTTTGTTTTTTTACTGGGAATCCTTGTTCGACTTACTATTAACGTTTTGTCTGAGATATTTGAATGGAATCTTGGTAATATATTAGTACCAATAATATAACTAATATGATATGATTTTTCATTAATTATACTCATCTCTTGGTTTGTAGCACTTTTTCACAGGATTATGCAGGTGAAATTTGACCATACTGACCGACAATAATGGAACATCTAATGACTGGACACGATGAACATGTTTGGGATCCAAAAAATGTAGAAAACCTACACGGAGTGTTGCTTTCCACGTCTTTTTTTCAAACATATTCCCTCACCTTCGAACATGTGCTGTATTATAGATTTCTCGTCTCCAGTTTATTCTATTATAGGGCATGTTTCTCTTGTTTCTTTCATTTACTTATAGGTCAAAAATGTAACGATCAAATCGATCTACTCAGTATAACCCCAACAAAGAAAAAAGAAGCCATTGTTTTTCATATGTGCAGTTGTCCCTTCTATTTTACTTCCCTATCTTTATCGCTATCAAAAGGAAACATAGATTTCTGTAACGTAAGTTGTCAATAATTATCGCTGTTATCTAATGTTTCGGGTATCTTTTTCGTCTTTCACTTTAGGGAAATCGCAAACTCTGTTGTGCTCCTCATCTCCATTGAGACAATCACATATGTTATCTCTTGTTATATCAAGAATTATCTGAAAACTTCTAACGGGTACTATTACTAAATGCAATCATTTAACCATGTTGTACTCTACAATTTCGATCAGTGCATTCTCCAATGGAGTGTTATTCATTCATTGTACGCGTTTATATTTCCACAGCAAAAACAAGGATTGTTGGAGGAGTATCCATTCATTTTGAATGTCTACAGAACCAGTTGGACGTTCTTGCTATTACGCATCCACCAATGGAATAGAACCTTACAGCGTGTACAACAATAGAAATCTGTTTATCTAATCGGCAAGACGCATCATTCAGTGAACCTGTGTACTTTTATTTTACTGTTAACCCTTCGATACTGACACATCTTGTCCATTCTACGCTTCAAGCAGGGGTTTCGGCAAGATTTAGCATCACCTAAGTATGCCAGTCTCTCCCCTCATAGAGTTCTGAATTTTTCTTGTAGAAAAGTAGATTTCAGACCGTTGACAAGATTAGATGGGGCACATTCTGACAGCAGACAGCAACCACGAAAGAGAAGTTTCCAGACACTTTGAAGAGTGAAAGGGTTGCTTGGATAAATGTATGGGGTCATGAGCAGGGTAATTAAAGGAGAACTAAAGCGCAATTTACCTAATATCAATTGAGTGGATACTTTTCGGACAAACCTTAGAATTCATTATCAGACCTTTTAAAGCGCAATGTGTCCTGATGTAACATCTGTATACAGCTTGTTGTCTCGAGCTAATTCATCTGTAGTTCAGGTTAACGAAATTAATTAGAGTCCAGATGAAAAATGGAGTACACAATATATGACAAAAACTGTTGTCGGCTCATTAACGCTTGTAAAAAATGTCTTACACTGTTTCTACAACCTCTATACTGTTCTTCCTCATCCCAATATTCAAATGCCAGTTATTACATGGCTGTTAAGCTGGGCTAAAAGTTGCTCCAGACCACATTTGAGAAGCACCAAACAAAAATTGATTTAATTTCATGGGTAATGGTCTGCCTGGGGAACTTCTTACGCTACAGTAACGGCCTTTGTGTTTTCACCAGGAGTAAGACAATGCAACTCAAGTTCTCAATTGTGATGCAACTAGCGAGGATCAATTTCACTAATGACAATCTACGAAACTAGCTTGCTTACCGTAGTTTGGTAGCTTTAACCAAATTTTCAAATAAAGATTGAGAGGCATGATCGAATTTAAGCCTTAGTTTTTTCCCTTGTTCATAAGATGAAAGAGATTTTATAGCACAAGCGTGTTTGTAGCAGCCGTCTCCGAATATTTTCAAATTTTCTAGGTGTTGTTATGCAAATTATTTGAAGGCAGCGAAATGATTTTTCTCTGGCGGCGGTAATAAAATTACAAATATCTATCGGACAATGTTAACCTATTACAGAAATGAAGGAACTGCGGAAAACCAAGTGTATAACTGCATCCCTCTTTCCATTGTTCATTCTCAGTTGAACGGCATCTCTTGTGTATGCCTCATTGGGGTTCTAAGTGACCGACAGTATTAAAACATAGCATTCAGCCAATGTTATCGAAGGGAAAACTTCGTGCCAAACGCTGTAACACCAAACATTAACACATAGTACGAAGAAATACATATGTTACAAACATTTCTGTTTGTTTTCTGGAACTTGAATCATTTTATAACGATTGACGATCCCTTTTAATAAACAATATATATATCTTGATCGGTAAAACTCATTAAAAAAGGTATTATGTTGAGGTTGTCAAAATTGAATGTAATTTTTTTGCTCCTTGCTAGAGTTAGTTCCTTATACGGAGAACCACTAAACTGTATCGTGGTAGCGTTGCAATTGCGGGAAAACCAATAGACAGCGATACACTCAATTGAAAACGTGTCAGCATATATTGGATTGAAATGCTGTGAACTATGACGGTGGTTTTTACACCAATTCTCTACTGAAGCAGAATTTTATTTGTTCATTATAGTGAATGGGTATTCTTTCAAAAAATCTATATCGAAGATTAAAAAAATGATTAGTATTTTCTCAAATGAAAGTCAAAAATATCATATCCTAGATAGGAATATTTTTCATTTTATTTGGCTACATATCATATTGGGAATATTTTACACAACATATCAAAAAAGTATAATACAAGATCGACTGAAAAAAAAATGGTAAAAAGAGGAATATAATCTCCGGTTTTTTTTTTTAACAGTGCCGAGTACGAAATCATGTGATTCATCTCAGCCAATCAGTGACAAAGTATATGAGCATAGAAAGAGATGGGCGTAAGTGATGCAAATGGTAAAAAAAAGCAGATATACCTGAAGCTCTTGGGGGAAAAAAACACAAAGAATGCGTGTTCCTTAGTTAATACGTTGGACAGTTGCCTGAAATCGAATAATTTGGAAGAAATAATGCAAAGAAAGATTTTCAAAGGATTGTAGTTTTTTTGTGGTTTTTTAAACTTATTTATTACTTACCTGACTTCAAAAGACTAATAAAACGAACAAAGATTTGGCAGAACAACAGTTACCAGAGGCAGCATAAATGCCAAAGAAAATAACAATGCAATCAGGATCGGTTAAATGGGAAAAAGTAAAGCTGCAAAGAATAACTATTTTCATCATAAAGTAAAACACAAAGACGTGAAGATAAGTGTGAATAACTATACACGTAGAGTTGTGAATACTGCGAGGTAAATAAATATTCAAACCTCAACATAAATACTGTTCATCTAAAAATTGACTGTGTAAATTTAATAGCCACATCTATTTGAAATCTCCCATACAAGCGTCCAACGATACTAAAAATGTAATAACTTCAAATTGGAAAATGTAAAGAAATGAGTGTGCAAATTCAATAATATCAGTAGTTAAATGCATTCAAGTCCTTTGATTTTATAAATCAATATCTAAACGTGCATATTTTTTTTGGGGGGGGGGGCTAATACAGTATCTAGTATTCGTGATAGCTAGACATTTACTGACATCATGAGAGATATTGGACAACCCTCTTTTCTCACTCACACCGGTACTCCCTAGTTAGGGGTGTCCTTTTTTTCAATTTACTCCTTAATCATTGCCATGAATTTTAAATGAAATTCAGGTTCAAAATTGACTGGGACATTAAAAAACATGGGTACTTCGGCATTTTTTAGTGCCATGAACAGGGCCATTATCATGACGCAAACACAAACTATTTCCAATTTCAGTTAGAGGGAAAATGTTCTCCAAAACCATTCAGTACTAGGCCCTTCAAAATTTCCCCATGATCATTGACGAAAATCAACGTCAAATCTTGATATTTATACCACTATGTTCAACTGTTGGGACTTTGCCCTTCATTTTGTAAGCATCAGAACAGAGGCTGATGCCAATGTAAAGCGGAAAGATATTGCGAGTTACTTTTCACGTTGTTTCAGATGTATTACAATGTTTAAATAGAATTTGTTGTATGGTTAATAGGTTAACACCAACTTGTTATATGCGGTGTTTTTTTTCGGAAAGCTGGTAAAAATAATGATCAGAAGATTCAGAGCAAATGGGAAAGCGAACACGGACAAAGAATGACATTTTCTCAGGTATGATAGTGCCCAGTAGATGTGGAATTGTGGCGACGACTAGAACCGATCTAGGATATAGACACATTTGGGGAGAGTACAACTACTGTTGTTGAAAGGCTGCTGCTGCTGGTGTTGACGATGATGATAATGTTGATACATACATGCACCGTCATTCGAAATTTAAACCCACTTCACCAATTCTGTTTTCCTTTCTAATAATCGTTATGGTACCCTGCATCTCAACACATCTCCAACACACACACACACACACACACACACACACACACACACACACACACACACACATACACACACACACACACACACACACACACACACACACAGAATCTCTTGCTATGTCTATCTCTCCCTATTTCCACTCAAACATTCCCTTATACACACTCTCTAGCACATACTCATACGTAAGCACGCACACACTCATTCACAGCAATCATATATTTACATTTATAAATATAGGGATGGTTATTGTTTTTTCTTATTCCCTCCGTGCCTGTTCAAAATTAAAAACAAAATCACAAGCACATGTTGTTTCACACGTAGATTTTTTCGTAACACATGCGAAAATTCTTTGCATCATAAAAAATGCCCTATGTAAGTGATTCTGTCTGTTAGAGAAATGAAAAATGTATAAAAACGGCCCAACTCCCAGAACAGGTTTTAATGTAATTGATTCAGAACAAAATCCCATAAATAATTCGAAATGAGAAAAACATTCCCGTGCGCTTGTTTCATGAAAAAATGTTCCTGTGTTGCACTCAGCAAACAAAATAACGCTTCACACTTATCCTCCAGGAATTTTATAGATTGCCTCGGGTAACACAGAAAAAAAGTGTCCGCTTTCATTCCATCAGGCAAGTGAGTCTCATTGATTCAAGGCAGTTATCATAACTTTCCTGACCCCTGTCTAATAAGATACTTTCCAATTATGGGGGGAAACTGTTCCCACTGCCACAACACATTTTGCCATTTTTTCTATCACCTAGTGTGACATGCCAGTAATAAAACTTTTGATAGGTGAAACAGATGCATCTTTTTTTACTGGAAAGGTTTTTTCTCAGGCATGTTGATGACAAGCCTCTAGGCAGGTGGTGGCAATGTTCCAGCTGATATATATATATATATATATATATATATATATATATATATATATATATATATATATATATATATATATATATATATCGTGGTTGAAACAGTTATGTACAGAATCAATTAAACATCATACGTTTTGCTTTGGAATAATGGTAAGTCAAAGCTTTATTAATTCCGTGGAGAACTCCGTGGTAATTTGGTTAGATATTTTTTGGAAGTAATAGCAGCAGTTATGGGCATTTTAATGGTTGTGCTGGTCAAAAGAGGTAGACATTCTTGAGCATCGGTTTTCATGGACACTGAGGGAATGCATAGTAATCTAGCGTTGGACTATTTGCGTTCTTGATAAGTTGGGATTGAGGCTATATGTAGAGTTAATCAAGATATAGGAGTGAGGTTTAAAGGAGTCCACGTTACGTATAATCCGTTGGGGATTGTATGTTCTGTATCCTTGATGGTCATTGTAGATGAAATGTCGGATAGCTTTGAGTAATACAAATGAAACGAACCATACACTGGTGCCTATAAGTAGGGGTTCGAGTGTCTGCGTAGAGATCCCAACAGTATATATGCCCTGGGTATGGAGTGGCTTGGGTAAGTCTGTAACAATAATTATATGTAGGTGAGAATGCAATCTGTATATGTGGCGTCGTTGTGGGTATTACGAGTGCATGTATGTAAAGGGCTGTTTAAGCCTCGGAAGAAGTGAAGTCAAAGATAGTGAATTGACAAGTATAAAGTGATTTGGAGTAACAACACTCTGATGTTAAAGATCAGTGCAGTTAGTGTTATAGAGCATGTTGCTGGGTCCATTTAATGGGAGAATCTAATTTTGTTCATCCAAATATCTGGTAGTTCAAGAATTTTAGACGATTCCAGAGGTTTATATTAAACAAATCCTGCATATATATATATATATATATATGTGTGTGTGTGTGTGTATGTGTGTGTGTGAGTGTGTGAGTGTGTGTATGTGTATAGATATATATGCATTATTTATTTGAATGCACATTTGCTTATATATGAGTGCATATGACGTACATATGTGTATATGTATTTATATATTTATATTTATATAAATGTATGAATATATATCTAATTTTTGGGTGTTGCTCCTTCAATATATATACATATATGTCCAGAGTGCATCACCTTTCCAAAGAGCAACTCATAGAAATAAACTTAATAGTTCGATGTATGAGCTCAAATGAATTATTCAGCGTCATATCCTTTAATGCACATTTCAACTTCCGGCCTTTTAGTTTGCTCAGGTTAAATCAAATGAATAACATATTCTTATTTGCCACAAAATAATTTCGAACAATGTCAGTAGAGAATCAAGAAACTCAATTCCAGCAATGCCGCTCATGTAAAACCTTAATTTGTACTTTGGCTCAGTACATTGAGAAACGCATTGCAATAAATCCATTTTTTCAGTTTCCATTTCATATAATGCATCAATAAAGTGCATGAATTATATGCTTTTTTTCAATAAAGATCAAGACTCGTGCTTTGGCCACTAAGTTACGAGCAATAACATGAATTGCTTGTGTTTTGGACACGCTATATCATTGGACTGCTTTTGTTTGAATGGTACACGCTTTGTGCTTTGAGCTTCTCCTTGTGTTATTAATGTTTCTTAACGCTGGTGCTAAATCGTCTGGCTCTAATAATATTTGCATTCCATTTTTCCCTTGGAAGCAATGTCAGTTCTTCCTTTGAATTCTGAAGACGTGCTAGAGTGCAAGAACTACGCATTTATTTATTTTACGCAGTATTGGAGAACTGCAGAGGTTGTGCTTGAATGTCAAACTTTACGAACTCTTGGGTCATGTGCAAAAATCGCATTGGAAACATTTCTGTACGAGGCAGAGTATTGTTTACAGTCTGTTGTGGGGAGGGAAAAAAGAAGAAAATATCATTTTTTTACAGAAATATCTACGCTTCCTTTATAGTTGTTTGGTATGAAATTACTAAATCCAAGTAAATTAGTTAGTGTGAACAAACAATGGCTGACATTTGAAAAATGAGTAAAATATGTCTCTTTTACTTCTATGCTGTGAGATAGCAATCGGAGCAAGTAACAGTTGTAACCGTTGTTTCATGTAGAAAAAATAAACAAACGAGAGATGACGTCTGCTCTCTTCTGGCATTTTTATCAAACCTATTTCACAGACAACTGGTATCATAGATATTTCCTAACAATTTGCTCAGAAAGAACGATAACATTGGTTGATCATCTACGTTTTGTGATTGATATCTACAAACACTGTAGTTTCTCTATCAGATTCTGAAAAGACTCGGGGCTCTTCCAGCTCCTAAGACGAATCAAACGACACTGGCTCACCCAAGTTTCTGGCAGCTTGCCTCGAAATGATCTTCCAAATTTAAGACTGGACAAATAAACAAAACAGAATCGGGGTTCTCAAACATTATATATCAGCATGGCTTTCGTCCTGTAAGGCCATGTTTTCTTACCGCTTATGAATTTTACATAGTAAAAATGTATGGGTATCACGAAATGTCACGTTTTAAAAATGTACGAGGCTGATTCTTTCTGACGATTTACTCAATCCAAGTGAGACTCTAAGGGAACTCATTTGGATATTATTCTCAATCGACTAGTATCAAATTTGTTTCTGGTTATACTCATTGAAAATTAAAATATAATGAAGAAATATGCAAAAAATACGACGTATGGTCAACGGAGAGAAATGACAGTCATATAACCTTCTTTTCTGTTTTTTTTATTGCTTAATGAAAGAATTTTAATTTTTCCACTAGATAAATCTTCAATTTGCCAGTTTATAGAATGCGTCCTCAATGAAAGTATGTTTGAAACCCTCATCATTGTATTACGACCTAAAACATATACCCCAAAACGATAGTTATCGGCGTTCCATAAAACCAATGTGATAGATGCAGTATAAAAAATGGAAATAATGTGCAGTGTTCATCATATAAGCTTGCTGATAACTTGATTACAATACGATAACATGAACATAGATAAGTTGATAAAATCACTGCTTTTGATTCATTGCAACTGTGACGATAAGATCACCTCCTGTTCAATGTGATTATTTTCGGATATACCTTTTGTTTCGAAATATAAATGATCATAAATCAACTCATAAAAAATTGTCAAAATATGAAGCTGTAGGTGGACAAATTTTTTAGGCTTTTGCCATCTAAGTTATGCAATGTTCGCAAAAATTTACTAGTATTTGAGGCTAGGAAGTTTTGAATACTCACGGAATTAAGACTTACTTGTTCATGTTTCGTAATTATGTTCACATAAAATTCTATATCATATATATTTTATACTAGAAATAACTTTATCTCCAAAGCTCTCGACCAAAAATATTTCACCTATCTCGAACATTTTCTTTCATTCGACTAGACATCAGAAAGCAATTAAGTACCAAATGATGAAAAAATCATTTATTTGAGTTGTTGAAACTAAACAGTTCGAAGAATAACAAAAATAAGTAAAGAAGTTAGTAAAGATTAACGGATTACAAACGATAATGCATGCTTTTTTATTAGACAATATATGTAAATTCATGTTCAATTGATAAAATGAATATCAGTAAAAATGTTCGATTTTCGGAAATAAAGGGTTTTCAAATAAAACTGTATTTAGATATATCAGATATTTTCTATTGGCCACCAACATTTGCTTGCAAAGATATCAAAAGCAACCGAATTTTAGAATCGCATGCATTTTGGAGACTTTCAGTAAATGGATGCTGCGTAACCTTAAAAAAACGATGACTGCCAACGATCCGAAAAAAAAAAGAAGAGAATACAACCAATGCAGCCTTCCAATAGTCACTCACGGAGCTAAAACATGGAAGGTATCCAGACCTGCAAACTGAGAACCATGCAACGGGCACACGAGAGAATAATGCTCAACTTCACATTAAGCGATCATCAGACAGCACAGTCTTTTCAGGGAGAAAACAGGAGTCTGAGACATCATTGAATCTATGAGAAAAATTAAATGGTAGTGGGCAGGTTATGTTGCAAGAATAGCAGGCAACTGATGGTCAAACGACTCACAACATACATCCCCAGAGATCACATGCGAAACTGACACCAACAGAATACAAGGTGGAGAGATGAGCTACACAAATTAGGAAAATATTGGCTCCACAACGCCCACGATAGAGAATTTTGCAGATCATGGGTAAAGTCAATTTCCAACAACGATCGATAAAAGACTGATGATGATGATGATGATGACGACGACGTAAATTATTTAATATTCTGAATATCTCAACCAAGGTTTCTGGAAAAGAGAGACTGGGGCTAGCCACTGTTTTCCATGTTAATCATCATCATCATCATCATCATCATCATCATCATCATCATCATCATCATCATCATTATCATCAGTCTTTTAACGTCCGTCGTTAGACATAGACCTTCCCCAGGATTTGCCACACTTCTCTATCATGGGCGTCACGGAGCCAGTACTTCCTGAACTTGTCTAGCTCGTCTCTCCATCTAATATTCTGCCGGCCACGGTTGCACATGAGATCTCGGGGGATTCAGTGTCAAAACTGTCCATAGAAAACTGAAATTTGAAGTTGAGCTGGAGGATTAACTTAATTTACCCACACACTCAAGAAACATAAAATCAACCATTTAACTTGATAACACGTATTTTTTGAGAGGATAAAAAACTTTTCTTTTTCATTTTTTTCAGCTTATAATTTCATTGATATCGAGAAGAGAATATGAATCATCATACAACTTGACGTTGTGTATATGTTGACAAACACAGATGCTTTTAATTCCTATATAATATCCCAGCACAGTGATCATTAAATACATAACACTGCTACAGTACTTATTTATTAAGTGTAACAATGTTTCGATAGAAGAATGGGGTGCCCAGGGGAGATTGAACTGAACAATAATTATGTGTGAGACCAGATTAAAAGATATTAGAATATGACAAGGTGTCTCTTACTCTATTGCTGTAAGCTTAGAGTATGAGTGCAATTTATATACCAGGTTGTGTATCATGAGGCTAGCAATTTATTGCACGTGTTGTATATCATTAGTCTTGCAAAACAGAATATTATTTAAGACTAATCTGTTTTGAAATATATAAGTTATTACCGAACTGTACTTTTACAATGTTTAGAGTTGCTATGCAAGAAGAAAATGAGCTCAGGTGACGTGAATTAGACATTTATTTTTTCTCATATAATTTCCGATTTTGCAAATTGATAGAAATTTGTTTACATTCCGTCTGCTTATAATTCAAAGTCTTACAAAGTTTTCTTTTCCATAAAACATTCATTGAGAAGCATTTCTTATATATATATATATATATATATATATATATATATATATATATATATATATATATATATATATATATATATATATATATATATTGTATAAATATTACCGCAGCTGAAAGATATCCATTTCATACGCCTTATTGTCAATTAGTCATTAAAATAATTGCATGTGTGCATACGCATACGAATCCATACACAAACGCACGAATGCAGACGGACAGACGAACAAATAACTTTATATATTACTAATGTCTCATGTACATAGGGCCAAATCCAGTAACTTTTTATATGAGTTACTGTTTAATCATATTTCCGAACTTTAGGAGATTTATGGCAAATACAATTTTGGGCATGTACGGTGTATCAATATTTCTTATTGATATTCAGTGGCGATATTGAAATAGATGCAATGTATTTTTTTAATTTGATACTCGGTTGAGAAATACAAGAAATATTATTTAAAGGACTACCCCAGGGCTTTTCATATAAATAAATCCAGTAAGTCAGATAGTCTGATGTTAGATAATTTTTTATTCTGTACACAATGAATATATATATATATTCATAGATTTAGAAGACAGCATGTAAATATTGAAGCAAATGTGCATGTTTGTGTGTATGTGTGCATGTGTGTGTGTGTGTATGTGTGAACACAGACACACACACACACATACGCATATGAAAATTGCTTTATTAGTTTTCAACGCTAGTACTTGCAATGCTTTACCATCTTAAATGTATGTAAAATACATAACGTAGGCAAACCAGTAATACAGATACGCACATACGGAGACACACACACACACACACACACACACACACACACACACACACACACATCTAAATGCATACATGTATTTTTCTCATATATTACACTTACCCAAATATCCAATATTTACCATTGCATTAGAAGTATACCTTTGCAAATGTACACAGAGACTTTACAAAGTCTATTGCTCATAGTAGTAGGTATAAAATGTCTGGCTTAAATCTGGTTAACCTGTAGTGTTTAGGTTTTGCAGTGATCAAGTTGGCAGTTTCACTATAATATAAAATATACATTTATAAATCTATGTTACTCCCCTGCCCCTCTCTTATTCTCTCTCTTTCTTTCTTTCTCTTTCTCTCTCCATATATATATATATATATATATATATATATATACGTATATATGTGTGTGTGTGTGTGTGTGTGCATATATATATGTATATATATATATATATATATATATATATATATATATATATATATATATATATATATGAACAATACATTGAGAAAACAATGTAATGTGATACAACGCAATATTGGATGAATGATGGGTTTATTTCTTAGCATAGTCGATACGTTGAACATTGAGAGTTAAAGTAGATCTTTAAACATCATGGAATGAAGGATTTGCAACTCAAACACGATTATATTTCTGTCCCATGTGGGTTTTTTCTGGAGAATGATCAGATTTATTTTATATCACTATTTGGGACGTTTTCTCTACTTCTTTTTTTTTAAAAGTTCCATACCTGGGAAGAATGTACTCCCAGCCATGCCCCCACAAAAATGTCTTAAATAGGGATAAAAAATAAATGGAATCATTCACGTAAAGGATCAAATCAGGGAAAAAGCACACGCACACACACACACACACACACATATATATCATTATAATTAACGCTCTTTTTTGGGGGGTCGAGCACTGTTAAGTTGGACGCTCGATTATTACAGCTACATGCAGTGCTCATCCAACTCTAAAATAGAGCATTTTAGTAGTTGGGGAAACATGTGTTAGTAAATGTAGATACTTAGTTTGGTCTTACTGACCGTCCAGTTCTGCCTAGGGTAGGGGTAAAATGTCTGCCCCAGCCTTTGAAGTGAAATTTTCGATCTTACCTCGAGGTACTGGATGTTGGATAGTCTATAGCCATACAGAAGAGTTGTGATACAGCTGTCTGTGGATGACACAAATACTGATTATATATATATATATATATATATATATATATATATATATATATATATATATATATATATATATATATAGTCATTCATTATAAGTGTACTGCTGGACAAAATCTCTCCCTGGCCAATGCCTGCAATTGTTCTAACATCTGCCTCGTTTTGTCAGCTAACCTTTTATCTCTGGTCTTATCCTACATTTACTGTCCTGTGAGCATCAATTTGGTAGCTCCTTGCTCCATTGGTTGCGAAGTGTCCAGCCCCTCTTGTTTTTGGTTTCCTGGTCATGTGTATTATATATTTTTCACATTAGTCCTCTCTATGATCGATGTTGATTCGTTTCTATTAGTTAGAGTAATACTTTCAATTACTCTTTCCGTGGCTCTCGGTGCGATTTCTGAGTTGGTTCATTTTGTTGATTTCCATGTTTTACGTCTGTACCACATAGTTGTCATTAAAAGTACATTTCACACTCTAACCCCATAGCTGAAATACTCTTCAATACGTCCTTTTTCATGCAAACTGCTGCTTAGCATATCGTTAAATATCGTTCTGTTTCGTTTTCCTGGTCTTTCTTGTAGTCAGTTATCTGTCCTAGCTAAATCTATTCGTTGACCCCTTCTAGAATCTTGTCCATTCTTTTTTTATTGATCTTTTCGGCACCTAAACATCTTCTTTGACTTTGTTATTTTTTCCCCCTTTTAGATTGGACAACATGATGAGTAATCTATCCGATGCTTCTGACATCAAGAAAACGTTAATCCTGAATCACAAACTGCTTAAATATACTCCATCCAAAAATCTTCTAATTACTTTTCAGTTCCTTTTTTTGAGCAATGTATTCAAGTCTCTCTGTCATTGATGTTGACGATATTGTATCTCTTTGGATCTTTTGCATGTTTACGCAGTTGAATTATCACGGTACCATTTGTGTATTTGTTTTAATGACTCGTAGGTAATTCTTGTAAGCATCTTGTTATTGCGATGAGTTGAAGACTGTCGTATGTTTTACCGAGTCAAAATTGATCAATGTATTCTATAACTTTTCTGAATAGTTCATATAAATTTGGTAATAGTGCAATACAGCGGTATTTGTAGGGGTCATGATTATCCTTTTACTTATGGGTTTCGATATCCTAGACAGAAGTTTTGATACTCTTGTCTTTCTCTTATGCACTCTACGAATTATTTTTACTACTGTTAAGTAAAAGATTCTCTATTCATCTTTTAGAAAGTATGTTGTTATAATATCCTCACCAGGGGCTTTTCAAAGTTTCATATTTTGAAGTGCAAACGTCCCTCCGTCTTTTGTTATATTTGGGATATCACTAGTATCTTGTCAGTTCGTGGTGCTGCTGTTTTTGGAGCATACCACAGTTCATGTAATTCCCAATTTATTCTTCATAGTTTGTCTCGAACTTTGATAAATTTGCCAATTCTGTCCTTTTTATGCAAACACCAGTTGTTTGCCAGGTTTATCGGCAACTTGGGCATGTTTTGAACAATTTTTTCCTGATAGCCTTTATTAATATCTTTTTTCCTTCTTTTTATTCGTTATCATTCGTTTGTTTATTACTTTGATGAATTCTGCTTTTTGGGTTTTGTCTACAAAATTTTCATCCCCATATTTCTTCTCTTTGATTAATTTTGATGTAATTTTTTAGTATTTCACCGTGATATTATTCAAGTGTTTTTGAGTACATATATATATATATATATATATATATATATATATATATATATATATATATATATATATATATATATATATATGCGTGTGTGTGTGTGTCTTTTTCAGGAACCATCCTTTCAAAATCAAAAATCCACCCGTGATCAATAAATGTTCGATACCATTGTCTTAACTCAACGGTCGGTCAGACCTTTGATTCCCCCCATTGTGAAACAACTTGTTCAGAAACGTCTTTGATATTCTTGCTTCCCTGTCATAAAGGGGACATATATACTTTCTCATAAAAGTTTGATCAAAGATTATTATTCTGCTTGCTAATCTCTGGTACATCCAATCGCAATTCCCGCTGGAGTTATTAATCATTTATACGAGAGCAACGTTTATTTTGTGCCAATGTCTGTATAAGTTCCTTTTCCAGGAGCACTTTATGTATTATTCAATTAAACGATATGAGAGTCTATATTTTAAGATTGAACTGCCACTTTGAAGGCGAATTCGGCAGCTTTGAAGAAAGTAATACGATTACAAATTCAAAAGATAATGATCAGACCAACAAAGATTGGCTAGGACTAAATCTAAATCCAGAATTTTGAAAAGTTTTCAGAAGTATATGTTCAATAGTAGGAAAATAAAAATTGTTTTGAAGTGAGAAGTGTTGGAAAAGAGTGCGGGTTCGGTCAATTGAGTTTGAATTCTGGCTGATGCAGCTTATGTTCACTTATATCGAATACCGTTGAGGAAAATAGGAATCCATTCCTGGGAATGCCGCACTTGTGGCCAAAAAATAATGACTTTGTAAGGACTTCAGTTACTGTAGATGCAGCAATAATCGTAAAATGTCGTTGCAATAATTGGCAACATCATCGGCAGAATTATGAATGAAATTTGTGTGTAAATTTATTGTTCAATACTTTTTAAAAAAAATCTATAATACTTTCCGTCACAATTCACTTCTGTGACACCCCAATTGGTCAAAAACTGACACATCACGAAAAAATCTCTAGAGAAGAAGGAAATGAGTAAAGCATACGATACTCAGATGCTACTACGTAGGTGCCTGCGTCTTGACAAAAATGAAAGATAATCCGATGAAATTGAGGAGATATCTTCTGGAAACACATCAAAGTTTTTTAAAAATTGATTCGATAACAACCAAAATATGCTTTCACAATCTCAGCCTTTTTTTTACACGATTATAATTCTGATACGTATCATTTATGAAAAATGAACGTAGATGATTTGTTTCGTAACGGATTTTTTTCACTCCTACTTATTAAGAATAATAATTGTAGGTAGAGGGTTGAAGGAAACTGGGTGAAAATGAAGTTACTTAGTTTTATGAGGGTTAGTGAGAGGAAAAGTTAGATAGTTTAGTGAGGGAATGTATATTATTGCATCTGGAAAAAATCAATATTGTGTGACATTTAAGTATTATTATATCCGGCAGAGAAGTTCAAAAAGGTTAAAAGAGAGAATTAGGAGATTAAACCATAGTCTGACAGGAGCGTGAGGTATTTTTTTTCTTTTTGGCTAACATTAATGGGATTTCTATGGGTCAAGCGTGGAATATCGGTCATGAAGTGCTGGGTTTAGGGCGTAAACATCGGCTCCAGTTTACCTATAAAGTCTCCGTAGCCGGATGGTCAAAAGCGGTCAGGTGTATACAGGACCCCATCTAGCAATAGGATCTGGTTTTGATTTTCACGATTGACTTGCTCTTTATTTTCTAATTGCACCATTCAAACATTGCTGGATGATTGCAATCTGATTCAAAGTTGTGATAAAAAGAATCTTAATGTTAAGGTATAAGCGAGGCATAATTGATTATGATGAAAAAATTATTTTTACATCGTCCTTGTATCTTTTCTAAAGATGATATCTGATAAATCACTGTTTGAGAGGCAGCAGACATAAGATTGTAATCACAACATTGTATAAAGCAGATTATTGATGTGAGCCTATTGTATAAAAGATCGTCCCAAAGAGTTAGGCAGAGTTAGGAGTGAAATGGCTCAGTTAAAATCTGTTAGTCACTTGCTGGCTAGATGAGGTGATTTGCTGAACACTTGTGTAAGGGAACACACTTGGGAGGCATTTGATCAACTTTACCAGATGTATTTTCAAATAATAATATCCAGACAATAATAGGAAGATATATAACGGTAACAGTAAAGAAAGAGACATCAGTATTGATTTGCAAAGGACCAAAAAGGGACAGATGAACTGTTATAACAGGCTATTCTTTCGAACTATTATTGCTGTAGTGAAATTTGACGTCCAAAATCTATCTTTTTAGCTGCAGTACGTTGAACATACGAAATCACTTTAAATCTCTTGCTGAAAACCAATGGTTAGACATTTTGTCAATTAGAATTCTACAACTTTAATAAGCCCCATTCTTACTGTTTGTGTGATTTTTGTTGTCTAATGGGGTACTAAGTTAATCGTTTTAATTATGTGAACGCTTTAGTGTGGACCAAAATGAGCACAGTAGACCTTTCGTAAGAGCAAAAAGCAGAAACAGATAAGAAGGCGATAAAATATTATGAGAGCAATAAAGAAAGAGATCTTACCCATGATTTGCCGAGGAGAGATGAAAGATGAGATTTTGGAAGAGAGGGAAACACAAGGGTAAGAATAGAATTGGGATGAAGAAAAGGAGAAGAGGGAGAGACAGAAGAAAAGAATGGTTTACAGAGCCATGATATTAATGGAAATGTGAAAGAAATCGGAAATATATTACGGCTTTGTAATAAAGGATGGGAATAGTTATGATGAAACAATTGTGATTGCAAAGAGGAGAAAAAATAAAACTGAACCGAAGCATCGTAAACTTAATGTACTGGAAATCAGAAGGCAATCGCTTTATTAATGTCCCCAAACACGGGAAACACAAAAGGAAAGTTACTTTTCTCTGCATATTCCTGTGTGTCTGTCTACCACATTCTCTAGCTTTGATCAGAGACACCGCATCTTCCTCGAAAGCCTTTGTCAATACTAAAGAATTTATATGAGCAAATAGAAGATTTTATCTGTTAATATGAGTATCACCACTAGGATAAAGTATAATTTCTCAAATTTCGTTGAAGCCAATGAGTTATTTGCAAGCATATCCGGAATTATTTCCTCGAAAGGAAAATGTTTGAATTGTTGCTTTACTGACTAAACAATCAAAATGTGTGATTTGTTTGAAGAATATCCAGCCTCGAATTATTAACAAAAATATATCCTACTTAGAACAATGACAACTCAGTCCCTTTCAAAATGCTCTACTTCAAAGTAATCCGATATCCAATGATTCGAAAAATGAGGGCCAACATTCCTGAAAGTTTATGTAAGGAAATATACAAATATAGAATATAATTAGTGAATATAAAACGGGATAAGATATTTTTATCATCCACGTATTATTTTGCTATCTACAATAAGATAGAAAACGAGCCAAATATTTGACGGATTAGATGCAATTGACTACACAATACAATCCGGTCTGATGTTCACTGAAAACTGTGTTGATGTATCTTAAAGTCAATATTAAGTCAATAAAAGTAATGCATAACGAGGAAACAATTGAATTTAGATATGTTACGTGGTGGTTATTTTGATCGAAAAAAAAAAAAAATTCCCAAATCTTCTGGCACTTCATCGACTAAATTCATGGGAAACAGTGTTACTGTTTTGTTTTCCCCCTGAAATTCAAAAAGAATTGTGCCTTATCGATTAGAAATAAATTTACGAAGCTAATAAAACTTCCTAATCGAAAGATGCGTTCAACTACTGTGATGAAAAAAGAGTTGCAGTTGGTTATTTATGAACTTAAATTAAAATAATGTCCAGGTCGATATTTTTACAACCGCATTGCATTGTTGAACATCTCAAATCGATATTCAAGGCATGAATTCAGATTTTACAAGAATCGAAACAAGAATAAAAATCACAGTCGTTTCTCAAATTAGGAATTTTTTTTTTTTGGCATGTTCCTTCCGTCAGTAATGGCTTACTTTTCTATCGGGATCGAATATCAGTTCTCTAAATGATTAACACGTTGTTTTAGGATAAATCCTCTCCCAAGGGGTGATATACTGACATGAGGCGATACATTATTGGCCTCAGGCCCTCAGAGATTTTGATCTATAATTAACCACTCAATAAAGATTCTTTTTTTCTACTCCACTCTTATAGAGTAAATAAAAAAAAATAATGCACGTCTTTGTATAAATACTCCCTAAACCTTGGGGAATGAACACTTTACTGATATTTTTAGTAATTATGGGGGTCATTGAAAACAACATGCTATTCGATTTTTCTCGTTTTTTTTGTTGTTTTTTTTTCATTCTTTAAATTTTTTGAAATACTTTTTCTTGATGCTAAACCGCAAATACATTTCTCAGCTAGGAGTTAAAATCTTTTAAAAACGTCTTGCAAATTAGGCTACGATAATAATTGTTTTATCATCCTAGTTAGTTGCCCGGGGGGGGGGGGTAGAGACGGCAATTGTGTTACAGCTTGTCTATTTTTCCGATTATTTCTACCCAGCAATTTATGATGATTTATTTCTGGCTTGCTAGACTGATTGTTTCAGCATTAAACTCCATTTAACTATACATTTAAAGAAAATGTCCCTCACTGAGTTTGTTCCCAAACCTTAACGGTGTTACACGAGGGATTAAATTTCGACGATTTGGATTCAAAGTTGTCCGTCTCCAAGACTTTTTGTTTACCTGCTATATGCCCATCGCTGGGGCACGCAGATTCATGTATTTCTCAAAACTTCAGTTAATTGAAACTGTCTAAGACGAAGTATGATTCATTCCCCTGCACAGCTAACCGCAGGCCACTCGCATCCTTAGATCAGACGCTCTTAAGATTAAAAGCCATGAACTCACGAACCCCTTAGAAACTATGATACTGCTATTTGTCCGAACACAAGAACCAATGAATCACAAAATAATGGTGGACAATGTAGGAAGGCTCTAAACAAAACTCAGAGTGGATTCTATGTGTATATCAGAATCATGTCACATTTACCATGATAACTATGTGAGTGAAAGGTTGGAATAGGAAGAAAAGATTACTTCATCGTTCGTGCTTGGAAAAACTCCTTTTGTCTCTACTCAATGCACTAATTGTCCTTCGGTGTCCAACTGGCATAGAAAATCTATTAGTTTCTATTACTTATATTGACGTGGTACACAAATGCATGTACTCTGATGTTCCGGAAACACGGCCTCCGAAGCTGGGTAATCATGTAACCAATGTACATTTCCTTTGAAGCGATCTTGAACTAAATGCTTATTTGCCTGACCCATGTATCTTTCTCAGTCATGTAATCCTATTAGTTTATGTGAACAGTCATTCATTTACTTGCTACCATGTCCTCTTTATGGCGCCTGCTGTGAAAGATTTGGTATGGCACCTGCCCTAGAGATATGTAGGTTAGTCATGTTTTTGATGGCAACTAAAGCTCATTTTTTCTATAATATCCCATCTGTATAATGTGCTCAATTCTGTAGACTGGCGGTCTGAATTAAATTACAATAAAGATAAACCAAATCATTCAATATAAAGGGAAGTACTAAAAAAGAAAGATATAATAATGGTCGGTGACATTTTATCTATTAAAGAATCAACATAATGTGACTACTCTTACAACTAGAGCACCTAAAAACGCAATTGCATAAACGATTGAGGGAAGATGAGAGATGAATTTGAACCTTATGTTTGATATTCTGCAAGCCTCAAGAGCTGCATTTGCCCAGGCGGAGACGGCAATACATAGACATCCTTTTGTAGCCAAAAAACACTCAATTTTGTTTCTTGTCCATTGCTTATTCTGTATTCAATTTTTCTAATCTGTGATGTTTATTCACTGCCATAGACTAACCGTCTGAGTGAAATAATAAAAAGTGGAAGAAAGACCTGTTCACTAGAAGTTTTATAGGCACTTCCGAGAGAGTGATAGTTGCAGAACTAGTATGCAAGACTTACAGTTATGAATTCAATGATTAATGCCTATTTTCAAGTCTGTTGTCTGATATCTAATGTTAGCTTGAAAATGTCTTATGATGGCCTCCTGGAGAGCATATATTTAACACAGGAATCACTAAGACAGGTTCAAGTGCTTCGATTCCTCTGTCGATATCCGACTATTAGTGCCCCGGGTAGAATAAATAATTTGACGTCTGCAGCAAAGAATATACTTTCAGTGATTCACAATTTGAGATTGTATCTATATGTTAATTTCTCTGTTTGCATCATTTCATTTCGTCCTACACGAATACATTGAAAGAAATCAAAATAATGATTTATTTTTTAAATTTTTTCAACAATCGTCATCAGCAGCAACCATTTAGTGTTTGACATAGACTTTCCCTGATATTCACCATACCTATCTATCATGGGCGTCACGAAACCAATACGTGAGTAACTTGTCTAGCATGTCCTGGAATTCTATTCAGTTTTACATGTGATCCCTGGGGACCATGTTGCGAGCCATTATGTCCTAATGCTATCTGACGTTCTTGCAACATGGCTAACCCATTGACAATTGTGATTTTTAATGGATTCCATGATAACTCGGATCCTGCACGATTCTCTCTTTCGCAATTTGTATGATTTTCAGTGTTGAGGTCAGTTCCTTGGCTACCTTGCATGTTTCACCTCAATAGGTGAGCAGGACCAACAGCAGCAGGATTTTAGTGTCTGTCATAGGACATGCTCCTTCCACAGGATCTGCCAGACCTCTCCATCATAGACGTAGCGGAGCTTATATTTTCTGAACTTGTCTAGTTCGTCATGCAATCATATATTTTAAGTATGATCCAGGGGGTCCCACTCATTCTTAGAGATTCATCTTGCTCAACAGAAAGCTTGCCATCCTAGTGTGAATCTCCGCTTGATTTCTTCTTTCAGGGTTTTCACAGAGATTTCTTTCTCTATGTATATGTAGTGTTCTTCTCCCTTCATGTCTGATTCCAATTTGGATTTTTGTGTCTTTGTTTCCCAACATGTTTGTTGTACATGAAATTTATTTTCTGAAGTTGAAGTGGAAACCAACAATTAGTTTATCCCAAATACTTCATTTAAAATGAATTAACATTATCATAAAATACTACTATTATGCATGTATACTTTTATCATAATCAATTTCATGTTTTTTTTTTAATAATATCAAGTCGTTCTGAACAGTGGATTAGATAACAATGAAACATAACAGCAAATGTACATTCATTTCAATGAATGCAAGTTCTCATAATCTTTTTGTCATTCCCTTGATGTTGTCAGTTGTGTATTTTTATATGAAATATTCTCTCCAAAGTTGATAAAAATAAGCAAACCCCTCTGAAGGAAAATCTGAAAAAATATTTTGGCAATTTTTGTAGAATTGAAAATTCCTCTATCAATTAGGAATGTCACGTATCTAAACACGTGATATGCTAGCCTGTACACACTCAAAATCCTCCCAAAAGTCCAATTTCGATTTTTCTATGCGTCCAAATAAGAGAAATCGTGAAATACATGAATGGATATTTTATGTGGTTAACGAAGCTTGTGAGTTCTCGGTATTCAGTAACATGGATGCAGATGTAATGGGAATTACCTGGGATAAAAGAATTCGGAATCACTGGAGAGGATGATTAAAACAGGGGCAAAGAGAGAAAAATCTTGGCAAATGAGTAAATGCAACGGGAGTGTTGAAAAAGGAAGAACGAAAAGTGAGGACCGGAAGTTCTTTAGGGCACAATGCATGATTACGAATCGAATTGATGGAAGATCAACGACGTTGTGCCGTGAACGTAAACGATTGGATCAGAAGATATATGCGAATTATAAGAAAGGAAAATACTTGTTTGTGGCCAAAGGTTGGATATGGAAGAAGACTTTGCTTGGATTTTTCATTCTTTAGACTTTTCTTTCTCTGCTATTTCTATCTTTCTCTCTTCTCTTTGGACACTTTTGAATTGTACATTTCTTTCCTTTGTTCTATCCCTCTTCATTTTGTCCTTTGATATCAGTGTACTTCCTTGGTTCCTCTCTTATAGTCTTTATTTTCTTCTTTCATTCGGTCCATACTTGTTTCTCTCTCTCTTGATCATTTTTTTTTCATTTTGTCTGACGTCTTCTTCCTTTATTTCTTATTTCTTCGAGTTTTTTTCCTTTTCCGCTCTGGTTCTGTTCTTGCTTTTCTCTTACCCATTTAAAAATAATGTTTTGTATGTTTCTCTCTTTTTTGTTTAGGCCTTTCCTCATTCATGTTTCACTATATTTTTATCTTTCTATCATTCAGATCCAACGAAAAACCAAGGAAGAAAAAACCCTTTTTTCCTTGTTTGTTTCATTTCAATTCCACTTTCAGCATTTCTGTTTTTCGTTCAAAATTTCTCTCTATTTCTATCGCTCGTCATTGATTCAACTTTCTTTTCTCTTTACTCTCTCTTTTTTCATCATTTCTCCACTATTTCCCTTTCTTTCTGCTTCTTTTTTTACCCGGCGTAACATATGCTTATCCCATTCTATTTCTCTCAATTATAATTTCAGAAACAATAATTAGCTTCAACTGCACGCATTGCACTGTATAAGCAAATAAATATATGCATAAGTGTGTAGGACTTACTTTGAACGTTACTTGTGGTTTTTCCTACACAATAAATGGATTCACATGCACTTAGATTGTGGATAGGTTTCAAGCGTCAGATAGAATACTCACATATAAAGATATAATTTATTTTCTTTATCATGACAAACTTTTGATGAACTTTGTCAGTTTAAATTAGTGAGTAACCCTCTAAGCAGATTCAACAATGTGCATTGGGTACTAAAGTATTGAAAAAAAACGCATCTAACTTGTAGAGGAATCTCTCTGAAAAAACGTAAAAAATTGCAATTGAACTTCTTAAGACCACACTATTTCCTACTAGCTGTTCAGTCAGTTTTGTATCTATATAGCTGAACAAAGCATTCAGGCAGTTAGACTTAAATTCACTGCTACGCCAACATCAATCATGCCACAGTTGGAAACAAATAAACTAACATAATCGGGATAAACTCATTATGCTAGCCAGTATGCACTTATCGATCGGTATAATATGCAACAATATATTGTCCCTGTACGATAATTTCTTTGACGGAAAACTTATTAGCCTAGTAATGGGATTCGGCAAAACTAGGCAGAATCATTTTTGCACTACTTATTTTCCGTTTCCGAATGATGCAAATGCGTAAAACAAAGGATGTTAGCACTCAGTCCCTTTGCCAGTCAGATGGTTCATGGTTCGTGGGCAGCTGCCGACTTCGTTGAATGTTTGAAAATATAATGATGAGTGAGTGGATAAGCATGCTCTTATTCACTCAGAAATGATGAATATATTTACCATTACAGGTTTCAGATATGGACAACTATATCAACACTCTCTCCCCTCTCTCTCTTTGTCTGACATTCATTATCCGTCTTTCTTTATATACATACATACATACATATATATATATATATATACATATATATATATGTCACACTCTGTCTTTATACGTTTACATGGATAAATACATTAGGAAATACACACAAACACACACACACACATATATATATATATGTACATACATACACACGCTGTAACTGTCCGTAAATCTCTCTTATATATGAGTGTGTGTGTGTATGAGTATATATGTTTACTTGTCTCTCTCTCTCTCTATATGTATATCTAGATGTGTGTGTGTATGTGTGTTAGTGTGTGTGTGTGTGCATGGGTGTAAATAGAAAGTTTGGTACATCAGTTTAATGTTGATTGCGCAATCGTCAAACTGTCTACGACTCATGTAAAAGTGTTCCCTTTATATCCAAATATGAGGAGCAACTTCTGCGCGTCCCTGTATATGTTTGAGAAAGGGTGTGTGTAAGTGTATGTATACGTGAGTGTGTGTAGAGTGAGTGCTTCCTCTTAATGGTGGGATTCCTGTGCATCCCTTCGATTCTATTTGAGTGGCTTGTATGCATTCCTTTCTTGAAAGAGCAGTGTAGATTATCATTCTTGAAACAGCCTCAATAATGACCACATGCACTTTAACTCTCATCACGCACCCCAAGGGATACTTTCAGATCAAATAGCAGAGGCATTAAATGCATCAATCCTGAAACGAAAGTGTACAAAAACATAAGGTGTTTCATACAATGTCCCTTCAAGAGAGGTATACATACGTGCCAAACACGCAAAAATACGTATACTTAGAGAGAAAGACAAAACAGGGACCAGAACACACGTACACATACAATGTTGGATGGAAAAGCACCCCCTTCAATATCCATCTGTATATCCTTGAAAGTAAAACATCTCATCCCTGGTGCGATAAAAAAACATCCTGAGTTGACCCTAACCATTTACACCAAGTGAAAGAACAAAAAACAACCTATACTCTGAAAAAAAAAACAGTCTCAAAGTATTCATTCCAGTTCACTATTACAACACAAACATGCACGCGACCATTTTCTCTTCATAGTTTCCTACATGGCTTCTGAGTGTTTTCAAATACTAGCGTGAGCCCCATGAAATTAATCAAAAACTCTCTTTAATTACAACATTTTTTTTGAGATGTGAAATATTTTGACTCAAATTTTCGGTCTATGTATTACTCAAATTAACCTCCCGAAAAGATTGCCCATATGTACACACACACACACACACACACACACGCACACACGCATATATATATCGAAACAGCTATCTATGGATGACACTATATATATATATATATATATATATATATATATATATATATATATATATATATATATATATATCCCTCATCCACCAGAGTGTCCTATTCCTATGGAAGAGCATAATATATATATATATATATATATATATATATATATATATATATATATATATATCTCTCTCTTTCTCCCTTTATCTCTCTCTCTCTCTCTCTCTCTCTCTCTCTCTCTCTCTATCTATCTATCTATCTATATATATATATATAATTATATCATGCTCTGCCATAGGAACAGAACACTCTGGTGGATTAGGGATTTCTGTGTAAATAACTGTATCGCTTAAATCCAGCCTTACTGACTGTCCAGTTCCATGGACCAGGGGTAGGATATCGGCCTGCGTGTTTGAAGTGAAGGTTTCAATTCAGCCTCGTGGTACAGGATGGAATAATGGAAAGTCTATAGCCACACATAAGGGATGTAATACACCTCTTGATGACACAATAATATGTGCGTGTGTGGTCTAGAAAGTAGGATATATATATATATATATATATATAAATAAAAAAGCTAATTTGTCTTGCAATTCCATATTCCACTATCTATTACCAGCTCTACTCTAAAACGACTTAACTTCCACAGTAAAAATTGTATGTATCGAGCAATCCATTACGTATCCGAAGTGTCTTAATATTATGTTATACTGCTAGCCTCATTTGATATACAAACATGCATATATATTGTTTCAACCGCAGACAGCTGTTTCAATGTATTATATCTCTTTAGTGAAGACTTTCAATTATCCTATCCAGCATCAAAGTATTCGCTCCTGTTTACTATTACAACACTAACATGCAAACGACCATTTTCGGTACCGTGAAGCAAAATTGAAATCTCCATTTCAGACCCATTATCCTACCTCTCGACTATATGTAATATCTTTCGGTTTAATTTAATTCTTTGAGTGAGATTTACGTTTTGCGTAAAATTGAATATCCTGATATTACGTTGGGGACTGTCATGTAACCGTTTAGGTGATTTAAAAACAAATCAACCATGAGAATATTTCATTTATAGATATTTTAAAACCTGAGAAGAAGCATTCAGAAGCTTGATTTTCACCTTCACCCGAAAAACTGCACGTTTGGGCTGGCAGGCAGGCAGGCAGGCAGGCAGGCAATGCGGAAATATCTTAATCAACAAGCCGTTTCCCCGACTCTCTTCCTCCCTTGATAAATATGTATGAGCGTGCGTGTGCGTGTGAATGCGTGCACGTGCGTGCGCGTGCATTTTCCAAGGAAACTCAGCAAATGCAAATACCTAACTCAATGAATCACAATTTAAGATTATTCTCAATATATGTAAGAATTTTGAATAACTTAGCCCGCTTTGCTAATTGAGGGTCACAATCTTCAGAATATCGCGGAGTAATACCCAAGAACAAACGGAATAGAAAACATGGAATTAATGATCAAATAAACAAAAATCTACCTCCCATAATTATTGCTATCTTTAACTTCATCAGCATCGTTACTGACTCCCTCTAATTAGAGAAAGCCACTCATGTTTGACTTCTTAATTTTTTGGGCAACTATTGATCATTTATTTATTGAACTTTGGGCGTTCCATACCGAACAGTCTGAAATCAAGACTTAGTGAACCGAAATACAAATATTTATATTGTTATCGTAATTATGTTATATACAGTGTTATTGTTATTTATCATACGAAAAAAAATCCTAATTAATGGAATAACAAGAAAACAAATATAGAAGTTTGTAATTAGCAATTATTTGATTCTGTATTTTTTTAGCAATTATATTATAATTATTGTTGTTTGCTCTGTTATGCAGTTTTGATTTATTGGTAAAAATATCGAAATTCTTGAAGAGCAGGGATTGTTATCTGCTTGCAGGTATGTCGATAGAAAACGGACATCGTGCGTATGGATTTATGCCTTTCTGAGGGGCGTATTCAAATAATAGCCCGTGGGGATCATTACGCAGTGCCGTAGCCAGACAAGCATATATATATATATATATATATATATATATATATATATATATATATATATATATATATATGTATATATGTGTGTGTGTGCGTGTGTGTGTGTGTGTGTGTGTGTGTTCATACCTCACATCACCTAAATGTTTATAGCGCAGGCATTGGGACTAACATTGTACAAGCTTGGTCATTGGGATCTGAAATTGGCCAAACAAGGATATCTATGCATGCTAGCTGGAATATTAGGTGTTGTTTGATCTTTTATATTCGTCAAATAGATGCACTTTTATGGAAGAATTACTGTTATAATTAATTGTTCTAAAAAGATGCAAATCTTGTACACTTTTTATGGCCACAAAATTGCAGAAAGTGTTGTTACAGTCAAACAAAGCATGGAATAATAGAAGTTTGCCTTTTATATTATTACCGAAACAAACAGAAATAGATCAACATAGGATACAAGCTATGATTTTCTTCCCACAAAATTCTGAAATTTATGTGTTGTTTCCGATGTCTACTGCAGTGATCTCTTGTGTTAGTTCTTGAACACGCATTACTGGTATACATTTCTGTTGTTCCTAAACAAAGGAAAAGAAAAATACTGATGTAGACACTAAAAATAAAATATGCTCTGCGTCTGGAATTGTAAATATGTTCCCTTTGTTCTTAACTCTTTGTTCAAAATCTTCTATGAAGTAATAATTTGACTTACCACATGAAATGGACTATGCTAGACTGGATATGATTTTGAATGAGTCATAGAAACTTGACAGTTATTTCAAAACAACTTAACGTATTATTTTTGAAATGGAATATATTTTATGACCGCATCTAACAAGCGTAGGAAAAATGTCAGCTTGTACGAACAGGTACATAGAACTTGTTGGCAGAACTAATATTGATTAATGTTAAAGAGCCTATTAATTCAAAAGAATATGTCTCTAATTGTGAAAATTTGTTACTTTTTGTTCGAAATAAAGTATTGTCCATGCTGAACAGACAGTATTTTCGTAAAAAACAATTGGCACATGATGGGTAGGTTTTTTTCTCAGTTATCGTTGTATATAACATGAGAATATCAATACATTTGAATAAATAAAAGAACAGCAAAAAACAAACCAAAAAACCAAAAAATATGACCGCTTCTGACAATCGTTCACGGTGCACAAGGCGTTGAAATTATCTAATGAAATGACCTCTGCTCTTGAAAATATGGATGAATTCTTGTACTTTTTGTGCAGAAATAATTATGAAATAATGAGTTTATGCCTCGTGATTTTCAGTCTTTGCTATAAAGCAATTTTCAAATATTACTTAAATACCCTGTGAAGTCGATTGTTCTCAAATGACCGTAATTTTAAAACAAAGAATCGGCTTTTCTTCTGTGTAATGATGTATGAATCCCACTTTTCTGAAAAATCAAAACAAAAAAGCAAAAAAAAAATTATACGTGTAATATATAAAATAAAAACAAACCTTAGCAGGAAATGTATGAAATACTATTATGAAATTTATTAATCTTGATGAAAAAGAAATGCATTTGATACTTTAAACATTGATAATTTTTGCCAAATTAAAAGGGCTCAATGTAATATTAGTACAATACAGAGCAATAATCACTTAAGATTAAAGATTACATTATGATGGTATCGTCTGTATTCTTATATATATATATATATATATATATATATATATATATATATATATATGTTTGTGTGTGTGTGTGTGTGTGTGTGTGTGTGTGTGTGTGTGTGTGTGCGTGCGTATGTGTGTGTGATTGTCTTTGGGTTAGTATGTATGTGTGCGTACTATATCTACCGATTTACCAATGTTTAACCAGCTGCTATCTGTATCAGGTCTGATACAGATCGACGTAAACATGACTTGCAAATTCTTGCATTTGACTCCTTCTTATCACTTTGTGTAATTTTGGGTTACTTGAACTGTAATCAATTTGCTATCCATAACTCACGAACCAGGAGACTTGCATTATCATTACTGTTTTTAATATGGGTTCAGACTTCATAATCCAAGAAATAGGCTCTATCAAAAATGCATGATCCAAAAACTCCAGTTTGTCTGTCCGTCTAATACTCTGCCGGTTTCAGTTGTGCATGTGATCTTTGGATATTCATGTTTTGAATTGCAATGTTTATTATTGTTTGTCATTCTTTGCTTTATTTCTTCTTCTTTTGAGGGTTTCATGGAGATCTGTTTTCCTACATAGATGTTGTGGTCAACTTTCTCCAGTTCTGAGGACTCAATTTTGATCTTAGTGTTCTTACATGAAATATGGATGTTGCAAATGATCTTTATATCCGTTTGGAGTAGCTCAATTACACGTAGTCAAACATAAATGCGGACGAGAGTGCACAATTACACACAGACACACAGAAATATATGTAAATCATATCTATCATAACAGCTCTCTTCATTACCAACACATCTTTATAAAATTATCATAGAAAGATATGTATATCTATGTGTGTATTTGTGCATGTGTGTGTGTACGTGCATGCATGCTTGCGTGCATGTTTGACCAAGGCATTATATTTCATCTGACCATAACAGCAGGGACCATGTCTTTTACAAATAAAATTAATTTAGTTTATTTTGACATTTCGCCAGTTCATACTGTTTCCCTCTGAAAGAATGACAGAGATGAAAGTTTGCACGAGGATGAAGTTCATGTATTCGGGTAGACAAGTTGGTATCAAGTAACGTAATCACCAGCTTTTCATTGTTTGAAGATATCTGCAGCTGTTATCATACTGGGTTGATTGAAAAGTTACTGCCCATGGATAATTGCAAATCTCACGCAAGAGCTTGAAAAATTAAGGATACCACAAACGTATGTTTTACTAAAGAAATGTAGATTATTTATATACAGGCTTCATTCAAACAGGATAGTGGAAAGTGAAAGTGCCATTAGGCATAACTTTTGAGGCTAGCAACGACGATGGGATGACGGGGATAAAGAAATACATATCATTTACTTGATTGTCTCTGCATTATTATCTATCCCTTTAAAAATGCTCTATTTGCAACTTTGTCGGTGACAGATCAATATTTCTTCAAGTTATCTAATATATTAGCATAAGGTAAAAAAAAGTTATTAAACAGATACAGTTTAGTGAAACTAAATGATATTATCTCCATTCTTTAAGTCAAAGCAATAAAAACATATTTCAAAATTGTCAGAACTTCAGATCTCCAGACACACGAGTGGATTCAGATTGCAGGTCTTTCTAACCAGATGGCTAAAAAATGTTTAATCTGTAATGTTATGCACAATAGGGACTCATGGATCAGAGAGAACCCAACTTCTTTTCATATGCAATTATTTCTTAAGTGTATCACACCAACCGTGCCGAAACCTATCATACAAGCAATTCACATCCCTTACAGGTATCCATTCCAATATGTAGACGTACACACTACGATCTTTGTTCTAATGTGTTTCTCTCACTGGCAGAATACAGGCTGTTCCAACATGAACCCATGAGCGCCAACATTTCAATGCGTACATATACAAAGACATAAACATAAATTAACACATGAATTTTCCCTCCACGCATACATGAACATACACAAACTGAAATGAAACCAATACGTAAGTTCATCCAACTTTGCAAATCAGCTAACAGCAATATATCATTAATGAACACCATAGCAAAATAATATTCATTCAAATCCTATACATTTAATCACTCTTTCAGTCATTTGCATTACGCCAATATATTTGCAAGCATTCCAAAAAGAAAAAAAATTAGAAATTTTCATTGCTGCTCACATTATATAATATGCTTTCTACATCCCTAAAACTAGCAGCAGCATCCAATGCAAGGTCAGTGTTATTCAAACTAGTGTTATTGATACAACTTTTACTATTATATGTAGTCATTACATTGTTCTGTTAGGTTAAATCTAAAGGTAATCAGCAAACTCAGTGAGGTGTAAAATCTATTTCGTTACAGTTGCTGAATGAAAACTGTTGCAGTGTATTTACTTGCGTGTGTAACTTTCTTACTTTCTTCCTATATATATATATATATATATATATATATATATATATATATATATATATATATATATATATATATATATATACTTTATGGAAAGAATATTTAATCCAACAGTTACAGTTATATATGCTTTGGATTACTTTCAAACTCTATTTTAAATGATTTCCCGTTTATACACGTTGAAGGAATCATCCAGCATAGACAGAGTTGATAGTATAAACAATTAAAAAATGTGGCTGCTGCAGGGATCAAACTTGCAACCGATAAGGTAACCGTTTCAACTTTGTCTTGAAAATGAAGACAGCAGAAATAGACACCTTATGATCGAAATAACAATTCGGAAGTAAAGCAGTTTAGCTCAATCGTTGAATCAATGCTATATATATATATATATATATATATATATATGTATATATATATATATATATATATATATATATATATATATATATATATATATATATATGTATATGTTCACACACTCACAAACACACACACACAAATATATATATATATATAGATATATGTATATATATATATGAACTACCCGGATCATTTTCCATTGTATCCTTCCCATAGATATTTGAATTGTTACAGATGCATTCAACTGCATGAGATAAGCAAAAAGAAAAGGCACGAGGCTTAACAACAAATTTCAATTTCAAACAAAAAAAAGTAAAAATTTCAATGAAGCCTCTGTGAGTTGGACTGATTTACATGCAAAACAAAATTTTATTTCATGCTTCAAATCTTGCAATCATTCTTTTTTTTTTTTTGTTTTTCGTTTCAATCTAAATTTCTGCAATCTTCCTTCCAATATATTGTTCCACGCTAACCAGATCTGTTTTAAGGCATCAATATACTGGGAAGTTTATCGAGAGACCGACGATTTCAAAAGCCCTGGAATTCAATTTGAAAAATTAAAATCAAGTTTCATATCAGCAAATTGTGTACATAAAAGACCTTCCTTAAACCTATGTTTACATCCATGTTCAAATCAGTTCTTCACTCTGTATCGAATCCACGTATTGTTGTTGTTAGCAATATCGCCTGCAGGGACGAATATAACATATTGATTCATCCAAAGGCTTCAATTATTCCTTGGATGGATCTCCCACCGATTGTCCATCAGTTTTTGGCTCTCTCTACGCCGGAGTCGCTAGGAATCTTTTCATTCATATTATTTCTAGGGAAAAGCTGCATGATATGCTCATAAAGGTAAACTAATGCACAATCAATTTTGGTGAGGAATAGATCCTGGGAAATGTATTTAATCTGATATATAAATATATAAACATCGATATATATATATATATATATGGGGGATGATGGTGTATGTGCACGTGCACGTATCTTTGAGTATTATTGTGGGTAAGATTTATGCGAAACCAATCTAAACTTGACCAATGTCTACGCCTGTGTGTATTTTTAGATACGTATTTCTGTGAATGCCTGAGTTCCGAAAGTCAGAAGAGGTTCGAGGATGGACACACACACACACACACACACACGTGCACGCACGGGAAATCAAAGAGAGAAGAATCACTTTTCGTTAGTTATCAGACAGACCACTGGATTGTATATACAAAGCCTTGTCCTCTATGGGGAGTAAAAACAAAATGTCACTTGGCGTATTCGAAAAAAATACCCCCAAAAAACAACATGCGTATATCTGCCCCTGTTCAGTTTATTGAATTGAAATTGTTATATTTTCCAACAGTCCTTCTCCCTCCAACAACACAATAAAAATGACGTCATAATACCAATAAAAGTTTCCTGATTTCAATAATCTGGCAATGGCAATAAGCTTACATTTGTTCGTAGTGTCATGCACATACGTGCTGTATTAATAATAATTAGTAAAGATGTGACGGACTTTTGGATAATCCAATCAATAACCCGACACTGCTAAAATTCTGTAGTTTCTGTCAACATACCGCCAATTTGCCACAAGAGCTCCACCGATGGATAACACGCTGTTTGATTCTGTTTGTGTATGGGTCTGAAGCCCTATTTAGGACTCAATTAATGGCCATAAATATCAATTTGTACACTGTTAGCCGATATGTTTCTATGCCTGCACTAAATCGGCTTAAACTACGGTGATAAATGCCCACACTTTTATGTATGTAGAAGTTTTCAGGTAAAATGAGTCATCATGATGATTTATGCAAATATACATATATATATATATATATATATATATATATATATATATATATATATATATATATATATACATACATATATATATAAATATTTAAGCTGATGAATTATCACTGTAGTATTTTCTCTCATCTTGATTTCAGTAGTTTTCCATTGCAATCGCCCGGAACTGTCATTGTACGATAGTTAGTAAACAGATTGGAAATAAAGAACTGGCTTCATCTCCATCAAGTGTAGCATTGCCAACGTTTATTAATTCCTCCTCATTATATTCTCCAAGTGGGTGGAAAATTGTTATAAGCCAACAAGAAATACCGTAAGGAAATAAAAGTAAACTACGACATGCAAACTAAAGACTTAAGGCAAGAAAAAATACAGGTAGCCAATTTGAGACTTTTGATACTGAAAGGCAGTACCCCTGCCCTTTAAGAAACTACGATTGCTACGAACATGAATTTGGTTTTTATGCATCGTTCGAGAAATAAGGACACATTTATTGCCTAGTATATCGGAAGCTTTTTAGAAAAAGTTTTTTAAGTCGAAATTGGTTTGGTGAAGCACTAAGGCTGTGTCTATCTCAAAAGTGCATTTTTGAAGGAATTGGGCTTCGTAGTGCGTGGAGAACAGATATTTCTTCAATTGCAGTTAGATTTTTCACGGAGCAAACGTGATACGTGCAGGTAGGAAGACTCAGTTGCGCTAATCGTTCCAATTCGAGTGAGCTTATTAGTTGGTTAAATAGTCCTGACGAATTCTAATATTTTGGTATGGATGAATAGACATGAACAGTAGTAAAACAAGAGTAAAATAGTAGAACAAATATAAACAATTATAATCATATATTGACTAAGATAAATATCCTCCACTAATTGTCAAGAGGCAGTATACACAAAATGATAAACACACAAATAAAATTGTAACTTTAATTCAATTTTTCATTCACTGTTCTTACTAGTTAAATTGATATTAAAAATCAGATATTAAGCGACTTCACTTGCATTTATTGTTGGTTAATACTTTGCATTTAATGCAGTCCATCGATGTGCTTTTCTAAGATAGTAAATTAGAAATAAAAGTTTCATTTCTTTGATTGCAGCCAAAATATTATTTCCATTCACTGAAAATCTCACACGTCTATGCATATCAACAAAATAATACTCACATACAAATGCATGCATATATACCAATAATTCCCGATACTTTTGAGTGTGAACGTTCTAACATACATTCATACACATATACATACGTATATATATGATGGCTGTCAACTTGCAATACGAATATGGCCATTGCTAACTGCAAAATATTCAAAAGATTCGTTGATCATGAGACTGACAGTGGCTTTTGAAAGCTGTCAGGGATTTGCGATTCCCATGGTCGACTTTGCCACAAAAATACCGGTTATTAACATTTCCAAGTTTTGGATCGTCAGCATACAGGGAAGGCTCAGAGTAAGGAATACCTGACACTGGTTGGTACATTATCGCTGTTTTTTCAAGCTAATGGAAAGACCGGGGGTTTTACAGGATCAACAAAGCTTACGAATAAAGAGTTGCATATCAACTTCTGTCCGTGACATAATAATAAATTCCAACATCTACCAGTTTCCAATGATTTCATTTACTGTCGTCAGAATAATAGCCGGAAAGTGAAACTGGGAAAAAATGAATTTCCATGGATTTTCGTTCGACCATGGAGAGAATATCTGTTTCTGATACGACTTATAAGTTTTATGAGTAAAATGAGTATAATCAGTAGAGATTCACCCTTGATATACTTTACTGCAGATCAAAATACTTCTTGGTTCTCACTTGGCTGCTTGATTGAATAACAGGTAATCATTTTCCAATGAGCAATCATTTTGAAATTAACAGGTATCTACCATAAACCTTCCTTGTATTTCCTGTCATATACAAATAAAACAAAAATAGATACGTAGTACTTTGAAGTGACTAAAATTTGAAATAATGAAGACTTGCCCTCTTCCTTAATCTCATACATCCGTTGTTGCATTCCCATACTTGTAGACATGCTTTCATTTATTTGAATATATATACTATTACTGTTATTTTCCCACCTTCAGTGTTATTTATCGACAATCATTATTCAACTTACATAACGATTTATTCATTATTGCATAACCGTTGCATTTGTCTGTAAATCTCCTGCCGTGTTTCATGGATTTGTCATCAGTGGTTATGTTGACGTATTTTTGACTGTTTCTATTCAAAATACATAAATTTGTTATTGGTATACATATATTTGTGGCAGTGTACATTACTCTGTTGAATAGACTGATCATATGAAATTACAATAACCGTTTGGGTCAACCAAATTAGTTTTAATACCATTAGATTTTTTCCAGTTGGTAATTTTGGTCAGTTGGGTTGTTCAGGTCATGTCAGTTGGGTTAGGATAATCAGTTGGGATAGTTGTGTTTGGTGGTCAGAATTTAGGTCTTTGTCTCCGACAATAGTCGCTTTTAATGTATATATAATATCGTTTTGTCTAATGAGTATTTGTGATGTAAATAGAACCCGGTGGAAGAATGCTGGGTGGGATTGATTTATTATACACGTATCAGGGAGGTCAGTTAATCACTAAATATCAATAAAAAATTGACCTCCTCTTATGACCAGGGGCATCTTATTATGTATTGATAATCGGTCTTTTTATTACTTTATAACGATAGAATATACAGAACTTTTATAAGCAGTAAAAAAAAACTATTTAGGTAAGCAATTATTTCCTCTTTATACCTTTCTATCCGAACCTAATTTTAGGTTTATTATGCAAAAATATTTGAAGACGTTCTGGTTAACACACTTAGAAATGAGAATAACTTAGTGAAGTGTGTCTTGATTCTTACGAAACCATGGAGCATTACGTATACAGTAGAGGAACATCCTTCAATTTTTACCGGCATAGTGGAAATATATGTTGAAGCAATGTACTCAGAATAGATTAATCCTACACTTCATATACATACATTCTAACAATAATCTTTAAATTGGTTAATCAGGCAAAAGTATTTTTCTTTTCACGTTAATTCAGTCAAACACATTTTAAGTCATGTTAATGAAACATGGAAGGTATATTTGGTCAACACTCTTAGATATAAACTGAAACGAAGCCTGATATGTTTTTAACAGAGATTTGCATAGAGAATAAAAATGGAACTGATCCCCCTTCTATATGCAGATATTTTAAACCGATGGATAATGTTGCAAAGACGACAGTTGTAGTTGTTATGAACTCTCAAATACGAACAAAACAGCAGGTATTAGTGTTTAAATAAGTAGGAAAAGGTCAAAGGAAAAATTCTTTTTATAAGGAAAGTAATATTTTGATTTGATTTATACTGATAAAATAATGTTTTTTGTAAATCTACCTGAATAAAGGTTATTTTTGTTATGTATTTATCAATGTGATTGGGTTACCTACATTTGCAGAGGGAATTCAAAACGTTTTTTTCTACGCAGAGAACGTCATTGGAATTTTAAGGAATATGTTATAATAAAATTAGTAATATAAGAATGTATTCAAATCATCCAAGTCACATAAGACAACATAAAGTATATCAAAAAAGTATATCTAAAAAATTAAAATCATAATTTTATATCATGTTAAATCATGTTACACCAGTTTGCTTAAATGTAAGCAGTTTTTCAAACACTTTTTTCTCCAGGTTTATGACGTCAAAACAGTTAATTTTGGTTTATATTGATATTCGGACCATCCTCATCTTGGTTGTTTTTTATACAACGCTTCGGCCGTTGCACTCTACGGCCTTCGCCAGGTATCATCTGGTAGATGTGGGGGAGTAACGGACCGAACCCTTTATTTATCCGAAAGGGGTATATTACATGAAAAACAACCAAGATGAGGATGGTCCGAATATCGATAGAAATAATAATAATACCTCATCTAAAAAATTCAGAGATATACTAGATAATTTTGGTATGAGATTTTTTATACTTAATTGAAAAGAATGTTTTACTGTATGTCCACGTCGAAAACTACATTCATTATGAAACAACGGTATATAAAAAATATTTCAATAATCATCATTGGAAGGTTTATGTAAAGGAAATAACTATCTATTTAGACGCATTCGGGGAGTTGGTGTAAGAGAACAACAAACTACACAAACGACCTTTGGAGTGGGAATAATAAAATCTTAATAGATGCCAAAAGGGTTGGCAAACCAAAATAATCCCAATTGACGCCACTAGGGGGTAGGTGTGAGAAAATAGCAATCTTGATAGAGGCAATCAAAGGTTCAGTGAGAGAAAATAACAATCTCGATAAACACAATTAGAGGATTTGCATAAAAAAAAGTAGTGATCTCAATGGACGCCATCGGGGATTGACGTAAGGGAAAAGTTTTGATTTGACGTAAAAAAGTAACACTTTCTATAAACGACCTCACAAAGTTGGCATGACGAAAATATTATTCATAAAATAGTAATAAGATATGATTCTAGATAAATGGGATTGAATATTGATATTTCTTGCTATAATCACGTTTGCAGAATCCTGTTTTTTGCGTAAAACTCTGGGAGGGCCTGAAAACGCACAGTGAAGTACATCTAATGTCAATCTTTAATCCTAATGATGTCCCAATGTTACTTTACTATGGACCAACAGCCTCGAGCGTGTGTCAAAAATCAAGAGATACGGAGCCATTTTTTCTCCTAGCCACAAAAAGTTAAATGTTCTTTGTTTTTTGGCTTTGATTGCAAAAACCACGTGTTAGACTAACAATATATTAATGTACACACTGACACATGTGCATGTGCGTATTTCAACGTATGCTTACAATATGTGTCTTTTTATCTCTCTGTTCTATGACCTATGTATCAACCTTAACTAATAATTGTGAGACTTAATAATTTTGTTGTGTCTGCTATATACGGGATCTGAAGAGAAAATCCCCCCCCGCCAAATATGAAGCAGTATTTGCTCTTTATACGCAATTGCATTATTCAATATGTTTTCTTTAAATTTGTTCTAGTTTTAAGGGTATTTATCAAACCAAAGGCCAAATGCAACACTCTCTCACAGAGGATGGAAATACATTATATATGAGTAGTAATGATAAATGTGTTTTGTTTTAACTTCCCAAACAGCTATCTTCGTAGTCAAATATTATTCAGAATAATTCTCTCGCATTATTTTCCATAGAAAAGACGTATATCTTTTTCATACATCACTTGCCTCTTGGGTCTCAGATAGGACTATCTTGAAGTATCCTCGACTCTCATTATACAGCTATTTAATACCTTATTCATTGAGGAGGAAAAATTAATGAGTTTTCGCCTTCGTGGCGTCTGTTAAGTTTCAAGTAGCCCAGGAGTTTAGCTGCTTGAAGAAAATATTATGAATTAAAATTCTCTCCCGCAGGCGATCTTTCTTATATCTACCTTGGAGCTATCAATCGAATTGGTACCAATTAACAAATTTCGAAGAACCCACGGAGCCAAATACGTCATCATCTCTTGATGATGGAAGATGCACGTAGAAATGATAACAAACACGAACACACACATAGATGGAGGGTGAAAGGAAAAAGAAGTAAATGTGTATAAGTGACTCTTTTCATACATGAATATGTACGTGTATATACTTGCATATGTTTATATTTATGACTATAAAAATAAGTGGGCAAGTCAATATGTCTCTAGCGTAGAGATGAAAAGAAAATTCATTTAACAGATTTGTTTTATCAATAGAGTATCCCCGCTTGCCAATGTACGAATCATCAGTTTCACCCGATCACCTGGACCGAAAATTATACACTCAGACCAAATTCAGCTAATTTACAGTATTGTGAATCAACACTGAGACACGCACAACCGGATAAATACACCCCTTCACACACACACACACACACACACACACACACACACACACACAAGCAGCCCCCCCAAAACACTCACACACACACACACATATATATATATATATACAAACACACACATACACACACACACACACATATATATATATATATATATATATATATATATATATATATATATATATATATATATTGGGTGTGTATGAATATACATATGCATATATATGTAGAGAGAGAAAGCGAGGGAGGGTAACCGATTATAGAAAAAGGGGTATACAGGAATGGAACCTGCGATCAATAGGGTAGCTGCTTTAACGTGGCGTCGCTCTAACCATTGAGCTAAAGAGCTACCGGTGATGGAAATTCTGTCCTTGGGTTCAATTCTAGCAGCAGCTTCGTTTATTTCAATTGTTTACTCTCTATATATTAGATGTACTAACTATGTAATGACGGATAATCCTTTCTTATAAGTGTTTCGGTATAATCCTTAATAGCATGTATAATCATTCCGTCAGATCATATATCTAGCTTCCTAATAATTAATCGTCGCATTGAAGGAAATTGATTTGGCAGATACGGACTGCAAATTAGCAAAAGAGGATTAATATTTAGGCCTTGGAATTATCAGCTGTTTTTTAGTTCAATAGAAGAGCAACAGTAAGTTGGAGCATCTACCTTATCGGTTGCAGGTTCGATCTCCTATAGTGGCACCATCTCTCTCTCTCTCTCTCTCTCTCTCTCTCTCTCTCTCTATATATATATATATATATATATATATATATATATATATATATATATATCCAAATCTGTTTCGTATCAAACACTCATAAAGACCTATATTGATTTAATTGGTTACAATCGACATTTATACATTTAAATATTCGAAAATCGGCTGTTATTTTCTTTTCACTTCCCTCGTTCGTAAAAAACCTATTCGATATCGCATTTCATTTCATATATATATATATATATATATATATATATATATATATATATATATATATATATATATATATATATATATATATATATATATATATATATATACTGTCTCTTATATATCAATATCTTATTTAAGTCTACTGATTTTGTTTGAGATACTCAAATTGGGATTTGCCTTTATTTCTACAGCTGGTAACTTATTCAATTCTCTTATTCATACATTGTTGATATCCACTATTTTTTATTTCTATACTTTTATTCATTTTTTCCCGTGCATTTGTCTTTTGGGGGAAATACTTACTCTAATGATTTCATATATACTTGAAAAGTAGATATTTTCACAGTCGGGATTACATAACAGGTGTTATTGATCCTGGAGACCAGTCAGAGTCGTCGTCGGTAACTTTTAGTAATTCCAACCCAGTTTTTTTCCAGAATGTTGACAACCATGGAACAGGAATTTGGCAATCGGATGAATGTCTCATTGCAAAGGTAATATGTAATTCTATATGTACTCCAGGAGTCATTTCAAATCACAATATCCGCGGTCATTCTCAACCATTTTGAACAAAGTTGTTTGATTGAATGCTGCTCATACAGGATTGAAATGTGGTATAAGGTTACATCCTTCCATCGTGAAAGTATCATGTACATTGTGAATCTAATCTTTGGGATCATTCTAAGTCCCAGGTGTGATTTCTTGTCACCTTTGGCGTGTATTCTAAATCATTTGCCACAATATTGCCATTTCGATGCTGAAATTTGGCATTGGTTACATTTTTACACGGCGAAGTTAATAGGTTTCTCAATGTTGATCTAGGGGGTCATTCAAGATAACCTTGATCATCTCTAGCAACTATGAAAATGAATGATATGATATTGAGTTTTCTAAGGAGCACAAAAGATGTTTTCGTCCTAACGATAGAGCAGATATGGTTAAATTTGATCGGATGGATGTACTTTTGAATCAATTTGGTAAGCTTAAATCATGCATTGATGATATGTATTTGATATTCTCTGAAAGAAATGCTTTTGGTCCAGGCGTTTACGTGAGGCTCTTGAAGTGACTTCTTTCCATCTCATACTGTGCAGAGTTAAGATAATCTCTCATTGATTCAGATGATAGTAATGTTTGAGAAATCCAAATAACCGATATTATTCAGTTTAGAACACAATGTGTATCACCAGCAACTGGCGTGATAACCACGTATCTTACTACCCTCGAATACCGGCTAAACTTGAGAATTCATAGTAAGCGAGCCCAAATACTGACAATCATTTTATTGCTTATTAACCACGAAGCACAGGTACGTTCATGAACTTTTTTCCATTTCTCCTGACGGTATATCAATTACGCACGATGATCAAATAAAATGAAACGAAATTTTAGATGGTTATGCAGATTGAAGTAATATTAATGGAATAATGTTTCAACATAACGTCATCGTCGTCGTCGTTGTCGTCGTCGTCATCATCATCATCATCATCAGTCTTTGTTGGACATAGACCTTCCCCAGGATTTGTCACACTTCCCTATCGTTGGCGTCGTGGAGCCAGTACTTCCGGAACTTGTCTAGCTCGTCTCTCCATCTAATATTCTACCAGCCTCGGTTGTGCATGTGATCTCAGGGGATCCATGTCGTGGGTCGTGATGTCCATCGATTGTCTGCCATTCTTGCAACATGGCCAGCCCACCGCCATATGATATTTCTAATGGATTCTATGATGTCCCTAACTCTTGTCTTTTCTGGGATGTACTGTGCTGTCTTGTGGTCTCTCCATTTGAGGCCCACCATAATTCTTTCATGTGCACGGTGCATGGTTCTCAATTTACGGGCCTGTCTTTTGGTTTGATTCCATATTTCAGCTCCATAAGTGACAGTTGGGTGGATGCATTGGTTATACACCTTTCTCTTTATGATTAATGGGAAGTGAAAGGTTCTTTCTTATATTTGAGTCCTTTTAAGAGTTTAATGTGAATTTAGATACAATTCGAAATTATTGGATGCTTTTTAGCAATTGTGTCAATTATGATGGATATACGGTGAGATTTGTATTCAATGCTGCACGAGCTGCTGAAAACTTCTACAAAAGCATTTTTAGTGAACACTTTTACAGTGCATAGTGTTCTGTGTTCTTTCAATTGCTTCAAGTCTGGGAATATGGATATCAATAATTGAGTTCCTGGGAGGCCAATATTTTTCTGCACATTTCAGAACTCCAGGAGCCATCATATCTTGTCGTCACAAGGCAATGGTAGATATTATGAAGTTGGAAAAGTTGGAAAAATGAGTCCTATATGAAAATGAATCACGCCATGAGCGATCTGGACCCTACAACTCTCAGCTGACTGTGTTTATGTTCAGAGAATTGGATCTGAATTCTTGTTTGAACAATGTTTATAAGACATTACCCGCTACGAATAGTTAACTTTTCAAACACTTTGTACATCGCACCAGTTTCAAAAGGTTGGATAAAAAAGAAATATTGGTTTGTATTTTCACTGAATTTGTGACTCATATGATGAGAAATCATAAGATAGCACTGTTTATTAGAGAAAAGACAGGATTCTGATATGTCATGGAAACCATAAGAAAATTCAAATTGTGATGGACTGAACACGTTGCAAGAATGTCAGAGATCAACTGGATATCACGACTCACAGCATGGATCCCAGAGATCATATGCAAAACTGGCAGTTTGAAAAATATTAGCCCCTCGACACCCATGATAGAGAAGCCTGTCAATTTTGGGGAAGGTATAACTCCAACAACTGACGCTAAAAGGATAGTAATGAAATCTAAAATATTTTACTCTGATGGTATATAATCATCAGAGGGTTGTTTGAAGGAAGCATTTCGTTTGAGTATTTACAGTTTTTGCTATTTATATTACTCTCCATCTAGATATTCACAAAAACGATATTTAATATGCCAAATAGTTATACATGTTCGAATAATAAACCTTATGAAATTTGACAACTAGTTTGTTTTTTTCAAACATTGCCTGGGTTTTCTTATAATTAGTTATATATTAGGTATGCTTACTGACGATCGTCATGAAATAAATCTATACTCTATATACAAAGATATTTCAATTTTCTAATATCTTGTGCCGCTGGGAGAAAGAATTGAAAATATGTTCCAACATGAACTTTGAATAGAGGAAATTTTTGTTAGAAGTTATTTACAATCGATAAAAAGTATAGCATGAATGAGTGGAAAATTAAACACGCAATATCCCATTATTTGAAAAGAAATATCTTTTCAAAGTAACTATTGCATGTCTTTGGAACTTTCCGCATCTGATTTCTTCAGTGTTCAAATTTTTTATGGGAATATTAAAAAGGCTAAAAATGTTTTTCTTTATTTTGTATATACTCCGTTCAATTTTATGGAATCACTTGTTAATTTTCCCGAATGCAAACCATGATCTTCGCATGTTTTGAAAATTGAATCATCAAAGAAAGAAATTCCGTTTGTTTTGTTCATATAAGAAGAAAGGGAATATCAAATCCAAATGAAAATTATAAAGAAACAATTTTGTTCTGATACTAGAAAAAAAATGAAAATTTAGTTATCAGGGTAGCATGTTTATTCCTCAAAATAATGTCCTGCAATACGTTTGATTTCTAATGATCAAACAAATGCCAATATCCATAGATATCTGTTATTAGTTACTCATATACTTTCAAATGGTAATGAAATTGAAAAAATGGTAATGTGTTCTGTGTAATGCAAAATATAGTATCGGCAAGTTGAATTTCATTGTTTGGATTTCATTAAACTGCAAGGATGAAATAGGCGCCTGTATGGAACAAATATTGAGACATGTGCTCATACTTATATAAACATGTCTTTATTGTGCTGTAAATCCGGCATAAGATCATATACTAGAGTAGGAAGGTTTTTCTTGCCTTGAAAATCGACATTCTAAATCCCTCCTTTTCGCTGATAGTATATCTATGAACAAATCACCGATGTGACTAACATAACAAGGCAAGCACGCATACACATAAAGACACACACACACACAAGCACAGAGATACACACATACAGAATAAAACACACCTACCCAGACACATATATTCACACACACACCCACACGCACACAGACACTTGCACGTACACACGCCCATACACATGAATATATGCGCACATATGAAACCACAAACAGAGAAACACAGACTTACATTTATGCATGCAGGTACGCTTAGAATTATCTGTTGAAGTAATAAATTTAACGTGTACATTAAAGTCTTTGCATATTATTTTAAAATATACAGCTAGCCATCGATATTATTGGAATTCACTGAGTTGGGTCTCGTAAACAAATACGAATTTGGAAAGGAAAAGCACTTCGTAAAATCGTCTCTCCCTTTCCACACATTTGGAAAATCTGCATATCATCATTAAAATATTTGAAATTGGAAATATTTGCTTAGAATAGATTGTAAAAGGATGGTGATGGATTGTATGATTCAGCTAATGCATCAACGCATTATTTGCATCCGTCTTATTTACATGATTGGAAACGTCAATGTTATTGATAAGAATTAAAAATATCTCACTTTAGAAATAGTTCTGTTCATTTGATTCTTTGAATTGTCCTGCTGTTGAATTCAAATCAGCAATATGGTAAAGAACACATGCATATGCAAACCTAAACAAAAACAAGTCAATATTATATAGATGCACCAATTTATCGGCCTGTCTCTTCTCCCCATCTCTTTCTCTCCCTTTCACTCCATCTCACTCACTCTTTCTGTCTCTCTATACATGTGAAAACCTAATGAGCATCTTTATTTAAATATATATATATACACACATATATATACATATACACACACACACACACACACACACACACACACACACTCACATATATATATATATATACATATATATATATTGCGTAACATTTGTTTAACATTTCTCTAAAATTACAATGACAAGTAAATTATCTCAGTTCTTTTGCAACGCAGTGAAGCATTATGAATCATACGTCATGCTTAATACGAACCAGAGAAACTAAATTTCAAATTCATGAAAATGTAACAATCAAACTTTGACTGAAATGAAAGAGCGGAGGTAGAACGCATCTCATAAAAACCTTTTTGTAATTCATGTCACATTAAGAAGCGATAGAAGCAAAAATCAGTAGGCGTTACAACAATCCAAGTCTCTTTGATAGAATGTACAAAAGCCGATTGCTTACAACCACCAAATTGTTTAGAATCCTCCCACCAGTTTCTTTCCAAAGGATTCGTAAGCACATTTACAGCTCTTGGAAACGTTTGCAAAATAACTTGCTCACACTTCATTTGCTTTACTATCATCTTCCTGACGAAACACTTTTCAAGATATACAAGACTGAAACCTTTCATATAGGGTTTCTGTCACGTGAATATGCATCCTATCAAATAAAGTAGCCAAACTTTCCAGCTAGATTTGGTAACGCAGTCACACACAAAGGATGATTCAAATTGTAACTTGCACATTTCATTGTCAGCTCAGTATGCATATTTAGTGTCATAAGTTTTGTAATATTGAAATCGTAGCTAGGATACACAGCGTTGCCCAGGAGAAAATTACACATCTGATGGAACAAAGAAGCAAAATATATCTTATTGATATTTCATGAAATCAAATGAGAGCTAAATTTTGAACTTGCTCTTACGCTCTCAACGGTTATACCATAGTGCACTCTCTGGACAGTGCACAACATGGGGTAGGTATGCATATCCCTCTAAAAATCTTGAAAATCCATTTTTCTTCAAACTGAAAATGCATGTTATCATTTCTGTCGTAATACATCGGATTCAAATTGTTCCACAGTTTTTATCTTGTGTTTTGATTCGAGACATGTTTAAAGAAGATTCATGTTTTTTCCTTATGGGAAAAAGTTGCTTTATTTCATGTTAGTGTTTGAGTCCTTGAATTGAAAATATTGCCCAACTCGTTTCAGCAATGACAGAAATTCAATCAAATGGTTACCTATAACGAACGGGGAATAAGGATGTAGTTTAGCATTTTGACTACATTGTATAAAACCTCTGAATAGTTCCTTCCTGAAACTGACAAATTTCCAGAAGTTTTGATGGTCAAATAAATTGGAAGCACATGGGATTAACAGAAAATAATTTAAAGGAAGAAAAGTCACATTTTCTCCATCAGATTAGCAGAACCGATACGAATTTTCAACTTTAGATTTAAGATGTATTTGGACTGAGATCTGCATATTGAGAGCATACCTTTGATTTCCCTCTATAATTTTTCAGTATAGGTCACCATAACCAGTTCACTAACCAGATGTTTTCATTCAGTCTCTTTTTTGCATTAATATTTTGTACGTAAAAGCAGACTATTGTAATAGGATATTGTCCATATTTTATTGTTAAGCTAAAGTATTTTTTGGATTAAGAGGTAGGTTTAGGAATTTGGGCTTTAAAACAAACCCGGCTTATTGTCAGGTATAGGGTAATTTAGTTGAACAAATTCTGCCAAATTGGCCTAAGCTCTAAAAGAAGAGAGAAATTCACGCCAATTGTCACTTTCGCTGGATAGAAATTTAGGTAGCTAAAAATCAGAATTTATAAAATCACTGAATATGTCCTTTCTCAATCCTTAGAGAAGGTCCGATAGTATAAACTGAAAGGACGTGAAATTAAAAGAAGAAATTTCAAAATGGAAAAAATGGGGTTCAGATTTTGAATCTGGTCCGTCGATTTCATATCTATCTGGTTGCTCACACTGATATTTCGAGTGATGAATTAGATGATTTCATGTGAGCAAGAACGCAGTCGAATTCTTTCTAAAAAGTCCAACGTTATGATAACAGACAACCTTTCTTTCTGGTCGGTGAGGAGTACTTCATCCAATTTTGGCGTACAACTGAATCTTAGTACTTTATGTTGTAGAAAATAGACGACTGAAATTGCATCTGTACTGAAGAGAACATAAATGTATGATCGCAGTTTCCGAATGATGAATTGAGGGAGAGGGTGCAATTCAACTTTATAGCTACATTGTAAATAAAATCATCTGTAAAACCTGATTTTCATTGTGAAAACTTGTTTGGAGGTCAAATTATTTGTAACCGTAGAGAATCGGGAATTAAAAGAAACTTTTTTTTCCCGTTGGAGTACAAACTTGTTATTTCGAGGATCTAACTATTTGGCTCGTCATGATATCCACTGTTTATCTAAAATTCTTCCAGTATGTCCAGCCCAGTGCCAATCGAGTTTTTCAATTATTTCTATGATATTTCTAACTCTTTATCTCTCATTATTAGACATGGTATGTAACATTCAACCTTGATGTGAATAGAATAAACAATAAGATAAAATTGATCCTCAGCGGGAATTGAACCTCGATCGATAGGGTGGTTGCTCTAACTTGACTTTAACTTTCACTAAAAATGTTTCAATGTGATATAATACACTTATAAGCATTTTGTCTGATCATATCCATTCCTTGATAATAATAATAATAATAATAATAATAATAATAATAATGATTTTGTTCTGGGCTTAGTTAAAGAAGTTTTCTTTAGATTCTAATGATACCTAACGTTTGGCTTTGAGATGAACTCTGATTATCTTTGAACATTGTAATAATATTTTACTTTGGTTGATTATTCTTGATATTTTGATGGTATCTTTGTACCTCTGAGATGGTTTTCTTTGTGAGTCTGAGGAATTTTCTCTTGCAATGAGAAGGCCACTGCCGAGTTGAAAAAAGTTGTTTTTTTAGACCTGCACGTGGGTAAGTGGAATTAAAATTAAATTTAAAATTATTATATTTATAATTCAAAATGAGTTGTCCCATAGAAGTATAGAAAAGCGAGGGGCGAGTATATATATATATGTGTGTGTGTGAATGAACTTTTCCACTTGCAACCTCCCCCCGAGATTAGTATAGTATAAATTGGCGGTGGTCGTCGCTTGGCCATGTACCCAGCGGGCATTGGAAGAAGAAAAACAACTCATATCGAAGACAGCCTCCCCCATTTTTCGGCAAAGGGCCTCCTTTTTCAAGATGAATTCTGGTGACTTACTTTGAAGACCTAACTAACTCAGGCTAGATTTTAAAATTTACTCTGTGATTGAATGTCTTATTATTAACAATAATAATAATAATAATGATATTAATAATAACAATGCTACTTTGACTACAGGCTGCCCCTGATGATTTTGTTCTGGGCTTAGTTAAAGAAGTTTTCTTTAGATTCTAATGATACCTAACGTCTGGCTTTGAGATGAACTCTGATTATCTTTGAACATTTTAATGATATTTTACTTTGGTTGATTATTCCTGATATTTTGATGGTTCTTATTGAATGTCTTATTAATAATAATGCTATTTTGACTACAGGCTGCCCCTGATGATTTTGTTCTGGGCTTAGTTAAAGAAGTTTTCTTTAGATTCTAATGATACCTAACGTTTGGCTTTGAGATGAACTCTGATTATCTTTGAACATTGTAATAATATTTTACTTTGGTTGATTATTCTTGATATTTTGATGGTATCTTTGTACCTCTGAGATGGTTTTCTTTGTGAGTCTGAGGAATTTTCTCTTGCAATGAGAAGGCCACTGCCGAGTTGAAAAAAGTTGTTTTTTTAGACCTGCACGTGGGTAAGTGGAATTAAAATTAAATTTAAAATTATTATATTTATAATTCAAAATGAGTTGTCCCATAGAAGTATAGAAAAGCGAGGGGCGAGTATATATATATATGTGTGTGTGTGAATGAACTTTTCCACTTGCAACCTCCCCCCGAGATTAGTATAGTATAAATTGGCGGTGGTCGTCGCTTGGCCATGTACCCAGCGGGCATTGGAAGAAGAAAAACAACTCATATCGAAGACAGCCTCCCCCATTTTTCGGCAAAGGGCCTCCTTTTTCAAGATGAATTCTGGTGACTTACTTTGAAGACCTAACTAACTCAGGCTAGATTTTAAAATTTACTCTGTGATTGAATGTCTTATTATTAACAATAATAATAATAATAATGATATTAATAATAACAATGCTACTTTGACTACAGGCTGCCCCTGATGATTTTGTTCTGGGCTTAGTTAAAGAAGTTTTCTTTAGATTCTAATGATACCTAACGTCTGGCTTTGAGATGAACTCTGATTATCTTTGAACATTTTAATGATATTTTACTTTGGTTGATTATTCCTGATATTTTGATGGTTCTTATTGAATGTCTTATTAATAATAATGCTATTTTGACTACAGGCTGCCCCTGATGATTTTGTTCTGGGCTTAGTTAAAGAAGTTTTCTTTAGATTCTAATGATACCTAACGTTTGGCTTTGAGATGAACTCTGATTATCTTTGAACATTGTAATAATATTTTACTTTGGTTGATTATTCTTGATATTTTGATGGTATCTTTGTACCTCTGAGATGGTTTTCTTTGTGAGTCTGAGGAATTTTCTCTTGCAATGAGAAGGCCACTGCCGAGTTGAAAAAAGTTGTTTTTTTAGACCTGCACGTGGGTAAGTGGAATTAAAATTAAATTTAAAATTATTATATTTATAATTCAAAATGAGTTGTCCCATAGAAGTATAGAAAAGCGAGGGGCGAGTATATATATATATGTGTGTGTGTGAATGAACTTTTCCACTTGCAACCTCCCCCCGAGATTAGTATAGTATAAATTGGCGGTGGTCGTCGCTTGGCCATGTACCCAGCGGGCATTGGAAGAAGAAAAACAACTCATATCGAAACTTATACTAAGTCAAGACTTATAACATTTAAGGGAGACATATGATCTTTTATGTATGCAACCCCCCCCTCCCCAAGAAAAAGGCTTAGTGTTATTTATTTAGTTCAACAATCAGGCAAATATCATATCACTAGATAGATATCTCTGCAAGCCTGAATGGCTTGTCCTTGTGAGGCCATACCCTGGGTGGTAGGAGCTGGTGGGGCTCTTTGATTACCACTGTGCACATAGGTCTCAATGAATCCACCAAGGTATGGCGCTACCTTAAAAGAACCAAAAGGGCCGGTGGGGCTCTTGGGCTATTTCCGACTCACATCGGTCTTAACCAACCCACCAAGGTCTGGTACTACCTCCAAAGAACCAAAAACCCCAATCATGACAGTACAACCAAACCATTTTACCGCAAAAAACGGGGCACAGATCCAAGACCTGTGTGTCGTAACCGGCAGGTGTTCCCTTGTTAGCCACCAGGAGGGACCCGGTCGTCATCCTGTGACTGCTGGCCAAAATCTCGGCTCGTGTACCCTTAATGGCCTTCAGGAGGGACACAGTCGTCACACAGCTACTGTTGGCCAAAACTCGTATACCACTAGCGATATCCAGGGGAAGCGCAGTCCTCATGGGGCGACTGCTATAAAGAGAAAGAGATGGACAAGGGAAGAGAATAGACTAGTTATGTACTGTTACTATAAAAGCAAGCCTTCAGTGCGATCTTATAGAGAACGTATGCTCCAAATATGGAGGGGAAAATCTGCTGTGGTAGTATCGAACCAACGCCTTGCTGACCAAGTAAAGCAAATTCAAAAGAAGAAATGGTTGTCTGAGACTGAACTACTAGAGATTCGCATTAATGTAGAGAGAGATTCAGGTGACACATCTGAAAAATGCCCCCCCAGCACAACTAGTACCAATAACAAAACTAGAATAATCCCCCATGAGACCCCCACAGTAAGCTATGCACCAGAGGGTGATGACGAGGCACCAACGGAAGAAGAGAAAAGAAAAATACAAGCTTTGAAAGAGATCATGCGAGGAGAGAAAACAACACTCCCCTCCCTAAGAGACAAAGACAGAAAGAAAGTCGGAGAAGTGACCGAACAGGTCAACTGCCTCTTACAGCACATAGAAACAGACACCCTCCTAGAACTCAACAACCTAATTTATGCAGGGGCGAAAATGGTAGCACAAAGTTTCACAACACAAGATAGGAACCTGAGCAATAATAGGGAAGGGAAACCTAACTGGGAGAGAAGGTTACAAAGGCAGATCTCCCAACTACAGAGAGACGAAGTACTGCTTAGAAATACACCACACACAGACAGACCACGAGTAAGACTTTATAACAAATATAAGGTAGCGCAAAAAGGCATCGCAACTGTAGTCGAAGAGTTACACCAGAAAAGACTAGCTAAAGAGGCAAGACTAAAAAGATACAGATTAAGATCGGCCCAATACACACAAAACCGCACATTCCAAAACAATGAGAAAAAGTTTTACCAAGATTTAAATGGGGAAAGAAGGCAGGACATAAAACCAGATGCCACAGAGGCCAAGAACTATTGGAATAGCATATGGGGGCACCCTAAAAGACACAATGTAACACCGCAATGGCTAGGAAACATGAGAAAAGAACTAGAAGATATAGACAAGGGAGAACCAATAGTACTGAATGAGACCACATTGAAACATACTCTTAGGAAAGTAGCCAACTGGAAAGCACCGGGTCCCGACGGGATCCATGGGTATTGGTTCAAAAAGTTCACCACGTTACACGGTAGACTCACCCACCTACTCCAAAATTGTCTAAATGAAGGCAAAGCACCAGAATGGATGACTAAAGGCAGAACCACCCTCATCCAAAAAGACCTGGGGAAGGGGAACATAGCAAGCAACTATAGACCAATCACTTGCCTACCACTTATGTGGAAAATCCTGACCGGGCAAATAGCAGAGAGAATATACATGTCAATGGATAGAAGGGGGCTACTACCAGAAGAACAGAAAGGGTGTAGGATAGGAACCAAAGGGGCAAACGATTTACTCTACATAGACCAGATGATCTTAAAAGAAGTAAGGAAAAGGAGAAAGAATATCGCAATGGGATGGATAGATTACAAAAAGGCATACGATATGATTCCACATAGCTGGATACTCGAATGCCTTAGAATGTTCAAAATTAGCGAACCGGTGGTTAAATTCATTGGTAATTCGATGAAAAACTGGAAAGTAGATTTGACAGCCGCAGGGGACAAACTAGCCGAGGTAGGGATAAAAAGGGGAATCTTCCAAGGAGACTCGTTGTCCCCACTATTATTTGTTCTAACAATGATACCGCTTAACAGAATCCTGAGAAACAGCAAAGGATACCACTTCTCTAAAACAAAAGGAAAGGTCAACCACTTAATGTACATGGACGATATTAAATTGTTTGCAAAAAACAGGGGAGAGCTTGAGACTCTGTTCAACGAAGTAAGGGAATATAGTGAGGACATAGGAATGGAGTTTGGGATAGAAAAATGTGCAATCATGGTGATGCATAAAGGAAGGCTTTCAATGACTGAGGGAATTGAACTTCCGGACAACAACAAGATTAGGGCATTGACTGCACAAGACCGATACAAGTACCTAGGTGTCCTTGAATGTGACACGATAAAACGGGAAGAGATGAAGGAGAAAATTAAGAGAGAATACCTCAGAAGGATAAGGAAAATATTAGAAACCAAATTAAATAGCAGAAATCTAATAAAAGGAATGAACACCTGGGCTGTGTCAGTAATTAGGTATACAGGACCATTCCTAGGATGGACAAAGGAAGAGCTCCAATCAATGGATAGGCGAACAAGGAAACTTATGACGATGCATAAAGCATTACATCCTAGGGATGATACAGATAGGCTATACGTTAAGAGAAAAGAAGGTGGTAGGGGGCTCATCAGCATAGAAGATTGTGTCCAGAGCGCTAAAGTAGTCCTAGATAGATATGTGCAAACAAATAGTGAAGAAATCATAAAGAGCGCGAGGGATAGTGCGACAAACAATAAAGTAGAAAACAATGGAACAGTACAGCAAACTAGAAAAGAAAAATGGGAAGGGAAAAAATTGTACGGCGAGTTTAAAAGACAGATAAAAGAAATAGCAGACGAGAAATCATGGACGTGGTTACGAAAGGGAAACCTTAAGAGAGAAACAGAATCGCTCATCATGGCAGCCCAAAACAAAAGCATAAGGACAAACTACATAAAAGCAAAAATCGACAGAACACAGACAAACAGCAAATGCCGCATGTGCGGTGAAAGAGATGAGACAGTAAACCACATAACTAGTGAATGTAGCCAACTCGCCCAGAAGGAGTATAAGCATAGACACGATAGAGTAGCAACGATGATACACTGGGAACTAAGTAAACAAATGGGATTCAACCATGGGGAAAAGTGGTATCAGCACAAGCCAGAGGCAGTTTTGGAGAATGACAACCACAAACTACTGTGGGACTTTGACATCCAAACTGACCACCTCATCCAGGCAAGAAGGCCGGACTTAGTAATAGTAGACAAAAAAAGGAGGGCCTGCCAAATAGTAGACGTTGCTGTACCTGCAGACCATAGAGTAAAAAAGAAGGAGGGTGAGAAAAGGGAAAAATACCAGGACCTAGCAAGGGAGTTAAAGAAAATGTGGAACATGAAAACCAGGGTAGTACCGGTCATAGTGGGCGCACTAGGAACTGTCCCCAAAACGCTGAGGGAGAGACTGGAGGAGATCGGGATTAGGGGGAGGATAGAGACCGTACAGACCACAGCACTGCTGGGCACTGGACGGATACTGAGGAAGGTGCTAGAGATATAAGGACTGCAACGAAGCGTAGCTCTATCATGATATGCGAAAGAGAGAGGAGACGTTAGCTGAAGACCTGGGGAGACTTATTGTCACTCAGCCTTCAGCGATAACCACTGGGCAACCGGTGTGAAACTGTAAATTGCAGAATTACTGCGATCTATGAGTACGAGGAGAGGAGGGCTGGAGTCTTGAGGAGACTTGCTGTCACTCAAACTCCAGCGGTTACCACCAGGCAACTGGTGTGAGATTCCGAAATAATAATAATAATAATAAAAAAGATAATAATAATAATAATAATAATAATAATAATAATAATAATACACATATATATATATATATATATATATATATATATATATATATATATATATATATACATTGTTTCATTTTAAAGATCCTGGTCCGATAATTTTTGATGATAGTTTATATGAAAGGAGAAAAAAAAAAGGATGCAAAAAAATAATAATACTCTAGTTTTCTGATAACACGATTGCACATCCCGTAGGAATGGACGATTTTTCCAGCAAATCTTAAGCTGAAGGTATTTTGAGACCTGCTGATATTGCCGAAAGGGGAAATATGGATTTAGATTCAACAATTTTGGGGAAAATTTCAGATGAAATCTTTTTTTTCTAGAGAGCACAAATGCATGTTCTGTAATTTGAAACCTGCTGACTACGGAAGTGCCGTTGTTGTAATTGTCCTGCCTTCTTCTCGTCATCACCAGCCTCTTAGCATCAGTGGTTGGGCGTAACTTTCCCCAAGATTCTCCAAACCTCTCTTTCATAGGAGGTATGGAGCCAGTACTTTCTGAATTCGCCTAATTTGTCACGCAATCCTGTTTCCTACCAGCTACTGATTTGCATACGATCTCTTGGGGACGATGCAGTGAGTGGTGATGTTGAACGCTTGTCTGATATTTCACTGATTCCCATGATATATATGATTCCTGGGTGCTCTCTATTATAATGTGATGTTTTGTGATTTTGCAAGGTAACACTGAACATGATTTTCCCTCGCCTGTTTCGGCTCCATAGGTGACTATCGGGAGATTGCATCCGTTGTATATCCCTCCTTTTAAGACTGATGGGATTTCGCTTGTTTTGGAAGGTTTGGCATGCTTTGCAAAAAAACTTGCCAACCTGGATTGGTTCTTTGTTTATTTTGAAACCCTCAAGGAAGTTTGTTATCCTAGTTAGATGTGGTGGTCTGCTTCTTAGAGTTGTACTTTTTTGGTTTTAATCATTGTTTCTTTGTCCCCCGTGTTTGTTGACTTAGAGTAGAAATCTTGCAACTTTATTGTTTGAATATATTCTTAAATGTAATATTTGATCCATCTGTTCAGCGATGTAGAAGATTGGACATTGTTTTTAGGAGGGTGTTGATTTTTTTCAAGTCTTGTTCTTATTAATAATCATTTTAGATGATCAAGACGGATATTATGCTTTCATTTGCTTAGTTTGAAAGCAATGTGTGTTCCTTGGTTCTTCTTTAAATTTTCCTAAACTTGTAACTAAAATTATCCGATGAATTCTGATGCACCCCCAAGCTTATTCACAGGAACTCCCTTTCAATTCTTTGCGTGAGAATCAGTACAAACAATTGCACTATTGATAGGTTGAACCAAAAAGGAAAGTGTCAGTTTCCATATGTGACAATGGGAGAGTGTTAAGTATGGCCTATGTACATGGGATTACCGATAAATTGTTAAGTAAAAATGCCAAAATTCCATTACTAATTCATTCGAACAAGCATTGCTCATATTCAGATCAATTGAAGGCAGTGATCGATGGAAAAGCATTCGTCTTGAATTAGTTAAGAGAGATAACGGGATACTTCATTGAAATAATGCAAGACCTCAAGTTTTTTGGGTGAACAAGAAAGAATTTACAGTTTCAATGGGAGGTTCACATTCATCCATCTTGTTTTTGAAATATCGCACGTTGAGTTTACCATTTCCTTGAAGCCATGCTGAATATAATTAATAATGAAAACATTCCTTGCATGTCTGCAAAAAAGCATCTAAAGCAGTTATGTCTCATAACTGAATTCCTTAATGTTGAAATTATGACAGCGTAGAACATATTGAAGCAGAGTTGATAAATTTGTTTTTCAATGAAATTTACTTCGAAAATTTAAAAACATGACTTGACATGAACATACAAACACACACACACACACATTCACGCACACACACATGCACACACACACATATATATATATATATATATATATATATATATATATATATATATATATATGATGAGTAATTGAAATGAAGAAAATTTATTTGGAAGAGTCTCTTACTCATTTTTCAATATTTTTTCTTTTAATACTTCTTAGCCCTCGTGATTTTCAATTTGTATTTTCCAATAAAATTCATTTTTACCCGAGGAAAATAGCATAGGATTAATTTGAGGCGCGCAGCGATTATAATGGTCATATTATAAACATAACAGAAAGCAGATTGGATTAGAGTAGCTGAAAGTAATCACACATGTAATAATTTTAATCCGTCAATAACGCTTACATTAATTCCTGGCCGCTTACAATCTCTTTTTCTTTCTGATTATCAATTCATCTTTAAAAGTAGGGTCATCTACAATGCATTATAATAGTACACTCATTTGCAATGCTATTCTGGAGTTAAATCAATAACAATGCATTTACATTAAACGCATAATAGTTCTATTTTCCCACTGACGACTGCATTAATATCTGACCTCTAACAACCTCTTCCGATTAATTTTTCATTAGGCAACATAAAGATTAAGCTGAAATCGGGTCATAGGAATAACATTCGCCATCAGATTTCGGCGAAACATTCTAAATAAAGTCCAATCTTGATTCATGTTTGAACCATTTAAAATACATGAAATATCATGATACTAACACTGATTGAAGATTAGCAAAAGAATCGTGGTTTGGCAGTCAGTGGGATGCGACATAAGGGTCAAAACTCAGCAAATCTTAGCATCAGCAGCAGCAGCAGGAGCAGAAGGAGCCGCATCCTTCCAACATCTGTCGTTGGACATAGACCCTCCGCAAAATTCGCCACATCTATCAATCATGTGTGTTTCGGAGCCAGTACTCTCTTTACTTGACTAGTTCATCATACCATCCACACAATGTTTTGCAAGACACAATTCAATCTCTGTGAATCATGATGTCCATCTGTTATCGACATTCTCACCGCATGACCAGCCCGTTGCTATTTGAGTTTTCATGGATCCTATGATATATTGTACTCTTGCTTTTTCTCTCTGATATACTGTGATATTTTATCGTCTCTCCATGTGCTGCCAAGCATTATTCTTCTCCATGTACGTTGCATGGTTGTAAGTTTTAGTGTCAATATCATACTTAAATTCCATATTCTGGCTCCACAGGTGACTGCTGGGAGAGTACAGTGTATACCCTCGCATACCGCAATTATCACGACTAAATTGATTTCCCTTGTTCTTGATAGTTTAGCCTGCTCTACCGAGAGCTTGCCAACCTAAATTGGGCATAATCAAACACTTTTTGCATAATACAGAGTTTGTTGTTTCATTTGTCACTACCAATCTGAACAATCATCTGACTCTATATATGTAATAATCTGACAGTTTAGACGAATTTGTCTCATCAATATACCTATAGTATTTGAAGTTATACAAGTTTTATTTTCAATACCTCGTAAAGAACATTATTTTCAAAATGCAGCATACATTTTTTACGAGACGAAAGTTATGAAAATCGAAAGTTATTGTTATTTTACTCTTGCTTTTTCTCTGTAATATATTGTTATATTTTGTGGTCGTTCCATGTGCTGCCAAGCATCATCCTTCTCCATGTACGGACACAAACTGTTCTAATAATGAATTCAAAAACAAAATCCTGTATTAAAAAAAGTATTAAATATCGTTGGAACAATAGCCCTATTACTAGGACCATTTATTTTCGTCTTATTTCAGTACGTGCTTATAGTTTCAGTAAAAGACAACCAATGAAGTAAGATGAAGTGAAAAGTTGCCATAGACAATGTGTTACTGTTAGGAATTGGTAAAATTACTGACGTCATTTTGCAGGGATGATATTCTTTACAGACGCTAGTTGCAGCTACTACTGTAAACTGTTATGGGTCAAATATTCAAAAGGATATTTCTATGGAATAGATTGCCAAGTTTTTGTAGATTCTAGCTCCAACTCTACTTACTTGCCCTACTTCCAAACCTAACAAGTGACACTTATCCTAAACTCATGTACCAAGTCGTAATCCCACACCCACGTACTAACTCGATGGAAAATGTTGTGAGAAAATGTTGTCTAAATATCGTCCAAAAATGACAAATTCATAAATACGCTCCGTCAGAGTTTAACAATAGCATTTACTACAGCATCTCTGTGGATTATCTCCCGTGCTAAATATCGGCTCCTTGTTTGGAAAATCTGGCAGATGTTCAATAATGAAGTCAAAAAGGCTGTGATTTTGCCTATTGCAATTAATTGTCATAGAAATGATCTTGGTGAAAATAAAATTGTTTTTTTTTATCAATGAAATACTCCAGAATTGTATACTTGTAAATATCTATTTAGAGAGTTTCTTTGTTCATTCTGAAAGCTAAAAAGCGATCGTTGTGGCTTGAGGCTTGGATTATAAAGTATATCTTTATTTATTAAGGACCCCCCACCAAAAAAAAAAACAGGGTTTGTTTAGGTCATTTGTTTTCTTGTTCTTGTGAATAAAAGTCCGGGATATAGCATATGGTTTAGCAATTGGTAATACAAATTCATTTTTTATATTGTATATGTATCCACACGTAATCCTTAGAGAATTTAAATAATAGATTATTTAAAGAGAAATGAGTTTTCAGAGAGCGATATTACCATGTTTAAGAACGCGTCCTGATGAGGAATTATAACTTTGCAGGACTTCAATGGATCGTGGTTTGGCAGTCAGTTATATATATATGTCTGTGCGAATATGTTCATGTATACAGCCTTCCGTAAAAATGACTTTATGTATGAAAAAAGATGTGCAATGTGTGGATTCAGGATGGTCAAAGATGTGAAAGTCATTGACATTAATTCTATTTGAATGGAGGTTACATTCTACCTGTAACAGCTAATTGCAAATTGCTGCCATAACTCAGCTGACAATGTATATTGGGCATGTTTTTATGGAGACTTACTTATGTCGTAAATGTCACTGCATGGAAACAGCTATTGAATTGGATTGGGACAATCCTTGCTATTGTCCAGTTCTATCCCGTTGTGTTCAACTGTAAAATATGCAGTTTGAGAATAAACTTTAGAGACAAGCAAATTATTTTAATATATGTGAATATATTTGTAGCTTTTTTCAGACGATACCAAATGACTTCTGAAATGTCCATGCGCAGAGGAATCGCAATTTTCAGTACATATATATGTTTGTGTGTGTGTCTGCGTGTGTGTGCGTGTATATGTGTGTGTACGTATGTGTGTGTGTGTGTGTGTGCATTTACATGCTCCAGTCAATAGATATATATTTGCATGTTTATGTATGTGCATATATGTTTATATATACAGCCTTTCGTAAAAATGACTTTATGTATGAGAAAAGATGTGCAATGTGTGGATTCAGGATGGTCAAAGATGACGTGTTTTTACAAAGCAAATTGCAAAACTTGAGTAGAATTTGTTGCCACAGAAAACCATCTGAGTAGTTTCAAACTAATAAATAAAAACAAGTCCTTAATTGTAACTATGAATTTTTTCTCACTGGATTCTGCAATTTTTTTCCAATACCGTGGACAAGCAAATTATGGAGCTACCTTCTTAACATCCCAAAAATTTCCCCCAGTAGCTTGTTACGCAACAAATGCTCATATTGGGTTTGTGATCAAGATCGGATAACCCATCTAAAGACTCGAACTTTGGAGTTACTACGACAAACACAACATGACTGTCCTTCCAAGCCAATACCCCTTGATAAGGGAGCCATGTTCTCAACATCAATAGATTTAGACCAAAGGGCAACGTTGGCTGGTGCATTTTTTTCTTTGGGCTTTCTCTCATTTTTGTGGCCAGGGACCCTAATGTTTTTAACAATATGATAGTATATCTTACTAACGGGATATGATTATAAGGTAACAGGTAGAGAATATCCCACATTGCAAGTGTCTCTCTTTTGAATATATCTATAATGGACGAGGAAAAAGACAATCATCTTGTATGGAATAAAAATGTGTACAAAGGTTTCATAATTATAGGAGTAGAAGAAGAAAAAAAAACGCAGGTGATTCATCAGTGGGCGACACAGAGGACTGAGAACTTCATTGAAAAAATCTTTCAGTGCCCAGAACAACTTGGAGAGTGTTGTTGGGGATATTGGATAGGAGCTATTTGGAAGCCACATATCCAATGGAGGTCGATGCGTTGGTTATCAAGTACAATAACAGGAGTGAGAGTGTAGGCGAATTTAGAAACGTAATTAATTTATCTGTATTTTTCTACAAGGAAGACCTTCTTTTCCATGTGAAATCAGAAGCCCTTAAACATAAAACAAAAAAAAAGACAAAAAAACAAAAAACAACTAAAAACCAGAAAAAGAACGATTATTGTATGGTTTTAGGAGAGAGTTAAAAACAGAAAATCAGCAACTGCTTATTGGACAGAATCCTCAGACACTTGAATAAGCAGGTCAGATAGCAGCAGTGACATTTTCCATTTCATCCAGACCGAATATTGGGTTTCAATGAACCTAGAGAAATAGAAATAGACTACCACGGATGACCAGAAGAAATAAAGGCTAGATATAGGGATGGAGTAAGGACTGAGTGCCCAGTAGACAAACCAAATAATGGTATGAGAGAATCAAATAGAAGCTGGAAAAAAACAGGATTGGAATAAACAAACACCCGAGAAATTTCAACCGACAGTGAATTACTTTCTGGCAATGCAGCAGCAAAGGTCACATTCAAGAAAAAATGTCTACCCTTCCAGGAAACTCAATCTGTAAGGTCGAAGAAGGAGGAAGATCACCAAACGAACAGGCATACCAACCAGCCCCCAAAACAATGCTATGGGAAACTTAAGAATAATCATAATTCAGATCCTTGGTTTAATTCGTCCTGCACTTGTGCACATATCTCCATCATCAACAGGATGTGATTTCAGACTATAAGACAGAAGACTACACTTCTGGATGGTGAAGTTACTTTTCACCCAATATGTGATTTTTATCAGCTGACAGGAACGCCAAGGTTGACAATCGAATTGTAAAAACATCAACCAATCAAAGATTTTACGTGGTGAAAGATTCAAACAAAAATATGATACCAGGGCGTGCATCGGAGCGCGTATATATCAAGACCTCACAGTGTTGCACTTAAAAATGAATATATGTCCCTGAAAAAGGATTATCTCAGAGCAAATAAAGCACTTGCGACCTTCACAGCAGTAGTTAAGATCCAGTCAGCAATTATATGCATAATTAAGATTAAAAACAAAATTGATAAGAGTATGAAATGTTGGTCATCACCAATAATACGAACGGGGCCAACAAACTGTATCGGGGTGTATGAATGTGAGTGTTTTTTTCCTGTTTTTGAATTTGCAGCAGCATGATGGCGACAGGGATTTCAACGAAGGTATTAATTTAAACAGCAGAGAGGTACCTAGTGTATTAAGAGCCACGATAGAAAAAAAGAATGATTGATAACATAGATTTATTTACAGTCGCAGATGAAGCTCTCGGTAGAACTAGTACATTGAAGGTGACAATAGATACTTGAAATCATGATCACATAAAAAGACCTGCACAGCCTGAAATAGTGAAATAACGCGAATAGAGCTATAGATTGAGTGTTGCAAACCAGTGTTATTGAGAAATAGCAAAGCCCTTCGTCATTACCTGTAGTTTTACTGAAAAAGAAGGACGGGGAAAAATGCATTTGCGTCGATTACAGTGCATTGGATGTTGTCCCAAGGACATATCCTTTCCTGAAAATTGATGATATACTGACTGCTTTGAATGAAGTTATATATATTTTTTTCGAAATTAGACTTGAAATCTTAGCTCTAGCAGATGGGATCTCATGACAATGGTGATAAATGAAATAAATAAATGATGAAAAATAGATTTCATAAAAGACACTTCCGTTTCAGCGTCATTCCCTTCGGATCAACTTATGCACCCAGAATTTTTCAAGAAATAATGTCAGTAGTATTATAAAAGATGGATGAATACGTATCCACTTGCTTAGAACACATTTTTTTTATTCCCCCCTCGATAAAAGAAAACCATTTATGACCCATAGAAAATGTATTTAACCAGCTCTGAAAGCACAGTTTCGAGTTAAAAATTAGTGGAAAGAGTGATTTCTCTTTACGGAAGAGGTCGTTACTTAGGATTTACCATCAATAATGGAGGTGTCGAAACAGATGAGGATAAGATAGCAGCTACTGTTTCACTTCCAAGTCCTAAAACTGGGCAGAAGGTACGTAGTTTTATCGGGATGTGCACCTGCTTATAGATGATTCATCTCAATTCTTTCTACTATTGCTGAACCCCATATAGAATCAACATGGAAAAACGCTAGATTAGAGTGGACAGCCTCTGGTCCAATAGCCGTTGATCTTTTAAAGGATAGTTTAGTTGAAGCTTCGATGCTAGCTAGTCAAGACCTTATCAGAAACTACATCCTTTATATGGATGCATCGGATTTAGCAGTCGACGAATGCCTAGCGCAAACCCATTTTGACGAAGGAAGAGAGATAAGAAAAAATACCATCTATTTTCTTTCACATAGATTAAGTGATGTAGAGTCTCGCTGATTCACGATCGAGGAATAAGCATTTGCATTATCTCACTCTTTACAAAAACTAAATCGATATCTACATAAATTCTGGATTTGTCATTTGCTTGTGATCAAAAGCCTTTGGTGCATTTCTTCAATTCCCCCATTCAAAATGAAAAGATTCAATCGTAGGCCCTCAGCATCGGAGCCTTTGATTGTGAAATAAAATATTTAGCAAGGAAAGACAATGTTTGTGCAGACCTCCTACCGAGTTCATCTAATGTACCAGAAGATAGTAATAGTAAACCACTTTACCGAGACGGCCGGACATATGGTGTTGTTTTAATTAGCTGAAACCACATGACTCTGCGTCGTATCGCCTTAAAAGACCCTCGTGTAATGAACAGATTAAGTCACCATGGCAAGACGTTGATATAAAGTTAGAGAAAAGTGCAGATAAGGTAATTTATGAACGTGCATGAAGGCTGGAATAGGCACTGTTGAGGAAGAAAAACAAATGTTATGTTATATAATAATCGATAATGCTGATGAAGAAAACACCGTACCATTCTTAGAGAGGATGGTAACAGAGACGATAATCGATTTGGTGCAAAACTTTCACGGTAATTTGATGAATAGAATCGACACTCTTGATAATGATTGTGATCAACATGATTACTATCGGCATTGAATTGGGAAAATGACAA